>CM038144.1:399372256-399972256 GCA_021437245.1 Aegilops speltoides
CTCTCCTCGACCCTCCGCTCATCTCTTCACTGTTTTGACGTCGTTTTGTCGCCTGAGACGCAGCCGAATGCCGCCGCCACCGACGTCCGCCACCGCCGGAGCACGCCGTGTTCACCCCGCCACCGCAGCCGCAGAGGAGGTCCTCGCCGTCGTCGAACACCACCACCACCTCCGCCACTCAACGCCGCACCCGTCCACCCCCTCAACTTCGCCGGAGACCCACCAGAGGAGCGTCGCCGCCAACGCCCGAGACCGCCGCCGCTGTCCTCTGTTCTGGTGAGCACACGCGCATAGCAGCCGTCGACCAGTCGCCAAGCGCCACGTGGCAGTTAGCTACAGGACGCGCACATGAGTTCGCTCTGAGACGTGTGATTTACGTTGCTGTTTTTGTTTTTTTTTTCAGTTTTTCACTCAAAACTACAAACAGCTATAGCTTTTATTCTGTATACCCGAATTAGGTAATTCTTTTTCCTATGATCTCACAAAAATCAGCACAATATCACAGTACCAACTTTGCACATGTTTGCTCTGTTCAAATTTGAATTCGTTTGAATTTGAATTAAACCTTCCGGAGGCCATAACTCTCAAACCGTTTATCGGAATCGAGTGTTTCTTTTTGCGTCATGACCGTAGTGCAATTTAGGTGCTGTTAAGCTTCTGTTGTTGTGTTTTTGAAATGATTTTCGTGCTGTTGGTTTTATTTTGGTTCGATTCGTGTTCCGGTGATTCATTTGTTGAATTGTGTGAAATGTGTAGATTGTCCGGAGTGCGACACGAGCTATTGTCAGGAGTGTGACTTTCTGAACCAGAACCAAGGCAAGTTACATGTTGATCATCCTTTACCTATTGTTTTCTATGCATGTAGTTATATCACACTATGAATATATGCATGTATAGGATTACTATATTATTTTGCTTTATGTTATTGAGCTATCTTCCCGTCATTGCAAATCGTGGTAGTTGTAGGTTCCTATGCTTTGTAGACGGGGATGGTTCGTGTATACATTGAGATTATGTGAGGATTATAAATATAATCAAATTGAGTAGTAATTGAGGACTTAATTCACCTCTGGGCGGAATTGGTATTGAAGGGTGGTTTCAAGAACATCATGGTTTTTACCCTCTGAATGTAAGTGGACGGCCGCCCAGGTTCAAAAAGATCAGACAGACTTAGTGACTAGTAGCTTCCATGTGCGGCCACTGGCTATATGGGCTCTGGCTTAGTTGATCAGTTGTGGAACCCTTACCCGGATGTGCCAGCAGATGTAGATATAATAGTTGGGATGGGCCTCCTGTTGGGACTAGGGGACTGCTTCTGAAAGACTTCGTCTCAATCTTCGGATTGGGTCCAGTGGGTAAAGCGTACTAAACTCTGCAGAGTATTAAAACTAATCATGATTAGCCGTGCCCCGGTTATGGGTAAATTGAGCCACTATGCCATTACAGTTGTTGGATGATCTTGACAGATGTGACACTTAATAATATTTGTGGGCAACTTAATAAAGGGTAGGTTGGAGTTGATTTTGCCAACTCAACCTTGTGTATTTAATTGTAGTAATAAAAGATCTAAATAAAAATTTGACTATTAGGTAGTTATTAGGATAAAATCAGTTTTATGCAAAAATAAACCCTCAAGCCTTCCTTTGTTGTACTATGCATATACATGTAGGTCTGCTATATTATTACTCCTGTGTAACTTGCCAATACATTCAAAGTATTGACCTATATGGCTGCAACGTCTCATGTTGCAGGATATTGAACGAAGAGTAAGGTACCGTTAGGGTCGCGATGCACTCAAAGATCGCCGATGGGCTATGATGGGACTCATCGTTATTTTCGCTACTTTCCGCTGTTTGATTGAATAAAGCTAGCCAAGTGCTATGCAGATTGTTTTATTTTATATATTCGGATCATACGATGTAATAAATGATGCAATTGCTATTACGGTATTCATCTATCTTGTGTGTGCTAGCGAGTTCGATCAAGGGACTAGCACGGTAAGCACAGAGACTCAAATCCTTCGAGATTTGGTCGTTATGAGATGGTATCGAGCGATGTGTTGATCAGTGGGGCGTGACCCTAGAAAATGGATTAGAAAAGCCATAGGAGTAAAAATTATTTTATCAACTAGTTATACTTCTTCTTGTTTATTAGTTAAGCCCTCAAGTATCTTGACCAGTTAAGTAGGAACTAGTCTTTGAGACCCCCATTCATGCTTGTTTTATATTGCAACGTTATCGTGTTAGCGTATCTGATTATGCCCACTTTTGTGGTATGAAGATACTAGATTGTTTGCTTGATTGGTAGTTTGTTTGTTAATTTATATCTTGTCAAAGTTATTCGACTATATATATATAATATTATCATATTATTGTTTGCTGTTTGTTGTTTGTGTGTTGGTGTTATTCGTTGTTGTGTTTTGATGGCTTGATCATATTATGCATATGGGTAGAATATATTTATATATACATAGCTTTTGGCCCTATTATATCTATAACTCATCTATGCTTGCCCACCAGATGCCGCCGAGGCGTGACACTAGACGCACTGCTGCAGGAGGAGACAACAATGGCAATGATGTACCGCCATACATGCAGCAGTTGCTTCAGGGACAGGCTTAGTTGATCCAGTTGCTTGCTTAGAACATGGGGAACAACAACAATAACAACAACAATCCACCGCCACCACCACCTGTGGATATGCTTACCTGGTTCTTGAGGTTGAATCCTCAGAGGTTCTCCAGTTCCCCTGAACCTATTGTGGCTGACGATTGGCTCCGTGCAGTCAATAAGAACCTGGATACGATTGGATGCACAGATGCAGAGAGGGTGAGGTTTGCCTCACATTTGTTGGAGGGTCCTGCCGCAGCTTGGTGGGACAACTTCTTGGTCACTTATCCCATTGCTACTATCACTTGGGTGCAGTTTCAGACAGCTTTCCATGCTGCACATGTGTCTGCTGGTGCTATGAGTCTGAAAAAGAAGGAGTTTCGCGGTTTGCGCCAGGGTGGTCGCACAATTAATGCTTATGTGGATGAGTTTAATAATCTTGCATGTTATGCTCCTAATGATGTTAACACTGATGCAGCTAGGCAGGAGAAATTCTTGGAGGGCCTAAATGATGAGTTGAGCCTTCAGTTGACAGTGGCCACTTTTAATAATTGCCAGGAGCTGATTGATAAGGCTGTTGTGCTGGAAGGAAAGCAACAGGCCATAGAGAATCGCAAGAGGAAGTACAACAACAATAACAGGTATAATTCAGGACCACAGCAGAAGCCACGCACTTCATATCATGGTAATGGAGGTAATGGACATAATCATCATGGAGGTAATGGGCATAATCATAATGGAGGGAATGGCCACAACCATAATGGCCACCATCATCACAATGGGCACAAGAGTAATAATGGCAATGGTAGAGGTAATGGTAATGGTAATGGTGGGAATAATAACCAGAGCCACCAGAGTGTGCCTGTGCAGAGGGACATTAGCCAGGTTCAGTGCTACAAGTGTAGGCAGATGGGCCACTATTCCAATGCTTGTACAGGGAACAAGAATGGTAATGGGGATTCAGGAGTCAGCAAGCCAAACCCCTTCCAAAAGGGTCATGTCAACCATGTAAATGTTGAGGAGGTCTATAATGAACCTGATGCAGTGATTGGTAAGTTCTTGATTAATTCAGTACCTGCGCTTGTTCTTTTTGATACTGGTGCATCACATTCATTTATTTCGAGGGTATTTGTTGATAAACATGGATTGCCAACCAAAACCCTTAGTATGCCTATTAGAGTGAGCTCCCCAGGAGCTGAGATGATAGCAGGTGTTGGTTGTCATCAGTTGACTTTGTCTATTGGGAAGCATGAGTTTCCTACAGATTTGATTATATTGAAGTCACAAGGTCTGGATATTATTTTGGGTATGGATTGGTTGCGATTATATAAATGTCGTATTGATTGTGCGGTCGATCTATTACTCTCAATGCACCAGGAGGAAGAGGATCAAATATGTGTGTAAGTATAAGCGTAATCAGGTGCAGGTGAACTCTCTTAAGGGGTAGCACGGAAGAGGTGCCGATTGTGAGGATTATCCAGATGTGTTTCGGAGGAGTTGCGGTATGCCACCAGATAGAGATATTGAGTTTCTTATCGATTTAATACCGAACCTTGGACCTATTGCAAAGAGACCATATAGAATGCCTCCTCAAGAGTTGGAGGAATTGAAGAAGCAGATAAGAGAATTGCAGGCACAGGGATTTATTCGCCCAAGTTTATCACCTTGGGGAGCTCCAATTTTGTTTGTGGAGAAGAAGGATGGAACCTTGAGGATGTGTGTTGATTATCGTTCTCTGAATGAGGTTACCATTAAGAATAAGTATCCTTTGCCTATGATAAATGATCTATTTGACCAGTTGGAGGGAGCTACTGTGTTTTCTAAGATTGATCTCCGTTCTGGTTATCATCAATTGAAGATTCGTGAGCAAGATATTCCAAAGACTGCTTTCACCACGAGGTATGGGTTGTATGAATATACTGTTATGTCATTTGGATTGACTAACGCTCCTGCATACTTCATGAATATGATGAACAAGGTGTTTATGGAGTTCTTGGATAAATTTGTGGTTGTTTTCATTGATGATATATTTGTGTTCTCCAAGAATAAGCAAGAGCATGAGGTGCATCTGCGTTTGGTATTAGAGAAATTGAGGGAACATCAGTTGTATGCCAAGTTTAGCAAATGTGAGTTCTGGTTGGATGAGGTAGCTTTCCTTGGACATGTTGTGTCAGGTAATGGAGTTGCAGTTGATCCATCTAAGGTTGCTGCAGTTACAGAGTGGGAGACACCCACGACAGTTGGGGAGATTCGCAGCTTTTTTGGCCTTGCAGGTTATTACAGGAGGTTTATTGAGAATTTTTCCAAGATTGCAAAGCCTATGACTGAATTGTTAAAGAAGGAGAAGAGATTTGTTTGGGTGATGAATGTGAAGCCGCTTCTGAGGAGTTGAAGCAGCGTTTGGTTACAGCCCCAGTCTTAACTCTACCGGATATACATAAGGACTTCCAGGTATATTGTGATGCTTCTCGTCAAGGACTTGGGAGTGTTTTGATGCAGGAAGGTAAGGTTGTTTCATATGCTTCACGTCGACTTAAGAATCATGAGCATAATTATCCTACACATGATTTGGAGTTAGCCTCGATTGTGCATGCATTGAAAACTTGGAGGCCATACCTTATTGGTAATCGTTGTGATATATTTACTTGATCATAAGAGCTTGAAGTATATCTTTACTCGAAAAGATTTGAACCTCGAGCGAGAGGAGATGGTTGGAGCTTATTAAGGATTATGATTTGAATGTGCAGTATCATCCTGGTAAGGCTAATGTTGTTGCTGATGCATTGAGTCGTATGAGCCATGCTAATGCAATTAATATTGATAATATGCCACCCGAGTTATGTGAACAATTCAGGAATCTCAGGTTGGAGATGGTTCCTAAGGGATATTTGGCAACACTTGAGGTAAAGCCTACTTTGCTTGACAGGATTAGAGAAGCTCAAAAGGGTGATAAGGAGATTGCTGAGATAAAAGAGAACATGGTTAAAGGTAAAGCAGAAGGTTTCCATGAGGATGAACATGGGGCCATATGGTTTGAGAAGCGTATTTGTGTACCTCAGGATGCAGACATCAGGAAGTTGATTCTTCAGGAGGCCCATGATTCACCTTATTCTATTCACCCAGGTAATACTAAGATGTATTTGGATTTGAGGGAAAGATTTTGGTGGCCTAGCCTGAAGAGGGAAATTGCTGGATATATTGCAACATGTGATGTGTGCCAGAGAGTTAAAGCAGAACATCAGAGACCAGCAGGTTTGTTACAACCATTGCCTATACCTGATTGGAAGTGGGATGAGATTGGTATGGATTTTATTACAGGTCTACCCAGGACTCGGTCAGGTTATGATTCTATTTGGGTAGTTGTTGATCGTTTGACTAAAGTTGCTCACTTCATCCCGGTAAAGACTACTTATACCAGTGCTCAGCTAGCAAAGATTTATATGTCTAAAATTGTTTGTCTGCATGGAGTTCCAAGGAAGGTAGTGTCTGATAGAGGTACTCAGTTCACATCCAAATTTTGGCGTCAGTTGCATGAATCCTTGGGCACCAGGCTGGAGTTTAGTACAGCTTTCCATCCACAGACAGATGGGCGGACAGAGAGGGAAAATCAGATTTTGGAGGATATGTTGAGAGCTTGTGCTTTGGACTACGGGTCCATTTGGGATGATAATTTACCTTATGCACAGTTCTCATATAATAACAGTTATCAGGCTAGTCTGAAGATGGCACCATTTGAGGTATTGTATGGCCGAAAGTGCAGGACACCGTTAATGTGGGATGAGGTTGGAGAGCGTCGATTCTTTGGGCGGACTTGATCGAGAGATCTTGAGGAGAAGGTCAAGTTGATTCGTGACAGGCTGAAGATAGCACAGTCCAGACAGAAGAGTTATGCAGATGCAAAACGTAAGGAGGTGACATAAGAGGTAGGAGACCGTGCATATCTTAGAGTTTCACCACTTCGTGGAATTAAGAGGTTTGGAATCAAAGGTAAGTTATCACCACGTTTTGTGGGGCCTTACACGATCTTGGAGCGTAGAGGAGAGGTAGCTTATCAGTTGGAGTTGCCAGAATCTTTGTCAGGAGTTCACGATGTGTTTCATGTATCCCAGTTGAAGAAGTGCCATGCAGAGATGATGGATGTTCCATTGAGGGACACAGTGCCACTTGAGGCAATTCAGTTGGAGAGTGATTTAACATATGAGGAGAAACCTGTTAAGATTTTGGAGACAGCAGAGAGAGTTACTCGCACCAAGACAATCAAGTTGTGCAAGGTTCAGTGGGATCATCACACAGAGGAGGAAGCTACCTGGGAACGAGAGGAAGATCTCAAGCAGGATCACCCACACCTATTCTCTAGCCAACCCGAATCTCGAGGGCGAGATTCATCTTAAGGGGGGTAGGTTTGTAACATCCCAATTTTCCTAAATTAGGATGTTAATAGATCATTCATATGCATATCATATTTTTATTGCATTATTTGCTTTCTCAGAATATTCAAATCATTATGCAACAAAAGGCAATTTATTTGGAGTGGAGATAACATGACTTCTCCCCTATTTTAAAAATGTTCATAATGTGCAGAATATTATTTCCAGTTCATCTGATATGTTCTGGTAATTTTTGTGATCTTCAAAATATTTTAATTGTGTGTTATTTTACTGTTTGTGTGGCCTTTTTGCGTCAAAATTATTTTACAAAATTGCATTAGTATTGGAACTAGTGTTCCTGTAGTTTATAGCTATAGGGCTATTTTTACTGTGTGTCTAGGTATTTTTATTTAGATTTTATTTTGTGTATGTTATTTTATTTCTTTTGTTTTCTGCTGCTGTAGTTTTGTTTAAAAAACAGCCAGCCGGCCAACCAACTACCCAGCCAGCCAGCCGATGCCATGCCCACCTAACCCGCCACATGCCGGCGATCCCTAAGCGCCACCAGCCCAAAGAACCACCGCCGCGCAGCCCGCCCACTTAAGCCACGGCCAGCGTACGCGCTTCGCTTCGCACCCGACCCGCGCCCGATCCACCTCGCCCCAGCCACTAACCAGCGGGCCCCGCACCCATCTTCCACCCCGAGCCGGAGACCGCTGTGCCGCACCGTGCCCGAGCCCGAGTCGATCTGCGCCCTGTTCGACCCCGTGACCTTTCAGGGCACCGCACGCGAGCCAACCTCCACGAGGAACGTCGCACCCTTTCTCCCGAATCATCCGCTTGCCGCACGCTCGAGCGAGGGCGAAACGCATATCGCCGCGGAGCTCCGCCGCTGCCGCCATTCGCCAGTCGTTCCCGCCGCCGTAAGGACGCCTCGGACCACTCCGTTTACTCTCCTCGACCCCCCGCTCATCTCTTCACTGTTTTGACGTCGTTTTGTCGCCTGAGACGCAGCCGAACGCCGCCGCCACCAACGTTCGCCACCGCCGGAGCACGCCGTGTTCACCCCGCCACCGCAGCCGCAGAGGAGGTCCTCGCCGTCGTCGAACACCACCACCAACTCCACCACTCAACGCCGCACCCGTCCACCCCCTCAACTTCGCCGGAGACCCACCGGAGGAGCGTCGCCGCCAACGCCCGAGAACGCCGCCGCTGTCCTCTGTTCTGGTGAGCACACGCGCGCCACAGCAGTTTCGACCGATGCCAAGCGCCAGTGGCGATTAGCTACAGAGACGCGCATGTGAGTTCGCTATAGGACGAGGCGATTTACATTTTTTTTTTGTTTTTTTTTCAGTTTTTCACTCAAAACTACAAATAGCTATAGCTTTTATTCTGTATACCCGAATTAGGTAATTCTTTTTCCTATGATCTCACAAAAATCAGCACAATATCACAGTACCAACTTTGCACATGTTTGCTCTGTTCAAATTTGAATTCGTTTGAATTTTAATTAAACCTTCCGGAGGCCATAACTCTCAAACCGTTTATCGGAATCGAGTGTTTCTTTTTGCGTCATGACCGTAGTGCAATTTAGGTGCTATTAAGCTTCTGTTGTTGTGTTTTTGAAATGATTTTCTTGCTGTTGGTTTTATTTTGGTTCGATTCGTGTTCCGGTGATTCATTTGTTGAATTGTGTGAAATGTGTAGATTGTCCGGAGTGCGACGCGAGCTATTGTCAGGAGTGTGACTTTCTGAACCAGAACCAAGGCAAGTTACATGTTGATCATCCTTTACCTATTGTTTTCTATGCATGTAGTTATATCACACTATGAATATATGCATGTGTAGGATTACTATATTATTTTGCTTTATGTTATTGAGCTATCTTCCCGTCATTGCAAATCGTGGTAGTTGTAGGTTCCTATGCTTTGTAGACGGGGATGGTTCGTGTATACATTGAGATTATGTGAGGATTATAAATATAAACAAATAGAGTAGTAATTGAGGGCTTAATTCACCTCTGGGCGGAATTGGTATTGAAGGGTGGTTTCAAGAACATCATGGTTTTTACCCTATGAATGTAAGTGGACGGCTGCCTAGGTTCAAAAAGATCAGACAGACTTAGTGACTAGTAGCTTCCATGTGCGGCCACTGGCTATATGGGCTCTGGCTTAGTTGATCAGTTGTGGAACCCTTACCCGATGTGCCAAGCAGATGTAGATATAATAGTTGGGATGGGCCTCTGTTGGGACTAGGGGATGCTTCAAAGACTTCGTCTCAATCTTGGATTGGGTCCAGTGGGTAAAGCGTACCAAACTCTGCAGAGTATTAAAACTAATCATGATTAGCCGTGCCCCGGTTATGGGTAAATTGAGCCACTATGCCATTACAGTTGTTGGATGATCTTGACAGATGTGACACTTAATAATATTTGTGGGCAACTTAATAAAGGGTAGGTTGGAGTTGATTTTGCCAACTCAACCTTGTGTATTTAATTGTAGTAATAAAAGATCTAAATAAAAATTTGACTATTAGGTAGTTATTAGGATAAAATCAGCTTTATGCAAAAATAAACCCTCAAGCCTTCCTTTGTTGTACTATGCATATACATGTAGGTCTGCTATATTATTACTCCTGTGTAACTTGCCAATACATTCAAAGTATTGACCTATATGGCTGCAACGTCTCATGTTGCGGGATATTGAACGAAGAGTAAGGTACCGTTAGGGTCGCGAGTCTTTCTCAAAGATCGCCAATGGGCTATGATGGGACTCATCGTTATTTTCTCGCTACTTTCCGCTGTTTGATTGAATAAAGCTAGCCAAGTGCTATGCAGATTGTTTTATTTTATATATTCGGATCATACGATGTAATAAATGATGCACTTGCTATTCTGGTATTCATCTATACTGTGTGTGCTAGCGAGTTCGATCCAGGGACTAGCACGGTAAGCACAGAGACTCAAATCCTTCAAGATTTGGTCGTTACAGATGGTATCAGAGCAGTGTGTTGACTGTAGGACGTGACCCTAGAAAATGGATTAGAAAAGCCATAGGAGTAAAAATTATTTTATCAACTAGTTATACTTCTTACTGTTTATTAGTTAAGCCCCTCAAGTATCTTGACCAGTTAAGTAGGAACTAGTGCTGAGACCCCCATTCATGCTTGTTTTATATTGCAACGTTATCGTGTTAGCGTATCTGATTATGCCCACTTTTGTGGTATGAAGATACTAGATTGTTTGCTTGATTGGTAGTTTGTTTGTTAATTTATATCTTGTCAAAGTTATTCGACTATATATATATAATATTATCATATTATTGTTTGTTGTTTGTTGTTTGTGTGTTGGTGTTATTCGTTGTTGTGTTTTGATGGCTTGATCATATTATGCATATGGGTAGAATATATTTATATATACATAGCTTTTGGCCCTATTATATCTATAACTCATCTATGCTTGCCCACGGATGCCGCCGAGGCGTGACACTAGACGCCTTCTGCAGGAGGAGACAACAATGGCAATGATGTACCGCCATACATGCAGCGATTGCTTGAGGACAGGCTCAGTTGATCCAGTTGCTTGCTCAGAACATGGGGAACAACAACAATAACAACAACAATCCACCGCCACCACCACCTGTGGATATGCTTACCAGGTTCTTGAGGTTGAATCCTCAGAGGTTCTCCAGTTCCCCTGAACCTATTGTGGCTGACGATTGGCTCCATGCAGTCAATAAGAACCTGGATACGGTTGGATGCACAGATGCAGAGAGGGTGAGGTTTGCCACACATTTGTTGGAGGGTCCTGCCGCAGCTTGGTGGGACAACTTCTTGGTCACTTATCCCATTGCTACTATCACTTGGGTGCAGTTTCAGACAGCTTTCCATGCTGCACATGTGTCTGCTGGTGCTATGAGTCTGAAAAAGAAGGAGTTTCGTAGTTTGTGCCAGGGTGGTCACACAATTAATGCTTATGTGGATGAGTTTAATAATCTTGCATGTTATGCTCCTAATGATGTTAACACTGATGCAGCTAGGCAGGAGAAATTCTTGGAGGGCCTAAATGATGAGTTGAGCCTTCAGTTGACAGTGGCCACTTTTAATAATTGCCAGGAGCTGATTGATAAGGCTATTGTCTTTGGAAGGAAAGCAACAGCCATAGAGAATCGCAAGAGGAAGTACAACAACAATAACAGGTATAATTCAGACCACAATGAAGCCACACACTTCATATCATGGTAATGGAGGTAATGGACATAATCATCATGGAGGTAATGGGCATAATCATAATGGAGGGAATGGCCACAACCATAATGGCCACCATCATCACAATGGGCACAAGAGTAATAATGGCAATGGTAGAGGTAATGGTAATGGTAATGGTGGGAATAATAACCAGAGCCACCAGAGTGTGCCTGTGCAGAGGGACATTAGCCAGGTTCAGTGCTACAAGTGTAGGCAGATGGGCCACTATTCCAATGCTTGTCCAGGGAACAAGAATGGTAATGGGGATTCAGGAGTCAGCAAGCCAAACCCCTTCCAAAAGGGTCATGTCAACCATGTAAATGTTGAGGAGGTCTATAATGAACCTGATATAGTGATTGGTAAGTTCTTGATTAATTCAGTACCTGCACTTGTTCTTTTTGATACTGGTGCATCACATTCATTTATTTCGAGGGTATTTGTTGATAAACATGGATTGCCAACCAAAACCCTTAGTATGCCTATTAGAGTGAGCTCCCCAGGAGCTGAGATGATAGCAGGTGTTGGTTGTCATCAGTTGACTTTGTCTATTGGGAAGCATGAGTTTCCTACAGATTTGATTATATTGAAGTCACAAGGTCTGGATATTATTTTGGGTATGGATTGGTTGCAGTTATATAAATGTCGTATTGATTGTGCCAGTCGATCTATTACTCTCAGTGCACCAGGAGGGAAGAGGATCAAATATGTGTGTAAGTATAAGCGTAATCAGGTACAGGTGAACTCTCTTAAGGGGGTAGCCGGAAGAGGTGCCGATTGAGGATTATCCAGATGTGTTTCGGAGGAGTTGCGGGTATGCCACCAGATAGAGATATTGAGTTTCTTATCGATTTAATACCGAACCTTTGGACCTATTGCAAAGAGACCGTATAGAATGCCTCCTCAAGAGTTGGAGGAATTGAAGAAGCAGATAAGAGAATTGCAGGCACAGGGATTTATTCGCCCAAGTTCATCACCTTGGGGAGCTCCAGTTTTGTTTGTGGAGAAGAAGGATGGAACCTTGAGGATGTGTGTTGATTATCGTTCTCTGAATGAGGTTACCATTAAGAATAAGTATCCTTTGCCTATGATAAATGATCTATTTGACCAGTTGGAGGGAGCTACTGTGTTTTCTAAGATTGATCTCCGTTCTGGTTATCATCAATTGAAGATTCGTGAGCAAGATATTCCAAAGACTGCTTTCACCATGAGGTATGGGTTGTATGAATATACTGTTATGTCATTTGGATTGACTAACGCTCCTGCATACTTCATGAATGTATTTTTTTAGTACCGCTCGCGAGCAGTAGAACCGCTATCCTTTGCGGTAGTACCGTGATCCCTAGCGGTAGTACCGTGAGGACGAGCGGTAGTACCGCTCCGGCGGTAGTACCGCTCTGTGCGGGCTATGAGGATAACGGTTGGATTTTTCCCACCTATAAAGGGGGTCTTCTTCCCTAATGAACCTCATCCTTTGAGGTCGTGTTCTTCCCCCATTGTTGACCTTCTTCGAGCTTGCTAACTCTCAATCCCTCCATGGATTCTTGCTAGTTTTTGAGGGAAAAGAGAGAGGAGATCTAGATCCACATTTCCACCAATCACTTTCTCCTCTATGTGAGGGGAACCCATTGGATCTAGATCTTGGAGTTCTTGGTGTTCTCCTTCTTGTTCTTCCTCTCATCTTCCTCCCTAGCATTAGTTGCTTCGGTGGGATTTGAGAGAGAAGAATTTGGGCACTCCGTGTGCCCTTGCCATTGCATTTGGTGCATCGGTTTAAGTTCTCCACGTGATACGTGGAAGTTACAAGTTGAGAAGCTTATTACTCTTGGGTGCTTGGTATCCTTGAGCTTGTTCCTCTTGGGTGTTTGGACACCCTAGAGCTTGTTCCTCTTGAGTGCCATGGCGCCCTAGACGGTTGGAGTCGTTCAAAGCTCAATCATTATGGTGTAAAGCTCCGAGCAAGCGTCGGAGTCTCCAATTAGGTTGTGGAGATCGCCCCAAGCAATTTGACGGGTACCGGTGACCGCCCCAAGGGTTGCCAAAGTGTACGGGTTCGGTGACTGCCCCCAAGGGTCGCCATTTGTATGGGTTCGATGACCGCCCTCAAGGGTCCCTTAGTGGAATCACGGCATCTTGCATTGTGCGAGGCCATGAGGAGACTACGGTGGCCCCAGTGGCTTCTTGGGGAGCATTGTGCCTCCACACCGCTCCAAATGGAGATTAGCATCCTCAAGGGTGTGAACTTCGGGATACATCGTCGTCTCCGCGTGCCTCGGTTATCTCTTACACGAGCCATTTACTTATGAACTTTACTTTGTGATAGCCATATTGTTTCTTGTCGTATATCTTGCTATCACATAGTTACTTATATTGCTTAGCATAAGTTGTTGGTGCACATAGGTGAGCCTAGTTGTTTTAGGTTTTGTGCTTGACAAATTAACCGCTAGGTTTATTCCGCATTTGTTCAAGCCTAAACCGTAATTATTTTAAAGCGCCTATTCACCCCCCCCCCTCTAGGCGACATCCTCGATGTTTCAGCTACTACGAGCCAACCAGCTGTCCTCGCCCGCGCAGAAGTGGGTCATGAGTGTCGTGAGGGCCGCCATGGACTTCGGTTTTTCTTGGCCGAAGTGTCGGGCGAGCCACTCATCGTGGATATTATGCTTAAAGGCCGCCAAGGCTTCGGCATCTGGACAGTCGAATTTGGTTCTTTTTAGTTAGGAGCCGAGTCTAGAATTTCCTGGCTGGCTCTCTGGGCTGTTGGGTAATGTGACTCAAGTCGTCAGCATCCGGTGGTCGCACGTAAGTGCCTTGGAAGTTGTCGAGGAATGCGTCCTCCAGGTTTTCCCAACTACCGATGGAATTTGCCAGCAGGCTATTCAGCCAGTGTCGGGCCGGTCCTTTGAGTTTAAGGGGAAGATACTTGATGGCATGTAGATCGTCACCGCGGGCCATGTGAATGTGGAGAAGGAAATCTTTGATCCATACCGCGGGGTCTCTTGTGCCATCGTATGATTCGATGTTTACGGGTTTAAACCCTTCTGGGAATTCGTGATCCATTACTTCGTCAGTGAAGCAGAGGGGGTGTGCAGCGCCTCTATGCCGGGCTATGTTGCTACGCAGTTCGAATATGTCTGGTCGGCTATGTTCGGCCCGGCCGGACTTGTTTATAGTGTATCCGGCATGACGATCATCGTCACGTGTTGGGGTGCGCCCCCGCGATCCATAGATCGATCTTGGCTGTCCTGCCTTGTTTTCCAGTATGTCTCACAGGTCCTGCCTATTGCCTCGGGCCGTAGTGTATTGGCGTGGGGGTGCGGGCTGTTATTCGGGCTGATACGCCCTTTTATCCCAGCCACGAGGTGGCCGGTCAGCCTCGTCCTGTGCTGGTAGTGCGGGCTTTAGGGCCTCGTCCTCGAGTTGAGGTAGCAACTTGTGCTTTGGGTAACCTTTGGTGTGGCGCTCGAGTCCGTATTCCTCGGCTGCCAGGACCTTAGTCCATCTGTCTGTGAGCAGATCTTGATCAGCTTGGAGCTGATGCTGCTTCTTTTTCAGGCTTCTTGAAGTGGCCATAAGCCGGCTGAGGGAGTCCTGGACTAGGGGGTGTCCGGATAGCCGGACTATCATCATCGGCCGGACTCCAAGATTCTGTCCGGTCTGTACAAGGGGGAGAAGGCCATTATTGGGCGTGGAAGCCAAGGAGCGCAATGTTTACAAAATAGCCGGACACTATTCGGCAGGTACATGGAACTTAAAGGAGAACCCGCCTTGCAACGCCAAGACTATACACTTGCTGGACTTATCGTCATTGAAGCCTGGTTAGGGGCTCTTGAGGAGTCTGGACTAGGGGTGTCCGGATAGCTGGACTATCATCATCGGCGGACTCCAAGACTATGAAGATACAAGATTGAAGACTTCGTCCCGTGTCCGGATGGGACTTTCCTTGGCGTGGAAGGCAAGCTTGGCAATACGAATGTGTAGATCTCCTACCATTGTAACCGACTACTGTAACCCTAGCCCTCCCGGTGTCTATATAAACCGGAGGGTTTTAGTCCGTAGGACAACAACCATTACAACAATCATACCATAGGCTAGCTTCTAGGGTTTAGCCTCCTTGATCTCGTGGTAGATCCACTCTTGTACTACCCATATCATCAATATCAATCAAGCAGGAGTAGGGTTTTACCTCCATCGAGAGGGCCCAAATCTGGGTAAAAACATCGTGTCCCTTGTCTCCTATTACCATCCGCCTAGACGCACAGTTCGGGACCCCCTACCCGAGATCCGCCGGTTTTGACACCGACACCGGCGCTTGAAGCGCTCCTGCTTTACGGGATCCTCAGGCACGCCGAATTCATCATCGCTGAGGCTCACCTCGTCTTCGGAAGGGGGCATGTACTTGTCCTCCTCCAAGTATCCGTCTGTTGCCTGTTCATCTGGGCTAACCTGCCCGTCTTCCTGTCCGGCCTGCTCGAAGGCAGGTTGATCAGGATTGTATTCATCTTTGGCATCATCCGGATTGTTTTCATCTCCTGTGCCGGCATTGCTTTGGCGGGGGTTAGAGCGGCGCTGATGACGCCCATGCTTTGATTTCTTCCTTAAGGGGTTATCCTCTATTGCCTCATCGCCACCGGTTTCTTTGGGAGTGTCCACCATATATATATATCATACGAGGAGGTGGCGGTCCAGCGCCCCGTGGGTGGTGGTTCCTGTTCTTCTCATGCATCGTCGTCCACACCGTTGATGTTTTCGGAGTCGAAGTCAAGAACGTCGGTCAAACCATCGATAGTGGCAATGAAGTGGGTGGTGGGTGGATAACGAATTTCCTCGTCGCCTGCTTCCCAATCGAGCCGGACATAGTTCAGCCAAGAGTCTCCTGAAAAAGAGAGAGACCTTAATGAATTCAGCATATCGCCGAAGGGCGAGTGCTGAAAGATATCCACAGCGATGAACTCCATTACCGGAGCCTAATCAGATTCGATGGGCCCGGGTGCATACGGTCCGGAGCCTACAACCGGACGCAAGTCCGGGGGTCCGGCAACACAGATTTCCTTGGAGGTGGAGTCTGTGTTCGGCTCTACTGCCGATGAGTATGTGGCCACCGAGGCGGGGCCCATCCACCCGTCCTCGGACGACGCGATCTGTCCCGGATTTAGGTCCGGAGCTACTGCAGGTGCGATATCCCGAATGTTGTCTGACAGCAGATCTAAGCCGTGCTCGTCGTGACTATTCGGCGCTCCTGGCGTAAGCTTGAATCTGTCGAAGATCATGTCTCCGCGGATATCGGCCATGTAGTTCAAGTTTTTGAACCTGACCTGATGGCCAGGGGCGTAGCTGTCGATCTGCTCCAGATGGCCAAGCGAATTGGCCCGCAGTGCGAAGCCACCGAACACGAAGATCTGTCCGGGGAGAAAAGTCTCACCCTGGACAGCGTTGTTGTTGATGATTGAAGGAGCCATTGAGCCTTGCTGCGACGACACAGAGGAACTCTCAATGAAAGCACCAATGTCGGTGTCAAAACCGGCGGATGTCGGGTAGGGGGTCCCGAACTGTGCATCTAAGGCTAATGTTAACAGGAGGCAGGGGACACGATGTTTTACCCAGGTTCGGGCCCTCTCGATGGAGGTAATACCCTACTTCCTACTTGATTGATCTTGATGATATGAGTATTGCAAGAGTTGATCTACCATGAGATCGTAGAGGCTAAACCCTAGGAGCTTGCCTATGATTATGATTGTTCCCATCCTACAGACTAAACCCTTCGGTTTATATAGAAACCGGAGGGGGTTAGGGTTACACAGAGTCAGTACAAAGAAGGAGACATAACATCCGAATCGCCAAGCTTGTCTTCCACGCAAAGGAGAGTCCCATCCGGACATGGGACGAAGTCTTGAGTCTTGTATCTTCATAGTCCAACAGTCCGGCCAAAGTATATAGTCCGGCTGTTCGGATACCCCCTAATCTAGGACTCCCTCACCGGGGGCCATAGGTTTCACTAGTGGCTTCTCTCAAAATAGCATAAGTATTACGGTGGGTGAACAAATTATTGTCGAGCAATTCATAGAAAAGCGAATAATTATGAGATTATCTAGGCATGATCATGTATATAGGCATCACGTCCGTGACAAGTAGACCGACTCCTGCCTGCATCTACTACAATTACTCCCCACATCGACCGCTATCCAACATGCATCTAGAGTATTGAGTTCATAAAAAACAGAGTAACGCATTAAGAAAGATGACATGATGTACAGGGATAAACTCATGCAATATGATATAAACCCCATCTTTTTATCCTCGATGACAACAATACAATATGTGCCTTGCTGCCCTAACATCCTTTGGGAAAGAACACATAAGATTGAACCCAAAGATAAGCACTTCTCCCATTGCAAGAAAGATCAATCTAGTAGGCCAAACCAAACTGATAATTTGAAGAGACTTGAAAAGAGAACTTAATCACACATAAAAGAATTTAGAGGAGATTCAAATATTTCTCATAGATAAACTTGATCATAAACCCACAATTCATCGGATCTCGACAACACACCGCAAAAAGAGTTACATCGATTAGATCTCCAAGAAGATCGAGGAGAACATGGTATTGAGATCCAAAAAGAGAGAAGAAGACATCTAGCTAATAACTATGGACCCGAAGGTCTATGGTAAACTACTCACAACTCATCGGAGGGGCTATGGTGTTGATGTAGAAGCCCTCTGTGGTTGATTCCTCCTCCGGCGGAGCACCGACGAAGGCTCCAAGATGGGATGTTGCGGATACATAAGGTTGCGTTGGTGGAATTAGGTTTTCGTGGCTTGTTCTGATGTTCTCGGGGCACGTGGGTATATATAGGAGGAAGAAATAGGTCGGTGGACGCCCGAGGGGCCCACGAGATAGGGGGCGTGCCTAGTAGGGGCGCCCTCCACCCTCATGGCCGCCTCGGCTGCTTCTTGACTTGCACTCCAAGTCCTCTAGGTCATGTTTGTTCCAAAACTCACGCTCCCGAAGGTTTCATCTCGTTTGGACTCCGTTTGATATTCCTTTTCCTCGAAATACTAAAATAGGCTGGGCCTCCGGTTAGTAGGTTAGTCCTGAAAATGATATAAATGTGTAAAGTAAAGCCCATAAACATCCAAAATAGGTAATATAATAGCATGAAACAATCAAAAATATAGATACGTTGGAGACGTATCAGAGATCTATTTGATGTAACTCTTTTTTGAAGTGTGTTTTTTGAGAACCGATGAATTGTGGGTTTATGATCAAGTTTATCTATGAGAAATAGTTGAATCTCCTCTGAATTCTTTTATGTGTGATTGGTTATCTTTGCAAGTCTCTTCGAATTATCAGTTTGGTTTAGCCTACTAGATTGATCTTTCTTGCAATGGGAGAAGTGCTTTTGGGTTCAATCTTGCGGTGTCCTTTCCCAGTGACAGCAGGGGCATCAAGGCACGTATTGTATTGTTGCCAACGAGTATAAAAAGATGGGGTTTATATCATATTGCATGAATTTATCCCTCTACATCATGTCATCTTTCTTAATGTGTTACTTTGTTCTTATGAACTTAATACTCTAGATGTAGGCAGGAGTCGGTCGATGTGTGGAGTAATAGTAGTAGAAGCAGAATCATTTCGATCTACTTGTTGTGGACGTGATGCCTATATACATGATCATGCCTAGATATTATCATAACTATGCAGTTTTCTATCAATTGCTCGAAAGTAATTTGTTCACCCACCGTAGTACTTATGCTATCTTGAGAGAAGCCACTAGTGAAACCTATGACCCCCGGGTCTATCTTTTATCACATAAGTTTTCCATCTACTTTTATTTGCATCTTTTACTTTCCAATCTATATCATAAAAATACCAAAAATATTTATCTTATCTTATTATCTCTATCAGATCTCACTTTTGCAAGTTACCGTGAAGGGATTGACAACCCCTTTATCGCGTTGGTTGCGAGGTTCTTGTTTGTTTATGTCGGTGTGTGGGACTTTTGAGGAGCCTCCTACTCGATTGATACTTTGGTTCTCAAAAACTGAGGGAAATACTTACGCTACTTTGCTGCATCACCCTTTCCTCTTCAAGGGAAAACCAACGCAGTGCTCAAGAGGTAGCAGGCCTTCTTCCGGCACGTACCTCGGGTCCACTGTGATGGGCACATAGGCTTCTGGACTGGCCGCGCTCGAGTCGTTGCCTGGCTGCCTCACGCTTCCGCCTTCTACGGTCGTCATCGTGCCCCGGTGACCGAGGGCCGGTGCCCCAGCGCTGCCCAGGGGAGGTTGCATGGTCGAAGCAGTGCGGACCAGACCATGAGGTAGGCCGACGCCGAGAGGCTCTTCAGGAGCCCTGGGAGGGGGCGCGGGAGTGGTGAGGGTGAGCGCGCGCCCCCGCCACGGCCTGCAACATGGGCAGGGTGCAGAACGGTGTTGCGCCCCTTTCCGCTAGCCTGCACCTCAGCAGTTCTCCAGCCACGATGACCGCAGCTCGCATATTCGCCTGCTCCCGGCGAGTGTGTGGTGTTGTTGTCGCGTCGTAGCTTGAAAACCGCGCAACGATGCGGTTGTGGCGCGGCGCCAGATGAGAGGGCTGCTGCCCGCGCCTCCCGCGGTCGGCGGCCCCAAGCGGAGCGCGGGCCGCGAGTAGAGCGGAGTGGATATCTTCCTCGTCGGTAGGTGCTGTTGAGGAGTGATACGTCTCCAACGTATCTATAATTTTTTATTGTTCCACGCTATTATATTACCCGTTTTGGATGTTTATGTGCTTTACTTTACACATTTATATCAATTTTGGGACTAACCTACTAACCGGAGGCCCAGCCCGTATTGCTGTTTTTTTTCCTATTTCAGTATTTCGAAGCAAAGGAATATCAAACTGAGTCCAAACGGAATGAAACCTTCGGGAGCATGATTTTTGGAATAAATGTGATCCAGAGGACTTGGAGCGCAAGTCAAGAAGCAGCTGAGGCGGCCACGAGGGTGGAGGGCACGCCCACCCCTACAAGGCGCGCCCCCCTATCTCGTGGGCCCCTCGGGCGGCCACCGACGTACTTCTTCCTCCTATATATACCCATGTACCCCGAAAACATCAGGGGAGCCAACGAAAAACTATTTCCACCGCCTTCTGTATCCGTGAGATCCCATCTTGGAGCCTTCGTCGGTGCTCCGCCGGAGGGGGAATCGACCACGGAGGGCTTCTACATCAACACCATAGCCCCTCCGATGAGTTGTGAGTAGTGTACCACAAACCTTCGGGTCCATAGTTATTAGCTAGATGGCTTCTTCTCTCTTTTTGGATCCCAATACCATGTTCTCCTTGATCTTCTTGGAGATCTATTCGACGTAACTCTTTTTGCGGTGTGTTTGTCGAGATCCGATGAATTGTGGGTTTATGATCAAGTTTATCTATGAGAAATATTTGAATCTCCTCTGAATTCTTTTATGTATGATTGAGTTATCTTTGCAAGTCTCTTCGAATTATCAGTTTGGTTTGGCCTACTAGATTGATCTTTATTGCAATGGGAGAAGTGCTTAGCTTTGGGTTCAATCTTGTGGTGTCCTTACCCAGTGACTACAGGGGCAGCAAGGCACGTATTGTATTGTTGCCATCGAGGATAAAAAGATGGGGTTTATATCATATTGCATGAGTTTATCCCTCTACATCATGTCATCTTTCTTAATGTGTTACTTTGTTCTTATGAACTTAATACTCTAGATGCATGCTGGATAGCGGTCGATGTGTGGAGTAATAGTAGTAGATGCAGGCAGGAGTCGGTCTACTTGTCACTGACGTGATGCCTATATACATGATCATGCCTAGATAATCTCATAATTATTCGCTTTTCTATCAATTGCTCGACAGTAATTTGTTCACCCACCGTAATACTTATGCTATCTTGAGAGAAGCCACTAGTGAAACCTATGGCCCTCGGGTCTATCTTTTATCATATAAGCTTTCCATCTACTTTTATTTGCATCTTTAGTTTTCCAATCTATATTACAAAATACCAAAAATATATTTATCTTATCATACTATCTCTATCAGATCTCACTTTCGCAAGTGGCCGTGAAGGGATTGACAACCCCTTTATTGCGTTGGTTGCGAGCTCTTTGTTTGTTTGTGTAGGTGTGTGGGACTTTTGAGGAGCCTCCTACTGGATTGATACCTTGGTTCTCAAAAACTGAGGGAAATACTTACGCTACTATTGCTGCATCACCCTTTCCTCTTCAAGGAAAACCAATGCAAGCTCAAGACGTAGCAAGAAGGATTTCTGGCGCCGTTGTCAGGGAGGTCTTCGCTCAAGTCAAGACATACCAAGTACCCATCACAAACTCATCTCCCTCGCATTTACATTATTTGCCATTTGCCTCTCATTTTCCTCTCCCCCACTTCACCCTTGCCGTTTTATTCGCCCTCTCTTTTTCAATCTCCTCTCTCGTTTTCGCTTGCCTTTTTCTGTTTGCTCGTGTCTTAGATCGTTTATCTTGTCGTAATGGCTAGTCCTCCTATCCTTGTTATTACTCCCGAACATGAAATTCTTAATTTTAAGCAAAGGGAGGGGGAATTTAAAAGATGCTTGGCATAGAATTTGCAATGCTCAAAATAAATCTACTAGGAAGCTTTCTACTTCCGTTCTTCTTTGCAATTTTTATGTAGGCATTACTCCTTGGAATAGATGCATTCTTGGTACCATTACCGGAGGGGATTTCTTGAGTAGCCATACGTTTGATGCTTATAATGCTATGTTAGATTTGTTTGGCCCACCACCTCTTTTGGTTAATGGAACTGTTTTAACTTTGGAACATGTGATGCAAAGACTTGAAATTATTGAAAATAAAGTTGCCACTGTTGAGATGATTGAGAATTTGGATAAAAAGATTCATAATCAAATTACCCAATATGGATCTAGGGTTGGAGTTACTTTGAAATTTTTTAAAGAGAAAGAATCTATAGTTAATGAAAAAATAAATTTAGATTCTACGAGAATCGATAAACTTGAGGATATCATTACCAACTTAGGGTCGGTGTTTTATTCCGTGAAAAACACTCCAAATCCTTCTACCAAAACTACCAAATTTATTTATGTTCCTAAAAATAAGGGTGAATCTTCTAGTAAGGGAAATGCGGATCTCAAATCAATAAGTGTTCATCCCAATTGTCTTTCTATCATTAAGGAACCTTTTGCTACAAATGAATTTCTTGAATTCTTGCCTAAGGGTTTAATCATTGCTAAAAAGGGAGAAACCCCTAAAGATTATAAGTGCTCTATTGAGGAATTAAGTGCCAAAGATGGCACTACTTAGATCTATCCTCGCTTTTATGCCTAGCTAGGGGCGTTAAACGATAGCGCTAGTTGGTAGGCAACCCAATTTTATTTGTTTTTTTGTTTTTGTTTCTGTTTAGTAATAAATTTTGCATCTACCTTATGTTAGAATGTGTTTTTATGTTTTAATTAGTGTTTGTGCCAAGTAGAACCTATAGGATAACCTATGGTGGTAGTTGATTTGATTCTGCTGAAAAACAGAAACTTTGCGTGCATGAAATTAGTTTTGTTAAATCACAGAAACGTTATTTTGTGTTGATTCTTTTTGATGTAGATCAATAGACAAATTGTACAGTACTTCCTATTTGGGTAGGATTTTTAGAGTTCCAGAAGTATTCGTGGGTTACAGATTACTACAGACAATTCTGTTTTTGACAGATTCTGCCTTCCGTGTGTTGTTTGCTTATTTTGATGCATCTATGGCTAGTATTAAGTAGTATGAACCATGGAGAACTTGAAATACAGTAGGTTTAACACCAATATAAATAAAGAATGAGTTCATTACAGTACCTTATGTGGTGGTTTTTCTTTCTTTGACTAACGGAGCTTATGAGTTTTCCTGTTGAGTTTTGTGTTGTGAAGTTTTCATGTTTTGGGTAAAGATTTGATGGACTATGGAATAAGGAGTGGCAAGAGCCTAAGATTGGGGATGCTCATGGCACCCCAAGATATTCAAGAATAGCCAAAAGCCTAAGCTTGGGGATGCCCCGGGAAGGCATCCCCTCTTTCGTCTTCGTTCAGTGGTAACTTTACTTGGAGCTATATTTTTATTCGCCACATGATATGTGTTTTACCTGGAGCGTCTTGTATGATATTAGTCTTTGATTTTTAGTTTACCATAATCATCCTTGCTGTACACACCTTTTGGGAGAAGCCCACTTGATTAGAATTTACTAGAATACACTATGTGCTTCACTTATATCTTTTGAGCTAGATAGTATTTGCTCTAGTGCTTCACTTATATCTTTTAGAGCACGGCGGTGGCTTAATTTTGAAGAAATTGTTGATCTCTCATGCTTCACTTATATTATTTTGAGAGTCTTTTAGAACAGCATGGTATTTGCTATGGTTATAAATTTGGTCCTGGAATGATGAGCATCCAAGTTGGGTATAATAAAAAACTATCATAGAAAGTGCATAAAACACTAGGATCAGTTTGATGATTGATAATTGTTTTGAGATATAGAGGTGGTAATGTTAGAGTCATGCTAGTGGGTAATTATGAAATTGAGAAATACTTGTGTTGAAGTTGGCAAGTCTCGTAGCATGCACGTATGGTAAAAGTTGTGTGACAAATTTGTTGCATGAGGTGCTCTTTTAATTGTCTTCCTTATCAGTGGAGGTCGGGATCACGCGATGGTTAACTCCTACCAACCCTTCCCCTAGGAGCATGCGTAGTAGTACTTTGCTTCGAGGGCAAGTAGACTTTTGCAATAAGTATATGAGTTCTTTATGACTAATGTGAGTCCATGGATATATGCACACTCACCCTTCCACTTTGCTAGCCTCTATTATACCACGCAACTTTCGCCGGTATCATGCACCCATTATTTACCTTCCTCAAAACAGCCACCATACCTACCTATTATGGCATTTCCATAGCCATTCCGAGATATATTGCCATGAAACTTTCCACCGTTTCGTTTATCATGACACGCTCCATCATTGTCATATTGCCTTTGCATGATCATGTAGTTGACATCGTATTTGTGGCAAGGCCACCTTTATAATTCTTTCATACATGTCACTCTTAATTCATTGCATATCCCGGTACACCACCGGATGCATTCACATAGAGTCATATCTTGCTCTAGTTTTGAGTTGTAATTTTTGAGTTGTAAATCAATAAAAGTGTGATGATCTTCATTATTAGAGCATTGTCCCAGTGAGGAAAGGATGATGAAGACTATGATTCCCCCACAAGTTGGGATGAGACTTAGACTTTAAAAAGAAAAAGAAAAGGAGAAAGGCCAAAAAAAAGAGAAAGGCCAAAGAAAAAAAGAAAAAGGAAAAAAAGAGAAGGAAAAAAAGGAAAAAACATAAAATGAGAGAAAAAGAGAGAAGGGACAATGCTACTATCCTTTTTACCACACTTGTGCTTCAAAGTAGCACCATGATCTTCATGATAGAGTCTCCTATGTTGTCACTTTCATATACTAAATGAGAATTTTTCATTATAGAACTTGGCTTGTATATTCCAATGATGGGCTTCCTCAAAATGCCCTAGGTCTTCGTGAGCAAGCAAGTTGGATGCACACCCACTTAGTTCCTTTTGTTGAGCTTTCATACATTTATAGCCCTAGTGCATCCGTTGCATGGCAATCCCAACTTACTCACATTGATATCTATTGATGGGCATCTCCGTAGCCCGTTGATATGCCTAGTTGATGTGAGACTATCTTCTCCCTTTTTGTCCTCACAACCACCACCATATACCACCATAGTGCTATGTCCATCGCTTGCGCTCATGTATTGCGTAAGAGTTGAAAAAGCTGAAGCGCGTTAAAAAGTATGAACCAATTGCTTGGCTGAAATCGAGGTTTGTGCATGATGGGAGTATTTTGTGTAATGAAAATGATGCATGGCCTAACTATATGATTTTGTAGGGATAAGCTTTCTTTGGCTATGCTATTTTGATAGGACATGATTATTTGTTAGTATGCTTCGAAGCATTATTATTTTTTATGTTTTATAAGCTTTTATCTTGAATCATTTGGACCTGAACAATCATGCCACAATAAAGAAAATTACATTGAGAATTATGCTAGGTAGCATTCCACATCAAAAATTCTGTTTTTATCATTTACCTACTCAAGGACGAGCAGGAATTAAGCTTGGGGATGCTCGATACGTCTCCAACGTATCTATAATTTTTGATTGTTCCATGCTATTATATTACCCGTTTTGGATGTTTATGGGCTTTACTTTACACATTCATATCATTTTTGGGACTAACCTACTAACCGGAGGCCCAGCCCGTATTGTTGTTTTTTGCCTATTTCAGTATTTCGAAGAAAAGGAATATCAAATGGAGTCCAAATGGAATGAAACCTTCGGGAGCGTGATTTTTGGAACAAACGTGATCTAGAGGACTTGGAGTGCAAGTCAAGAAGCAGCCGAGGCGGCCACGAGGATGGAGGGCGCGCCCCCCTATCTCATGGGCCCCTCGGGCGACCACCGACGTACTTCTTCCTCCTATATATACCCACGTACCCCGAAAACATCAGGGGAGCCAACGAAAAGCTATTTCCACCGCCGTAACCTTCTGTATCTGCGAGATCCCATCTTGGAGCCTTCGCTAGCACTCCGCCGGAGGGGGAATCGACCACGGACGGCTTCTACATCAACACCATAGCCCCTCCGATGAGTTGTAAGTAGTTTACCACAGACCTTGGGGTCCATAGTTATTAGCTAGATGGCTTCTTCTCTCTTTCCGGATCTCAATACCATGTTCTCCTCGATCTTCTTGGAGATCTATTCGATGTAACTCTTTTTGTGGTGTGTTTGTCGAGATTCGATGAATTGTGGGTTTATGATCAAGTTTATCTATGAGAAATATTTGAATCTCCTCTGAATTCTTTTATGTATGATTGAGTTATCTTTGCAAGTCTCTTCGAATTATCAGTTTGGTTTGGCC
This sequence comes from Aegilops speltoides, assembly GCA_021437245.1. Taxonomy (NCBI): domain Eukaryota; kingdom Viridiplantae; phylum Streptophyta; class Magnoliopsida; order Poales; family Poaceae; genus Aegilops; species Aegilops speltoides. Next base: position 399,398,439 of record CM038144.1, read on the forward strand.
TACTAGATTGATCTTTCTTGCAATGGGAGAAGTGCTTAGCTTTGGGTTCAATCTTGCAATGTCCTTACCCAGTGACAGCAGGGGCAGCAAGGCATGTATTTTATTGTTGCCATCGAGGATAAAAAGATGGGGTTTATATCATATTGCATGAGTTTATCCCTCTACATCATGTCATCTTTCTTAATGCGTTACTCTGTTCTTATGAACTTAATACTCTAGATGCATGCTGGATAGCGGTCGATGTGTGGAGTAATAGTAGTAGATGCAGGCAGGAGTCGATCTACTTGTCACGGACGTGATGCCTATATACATGATCATGCCTAGATAATCTCATAATTATTCGCTTTTCTATCAATTGCTCGACAGTAATTTGTTCACCCACCGTAATACGTATGCTATCTTGAGAGAGGCCACTAGTGAAACCTATGGCCCTCGGATCTATCTTTTATCATATAAGCTTTCCATCTACTTTTATTTGCATCTTTACTTTTCCAATCTATATTACAAAATACCAAAAATATATTTATCTTATCATACTATCTCTATCAGATCTCACTTTCGCAAGTGGCCGTGAAGGGATTGACAACCCCTTTATTGCGTTGGTTGCGAGTTCTTTGTTTGTTTGTATAGGTGTGTGGGACTTTTGAGGAGCCTCCTACTGGATTGATACCTTGGTTCTCAAAAACTGAGGGAAATACTTACGCTACTATTGCTGCATCACCCTTTCCTCTTCAAGGAAAACCAACGCAAGCTCAAGACGTAGCAAGGAGGTCCGGACAACCCACTGCTCAACATGGGCTCTTGGGGCGTCGGCCATGGTGTCAGAGTAGCGGTGGATCGATCGATGGGAGAGAGGATCCGACGCACCCCTACCTGGCGCACCAAATGTCGGATTTCAGGTTCCGCAAACCCTTGATAGGTTTGAACTCTAGGGTGCGTGCGGAGATCTCAACCTACCCAGCCTGCCTACTCGCGATCTTCTAAGCCTAGCATGTCGAGCTCAAAGGCATAGGGAGACACAACAGTTTATCCTGGTTCAGGCCAACTTTAAGTGTAATACCCTACTCTAGTGTTTTGGTGGATTGCCTCAAGGGGCTGAGGATGAACTAGTAAAGTGGCTGAACTAGCCTCAGGAGGTGAGGTGTTTCTTGAGCTCGAGAGAGCTGGCGAGGTAGTCGGGTGAGAATGGATCCGATCCCCCTCTATGGTGGTGGCTAAATCCTATTTATAGTTGCCTTGGTCCTCTTCCAAAATGTGGGCGGGAAGGGATCCCAAAACAGCCAGATTTGAAGGGCGACAGGAAGTACATCCTATCCTAACTAAAGTGGTATTCGCCTGTGAAAAGCCTCTAGTCGTGACGCTGTGGTGGGCTCGGTGATGACCTCCGTCCTGCCGTCCTGGCGGTCTTGGTCTTGGTGCACTAGAATGGAAACCTTTGGCTGACCCCTCGGGACTCTGCACCTACTTCTTGCCTCCTTGCACCAAAGAGAAAACTGGTACTCTGCGCCTGCTGGCGCCCGCCTGGCCTTGGTCGTCATGGCTCACGTCAGATGAGTCTCGTGAGGTGCACCCTGCATAGAAGCCTCCACCCCTTGGGAGCCAGCCTGAGGAGGCCGATCCCCTTGGAGGTCTTGGCGTCGTCCGCCTCGCGAGGCTTGGCCCCTCGCGAGGGTCTTGAGTTGTTGATGCTGAAGCTGGGCCGTACCAGGCCGTTGATGGACCCACACAGTGGGCCGCAGGTAGGCAAGTCTGGGTACCCCCATATCTAGAACGCCGATAGACGTGCCTTGGTGTCTTGTGGTCAGCCAGGGGCCCCCCTCCGGTGGTTCTTGGTTCCAGTATTTTTTATCTATTCTGAAATAAATCTCCAAAAAGTTTCGTCCAAATCCGAGAACTTCCATTTCTACACAAAAACAACACCATGGTAGCTCTGGTGAAAACAATATCAGTCCGGGTTAGTTTCATTAAAATCATGCAAATTAGAGTCCAAAACAAGAGCAAAAGCATTACGAAAAGTAGGTACGACGGAGACGTATCACGCTCCAAGAAGGAAAATGACGCCCGTGAGCGTCACCCCTGCCAGCACTGGCAAGCTGTGACACCCCAAAAATTTTAACCTTGTTTTATTAATTAAAATTTTGCCAGGAAATTAAACTTTTATTTTTTTTTGGATTTATTCTTGATCTCAGAGCCTCTCTTTTCCCCTAAGTTGTGGATTTTTCTCCCCTAGTAAAAACTTTCCAATTATTATTGGACTCGTTTACCCTCTCATATAAACCAATTCTCTTATCAGTAGGATTATTTATATAAATTATTTATCCCTGAGCTTTATCTCTCTAAAATGGTTTTTCATAAGTTTAGGACCCCATTTGCACTGCAACCCTTTTATAAATTTATTTAAAAATCTCACCAAAATTTGGAGATGTCATGTGATGTTTCTAAATCACTTTTATGCAAAAAGATATTTCATTCATTGGATATTTGGAGTTCTACACCAAGTTTTCAAATCTAGTCCAGTGGGCAATTTTGCACTATAACCTATTTAAATATTTCTTACTAGCTTCCACCAAAATTATGGGATGTTAGTAGTAGCATATGATTAAACTTTATGCAAAAACCCAGTGATGTTCTTTGAAAATTTTGAGTGTATCAACCTCACTTTCATTCTGGTCCAACTTGATGGTTTGTACAGCAACCATATTTTTGCTTGCTCTTTTGACCTTGATACTTTCTCCTACTTATAGCAGACCCTACAAAACCCTTATGTCCAGGAGGATGGGCTCATTGGAATATTTTTGGTTCATGAAATAATGCAATTTACCTCCTGTCCAGAATTGAAGTTCTGCAAAACTTGCACTAACAAGTTTCTCCATTAGGCAAACTAACCTCACCACCCTCTCATGCATCTAAAGAGACCCCACTCTGGAAGATTTGACCACCCCAAGTACTTCCTAGATGCCTCTGGCATTTTGCCAAACACCCTGTGTGCATGGACAGATTTGGCATGGTTGAAGGTTTTGTGTTGTGAACTTTTCCCTGGTCCCAAACCAAGTTGTCTAGTAGCCTTCATTCTGTCTCTAACCTAGGCCTGAGGATTTGCATTAGCTCTCTAGCAATTTTTGGTCGCCCTGGCATTTAGTCGAGCAAGTGCCGTGCACGCCCAGAGCTCGAGTAGAGCGCGCGTTTTGCACGTGCTCGCGTCCGAGCCAGCACGCCCCCTGGATAAGTTTCCCCGAGCTCATCCTGATCCTCTCCCTCTCGCCACGTCATGCTAGAAGCCCCGACCGCCCCCTCACCCCCTGCAGCGTTGCCAGCAAGCCTCTTGGCGGCACGCCTACGGCCGCATCCGTCACCTCCATGGGTGGCACCGCCCAAACCACCACAGCGTGCCAGCTCGCCTCCTTCGACAGTGGAGTGGTCGTCGTTAGCCCCTGGAGCTAGCCAACCACCGCCACGTCGCCCTACAGCACAGTAGGGCGGTCCGCCGACGAGCTAATCCACGGCCGCCGCGAACCGACATGGTTGTGCTATAAAAGGAAGCCCCCGAGCTCCTCCGAGCACCCAGGCAGCCTCACACCATCCCCCGAGTGCCCCCATTGCCATCAATTGAAGAGGAGAAGGCCGTCTTCAATCTCTCCGGTCAGCTCGGCCGCCGCCTCGTTCCGGTTCACCCCGGTGCCACTAGGGCCTTCCCCACCCTTCCATCACCACCACTCGGCTCCTCATCGTCTTGCGGAGCCGCCCAGACCCCCAACTATGACGGAGCATCACCCTAGCCCGAGCCCCCAAATCCACCGAAGCTTTCCCTCCGCCGCAGAGCTCGCCGCCGGCGATTCCCTCCACCCCCGTCGACCCTACAACCACCGGAAGGACCGCCCTAGATCCGCGGATCCATCCCCGCCCTCGGCTACCCGCGAGGAACCACCGTTCGCCGGCGACGAACGCCGGAGCCCCGCCTCTGCTCGAGCAGAGGAAGAAGAGGGAGGGGAGACCAGTCAAACATGACTAGTTGGCCCCCTGGACCCACTGTCAGTGACTCCCCGCGCGGTCCACACTGGATAAGTGGAGGCGTAAAACCTCAAGTACGCCTCCTCTGACCAAAAGCGTAATCCCGTTTGAAACATTTTCTTTTTCTGTTTTTATTAAAAGCAGATTTTTACCAAAACTTTGACTAGCTATAACTTTTTAATTATAACTCCAAATGAGTTGATTCTTTTTCCTACCTTCCTCAAATTTTGTCTAGTTTATTTTAAGATTTATTTCAAAAAAATTCAGACAACTTTTTGGTACTGTTTTTGAAACTATATATTGATTCAAAAATATTTTAAATAGGATTTTGGAGAGAGGAGAAAGCCTTCAAAGATTTTGGAGTGCACCCTGCCTACCCACAACTTGAAGGCAAGCATCCTGAACCCTGGCATAATATTTTTGATGTGTTGGTTGACACGATTGTAACACCTCCTTATTTTGGAGAACTCGTTATTTTATGTGGTGATACGATCCTTTGCATAAATATATATTAGTGATTTCCTTGCTGTTGGAAATGAATATACTTGTGATGGTAATCATCCTCATGTGCCTTGCATGCATGCCAGAAAGGAATCCGGGAAAGCCTCTGCCTTGGGTAGGCGTGAGCTTGTCGCCGGTCTCCGTGGGGACGGTTATGTCCGGTATGGCATAGTAAGGTATAATGAGCGGTGATTCTATTGGTTGAAATATATATTGGTTACACATATCATGCAGGGAATTCATAAACCTCCTGAGTCGACCGTAGATCGAGTCTTGTTCCAGTAAACCCCATACTTGTTTCGTACTACCACTTGTCCCTACAACAGGTAGGGTACGGTTCAGTAAGTCGTCAACCCCTTTCAAGCACACACCGTCTGTAGAGGCCATGGTGGAAGATACGGTTGTAGCCGTAGGCAGCCACCTGGTCCGGGGCATGGGTGTTTCCGGTTGGGACCGAGAGGGGCACCCCATAGAGCGTCTTGGTAAAATTTGATCCCATGCTACGCGAGGTTGTAGCCTCCCCACTTAGAGTTTTGCTTGACAGGTGTCGTGGGTGATTCCAGACACCGGTGAGTTAAGCTGGTGTGTGCAAGTCAGGTGTGTTTTCAATTAAAAGATCATAGACGGAATTAGTCCCGATGGACTAAAGGAATCCGTTACTCGTGGGTAAAGAGTACACCCTCTGCAGATATTAAACCTATTCGAATAGCCGCGTCCATGGTTAAGGACTACAGTCTGGGATGGGTCAAGTGTCGGTCTTAGTGTCGGTCTTCGGAGGAGAAACTACTAAACCAGAACGTGGATCATGACTGATGACTCGTGATAATTATGTTATGTTTATTATGGACTAACCCATTATATTATTTGAATTATTGAGTATCCCTGGGACGGTTCTACCTCCTGGATATTTATTGTGATTATTTATTTTATAAGCCCTTTATGTGGAGTCGCTGAGACGCCCGACTGTGGCATTGCTTGTTACTTATTTACCTTATAAGCCCTTTATGTGGTGTCGCTGAGATGCCCGACTGTGGCATTGCTTGTTACTTATTTACCTTATAAGCCCTTTATGTGGTGTCGCTGAGATGCCCGACTGTGGCATTGCTTGTTACTTATTTACTTTATAAGCCCTTTATGTGGTGTCGCTGAGACGCTCGACTGTGGCATTGCTTGTTATTTGTTTACTTTATAAGCCCTTTATGTGGTGTCGCTGAGACGCCCAACTATGGCATTGCTTGTTATTTGTTTACTTTATAAGCCCTTTATGTGGTGTCGCTGAGACGCCCGACTGTGGTATTGCTTGTTATTTATTTACTTTATAAGCCCGTTATGTGGTGTCGCACAGATGCCCAACTGTGGCATTTTATTTCCACTCCATTATTGCTTATTCGTGTTGCATATAAATAACCTGCATGCATGCATCAGAGATTTTATTTTATAACTGACGATGTGATCATAGAATATTTCAGCGCACGATTATCATTTATATTATACCCGTGTTCATAATGTTTGCGAGTACATTCAAAGTATTCACTGGCTTGTCCCTGGCTATTGTCTTGGCCAGATTTCCTGCATGGAGAGGAGCGTTGCAACGACAGCCCCAGAACCGAAGCAATGGTGATAGAAGCCTCGTGAAGATAGGAGTTAACCTGGTCAGCTGTTCCTGTTGGGAAATGGAGTCCCATAGATACCGATGATCCACAAACCGCTTCCGCCATCAACCTCTAGAAATCATTCGTTGAACTCATAGGCCAAAATGGTATTGTACTACATATTTTGTATTTTGCTTGGAATTTCTGTATCAATTTGGTGCCTCATCAGCTAACAGTAATCCTGGGGCTGGTGAGCACAATGGCCATTTTCTGGAAATTAATACCTGGAAAACCGGTCGTGACAAACTTGGTATCAGAGCCAGGCTGACCATTGGCTAATCCTATCTTAGCCAGGTCAAAAAACGTAGGCAAACCAACCCACCAGACCTTAACCTAACCCAACCAAGCTTCCCGTGCAAGATAGCCACACAGTGACCCGACACCTTTTGGCAGTCGGTGCCCAACCTATCAGACTAGCCTGTCGATCACGCGCTAGTGACCGACACATAATCTGTCTTATTCGCAAGCGTGCGAAGGAAGACTCCGTCCCCTTTTTCTATAAAAAGGGCACGCTAGTCTCAACCCAGCACCGCAGAAGCTCTTTCCCAAACCAAGCCATAATGCCTGGCCCCATCGTGCACAATGAGACCACAGCAACCAACCTTGGAGGTTTTGTGACCATGCTCGCGAACCTCACACGTCGTGCCTTTGCATTACAAGAGCCCCCAGAATATGTTGTGTACCAAGGGTCCATGAGCGGTGATAGCCGTCAATTCTGGGCCACTGTGCACATCTATGGTAGGGGTCTATCACCAGAACGCCCCTACAGGTTCACCAGAAGGACAACTTCCTTCGAGCCACAAGCCATCCAACTAGCTGCTCGAGAAGCTATAGTTCAACTCCGGCATTTGTCGCCCAGAGTTAACTGTCGCTCATTCTACTACTACCCCAGCCGTGACAGATATGGTAGACCACCATAAGTTGCCAACAGAGATCACGAGACGGGTCCTACTTTATTGCATCTGGTGCGCTATGTAAGTACGCTAGAGGATTTGTTCGATCAAATCAACCTTGATCTGATCGCAGCTCGTGGAGAACTGATCCGCCGAGCCCCAGCAAGAGGAGAAGATGATCCCGACGCCGACAACCCAGTCGTGCTGTTCGGACAACCAATTGAGACCTTGAGGTCAGCCCTGGCCATCAACCAAAATACCTTGATGACCCCAGAAGTGCTTCGTCACCTTTTGGGAACACGCTCCAACGGGATTGTGGCCAACAATCCCCGAGATGGTCAGCATCGCTACCCCGGCCCTGTAGCCCCTCAACCCCCTCCAGCAGATCACGACGGTGAAAACCGTGGAGAAACCTCGACGTCCGTGAGGCAAGCCCGCTTAGATATGAACGAGGTAGACTAGAGTCGCTCGAATGGTACCGAGTCTTAGAATGTCCTCGCCTTGTAATCTTGTGACCCTGTATCACCGTAATTAAATGTCGTTTGCCTGTGTGCTCCTGTTTTTAATTTTTTTTTATCCCGGGCGTAGCTGCCAACCTCGACGACGCAAGTTTGTGCTATGAATAAATCTTTTGGTTCCAGCTCTCAGGAAAGATATTTTCAAAACAACTCTTAACAAATCTCGAGGATGAGATTTTTTTTCTAAGGGGCGTAGTGTTGTGACACCCCAAAAATTTTAACCTTGTTTTATTAATTAAAATTTTGCCAGGAAACTAAACTTTTATTTTTTTTGGATTTATTATTGATCTCAGAGCCTCTCTTTTCCCCTAAGTTGTGGAGTTTTCACCCCTAGTAAAAACTTTCCAATTATTATTGGACTCATTTACCCTCTCAAATAAAACAATTCTTTTATCAGTAGGATTATTTATATAAATTATTTATCCCTGAGCTTTATCTCTCTAAAATGGTTTTCATAAGTTTAGGACCCCATTTGCACTGCAACCCTTTTATAAATTTACTTAAAAATCCCACCAAAATTTGGAGATGTCATGTGATGTTTCTAAATCACTTTTATGCAAAAATATATTTCATTCATTGGATATTTGGAGTTCTACACCAAGTTTTCAAATCTGGTCCAGTGGGCAATTTTGCACTACAACCTATTTAAATATTTCTTACTAGCTTCCACCAAAATTATGGGATGTTAGTAGTAGCATATGATTCAACTTTATGCAAAAACCCAGTGATGTTCTTTGAAAAATTTGAGTGTATCAACCTCACTTTCATTCTGGTCCAACTTGATGGTTTGTACAGCAACCATATTTTTGCTTGCTCTTTTTCCCTTGATACTTTCTCCTGCTTATAGCACACCCTACAAAACCCTTATGTCCAGGAGGATGGGCTCATTGGAATATTTTTTGTTCATGAAATAATGCCATTTACCTCCTGTCCAGAATTGAAGTTCTGCAAAACTTGCACTAACAAGTTTCTCCATTAGGCAAACTAACCTCACCACCCTCTCATGCATCTAAAGAGACCCCACTCTAGAAGATTTGGCCGCCCCAAGTACTTCCTAGATGCCTCTGGCATTTTGCCAAACACCCTGTGTGCATGGACAGATTTGGCATGGTTGAAGGTTTTGTGTTGTGAACATTTCCCTGGTCCCAAACCAAGTTGTCTAGTAGCCTTCATTCTGTCTCTAACCTAGGCCTGAGGATTTGCATTAGCTCTCTAGCAATTTTTGGTCGCCCTGGCATTTCGTCGAGCAAGTGCCGTGCACGCCCAGAGCGCGAGCAGAGCGCGCGTTTTGCACGTGCTCGCGTCCGAGCCAGCACGCCCCCTGGATAAGTTTCCCCGAGCACATCCTAATCCTCTCCCTCTCGCCACGTCACGCTAGAATAGCCGACCGCCCCCTCACCCCCTGCAGTGTTGCCAGCAAGCCTCTTGGCGGCACGCCTACGGCCGCATCCACCACCGCCATGGGCGGCACCACCCAAACCACCACAGCGCGCCAGCTCGCCTCCTTCGATAGTGGAGTGGTCGTCGCTAGCCCCTGGAGCTAGCCAACCACTGCCACGTTGCCCTGCAGCACAGTAGGGCGGTCCACCGACGAGCTGATCCATGGCCGCCGCGAACCGACATGGTTGTGCTATAAAAGGAAGCCCTCGAGCTCCTCCGAGCACCCAGACAGCCTCACACCGTCCCCCTAGTGCCCCCATTGCCATCAATTGAAGAGGAGAAGGACGTCTTCAACCTCTCCGGTCAGCTCGGCCGCCGCCTCGTTCCGGTTCACCCCGGCGCCACCAGGGCCTTCCCCACCCTTCCATCACCACCACTCGGCTCCTCATCATCTTGCGGAGCCGCCTAGACCCCCAACTACGACGGAGCATCACCCTAGCCCGAGCCCCCAAATCCACCGAAGCTTTCCCGCCGCCGCAGAGCTCGCCGCCGGTGATTCCCTCCACCCCATCGACCCTACAACCACTGGAAGGACCGCCCTAGATCCGCGGATCCATCCCCACCCTCGGCTCCCCGCGTGGAACCGCCGTTCGCTGGCGACGAACGCCGGAGCCCCGCCTCTGCTCGAGCAGAGGAAGAAGAGGGAGCGGAGACCAGTCAAACATGACTAGTGGGCCCCCTGGACCCACTGTCAGTGACTCCCCGCGCGGTCCATGCTGGAGAAGTGGAGGCGTAAAACCTCAAGTATGCCTCCTCTGACCGAAAGCGTAATCCCGTTTAAACATTTTCTTTTTCTGTTTTTATTAAAAGCAGATTTTTATCAAAACTTTGACTAGCTATAACTTTTTAATTATAACTCCAAATGAGTTGATTCTTTTTCCTACCTTCCTCAAATTTTGTCTAGTTTATTTTAAGATTTATTTCAAAAAAATAGACAACTTTTTGGTACTGTTTTTGAAACTATATATTGATTCAAAAATATTTTAAATAGGATTTTGGAGAGAGGAGAAAGCCTTCAAAGATTTTGGAGTGCACCCTGCCTCCCCACAACTTGAAGGCAAGCATCTTGAACCCTGGCATAATATTTTTGATGTGTTGGTTTACACGATTGTAACACCACCTTATTTCGGAAAACTCGTTATTTTATGTGGTGATACGATCCTTTGCATGAATGCATATTAGTGATTTCCTTGCTGTTGGAAATGAATATACTTGTGATGGTAATCATCCTCATGTGCCTTGCATGCATGCCGGAAAGGAATCCGGGAAAGCCTCTGCCTTGGGTAGGCGTGAGCTTGTCGCCGGTCTCCATGGGGATGGTTATGTCCGGTATGGCATAGTAAGGTATAATGAGCGGTGATTCTGTTGGTTGAAATATATATTGGTTACACATATAATGCAGGGAATTCATAAACCTCCTGAGTCGAGCGTAGATCGAGTCTTGTTCCAGTAAACCCCATACTTGTTTCATACTACCACTTGTCCCTACAACAGGTAGGGTACGGTTCAGTAAGTCGTCAACCCCTTTCAAGCACACACCGTACAGAGAGGCCATGGTGGAAGATACGGTTGTAGCCGTGGCAGAGCCACCCGTGCAGGGGCATGGGTGTTCCCGGTTGGGACCGAGAGGAGGGCACCCCTTAGAGCGCGCGGTAAAAAGTTGATCCCATGCTACGCGAGGTTGTAGCCTCCCAACTTAGAGTTTTGCTTGACAGGTGTCGTGGGTGATTTCAGACACCGGTGAGTTAAGCTGGTGTGTGCAAGTCAGGTGTGTTTTCAATTAAAAGACCGTAGACGGAATTAGTCCCGATGGACTAAAGGAATTCGTTACTCGTGTGTAAAGAGTACACCCTCTGCAGAGATTAAACCTATTCGAATAGCCGCGTCCATGGTTAAGGACTACAGTCTGGGATGGGTCAAGTGTCGGTCTTCGGAGGAGAAACTACTAAACCAGAACGTGGATCATGACTGATGACTTGTGATAATTATGTTATGTTTATTATGGACTAGCCCATTATATTATTTGAAATATTGAGTATCCCTGGGACGGTTCTACCTCCTGGATATTTATTGTGATTATTTATTTTATAAGCCTTTTATGTGGTGTCGCAGAGACGCCCGACTGTGGCATTGCTTGTTACTTATTTACCTTATAAGCCCATTATGTGGTGTCACTGAGACGCTCGACTGTGGCATTGCTTGTTACTTATTTACTTTATAAGCCCTTTATGTGGTGTCGTTGAGACGTCCGACTATGGCATTGCTTGTTATTTATTTACTTTATAAGCCCTTTATGTGGTGTCGCTGAGACGCCCGATTGTGGCATTGCTTGTTATTCTTTTACTTTATAAGCCCTTTATGTGGTGTCGCTGAGACGCCCGACTGTGGTATTGCTTGTTATTTATTTACTTTATAAGCCCGTTATGTGGTGTCGCACAGACACCCGACTGTGGCATTTTATTTCCACTCCATTATTGCTTATTCGTGTTGCATATAAATAACCTGCATACATGCATCAGAGATTTTATTTTATAACCGATTTATGTGATCATAGAATATTTCAGCATACGATTATCATTTATATTATACCCGTGTTCATAATGTTTGCAGTACATTCAAAGTACTCACGGCTTGTCCTCGCTATTGTCTTGGCCAGATTTCCTGCGGAGAGGAGCGTTGCGGCGACAGCCCCGTAACCGAAGCAACGGTGACAGCAGCCTCGTGAAGATAGGAGTTAACCTGTTCAGCTGTTCCTGTTGGGAAATGGAGTCCCATAGACACCGATGATCCACAAACCGCTTCCGCCATCAACCTCTAGAAATCATTTGTTGTACTCATAGGCCAGAATGGTCTTGTACTACATATTTTGTATTTTGCTTGGAATTTCTGTATCAATTTGGTGCCTCATCAGCTAACAGTAATCCTGGGGCTGGTGAGCACAATGGCCATTTTCTGGAAATTAATACCCGGAAAACCGGTCGTAACACAAGCCAATCAGAGATTGTTGGGGAACGTAGTAATTCAAACTTTTCCTATGATCACACAAGATCTATCTAGAAGATGCATAGCAACAAGAGGGGAGAGTGTGTCCACGTACCCTCATAGACCTAAAGCGGAAGCGTTTAGTTAACGCGGTTGATGTAGTCAAACATCTTCACGATCCAACCGATCCAAGCACCGAAATTACGGCACCTCCGCATTCAGCACACGTTCAGCCCGATGACGTCCCTCGAGCTCTTGATCCAGTTGAGGACGAGGGAGGGTTCCATCAGCGCGACAGCGTGGCGACAGTGTTACTAAAGTTACCGGCGCAGGGCTTCGCCTAAGCACTACGACGATATGACCGAGGTGTGTAACTGTGGAGGGGGCACCACACACGTTTATGAGAAGTTGATGTTGTGCTTTGGGGTGCCCCCAGCCCCTATATATAAAGGAGGGAGGAGGAGTAGGCTGACCAAGGGGGAGGTGCGCCAAGGGGGGAGTCCAACTAGGACTCCAAACCTAGTAGGAATCGCCCCCCTTCTTGTCCTAATCCAAGAGGGGGAAGGAGGGAAGGAGAGGGAGAGGGGAAGTAAAGAGGGGGCCGCGCCCCCTCTCCCTAGTCGAATTCGGACTACAAAGGGGAGGGGCATGCGCCACCTTGTGGCCTTCCCTCTCCTACTCCCTTATGGCCCATCTAGGCCCATAACTTCCCCGGGGGGTTTCGATAACCCCTCGGTTCCCCAAAAAATGCCTGAACTCTTCTGAAACCATTCCGGTGTCCAAACATAGTCTTCCAATATATCAATATTTATGCCTCGACCATTTTGAGACTCCTCGTCACGTCCGTGATCTCATCCGGGACTCCGAACAATCTTCGGTCATCAAAAACACATAACTCATAATACAAATCATCATCGAACGTTAAGCGTGCGGACCCTACAGGTTCGAGAACTATGTATACATGATCGAGACATATCTCCGATCAATAACCAATAGCGGAACCTGGATGCTCACATTGGCTCCTACATATTCTACGAAGATCTTTATCGGTCAAACCGCATAACAACATACGTTGTTCCCTTTGTCATTGATACGTTACTTGCCCGAGATTCGATCGTCGGTATCATCATATCTAGTTCAATCTCGTTACCGGCAAGTCTCTTTAGTCGTTCCATAATGCTTCATCTTGCAACTAACTTATTATTCACATTGTTTGCAAGGCTTATAGTGATGAGCATTACCGACAGGGCCCAGAGATACCTCTCCGATACATGGAGTGACAAATCCTAATCTCGATCTATGCCAACCCAACGAACACCTTCGAAGACACCTGTAGAGCATCTTTATAATCACCCAGTTATGTTGTGACGTTTGATAGCACACAAGGTGTTCCTCCGTGTCGGTGTACTAAAGTAGGGGTACCTTAGTACCCCGAACTTGTGCACGGGCAGTCGTAGCGCCCCGCGGCAAGGCTTGCCGGGCGTCCGCCAAGACCCTTCATCATTCCTATTACTGCCATTCAAGAACAAAGTGTTAACTTTGAAGACAAGGCCCCGGCAAGAGGAGCTTGCCGGGAAGGACAAGACCCCGGAAAGAGGAGCTTGCCGGGAAGAACAAGACCCCGGCAAGAGGAGCTTGCCGGGAAGGCCAACAAAGGCATGTCAAGAGACTTGCCGCGACGCGCCGCGCGTCCCAGCAAGACCCGGCGAGTGACAAGCTTGCGGGTGCGACAAATCAGCGACCGCGGCAAGGCGCTTGCCGCGGCGAAGCCACCACTCTGCATGCCTTCTGGTCGCATTTACGCGTGTCGCCGCAAGATCGCTCTGGTGCACGTGGCGGGCGGTTTGTCAGGCACTAAGCGGTGCGAGGTGGCAAGTGAAGATGACGAGGAGGCCATCGTGGCGATCGGTGGCGCCTCTAACGGTCGCTTCTGCCTCATTGTTAAGGCGACCGGACGGGCATTAAATGCCCTTGTCCCCTGCCGTCAGAGTTAGGTAGGGGGCACTGTTGATAGCGGTTGTACCAACCTGCGTTTTTACCTTTTTACCCTTCTCTCTGCGTTGCCACCTGTCGGTGACCCCTTTGGACTATAAAAAGGAGGCCCATGCGCACGTAGAAGTGGTTCAACTCATTAGAGACTACAGCATACCCACGCTTTCGAGCAAGAACAGAATACACACACAAAGCATCAGTAGGAGATTTATCTCTCCGGAGAGCTCCGAAGCCGGGTAAAATCCCCCGCGTGCTCGACCTCGATCTGCTCTTCGTGCGCCCTCCGCTCCCTGCCGGACCGAGAAGGGGCCCCTGCCCCATAGGTGCTCGTTTCCCCCCACGACATCTTTGGCGCGCCAGGTAGGGGTTGACATAGAGAAGCATGCGGAGGAGCTCAAGAGCCGCAACCAGGAGGCCCTCTGATCCATTGCGGAGGAGAGGGCGCAACTTGACGAGGCAAAGAAGGCGTTCATCCTGGAAAAGGCTGAGGCCGAGGAGCAGCAGAGGCTCGCCGCCGAGGAGATGTCCAGGCGGGAAGGTGAGCTAACGCAGAAGAAGGTGAACCTGGACAGCCACGAGGAGGAGCTCGATGCACGAGAACAGTCACTTGGCGGGGCGCTCAAGGAGGCCAAGGATGCTGCCGCGGCCGCCAAGGCCGCCAAGAAGGAGTTAGAAGAGAAAGTGGCGCAGCTGGAGGCGGATATGGGAAAGAAGAATGAAGAGCTTGTCGCGCTCTAGTGCGAACGCGAGAAGGACGCACTTGCCCATGGAGATCTGCAAGTTCAACTCGCCGAGAAGGCCAAGGAACTGAACGCCGCCAAGGACTCAAGCGTTGATCTGGAGATGAAGCCGGCCACCTTGACAGAGACACTGGACGCCGCCAAGAGGCGAGAGGATGACTTGAAGAAAGAGCTCAAGGGCAACGAGGAGCTGTTGACGAGGGCCACCGAGATTCAGAACACCTTCAGGGCTACAGTGGAGCTCTGGACAGAAGGCCTCGTCAACATTGTTGCATCCATCGACGAGGAGCTGGCGGAGCTAGACTTGGCGGGCTTTGGGTACTCCTCCGACGAGAACCTCCAGCCCAGTGCCAAGCTTACTCTTTTCTTCAAGGGTGTGGTGACGGCTCTCCAGCAACTCCGGGAAAGGATTCCGAAGAAGCTGGCCGACGAGTCGCGTGCAATCTGCGCCAAGGTTTTGGAGAAGGTGCTGGTGAAGATACTCTTCCGCAACCCGGGCTTGACCTCTCCCGCGTCCTCAAGAAGCTGCCGGCGGGTGCCGATCTGGAGGAGCTTAAAGCCATTGTCGCACCCATTGTGGACAAGGTCAATGAAGTCAGGAGGGTCGACGGCGAGCGCGTGGATTAGGCCACCCTCCTTCTCCTTTTTCTTGCCGCTGCTAGATATGTCATAGGAACAATCCATTAGAGCGCGGCAAGCTATTTATTGTAATATAACTTTATCCTGGGTACTATCTGCTATGTTACTTCCTTTATTTGATTCCATTCCTTGTATGTTTTTCCCCTACGCTTTTAGGGAACTTGCCAGCGCAAACACACTTGCATGAAAGCCGAAAAGGAACATCGGCAGCCTGGCTTGGCAGTGTTGCCTCCGGCAAGAAACCTTGTCGGGGCTAGTCGCAGCACACTTTCATTGTTGAGCGGACTCGAAACAAAGTAAGGGCGCAACTTAGCCACGAGTTGGTTCCTCCGCGCACAGGTTTTCCATACAAGGTACGGTCGTTCAAGGAATATAACTTTAAAAATTTAAAACTGACTGTGTTCAAACTTTGGCAACTTAGCTTTTCTGTCGTTTGTGTCCCGGCAAGGCTGTACTTGTTTGAACAACGCCATCCCCGTCATTATCTTCTCCTCCCCCGGTGAACTTGTGGGCGGAGGAACTTTCTTCTTGAGCAAAAGAAAGAAGAGAAAATAAAGATATGGAGCTTTAAGGCTCGTTATTGCTTACCGGGGGAAAGTTCTGCACAAAGTGTCAGTGTACACATGCTAAAAAGAAAAAGGCATGAAATTTGACAACATGTACTGAACATACGATCTTTATTTATGCACGGGATCTGCGCCCGGCTTTGTACAAAGGGTTACATGCAACAGCGGCAAGGCTTGTACAAAAAGTGGTTGCCGGGACAGCATGTTCCGGCAACCGCGCCTTATGGGTAAAACTTACGAAGATGCTCTATGTTCCAGGAGTTGCTCACCGGAATGCCATCTTCGGTCTCAAGGCGGACAGCGCCAGGCCTAGTGACTCGCTTTACCCGATAAGGGCCTTCCCACTTCGGCGTCAACTTGTTGGAATTCTTGGCGGATTGAACTCGCCGAAGAACAAGGTCGCCTTCCTCGAAGCTTCTGGCATTAACTTTGCGGCTATGGTAGCGGCGCAAAGCTTGCTGGTAACGAGCAGCTCGTACAGCAGCCTGAAGACGATCCTCCTTGAGGAGCAGCGCGTCATCTTGCCGCAGCTGCTCTTGCTCAAGCTCATCATAAGCGAGCACTCGAGGAGATCCGTATACGAGTTCCGTGGGGAGAACTGCCTCCGCTCCATAGACAAGAGCAAAAGGTGTCTGGCCAGTGGCTCGATTTGGCGTCGTCCTGATCGACCAAAGAACCACCGGCAGCTCCTCGATCCAATTTCTTCCGCACTTGTGCAGCACAGTCGAAAGTTACGGTCTTCACCCGCGAAGCACTTCAGCGTTGCCCTCTCCGCTTGACCGTTGCTTCTCGGGTGAGCAATGAAGCGGCAGATCTTGGCGCCAAGATCTTGGGCGTCTTGCATGAAGGTGCGGCTCGTGAATTGTGTGCCGTTGTCGGTGATGATCCTGTTAGGGACTCGAAATGGCAAACAATTGACTGAAGAACTTGATCGCCGATCAGGTCTGTCACCTTCCTCATCGCTTCCACCTCCGCCACTTCGTGAACTTATCGATTGCCACGCACAAGAACTGAAGCCCTCGACAGCTCGGGAAAGGGGCCGAGGATGTCGAGCCCCTGCACCGAAAATGGCCAGGGATAAAGGGATTGTTTGGAGAGCTTGAGCTGGTTGATGAATCTGTTTGGAGTGGGCCTTGCGCTTCACGCTTGGTTACTTGTGCGGTTGCATCCTCGAGGGCTGTCGGCGGAAGAAACCTTGCTTGGAAGGCTTTGCTTAAGAAGTGCTCTTCGCCAATGTGGTGACCACATATGCCTCCATGTATCTCCGCCAACAGCTCTTGTACTTCTTCCCGGAAATGCACTTCAATTTCACTCCGTTGAATCTTCTTCATGCATAAAGATGTCATCGACAAACTGATACATACTTGATTGCCGGCTACTTTCTATGCTTCTTCTTGCTCTTCGAAGTTCTCTGTTTGAAGGAAATGGACTATCTCTCGTGCCCATGTCGGAGCTTGGGCTCGACAACAAGGACTAAAGGCGCGAATGCTGCTGCGGGAACATCCGCTTCTACGGCAAGAATCTGGGATCCTGCCGGAGCGTGCTGCTCTCCGGCAAGCATGTCGGAACACAACTTGTCGGGAGCGTCTGTTTCAACGAAACAAACCCTAGGGCTTGTCGGAGCAGACTGCTCTTCAGCACTCTCTGTGTTGATCCTGGGGACCTTCTTGGCGGCGGCTTCTGGGAGCTCTGCTGGAAAGTAGTCGCCAGTAACCAACTTTATCTTCTTGGTCTGTCCTGTTGATGGTGTTACAGATGGCTGAGTCAGCTTGAGCACAAAAATCCCTGGTTCCACAGGTAACTTGAGTGCGGCGCACTTTGACAGGCCGTCTGCAATGTCGTTCTGAGCTCTTGGAACATGTTCCATCTGCAGGCCGTCAAAATGCTCTTCCAGCTTCCTCACTTCATCAATGTAGGCTTCCATTAGCGGACTCTGATAATCTTTATTAACTTGGCGGACGACAAGCTGTGAGTCACCCCTGATAATGAGCTTCTTAATCCCAAGGTCTGCGGCGATCCTGAGCCCGGCAAGCAAGCCTTCATACTCTGCAGTATTGTTTGTTGCTTGCTCCTTGGGAAAGTGCATTTGGATGACGTACTTGAGGTGCTCTCCGGTGGGTGCGACAAGTAACACACCCGCACCGGCGCCTTGCAGCGAGAATGCACCATCAAAGTACATGATCCATTCCTTGTTTGCTTCCTTGACGGGGATCCTTGTCTCCGGGGTTTCTTCATTAGGTGTTGGCGTCCACTCCGCTATGAATTCTGCCAATGCTCAGCTCTGGATAGTTGAAGTACTTTCAAACTTGAGGCCAAAGCTTGACAATTCCAGTGCCCACTCGACAATCCTGCCTGTTGCTTCTGGATTTTGCAATATCCTTTTCAACGGAAAGCGAGTGACAAATGTGATCTCGTGTGCTTGAAAATAATGGCGCAGCTTCCTTGAGGCCATGAGAAGGCCGAAAAGCAACTTTTGCACCCCAGAGTATCTTGATCTAGCTCCTTGTAGAAGAGAGCTGACAAAATTAACTGGGCGCTGCACCATCTTCTTCTGTTTCTCTTCCTGCGGCTGCACAGATTTATCCTTGTCGGGACCAGAGCTTGACGGGAAGCCCCACCTTGTCATTTGGACTCGCTTGCATGATTGTTGGCTCCTCATCGCCTCCTCTCTACTACTAACGCAGCACTAACCACTTGATTGGTTGCCGCTAGATACAGCAGACAACTTCTCTTGTGGTTTAGGTGCGACAAATCTTGAGTGGAGGATGTATCTCTTCAAGTCCTGTAGTGCAGCCTCCGCTTTCGGAGTCCATTTCATTGGACCTGCCTTTTTCAAAATTTTGAAAAATGGCAGGGCGCGCTCAGCAGACTTGGAAATGAACCTACTGAGAGCAGCAACACAACCGGCAAGCTTTCGCACATCCTTGACACGCTTTGGGGCTTCAATCTGCTCGATGGCCTTGATCTTGTCGGGGTTGGCTTCAATCCCCCTCTGGGACACAAAGAACCCGAGAAGCTTGCCGGAAGGAACTCCAAACACGCACTTCTCGGGGTTCAACTTGAGATTGACCTTGCGTAGATTTGCAAAAGTTTCTTCCAGATCTTGAACCAAAGTTTCTCTGTCCTTGCTTTTGACCACTATGTCATCCATGTATGCTTCTACATTCCTGTGTAGCTGTGGCTCAAAAGCATGACTGACTACTCTTGCAAATGTTGAACCGGCATTCTTTAATCCGAAAGGCATTCGTACAAAGCAGTACGTGCCACATGGAGTAATGAATGCGGTTTTCTTCATCCTCTTACGCCATGAAGATCGGTGGTATCTGAGTATGCATCAAGAAAAAAGCAGATCACATCCTGCCATGGAGTCGACAATCTGGTCATCGCGGCAAGGAAATGGATCTTTGGGACAAGCTTTATTAACATCCATGAAGTCAATACAAAGCCTCCACTTCCGTTAAGCCTTGCGCGCACGACTCTGGATTGGCTAACCACGTTGGATGGAGTACTCCTCGGAGGAGGCCCGCCGCTTCCAACTTCTTGATCTCTTCGCAATGAACTCTTGGCGTTCCACGCTTGCTTCCTCGACTCTCGCTTGACGGGCGCGTGAGGACGACGGCAAGGTTGTGCTCAATTACTTTCTTGGGAACACGGGGATGTCGGATGGTTGCCATGCAAACACATCGACATTCGCCAGCGGAAAGCAACGGCGCGCTTTCCTATTTAGGGTCAGCGTGGCATCGATGGTGAAGGTACCACCAGTGCCGTCCTCCTTGGCGCCACTTTCTTGGTCTCTGGTGAAGCTGTCTTTGCCTTCTTGCACTTGCGGTGGAGCTCGATGGTGCGTCCTCGGCGGTAGCGCAGCACTCCGAAGAGTGCGCTTGCGGAGTGGGCATCGAGCTACTCTTGCGGACTTGGCCTTCTTCTTCCCGGGGAGCTTCAGCAAGTGGTTTGCACTCTGCTGCGGCTGCTTTGCTTCCGGTAGATATTGTCGGTGCAGATAAGTGCATCCTTCTTATCGCTCGGGACGAAATGACACTTATCGAACCAGGCATCTTGAGCACATTGTAGGCATAGTGAGAGGCTGCCATGATCTTGTCACCGCAGGATCGCTCCTGGTGCACGTGGCGGGCGGCTGTGCAGCTAAGCGGTGCGAGGTGGCAAGTGAAGATGACGACGAGGCCATCGTGGCGATCGGTGGCGCCTCTAACGGTCGCTTCCTGCACTGTTGGGGCGACCGGACGGGCATTAAATGCCCTTGTCCCCTGCCGTCAGAGTTAGGTAGGGGGCACTGTTGATAGCGGTTGTACCAACCTGCGTTTTTACCTTTTGACCCTTCTCTTTGCGTTGCCACAGCCGGTGACCCTTTGGACTATAAAAGGAGGCCCATGCGCATGTAGAAGGGTTCGACTCATTCGAGACTACAGCATACCCACGCTTTCGAGCAAGAGCGAATACACACACAAGCAGCGATAGGAGTTTTATCTCTCGGAGAGCTCCGGCTGGGTAAAATCCCAGCGTGCTCGACCTCGTCTACGCTCTTCGTCGCCCTCCGCTCCTGCCGGACGAGAAGGGCCCCTGCCCCATAGGTGCTCGTTCCCCGACATCTTTGGCGCGCCCGGTAGGGGCGTCGAGGTTGTCTTGAATCTGATCCGGTCTCCGCAGCTACATCAACATCTTCATCGACATGCCACCGAAGAAGAAGACTTGGAGGTGGCCGCTCCGTCGTCGATTCCACCGCCGCCGAACAAGCGGGCGGTGGGGTAGACGCCAGCGGAGGAGCGGCGCCGACGGTGGGACTCACGTCGTCACCAGGTCAAGGACAAGGCCCATAAGCTTGCGTCAGTACATCGCCGCACCCCTCCCGGGGTGCAGGATCGACAACGCCATGGTGCTCCTAGCACCGTGCATTTACATGGAGCAATGCCGAGCTGGTGGGTCGCGGGACGCTCAAGGCCAACAAGCGCGTCAGCATGTTGGTACGAGCGCGATACGATCGCTGGGCGAGATGTTGCTCCTTCTAACACTGTTAGAAGTGCGAGCATATCTCGTTCCTTGCGTCGTTCGCCACCACCACCAAGACTCGGAGGAAGCGCCGCCCGAGCCAGCTGCTTCTGGATTACCCTCGGCGCCGGACAAGATCGGCGACTAGAGGATGACCATTGAGCCTCGTCGGCCGCCAACGCCGACAAGCCCGGCAACCGAAAGCACGCCGAAGCCCGGCAAGGCGCCCGGCGTAAGCCGGCGCCGACAAGACCGCTAGAGGTGCCACTCTGTGCACTCCCACCCGAAGGCCAAGATCGCCCGACTCGCCGGCCAACCTCGACACCGACTCCTTTGCATCGTCCGGACCAGCGAGCTCGCCGTGATCAACGCCAAGTTCTCCAAGAACAACGACACGAAGCGCTACTTTTCGTATCGGCGTCCGGAGAAAGCGCGTCGGTCGACCAGCGCCAGGCCCATCGTTATTTATGCAGCGCCCGGAACCGGGTGACTTGCCGTCTGCGGTAGGTTGCCCTGCGTTCACCGTGAGCTGCGGCGGTCGATGGCCCACACCAAAATTTCAAGCGACGCGTGCGAGAAGTATGATGGCGGGATCCATCCGTCGGAGTTCCTCGGCATCTACACCATAGCGGTGCAGGCTGCGAGCGCGACGAAAGATCTCGCCAACTATTTCCCGGTGCTCAAGCCCAGCGTCGGATCTTGGCTCATGCACTTGCCGGACAACTCCATCTCTTCGTGGGCAGACTGTGTCATCAGTTTTGGCGCCTTCACGGTGCCACAAACCACATGGCGGAGAGCGATCTTCATCTGCTTTCGCCAGAAGAAGGAGAACCCTGCGCAAGTATATACAGATATTCAGCGGTGCGGCGCACATCGAGCGTCCACCCTGCGCGGTTATCGGTAGCGTTCCATCGAACGTCGCGTAACGCAGGATGAGAGGAGATGGCGATGTGCAAGATTAGAGATGTCGGCGAGCTCTCGCTCTGGCGACAAGTGTGCACGGCTGAAGAGGGGAGAGACTCCCGGGGAAACGCAGGAGCGAAGGATCGACAATGAGGATGCCCCCGGCAAAGAAGAACCAGAGGCGGAATAACGAAGAGGAAAGCTAAGGATGTGCTAGTCGTCGAGCGAGTCCGTCAACGGAGGCGGCCGAGAAGGCCAAAGCTGGTGACTCGGCGAGGCTGTGGTGGCCGCCGACAAGCGGGGCGGCTCCGGCAAGATCTTGCAAGATCCACCACACCAGGGCCATGACCTCCGAGCCCTGCAAGAAGGTTGAGCAGATGGCGAGCTACGAAAGCTGAATATGGCGTCGCGACAAGGAGAAGGCCAGGAAGGTGGCGGAGGATCCGGCAAAGCGTCCGTCCGGGGAGGCGCCGTGGCAAGGCCAAGCAACGGCAAGGAGACAGACCTCCCGTGGCGCGACAAGGGCGAAGCGAAGATGAGGATGATGAGATGGGCGAGGATGAGACCGGCGACCAAGAGTTTGAGAAGGCGGCGGAGGTTTTGTGCGTTGGCGGTGCTTCTCTGCACACCTCGCACCGTCAACTCAAGCGGTGGGTGCGGGAGGTGAATGCAGCAGAACCATCGGTCGAATCGCGCAAGCCCCGAAGTGGTCCAAAGACGCCCATCGTCTTTGATGTTGAGATCACCCTGATCGCATCAACTGCGGTCGGTGCTTGCCGATGTTGGTTTCGCCAACCATCCGCAACCTCAAGGTCACAAAATGTTGGTTGTGGCGGGGGCGGCCTAAATCTGATCTCTTCGCGGTGCTCAACAAGCTCGGATCCCGACAATGAGCTCGAAGAAGCTGGTACCTTTCAAGGAATCAACCGGGAAGGAGCAAGCGAAGGGAAGATCCTGCTTACCCGATGGCGTTGGGCAGCGAGCTGAATTTCAGGAGAGAGAGTCACATTTGGCGTTGCTGATTTCCCATTGCCCTACAATGGGATACTCGGCCGTCGGCGCTTGCCAAGTTCATGGCAGCCTCTCACTATGCCTACAATGTGCTCAAGATGCCGGGTCCGATAAGTGTCCTTTCTGTCCCCAGCGACAAGAAGGATGCACTTATCTGTACCGACAAGATCTCTTAGGAAGCAGCGGCCGTGTGAGTGCAACCCACTTGCCAAGCTCCCCAAAGGGAAGAAGAAGGCCAAGTCCGGCAAGAGTAGCTCGATGCCCACTCCGGCAAGCGCACCTCTTGGTGCTGCGCTACCGTCGAGGGCGCACCATCGAGCTCCACCGGCAAGTGCAAGAAGGCAAAGACAGCTTCACGAGAGACCAAGAAAGTGGTCGCCAAGGAGGACGGCAGCGGTGGTACCTTCACCATCGATTGCCACACTTGACCCCTAAATAGGAAGCGGCTTCGTTGCTTTCTGCGGGAGAATGTCGATGTGTTTGCATGGCAACCATCGACATCCCGGTGTTCCTGAAAAGTAATTGAGCACCACCTTGTCGTCTGTCCTCACGTGCGGCCCGTCAGCGAGTCGGGAAGCAAGCGGTGGAACGCCAAGTTCATTGCGAAGAGATCAAGAAGTTGGAAGCGGCGGGCCTCGTCAGGGTACTCCATCCAGCGTGGTTAGCCAATCCGGTAGTCGATGCGCAAAGCGAGCGGGAAGTGGAGGCTTTGTATTGACTTCACGGATGTTAATAAAGCTTGTCCCAAAGATCCATTTCCCTTGCGCGCATTGACGGATTATCGACTCCACGGCGGGATGTGATCTGCTTTCATTTCTTGATGCATACTCGAGATACCACCAGATCTTCATGGCGAGAAGAGGATGAAGAAAACCGCATTCATTACTCCATGTAGCGCGTCTTGCTTTATGCGAATGCCTTTGGATTAAAGAATGCGGTTCAACATTTGCAAGTAGTCGGTCATGCTTTTGAGCCACAGCTACACAGAATGTAGAAGCATACATGGATGACATAGTGGTCAAAAGCAAGGACGAGAAACTTTGGTTCAAGATCGGAAGAAACTTTTGCAAATCTCATAAGGTCAATCTCAAGTTGAACCCCAAGAAGTGCGTGTTTGGAGTTCCTTCCGCAAGATTCTCGGGTTCTTTGTGTCCCGGAGGGGATTGAAGCCAACCCGACAAGATCAGCGCCATCGAGCAGATTGAAGCCCCAAAGCGCGTCAAGGATGTGCAAAGCTTGCGGCTGTGTTCTTTGCTCTCGGTAGGTTCATTTCCAAGTCTGTTGAAGCGCCCTGCCATTTTTCAAAATTTTGAAAAAGGCAGGTCAATGAAATGGACTCGAGCGGAGGCTGCACTCTGAGACTTGAAGAGATACTGTCCTCCACTCCGATGCTTATCGCACCTAAACCACAAGAGAAGTTGCTGCTGTATCTATCTAGCGGCAACCAATTAAGTGGTTAGTGCTGCGTTAATAGCGGAGAGGGAGGCGAGATGAGGAACCGACAACGCTGACAAGCGAGTCCAGCGACAAGCGAGGGCTTCCCGTCAAGCTCTGGTCCCGACAAGGATAAATCTGTGCAGCGGAAGAGAAGAAGATGGTGCAGCGCCGGTTTATTTTGTCGACTCTCTTCTACAAGGAGCTAGATCAAGATACTCTGGGGTGCAAAAGTTGCTTTTCGGCCTTCTCATGGCCTCAAGGAAGCTGCGCCATTATTTTCAAGCACACGAGATCACAGTTGTCACTCGCTTTCCGTTGAAAAGGATATTGCAAAATCCAAAAGCAACGGGCAGGATTGTCGAGTGGGCACTAGAATTGTCAAGCTTTGGCCTCAAGTTTGAAAGTACTTCAACTATCCAGAGCCGAGCATTGGCAGAATTCATAGCAGAGTGGATGCCAACACCTAATGAAGAAACCCCGGAGACAAGGATCCCCGTCAAGGAAGCAAACAAGGAATGGATCATGTACTTTGATGGTGCATTCTCGCTGCAAGGCGCCGGTGCGAGTGTGTTACTTGTCGCACCTTTGGAAGCACCTCAAGTCGTCATCCAAATGCACTTTCCCAAGGAGCAAGCAACAAACAATCTGCGGAGTATGAAGGCTTGCTTGCGGGCTCGAGATCATGGCGAGACCTTGGGATTAAGAAGCTCATTATCGGGGTGACTCACGACTTGTCGTCCGCCAAGTTAATAAAGATTATCGAGTCCACCGATGGAAGCCTACATTGATGAAGTGAGGAAGCTGGAAGAGCATTTTGACGGCCTGCAGATGGAACATGTTCCAAGAGCTCAGAACGACATTGCAGACGGCCTGTCAAAGTGCGCTGCACTCAAGTTACCATTGGAACCAGGGATTTTTGTGCTCAAGCAGACTCAGCCATCTATAACACCATCAACAGGACAGACCAAGAAGAGAAAGTTGGTTACTGGTGACTACTTTCCAGCAGAGCTCCCCGAAGCCACCGCCAAGAAGGTCCCCAGGATCAACACAGAGAGTGTTGCGGAGCAGTCTGCTCCGACAAGCCCTAGGGTTTGTTTCGTTGAAGCAGACGCTCCCGACAAGTTGTGTTCCGACACGCTTGCCGGAGAGCATCACGCTCCGGTAGGATCCTAGATTCTTGCTGTAGAAGCGGATGTTCCCGCAGCAGCATTCGCGCCTTTAGTCCTTGTTGTCGAGCCACAAGCTCCGACATGGGCACAGCAGATAGTCCATTTCCTTCAAACAGGAGAACTTCCCGAAGAGCAAGAAGAAGCAGAGAAAGTAGCCCGGCAATCAAGTATGTATCAGTTTGTCGATGACATACTGTACAGAAGACGATTCAACGGAGTGAAATTGAAGTGCTTTTCCCGCGAAGAAGGACAAGAGCTGTTGACGGAGATACATGGAGGCATATGTGGTCACCACATTGGCGCCAAAAGCACTTGTTTCAAAGCCTTCCGGCAAGGTTTCTTCGCCGACAGCCTCCGGATGCAACCGCACAAGTAACCAAGTGTGAAGTGTGCGGTTCCACTCCAAACAGATTCATCAACCAGCTCAAGCTCTCCAAACAATCCCTTTATCCTGGCCATTTTTGATGCAGGGGCTCGACATCCTCGGCCCTTTTCCCGAAGTGTCGGGGCTTGAGTTCTTATGCGTGGCAATCGACAAGTTCACGAAGTGGCCGGAGGTGGAAGCGATGAGGAAGGTGACAGACAAATCAGCAGTCAAGTTCTTGGTCAATTCTTTGCCATTTCGAGTCCCTAACAGGATCATCACCGACAACGGCACACAATTCACGAGCCGCACCTTCGCGCGACGTCCAAGATCTTGGCGCCAAGATCGCTTAAGCTTCTGTTGCTCACCCGAGAAGCAACGGTCAAGCGGAGAGGGCAAACTCTTGAAGTGTTGCGCGGGCTCAAGACCGAGAACTTCGACAGGCTGCACAAGTGCGAAAAGAAATTGGATCGAGGAGCTGCCGGTGGTTCTTTGGTCGATCAGGATGACGCCAAATCGAGCCACTGGCCGACACCTTTTGCTCTTGTCTATGGAGCGGAGGCAGTTCTCCCCACGGAACTTCAGATCACGGATCTCCTCGAGTGCTCGCTTATGATGAGCTTGAGCAAGAGCAGCTGCGGCAAGATGGACGCTGCTCCTCGAGGAGGATCGTCTTCAGTTCTTTATCTTAACTGCTCGTTACCAAAGAAGCTTTTGCGCCGCTACCATAGCCCCAAAGTTAATGCGAGAAGCTTCGAGGAAGGCGACCTTGTTCTTGGCGAGTTCAATCCGCCAAGAATTCCAACAAGTTGGCGCTTGAAGTGGGAAGGCCCTTATCGAATAAAGCGAGTCACTAGGCACAGCATCGTCGCCTTGAGACCGAAGATGGCATTCCGGTGAGCAACTCCTGGAACATAGAGCATCTTCGTAAGTTTTACCCATAAGGCGCGGTTGCCGGAACATGCTGTCCCGGCAACCACTTTTTGTACAAGCCTTGCCGCTGTTGCATGTAACCCTTTGTACAAAGCCGGGCTCATCAGCAGTGGCAGATCCCGTGCATAAATAAATATCGTATGTTCAGTACATGTTGTCAAATTTCATGCCTTTTTCTTTTTAGCATGTGTACACTGACACTTTGTGCAGAACTTGCCCCCGGTAAGCAATAACGAGCCTTAAAGCTCCATATCTTTATTTTCTCTTCTTTCTTTTGCTCAAGAAGAAAGTTCCTCCGCCCACAAGTTCACCAGGGGGAGGAGAAGATAATGACGGGGATGGCGTCGTTCAAAGAAGTACAGCCTTGCCGGGACACAAACGACAGAAAAGCTATGTTGCCAAAGTTTGAACACAGTCAGTTTTAAATTTTTAAAGTTATATTCCTTGAACGACCGTGCCTTGTATGGAAAACTCCGTGCGGCGGAGGAACCAACTCGTGGCTAAGTTGCGCCTTACTTTGTTTCGAGTCCGCTCAACAATGAAAGTGTGTGCGACTAGCCCGACAAGGTTTCTTGTCGGAGGCAACACTGCCAAAGAAGGCTGCGATGTTCCAGACTCAGCGCTTTCATGGCAAGTGTGTTTCTTGTTGGCAAGTTCCCTAAAAGCGAGGGTAAAAACATACAAGGAATGGAATCAAATAAAGGAAGTAACATAGCGAGATAGTACCGGGATAAAGTTATATTACAATAAATAGCTTGCCGCGCTCTAATGGATTGTTCCTATGACATATCTAGCAGCGGCAAGAAAAAGGAGAAGGAGGGTGGCCTAATCCACGCACTCGCCGTCGACCCTCCTGACTTCATTGACCTTGTCCACAATGGGTGTGACAATGGCTTTAAGCTCCTCCAGATCGGCACCCGCCGGCAGCTTCTTGAGGATGCGGGAGAGGTCAAGGCCCGGGTTGCGGAAGAGTATCTTCACCAACACCTTCTCCAAAACCTTGGCGCAGATTGCACGCGACTCGTTGGCCAGCTTCTTCGGAATCCTTTCCGGAGTTCTTTGGAAGCCGTCCACCACACCTCGAAGAAAAGAGTAAGCTTGGCACTGGGCTGGAGGTTCTCGTCGGAGGAGTACCCAAAGCCCGCCAAGTCCAGCTCCGCCAGCTCCTCGTCGATGGATGCAGCAATGTTGACCAGGCCTTCTGTCCAGAGCTCCACTGTAGCCCTGAAGGTGTTCTGAGTCTCGGCGGCCCTCGTCATAAGCTCCTCGTTGCCCTTGAGCTCTTTCTTCAAGTCATCCTCTACGCCTCTTAGGCGGCGCCAGATGTCTCCGTCAAGGTGGCGGCTTCATCTCCGGATCAGCGCTGAGTCCTTGGCGGCGTTCGGTTCCTTGGCCTTCTCGGCAAGTTGAACTTGCAGATTGCCATGGGCAAGTGCGTCCTTCTCATGTTCGCGCTGGAGCGCGCAAGCTCTTCATTCTTCTTTCCCATATCCGCCTCCAGCTACGCCACTTTCTCTTCTAACTCCTTCTTGGCGGCCTCGGCGGCCGCGGCAGCGTCCTTGGCCTCCTTGAGCGCCCCGCCAAGTGACTGTTCTCATGCATCGAGCTCCTCCTCGTGGCTGTCCAGGTTCACCTTCTTCTGCGTTAGCTCACCTTCCCGCCTGGACATCTCCTCGGCGGCGAGCCTCTGCTGCTCCTTGGCCTCAGCCTTTTCCAGGATGAACGCCTTCTTTGCCTCGTCAAGTTGCACCCTCTCCTCTGCAATGGATCGGAGGGCCTCCTGGTTGCGGCTCTTGAGCTCCTCCGCATGCTTCTCTATGTCAACTCCTGCCCGCGCGACAAGCGCTTCCCGGGACTCGAGCTTCGCTTGCCGGGCGCGGTAGAGTGACACCAACTTCCGGAGCAGTTGCTCCTCCTCAGACTCGCCACCGCTGCTGCCGGGCGCGTCAACCACTGCCAGCCCAGCAGAGGCGAGTACTTCCCGTCAAACTCCTCTCCTTGACCGGCGCCACAGAACTCGACGCCCAGGAAGCTTGATGTATCGCCCTCGCCGGCCTTCAAGTATCGCTGGTGGGCTCTCTCGGAGTCTCTGGCTGCATCAGCGGGCGGAGGGTCGGCGGTCGGTGCGCCTCGCGCTCCTGCACCCTCCGGGTCATTAAATACGATCGCGGACCCCTCGCCCGGCTCTGCGCAAAGAGCCTTGGCGGCTTCTTCGTCGGCTGGTTAATCGGCGCCGGCCTCTTCCTCGTCGGCAGCGGCATCCCGGTGTTGCAGCGTCGCGCTTTCTCCCGGTGGCCTCAGTCTCCATCGGGTCTGTGAGAGGGGGATCTGAGGACAGGAAGAGGAAGGAAAAGTCAAGCAAATATCCAAAAAAGAAGAAAGAAGATCAGAAGAACCCAAGGGAAGATTTCCGACAAGGAGTGTTACCTGTGCTGGGCTCCGTGACCATGGGCTCCACCACTGGGGGCTCACCGGTTCCCTCCCTTGCCGGGGACCTCTCCCTTGCCGGGGAGCGCTCCCTTGTCGGAGAATCGCCCCTTGGCGGCGTATTCGAAGCCGACAGCACCTCCGGGGCGGCCTCTGGTTGCTCCTGGTGGGCCTGTTCTGCTCCTACACAAATTAATCAACAATCAAGATGTTAGCAAAAGAAGAAACACCCATGCGCGCCCCACAACAGGAAGTGAACCAAACACTTCTGCTGGGGCTGTGCTTTGAGAACTCTTCTGAGGAGAAGGAACCGGGTCCGTCAAGGTGGCCTCGGACGTGTCTTCTGCCATCACAGCAGGATCGTCATCGATGACAACCACGGGGACCTTGGCCCTCTTCGCCGCTCTCTCGGCCAGAGTCCTGAAATAGAACAGGGATTCAGAGAGAGACAAATCAGATGCAAGACAAGCAACAACAAAGATCGAAGAAAAACAAGTATAGCAAGGAGAGAGCCTTACTCTTCCTCCTCTTCGTCGGAGCTCAGCGCAGAGAGGTCGAAGTCCGGTACCCTTTCTGCACGGCGAGGCGGAGGAGTAGGCTCCCTTGGGCGTTTGCCGGAAGCTGCGGCAGGATCAGGTGTGGTGGCCCGGGAAGACCCCACCTCGGTTGCCGGCGCAGCCTGGGACCCTCCTGCGGCAACGGTACTTGCCGCGGTGGAGCGTGTCCCACGGCGCCTCGGCTGCTGACCTGCCTGTCCCCCTCGACGGAGGCGCCTTCTTGGTTGGAATTGAGGCTGCGCTGGGGGCTCCGCCTGCGGCAAGCTGCTCGAAGACGGCTGGCCGCTCGCGCCCTCGGCGGGCTCGCTCGCTTCGGCCTCGGGTTCCTCCTCGCCAACAACCTCTCCGGCAAAGTCCTCCCTGTCGGCAAGGCTCGCCGCCTCGGCCACCTCTGCCTCCTCCAACGTTGTCACACCCTGCATTTTGTAACATTTCACTTGCATTATTAAAGCATGAAAATTTGGACCAACAAAAACTTTTGCATTATTTGGCTTTTATTTCGAGTTGGTTTTCTCTCTGTGCTTCTTTTCAAGTGCTCTTTAAAGTCAACTACTCCACCATCTATATTTCATCTTCTTACCCCAAACCCCTGCCCAATAACCATGCCATGTGTATAGTGCAATATAGAATTTTCTTAAAAAAATATTTTGGCCAAAAAGTATTTTCTAAATTTAGTTTTCCAAAAACCCCTGAATTGAGGTTTGCATTGCAAGTACTTGATTGGGGTTATGAAAAATATTTCAAAAGGTATATTTGAATCCTATTAGGTGTAGGACTCCCATGAACCACAAAAATATAATTTTAAAAGTTGTTTACTATTTTATTTAAAAAGCTTTTTCTTAAAGCCAAAAATGGTCTTTAATAGGGAAAAATTATTTTATTGTTTTAAAAATATTTGACAAAAATTAGGGAAACTCAGTGGACATATATTTTCCATATATAAGAGTTTCAACCCATGGTCATGTTAAAATATTGGTCAAATCCTCAAAACCCTTTACGGATATTTCAAGCTTTTGAAATATTTACAAAGGAAATGTTCTCCAAAAATTCCAAGAAAATTCTATCATCTCACATATGACATACTTGATGATCTTGACAAGTCTCATGTCATGGAGAATAGTATAACCCCATTAAATCCCCTCAAAACTATCTCTGTCTATTTTGAAGTGTGAGCAACTTTACAATGCCGAACATGTCCAAATGTTCTCAAACTTGGTGAACATGCTCCAATGGTCTAATAATGCATCTAGACCAAATGGCACAGGTTGGAGAAGTAGATAACCTGGTCAAAGTGCCTCAAAACCTTCTCTGACCAGAATCAAATTTGAACTACTTTGTACTACCAACTTTTTCTCCATGACCCCAACTTTGGTGAGCCTGATCACATGACCAAATAAGGCCACCACACCAAGTGGTGCATCAAGGAGAAGTGATCTACTCAACTAGATCTACACAAATCCATTTTTGCCAATTTTTAGGGTTTGCAAAAGTTGCATTGGCAACTTTGTCCAAATAAGCTCAAAATGGGTGGAAGGCCCTAATTATATGTGGCATCTCACCCTGTGGAGTATCATTGCCAGTGGGAGTCATTAACTTGCCCAAAACATCATCAAACACCTTCTGGCAGAATTTTAGAATGTTAATTCCAGCCCCTTCCACTAATCTCCTTGAGCCCATCTTTTTACCACAACCCCTCCTCGTTTCCCTCTGCAACTTGGATGCTTTTCTGCCCAAGGAAGCAATGATGAGGGAGGGGGAAACCCCATTTGTCTTCTCTGGATAGCAGCTTCTCCCCTCTCTCTCAGCCTCCTTCTCTCCCCTCGGCTCTCTAGGGCATCCAAGGCCCGTTTCAGCTTTTGCCCACACCCCCTGCAGCTGCCAGACACTAGTGGACGCGCGCGGACGCGGAAAAACCGCGGATGCCGGCAAAAGTCGCGCTCTGGAGCGCCCGGCAGGACACCGACCGTTGACGCCGCGCCTCCCGACTACCTCGAGCTTCCCCGCGTGCCAGTCGATGCCCCTCGACGTCCGCTCCACGCCAGCAGGCCGCCCACTTGCTCCCGCGCCCTCCTCTCTCTCCTGCAGCTCACGCCAGAACGCCGCCCCGCTCGGCCAATACTCGCGCCACTCCTGTGGCCCGCGTGCACCTCGCCGCACTCCTTCTCTCTCCCTGGCACCCTACACCACTCCCACGAACACCCCCGAGCTCTCCATTCTTTCTCTAACGGCCACCCGAGCCGATCCCGCGGGAACCCGTAGGCCACGCCTACGGTGGACCTCGGCCAGCCCATATAAGGCAACCCCGAGCCCCTCTTTTGCTCGTTGTCGCTCCCCCATACTCCAAATCGACCTCCCGCACCACCCATTCATCTCCAGAGCCGCCCGAGCTCGAGATCGAGCTCGAGCTCCGCCGCCTCGGCTCGTCGGCGTTCGCGCGGTACAGGCCTCCTCCGTATCTACTCGATCTGGAACCGCGCGGCCACGCTGACCTTTTCCCCTCTCTTTCCCACTCTTTTTGCAGCCGGGAACGGCCGGATTCATCGACGCCCGAAGCACCTCCGCGCGTGACCTCGTCCGGCGAACCAGCTGCTCCGGCGACCGTCTCCACCAAGACCCGACGGCGACTCCGCCCGAGTCCAACGGTACCACCCGCACACCTTCCGTGCTCAGATCGCCGCCCGGCGAGCTCGCTGTCGCCTCGGCGGAGGTAGACGACGACGGCCGTGGGGCCAGCCCGTCGACCTCGCACGCGGACGGGTGGGATCCACCGTCGAGGTTTAAAAGCTACACAAGACCGGTTCGCCCGTCGGTGGCGTGGCGATTTCGCCTTTACGCTGGCGGCCAGCGTGGCTGGTTGGTCCCCTCTGGCCTGCTGCCGTGGCCTCTTCGCCCAAAGGGCATAGCGCCACTTTTCTTTTTCTTTTTCTTTTTCATCTCTTTTCCAAAATTCCACAGGCAAAATATTTGTCCAAATGAAATATTTCCAACTCCTAAAATCTCGAAAAATCGCACCTATTTATTGATATATCTTTCATGCACATCCATTACACCTTTTGCTCTGCTCAAATTTAAATTCAAATTTGAACAATAAAACCTCTGCTTGAAAATCCACAACTCTGTTTCCCTAGCTCCAAATTCAAAACCAAGAATTTTCCCCTTCCTAGTTTTCCTCCTAGTATTTTACAAAAATAAGTTGACATTTTTCTGAGCACTTTGACTTTTCTGTTTTTATTGTTGTCTTATTTTCCCGTTATTTTCTTGCAACGTTAGATCCCGTATTTGACGAGGTAGCTGAAGAAGAAGGAGGAGAAGGGCCTGAAGACTTTGAAGATCAAGCCAACCAATGCAAGCAGCCCTTTGACCATGTCTATGAAACCTTTTATGCATGCCATAAAGCTCTTTATTATCGTTGCATCGGAATCACGATGAGGTGGTGAACCACGTGGGTTGGTTGCCTCGATTACTTCCTCGTTGATACTTGCATTGTGCATGGCCCTAC
The DNA here is from genome assembly GCA_021437245.1 of Aegilops speltoides. Classification (NCBI taxonomy): domain Eukaryota; kingdom Viridiplantae; phylum Streptophyta; class Magnoliopsida; order Poales; family Poaceae; genus Aegilops; species Aegilops speltoides. The sequence continues at coordinate 399,431,674 of CM038144.1, forward strand.
CTTCTTATGAGGGTTATGCCGGTGGGAGTAGATAGGATGCTAAAGTAGTGCTGCGCAAAATGGGACGGGGATATGCATGGTGATGGGGACAAAGTGATTTCATAAGTCTTTTCGAAAACCCCGTCGGGTGCCACTTATGCCCGAGGGAGATGATGAGATGGGTAACCACTTGATGACGAAGTGGTGTATCGAGGCAAGTGTGTGTGTTGTTTTCAAAAATGGATTGGCCGAAGTTGCGACCGTTATTCCAACCTTACATGCGCAACCACTCTACCCTTATATGGGAAAGGGCATTATTGATTACCTAGACCGATACTAGCTTGGAGCCCGCATTACTAGTGATGGGAGAGTTGTTGGTGCGCTCTCTCGGGACGGGGTCGTGCCAGGTAGGGCGGCCATGACTGTTTTCACAGGGCACCGGACACACCGTTGGTACCCCGTGCTTGTGGTATGTGATGAATATGGGAGCGAGGCTCCACAACTTTGTGATGTGAAATGTTTGGCACGGGGGTTACTACCAATCGAGTGGACTCCATGTTAGTGTCGTCTAGGGAAAGGTAGTGATCGGGTGCTTACCCCGGGTACTTGAGGTGCCGCGGGTCGTGGATGACACGGAAGTTCCCCGGATCTAGTGGGTAAAGTGTGCAACCTCTGTAGAGTGTAAAACTATTCGAATAGATGTGTCCACGGTCAAGGACAGTTGGGTAACCGCTCTTGGGCTATGTCCACTTGTTTACAAACCAAGTGTGTGTGATGATGAAAATGACTTGGGTCAAGTCAAGGGACTTGACATGATTGAGATGGGTTGGTGCCCACTCTGTTTATGTTAAATGGGTTGGTGCCCACTCTAATTATGTTGATATCTGTAACCAGTCCTCATGGTTGCTTGAATTCTCTTGATGCATGCTTACAAGATGTTGAACATGTCACTGCACTCAAAACTAGCTTTCTGCAAAAATCTACCTATATCATGCATTGTTGTATCTCGAACCAAAACATGGGTTGCTTGCGAGTACATTCAAAGTACTCATTGGCTTGCCACTGGTTATTTAATTGACCAGGCATGGAAGAACCGGAGTTTGAAGAAGAGTTCTTTGGAGATGAACATGCGAACTAGGACATTTCCCAGTCAGAATGCCTGTAGGGTTAAGGCAAATGGCATGGGTTCTACTTATCGACTTATTCATTTCCGCTGCTTGTGTTTCATTTGATGTTAAGCCCTTAAGGCTTTATCAATGTAAGACTTGATCATAATGGTCACAATTTGTGTAAGACGGTATGTATGGATGTAAGACTTTTGTTATTCAGCTTCTGTGTGTTCAGTGAGCATTGATCTCTGGGATCCTTTAGACACGCAGCATTCGGTGATCTCGACTTATGAGTCGATGTCCCCACGTAGTACCAGAGCCATCCCGACCGTAGGAAGCCTTAGTTAGCATGGACGTTAGTTAGAGTGAGACTATCCACAAGATTACCCGTATACCTATGTTTTATGATAGTATCCCAAACATAGGTCACATTCCTCTATTGACCCTTCCCTTCCACTTTTTGTAGATGGCCGTCGTGCAGGAGGACTTCCCGACCACCGGATTTCCGTGCTTCTTGAGGATAGCCTCAGAAGTGCCGCTCACTCGAGCCCCCACCTTCTCCTACCACGAGCACCGGATCAACAGACCAAGAAGGAGTATCACGTGGAGGTAGTCGTGAGGGCGAACGACTCCCGATGAGCTGGTTCTTTGAGGGACCCAGATGGCAACACTCCTCGCCGTGGAGATCGCTGCCCTCAAGGCGCTAACTCGCCTCGGGATCTCCTGCGAGAGATGGCAAGTGAGCCAACCACTGTTACCTGCCTTATCGTAAGGAAGGTGATGACGAGAGCAGCGCACCAGCCCCACCCTTGGACGAAGGACTTTCTCTCCGCCTGCACCTACTTCAGCTTGTGTGCCGACAGCTGGCACACAGACTGCCTCGAGTCGATGGAGCTTCGGAAGGAACTCCACGAGACCAAGGAACTCCTCCGCCTAGCTCAGATGAAGGCAGACAGGATCAAGAAGGATGGAGCACCCCCTGGACAGCCCGTTGTAGCCTATCGGGGCGGGCGACCCCCACAGGTCACGCATGCCAAGGGATCATCTCAGCCACGCCGTATGACGGCAAAGGAGTATCGCAACCTCTTCACGACGCCACCGGCGAAGCAGCGCCGTGTTCAGCTCCTCCACTCCCCCACTCCCTCAAGTGACGAAGAGACTAAGACAGATGAAGATGAGGAGGAAGACCCAGAGGAGCCAGAATACCCGACCGAGCATTCCACCACTTAGACACCGTTTAGGACTAGGATAGGCCAGTCCGTAACCCTATGGTAGGATAGGTCGTGTACCCCTTATGCGAAGTCGAGTCCTTGTAATGGTTCATATGAAGCCATGTTGTGTTGTGTTTGCTTTCAACTTGCTTTGATGAAGTCGTACTTTCCCTTTGGGAACTTGTAAACGGCGACATCCCCCATTTGGTTTTAATGCATGAGTTTGGCCCTTCTGGCCCTTGTTTAACTTAAATCTGTGTCACACAGACCCCTTACTAGGCGTCCCATCTATATTGCTTTCCCTCATTTTATTTTCCCAATCATGAGACCTTGACCGCTCCAACAGGATGCCTATTGTAACATGTACTGGTACCTCTACCCAACAAAGAAGAAGCCGGAGGATCTGGCTTGAAGCGGGGCCAGCCAGACCAAGCCCAAGGACGACTCCACCACCGCCACCTCCTCCAAACATGGACATGGCTCAGCTTCTCCAAGCCTTCCAAGAGGCGCCAAGCCAACACCGCAGCCTCCAGATGATTGCTCAAGGCATCGCGCCCGGCCAAGCGGGACACGACCATGGACGTTCCACGCTGGTGGAGTTCAAGAAGCATGCACCACCCACCTTCATCGAGACTGCTGAACCCCTGGATGCAGACGACTGGGTCCGCACCATTGAGGATCTGCTGGCACTAGTCGGATGCACTAAGGACCGTGAAAAGGTGGCGTATGCTGCCCACTGTCTCGGGGGAACTGCCAGAGCTTGGTGGGATGGATTCAAGGCTATGCATGCTGAGCAAAACATCACTTGGGATAACTTCAAGACAGAATTCCGCAAGGCCCACATTCCTTCTGGTATCATGGCCATCAAGAAGCGTGAGTTCCGAGCCCTGAAGCAAGGTAGTAGCACTGTCAAGGAGTACATGCAGAAGTTCGGTGTTCTCTCAAGGTATGCCCCGAGGATGTCAAGACCGATGCTGCCAAAAGGAGCGCTTCATGGAAGGCCTTAACCGGACTCTACAAGACTCGCTTGTTGTGTGTGACCGCCCGACCTTTCCCGATCTGGTGAACAAGGCACTCATGCTTGAGGACAAGCGGCGTGCTTTGGATGACACTCGTAAGCGCAAGATGATCAGCAAGGGTAGCTCCAAGAGCCGAAGCCTCGTCCGTGGCAGCCAACTCCGGTCAAGCCAACCTATCGGCAACCAAGAGCTCCTGCACCCGCACCAACTATCCACCTCAAAGAAGATGCCAACCCCAGCTAGCTTACAACAGCCCCAATAACAATCTTGGCAAGGGCACCATCCCCAACCAAGTCACTTGCTTTGGATGTGGACAGCCAGACACTACTCCAAGTATTGCCCCAACAAGAAGCCCGACGCCCGCCCCTAATGCGCAGAACCGGGACAAGGCCATGGAATGCCACCAAGAAACCAAGCTCCCATAACCCGCCCAACAACGGCAGGGTCGTGTGAATCATGTCACTACGTAAGCCCCGGAAGACCCTTGACGTCGTCTTTGGGTATGTTCCTTGTCAATTCAGCACCAAGAATCGTTTTGTTTGATTCTGGAGCCACGCATTCATTTGTCACCCAAAGTTTTGCATTAAGAAGTGGCATGACCCCTACACCCCTGAATAACCCTATGGTGGTACAAACCCCCGGAGCAAAGATGAGAGCCAAGATAGGATGTAAAGGAGTCAGGGTCATCATTAACGGGGTAGACTTCCTAGCAGACCTTATCATCCTAAAATCACAAGGCTTGGACGTGATCTTGGGAATGGATTGGCTCAGCAGGCACCAAGGCTTGATAGATTGCGCCAACCGGACTATCACTATGACCAATGACCAAGGAATCGAAGTTAAATTTGCCTCCAACTCCTCCTCTACTCAAGCCAACCAAGTCAACTGTCTGACTGAAGTTGGATTGGAGCAAGTGCCGGTAGTATGCGAATACCCCGATGTTTTTCCTGATGAGCTACCGGGAATGCCTCCTGACCGAGACATTGAGTTCATTATCGAGCTCATACCCGGAGCGGGACCCATCTATAAGAAGCCTTATAGAATGGGATCGGAAGAGTTAGCAGATTGAAGAAGCAGTGGAAGAGCAGTGAGGAAGGGATTTATCCGCCCTAGTGCCTCCCTTGGGGATCACCTGCTCATTTGTGGCAAAGAAGGACGGTACCATCCGGTTGTGCATTGACTACCGCTCCCTCAATGAAGTTACAATCAAGAACAAGTACCCACTTCCCAAGATTGAAGATCTGTTTGATCAACTCAATGGGGCCAAGGTGTTCTCCAAGATCGACCTCAGATCTGGGTACTACCAACTGAAAATCAGACCCCAAGATATTCCGAAGACGGCATTTGTAACCAGATATGGCCTGTATGAGTGCACGGTCATGTCCTTTGGATTGACCAATGCCCCGGCCTACTTCATGTATCTCATGAATAAGGTCTTCATGGAATATTTGGACAAGTTTGTCGTTGTCTTCATTCACGACATTCTTGTCTTCTCGAAGTCGGAAGAAGAGCACGAGCAACACTTGAGGATGGTCCTAGACAAGCTTCAAGAGCACCAACTGTATGCCAAGTTCAGCAAGTGTGAATTCTGGCTGCGTGAGGTTGGATTCTTGGGTCATGTTTTAACTGAAGAAGGATTGTCAGTCGATCCCGCTAAGATTGAAGCCGTGACTGAATGGCAATCCCCGAGCAATGTGAAGGAAGTCAGAAGCTTCCTCGACTCATGGGTATTACCGCAAGTTCGTTGAAGGATTCTCAAGCATTGCCCGACCCATGACTCAGCTCTTGAAGAAGGACAAGAAGTTCAATGGGCGCCAAGTGTGAAGAGAGCTTCCAGAGTCGAAGAAGAGATCGACCACCACCCCAGCTTCTGCCACGCCAGATATACACAAGGAATTTGTGATATATTGTGATGCGCCAAGAACCGATCGGGAGGTGTTCTCGATGCAAGAAGGCGAGTCGTAGCTTACCTTTCAAGGCAACTCACGACCTCATGAAGAGAACTATGCTACTCATGACCTTGAGCTAGCAGCAGTGGTTCATGCCACAAGACATGGCGACATTACCTCTTAGGGAAGCGATGTGAGATATACACGGATCACAAAAGTCTGAAGTATATTTTCACCAAAGGAATTGAACATGAGGCAAAGGAGATGGCTAGAATAGATCAAAGACTATGACCTCGGTGTTCAAGACCACCTGGAAGGCTAATGTGGTAGCAGATGCATTAAGCGTGAAGGCTTGTTCCTTGAATGCTATGCTTAAGGTTGCTTACCCGCCTTGTATGAAGAACTTGAAAGCTTCGGGTTGGAACTGGTTGCACCAGGATTCTTGGCCAACCTCGAAGTTAAGCCTACTTTGATGGATGATATTAAGGAAGCTCAGAAGGGACATGAGAGTATTGAAGGCATCAAGAGGAAGATCAAGGCAGGCAAGGCCCCAGGATTCTCAGAGGATGAGGAAGGAATTGTGTGGTTTGGGAATCGCATCTGCGTGCCCAACAAGGTTGAGCTCAAGAACCTGATCTTGCAAGAAGCTCATGACACCCCATATTCCATCCACCCTGGGGGAACCAAGATGTATCAAGACCTGAAGGAAAGATTTTGGTGGCACGGGATGAAAAGGGAGATTGCCACCTATGTTGCAAAGTGTGACGTATGCCAGAGAGTCAAAGCTGAACATCGGCGACCACCTGGGTTGTTGCAACCCCTCAAGGTGCCCGAATGGAAGTGGGACAAGGTCGGATGGACTTCATCACCGGTTTACCCAGTCAAGCAAGGACATGACTCCATATGGGTCATTGTTGACCATTTGACCAAGGTGGCCCACTTCATTCTGTCAAGACAACCTACAAGGGGAACCAGTTAGCCAGTCTCTACATCAACCGAATCGTGAGCCTTCATGGTTTTCCCAAGGAGATTGTATCAGATCGAGGAACCCAGTTTACCTCAAGGTTCTGGAAGAAGTTCCAGGAGGCCATGGGGACCAAGTTGTCCTTCAAAGATCGCTTCCACCCACGCACCGGAGGTCGAGGAACAGTGAATCGGATACTCAAGACATGCTCCGAGCCTGTGTCTTAGCATATGGAGCTAAGTGGGAAGATTGCCTCCCCTTCGCCGAGTTCTCTTACAACAATAGTTATCAGGCAAGCCTTCAGATGGCACCATTTGAGGTGTTATATGGACGAAAATGCCGCACGCCCCTCAACTGGTCAGAAACCGGAGAGGGACTCGTCTTTGGGCCTGATATCCTTCGTGAAGCCGAAGAGCAAGTCCAGCTTGTCAGAGAGCGTTTGAAGTCTGCCAAGTCAAGACAGAAGAGCTACGCTGACTCACGTCGTAGAGACATAAACTTCCGAGTTGGAGACCATGTCTATCTCCGGGTCACCCCTCTCAAAGGAACCCAGCGCTTCCATGTCAAAGGAAAGCTCGCCCCAAGATACATTGGCCCCTTCAAGATCACTAAGCGACGAGGAGAAGTGGCTTACCAGTTGGAACTTCCACCTGAACTTTCCGTTATGCACAACGTGTTCCACGTGTCACAACTCCGGAAGTGTCTCCAACTTCCAGACAAGCCTGATCTTTACAAGGACGTCAATCACCAAGCCATTGACCTTCAGCCTGATTTGACTTACCGTGAGAGGCCCATCTGCATTCGGATGAGGCCGAGCGACGACTCAAGCCGCACCATCAAGTACTTCAAGGTCCAATGGAGCAACCACACTGAAGCAGAAGCAACTTGGGAGCGTGAAGACTACCTTAGATCCGAGTTTCCGTATCTCTTCAAAGCCTAGTTTAGGAATCTCGGGGACGAGATTCTTGTAAGGGGGGTAGGTCTGTCACACCCTGCATTTTGTAACATTTCACTTGCATTACTAAAGCATGAAAATTTGGACCAACAAAAACTTTTGCATTATTTGGCTTTTATTTGGAGTTGGTTTTCTCTCTGTGCTTCTTTTCAAGTGCTCTTTAAAGTCAACTACTCCACCATCTATATTTCATCTTCTTACCCCAAACCCCTGCCCAATGACCATGCCATGTGTATAGTGCAATATAGAATTTTCTTACAAAAATATTTTGGCCAAAAAGTATTTTCTAAATTTAGTTTTCCAAAAACCCCTGAATTGAGGTTTGCACTACAAGTACTTGATTGGGGTTATGAAAAATATCTCAAAAGGTATATTTGAATCCTATTAGGTGTAGGACTCCCATGAACCACAAAAATATAATTTTAAAAGTTGTTTACTATTTTATTTAAAAAGCTTTTTCTTAAGGCTGGTCTTTAATAGGGAAAAATTATTTTATTGTTTTAAAAATATTTGACAAAAATTAGGGAAACTCAGTGGACATATATTTTCCATATATAAGAGTTTCAACCCATGGTCATGTTCAAAATATTGGTCAAATCCCTCAAAAACCCTTTCTGGATATTTCAAGCTTTTGAAATATTTACAAAGGAAATGTTCTCCAAAAATTCCAAGAAAATTCTATCATCTCACATATGACATACTTGATGATCTTGACAAGTCTCATGTCATGGAGAATAGTATAACCCCATTAAATCCCCTCAAAACTATCTCTGTCCATTTTGAAGTTTGAGCAACTTTACATTGCCAAACATGTCCAAATGTTCTCAAACTTGGTGAACATGCTCCAATGGTCTAATAATGCATCTAGACCAAATGGCACAGGTTGGAGAAGTAGATAACCTGGTCAAAGTGCCTCAAAACCTTCTCTGACCAGAATCAAATTTGAACTACTTTGTACTACCAACTTTTTCTCCATGACCCCAACTTTGGTGAGCCTGATCACATGACCAAATAAGGCCACCACACCAAGTGGTGCATCAAGGAGAAGTGATCTACTCAACTAGATCTACACAAATCCATTTCTGCCAATTTTTAGGGTTTGCAAAAGTTGCATTGGCAACTTTGTCCAAATAAGCTCAAAATGGGTGGAAGGCCCTAATTATATGTGGCATCTCACCCTGTGGAGTATCATGGCCAGTGGGAGTCATTAACTTGCCCAAAACATCATCAAACACCTTCTGGCAGAATTTTAGAATGCTAATTCCAGCCCCTTCCACTAATCTCCTTGAGCCCATCTTTTTACCACAACCCCTCCTCGTTTCCCTCTGCAACTTGGATGCTTTTCTGCCCAAGGAAGCAATGATGAGGGAGGGGGAACCCCCATTTGTCTTCTCTGGACAGCAACTTCTCCCCTCTCTCTCAGCCTCCTTCTCTCCCCTCGGCTCTCTAGGGCATCCAAGGCCCGTTTCAGCTTTTGCCCACACCCCCTGCAGCCGCCAGACACTAGTGGACGCGCGCGGACGTGGAAAAACCGCGGATGCCGGCCAAAGTCGCGCTCTGGAGCGCCCGGCAGGACACCGACCGTTGACGCCGCGCCTCCCGACCACCTCGAGCTTCCCCCGCATGCCAGTCGATGCCCCTCGACATCCGCTCCACGCCAGCAGGCCGTCCACTTGCTCCCGCGCCCCCCTCTCTCTCCTGCAGCTCGCGCCAGAACGCCGCCCCGCTAGGCCAATACTCGCGCCACTCCTGTGGCCCGCGTGCAGCTCGCCGCGCTCCTTCTCTCTCTCCCTGGCACCCTACACCACTCCCACGAACACCCCCGAGCTCTCCATTCCTTCTCTAATGGCCACCCGAGCCGATCCCGCGGGAACCCATAGGCCACGCCTACGGTGGACCTCGGCCAGCCCATATAAGGCAACCCCGAGCCCCTCTTTTGCTCCCTGTCGCTCCCCCATACTCCAAATTGACCTCCCGCACCACCCATTCATCTCCAGAGCCGCCCGAGCTCGAGATTGAGATCGAGCTCCGCCGCCTCGGCTCGTCGGCGTTCGTGCGGTACAGGCCTCCTCCGCCTCCGTTTCTTCTCGATCTGGAACCGCGCGGCCACGCTGACCTTTTCCCCTCTCTTTCCCACTCTTTTTGCAGCCGGGAACGGCCGGGTTCATCGACACCCGAAGCACCTCCGCCGTGTGACCTCGTCGCCAGCGAACCAGGCTGCTCCGGCGACCGTCTCCACCACCACCCGAACGGCGACTCCGCCCCGAGTCCAACGGTACCACCCGCACACCTTCCCAGCTCAGATCGCCGGCGGCGAGCTCGTGTCGCCTCGCCGGAGGTAGACGACGACGGCCGTGGGGCCAGCCCGTCGACCTCACGCCACGGCGGGTGGGATCCACCGTCGAGTTTAAAACACGCAGCAGCCTTTGACACGGTTGCCGTCGGTGGGTATTTCGCCTTCGCCTTCGACGTGGCGGCCCGCGTGGGCTGGTTTCCCCCTCTGGGCCTGCTGCCCGTGGCCTCTCTGGCCCAGTGGCACAGCGCCACTTTTCTTTTTCTTTTTCTTTTTCTGTCTCTTTTCCAAAAATTCCACAGGGCAAAATATTTGTCCAAATGAAATATTTCGAACTCCTAAAATCTCAGAAAAATCCCACCTATTTATTGATATATCTTTCATGCACATCCATTACACCTTTTTGCTCTGTTCAAATTTAAATTCAAATTTGAACAATAAAACCTCTGTTTGAAAATCCACAACTCTGTTTCCCTAGCTCCAAATTCAAAACCAAGAATTTTCCCCTTCCTAGTTTTCCTCCTAGTATTTTACAAAAATAAGTTGACATTTTTCTGAGCACTTTGACTTTTTTGTTTTTATTGTTGTCTTATTTTCCCGTTATTTTCTTGCAACGTTAGATCCCGTATTTGACGAGGTAGCTGAAGAAGAAGGAGGAGAAGGGCCTGAAGACTTTGAAGATCAAGCCAACCAAGGCAAGCAGCCCTTTGACCATGTCTATGAAACCTTTTATGCATGCCATAAAGCTCTTTATTATTGTTGCATCGGAATCATGATGAGGTGGTGAACCACGTGGGTTGGTTGCCTCGATTACTTCCTCGTTGATACTTGCATTGTGCATGGCCCTACCTTCTTATGAGGGTTATGCCGGTGGGGGTAGATAGGATGCTAAAGTAGTGCTACACAAAAAGGGACGGGGATATGCATGGTGATGGGGACAAAGTTACTTCAAAAGTCTTTTCGAAAACCCCGTCGGGTGCCACTTATGCCCGAGGGAGATGATGAGATGGGTAACCACTTGATGACGAAGTGGTGTACCGAGGCAAGTGTGTTTGTTGTTTTCAAAAACGGATTGGTCGAAGTTGCGACCGTTATTCCAACCTTACATGCGCAACCACTCTACCCTTATATGGGAAAGGGCATTATTGATTACCTAGACCGATACTAGCTTGGAGCCCGCATTACTAGTGACGGGAGAGTTGTTGTTGCGCTCTCTCGGGACGGGGTCGTGCCAGGTAGGGCGGCCATGACTGTTTTCATAGGGTACCGGACACACCGTTGGTACCCCGTGCTTGTGGTATGTGATGAATATGGGAGCGAGGCTCCACAACTTTATGATGTGAAATGTTTGGCACGGGGGTTACTACCAATCGAGTGGACTCCATGTTAGTGTCGTCTAGGGAAAGGTAGTGATCGGGTGCTTACCCCGGGTACTTGAGGTGCCGCGGGTCGTGGATGACACGGAAGTTCCCCGGATCTAGTGGGTAAAGTGTGCAACCTCTGCAGAGTGTAAAACTATTCGAATAGCCGTGTCCACGGTCAAGGACAGCTTAGGTAACCGCTCTTGGGCTACGCCCACTTGTTTACAAACCAAGTGTGTGTGATGATGAAAATGACTTGGGTCAAGTCAAGGACTTGACATGATTGAGATGGGTTGGTGCCCACTGCTTATGTTAAATGGGTTGGTGCCCACTCTAATTATGTTGATATCTGTAACCAGTCCTCATGATTGCTTGAATTCTCTTGATGCATGCTTACAAGATGTTGAACATGTCACTGCACTCAAAACTAGCTTTCTGCAAAAATTTACCTATATCATGCATTGTTGTATCTCGAACCAAAACATGGGTTGCTTGCGAGTACATTCAAAGAACTCATTGGCTTGCCACTGGTTATTTAATTGAACAGGCATGGAAGAACCAGAGTTCGAAGAAGAGTTCTTTGGAGACGAACATCCGAACTAGGATGTTTCCCAGTCAGAATGCATGTAGGGTTAAGGCAAATGGCATGGGTTCTACTTATCGACGATGATTTCCGCTGCTTGTGTTTCATTTGATGTTCAGCCCTTAAGGCTTTATCAATGTAAGACTTGATCATAATGGTCACAATTTGTGTAAGATGGTATGTATGGATGTAAGACTCTTGTTATTCAGCTTCTGTGTGTTCAGTGAGCATTGATCTCTGGGATCACTGTACACGTGCATTCGGTGATCTCGACTTATGAGTCGGGGTCCCCACAAACGTGAAGCCGAACTCTCCCGCGGCGGCGGCTGCCGCCGCCTCTTCGGCCCTGCTGGCGATGTACCGCATCTCGTTTTCGGTGGTGGCGCGGGTGAGAAGCTTCTTTTCGTCGGCGTTGACTGCTACCTCCGTCAAGCCATCGAAGAATTGCTGCACAACATCGTCGGCGGGCTCCATCCAAGTTGCGCTTATCCCGTGCGAGTCGCACTCTGGCATCATCGCGCAGATGCGGTCGCGCTGGGAGTTGTTACACAATGGGATGACGCCCTGCGGCAACTTGAACCACTCTGGATGGTTGGCGTCATGCTTGAACAGCTCCTTCAGCATCCCGTCAAGCTCCAGAACTGTGAAGTTGAAGTTGAGGCCTGGACGCAGCCTCATGATATCCGCCGGGCCGCCAAATAGCCAGGCGGGCCTCCCCCTCTTCTGCAGAGGGGCGATGCGACGGCGAAGGAAATCCGCGCCAACCGCCCCTGCTGTGAGCCCGGCAAGCCTGAGCCGGAGGATTCGGGTAGTGGCAATCTTCAGCTTGGCGTCGTCCGGCGACAGAGCGCTCCAGTCGCCGCCGCGAACTACCCGAGTCTGGCGCAGGTTGGTGAATGGCTGCGGATTGGCATCACAGATCCAGCACCACTCCGCCCTCCACTCATCCCACTTGCTGCGGAGCTCGCCCGCCAGATACACCTCCTTCATACCGATTCGTGAGGTCCAGGCGATTCCGCCAGCCAATGGCTCTCCTTTCTCGGCTCGGGGGGTGAAATAGTGGCGAAAAAGAGCAACACTTGGGTGGACGCCGACGAAATTCTCGCAGAGGTGTGCGAAAACCGCCATTGTCAGAACGGCGTTGGGGGTGAAATCAAGAATATGAAACGCGTAGGTATTCATGATGTCGCAGAAGAAATCAGAAAAAGGTGGGCAGAGCCCGCAATAGAAGAACACCGGAAAGAAATAGTACCCTTTTGGGCACCGCTTCGATTTGGAAGCTTCACGGAGAGCATCGGCGTGCGCGGATGCGCCCGCGTCTCCGTCGACCAGAAGAGGTAGAACTCCTCCCGCAGCGCCTTCGGGGTGAGCTCGGGGAGGAAAAGCACTCCCTCCTTGCGCAACGCCTCAAGCCGCAGCGCCTCGGCCGACTTCGTGGTCTTGCCGGTCTTCGGAGCCATGGCGGAAGCGGCGGGGGAACACGGAGGTGTTGAGGGCGACGGCAGCGACGGGCGGCGGAGCGCTGCTCTCTTTCGGCTTGGGAAGCGGAGGGGAGCGGCGGAGCTTTCGGAGGAAGGAACTGCAAGTGGCGAAGGTGGGGGGAACGGCCCTGTTCCCTCTGCTTATAAACAGGGGACGCGAACGTTACGCATTTCCTGGAGTTAAAAATTACCCACGATCTCTCCCACGACGCCGCGATTGACGCGTGCCGTTACGGGAGGACGCGGTGGATGCGGAGTGGATTTGGCTTGGACCCAGGCCGCGTGCCGTGCCTGTTTTGGGCTCCGCCCAACAGCTTCAAGACGTGTATGGCCCAGCCCGGGCTCTGTCGGTGTACTAAAGTAGGGGTACCTTAGTACCCGAACTTGTGCACGGCAACAGCGCCAGCAAGGCAAGGCTTGCCAAGGCGTCCGCCAAGACCCTTCGTCATTCCTATTACTGCCATTCAAGAACAAAGTGTTAACTTTGAAGACAAGGCCCCGGCAAGAGGAGCTTGCCGGGAAGGACAAGACCCCGGCAAGAGGAGCTTGCCGGGAAGAACAAGACCCCGGCAAGAGGAGCTTGCCGGGAAGGCCAACAAAGGCATGTCAAGAGACTTGCCGCGACACGCTGCACGTCCCGGCAAGACCCAGCGAGCGACAAGCTTGCGGGTGCGACAAATCAGCGACCGCGGCAAGGCGATTGCCGCGGCGAAGCCACCACTCTGCGCCCACGCTCCAGCGCATTAGATGATGTGTCATCGCAGGATCGCTCCTGGTGCATGTGGCGGGCGGCTGTGCAGCTAAGCGGTGCGAGGTGGCAAGTGAAGATGACGAGGAGGCCATCGTGGCGATTGGTGGCGCCTCTAACGGTCGCTTCCTGCGCTGTTGGGGCGACCGGACGGGCATTAAATGCCCTTGTCCCCTGTCGTCAGAGTTAGGTAGGGGGCACTGTTGATAGCGGTTGTACCAACCTGCGTTTTTACCTTTTTACCCTTCTCTCTGCGTTGCCACCTGTCGGTGACCCCTTTGGACTATTAAAAGGAGGCCCATGCGCACGTAGAAGTGGTTCGACTCATTCGAGACTACAGCATACCCACGCTTTCGAGCAATAACAGAATACACACACAAAGCAGCAGTAGGAGTTTTATCTCTCCGGAGAGCTCCGAAGCTGGGTAAAATCCCCCGCGTGCTCGACCTCGATCTGCTCTTCATGCGCCCTCCGCTCCCTGCCGGACCGAGAAGGGGCCCCTGCCCCATAGGTGCTCGTTTCCCCCCACGACACTCCGGTATTCTGAGTTGCATAATCTCATAGTCTGAGGAACATGTATAAGTCATGAAGAAAGCAGTAGCAATGAAACTGTAACAATCATAATGCTAAGCTAACGGATGGGTCTTGTCCATCACATCATTCTCCTAATGATGTGATCCCGTTCATCAAATGACAATACATGTCTATGGTTAGGAAACATGACCATCTTTGATTAACGAGCTAGTAAGTAGAGGCATACTAGGGACACTATGTTTTGTCTATGTATTCACACATGTACTAAGTTTTCGGTTAATACAATTCTAGCATGAATAATAAACGTTTATCATGATATAAGAAAATATAAATAACAACTTTATTATTGCCTCTAGGGCATATTTCCTTCAGTCTCCCACTTGAACTAGAGTCAAATCTAGTTCACATCGCCATCTGATTCAACACCAATAGTTCACATATGTATGTCATTAACACCCAAAGTTCACATCACCATGTGACCAACAACCATAAGGGTTTACTAGAATCAATAATCTAGTTCACATCACTATGTGATTAACACCCAAAGACTACTAAGGTGTGATCATGTTTTGCTTGTGAGAGAAGTTTAGTCAACGGGTCTGCTAAATTCAAAGCTGTATGTATTTTGCAAATTTACTATGTCTACAATGCTCTGCATGGAGCTACTCTAGCTAATTGCTCCCACTTTCAATATGTATCCAGATTGAGACTCGGAGTCATCTAGATTGGTGTAAAGCTTACATCGACGTAACTCTTTACGACGACCTCTTTATCACCTCCATAACCAAGAAAATACTTCCTTAGTCCTCTTAGGTAACTAAGGATAACTTTGACCGCTATACAGTGGTCCACTCCTGGATCACTATCGTACCCCCTTGCCAAACTCATAGCAAGGCACACAACTGGTCTGGTACATAGCATGACATACTTTATAGAACCTATGACTGAGGCATAAGGAATGACTTTCATTCTCTTTCTATCTTCTGCGGTGGTCGGGCTTTGAGTCTTACTCAACTCTACTCCTTGTAATACAAGCAATAACTCCTTCTTTGACTGATCCATTTTGAACTCTTTCAAAATCTTGTCAAGGTATGTACTCATTGAAAATTCTTATCAAGCGTCTTGATCTATCTCTATAGATCTTGATGCCCAATATGTAAGCAGCTTCACCGAGGTCTTTCCTTGAAAATCTCCTTTCAAACTCTCCTCTATGCTTTCCAGAAAATTCTACATCATTTCTCACCAACAATATATCATTCACATATACTTATCAGAAAGGCTGTAGTGCTCCCACTCACTTTCTTGTAAATACAGGCTTCTCCAAAAGTATGTATAAAACCATATGCTTTGATCACATTATCAAAGTGTATATTCCAACTCTGAGAGGCTTGCACCAGTCCATAAATGGATCGCTGGAGCTTGCACACTTTGTTAGCACCTTTTGGATCGATAAAACCTTCTGGTTGCATCATATACAACTCTTCTTTAAGAAATCCATTAAGGAATGCAGTTTTGACATCCATTTGCCAGATTTCATAATCATAAAATGCAGCAATTGCTAACATGATTCAGACAGACTTAAGCATCGCTACAGGTGAGAAGGTCTCATTGTAGTCACCTCCTTGAACTTGTCGAAAACCTTTTGCAACAAGTCGAGCTTTGTAGACAGTAACATTACCGTCAGCGTCAGTCATCTTCTTGAAGACCCATTTATTTTCTATGGCTTGCCGATCATCGGGCAAGTCCTCCAAAGTCCACACTTTGTTCTCATACATGGATCCCATCTCAGATTTCATGGCCTCAAGCCATTTCGCGGGATCTAGGCTCATCATCGCTTCCTCATAGTTCATAGGTTCATCATGGTCTAGTAACATGATTTCTAGAATAGGATTACCATACCACTCTGGTGCGGACCATACTCTGGTTGATCTACGAGGTTCGGTAGTAACTTGATCTGAAGTTTCATGATCATTATCATTAGCTTCTTCAATAATTGGTGTAGGAATCACTAAAACTAATTTCTATGATGAACTACTTTCCAATTCAGGAGAAGGTACAATTACCTCATCAAGTTCTACTTTCCTTCCACTCACTTCTTTCGAGAGAAACTCCTTCTCTAGAAAGGATCCATTCTTAGCAACGAATATCTTGCCTTCGGATCTATGATAGAAGGTATACTCCATAGTTTCCTTTGGGTATCCTATGAAGACACACTTCTCCGATTTGGGTTCAAACTTATCAGTCAAGCCTTTTGACATAAGCATCGCCTCCCAAACTTTAAGAAATGACAGCTTAGGTTTGTTGCCAAACCACGCTCATACAAAGGTCGCCTCAACGGATTTTGACGGTGCCCTATTTAACGTGAATGCAGTTGTCTCTAATGCATAATCCCAAAAACGATAGTGGTAAATCGGTAAGAGACATCATAGATCGCACCATATCCAATAAACTGTGGTTACGACGTTCGGACACACCATTACGCTGTGGTGTTCCAGGCGGCGTGAGCTGTGAAACTATTCCACATTGTTTTAAATGAAGGCCAAACTCGTAACTCAAATATTCACCTCCACGATCAGATCGTAGAAACTTTTCTTGTTACAATGATTCTCCACTTCATTCTGAAATTCTTTGAACTTTTCAAATATTTCAGACTTGTGTTTCATTAAGTAGATATACCCATATCTGCTCAAATCATCTGTGAAGGTCAGAAAATAATGATACCTGCCACGAGCCTCAACACTCATCGGACCGCATACATCGGTATGTATTATTTTCAATAAGTCATTAGCTCGTTCCATTGTTCCGGAGAACCGAGTTTTAGTCATCTTGCCCATAAGGCACGGTTTGCAAGTATCAAATGAATCATAATCAAGTGATTCCAAAAGCCCATCAGTATGGAGTTTCTTCATGCGCTTTACACCAGTATGACCTAAACGGTAGTGCCATAAGTATGTTGCACTATCATTATCAACTTTGCATCTTTTGGCATCAATATTATGAATATGTGTATCACTACGATCGAGATTCAATAAACCATCAACATTGAGTGTATGACCATAGAAGGTTTTATTCATGTAAATAGAATAACAATTTTTCTCTGTCTTAAATGAATAACTGTATTGCAATAAACATGATCTAATCATATTCATGCTATAACGCAAACACCAAATAACATTTATTTAGGTTCAACTCTAATCCCAAAAGTATAGGGGGTGTGCGATGATGATCATATCAATCTTGGAACCACTTCCAACATACATCGTCACTTCACCCTCAACTAGTCTCTATTTATTCTGCAACTCTTGTTTCGAGTTACTAATCTTAGCAACCGAATAGGTATCAAATACCCAGGGGCTACTATGAGCACTAGTAAGGTACATGTTGGTGTCAAAACCGGCGGATCTCGGGTAGGGGGTCCCGAACTGTGCGTCTAGGTGGATGGTAACAGGAGACAAGGGACACGATGTTTTTACCCGGTTCGGGCCCTGTCGATAGAGGTAAAACCCTACTCCTGGTTGATTGATATTGATGATATGGGTAGTACAAGAGTGGATCTACCACGAGATCAAGGAGGCTAAACCCTAGAAGCTAGCCTATGGTATGATTGTTGTTCTGTCCTATGGACTAAAACCCTCCGGTTTATATAGACACCGAAGGGGGCAAGGGTTACATAGAGTCAGTTACAAAGGTAGGAGATCTACATATCCGTATCGCCAAGCTTGCCTTCCACGCCAAGGAAAGTCCCATCCGTACACGGGACGAAGTCTTCAATCTTGTATCTTCATAGTCTTAGAGTCCGGCCGATGATGATAGTTCGGCTATCCGAACACCCCCTAGTCCGGGACTCCCTCAGTAGCCCCTGAACCAGGCTTCAATGATGACGAGTCCGGCGCGCATATTTTCTTTGGCATTGCAAGGCAGGTTCCTCCTCCGAATAATTTATAGAAGATTGTGAACACCAGGATAGTGTCCGGCTCTGCAAAATAAATTCCACATACCACCGTAGAGAGAATAATATTTACACAAGTTCAATCTGCTGACGTATTTTGTGGCGTGACATCACACCACAACCAAGCTTTTAATCGAATCGTTTTGATTATAGCACCACAGCGCGTTTAGCGAAGCGGTTTCCTTGGCACGTCTTGTCGAAGCAGAGATCGTGTTCCCCTTATTCCGGGATTCCCATCAATACGGACGTGGGTAACCCAACAGCGCCATTGATTGCGGCGCTTGGGAGATAAGCGAGTTTTACCAGGCCAGTGGGGACGCATAGTTTCGTCCGCCCATATATAAGGGGATAAGGATCCACCTCTTTTACCTACGCCTTATTCCTCCTTTGCTTATCCATCTCCGCGCACTCGAGCTCTAGCGCCCAAGTCCGCACATCTCACCTCGACCTTCTCCAGCCATGTCCAGAGCGGGAGGCAAGTGGATGGCCTCCTCTGTTACGGAGGGGCACATCAAGAAGCTGCGCAGCGCCGGATATCTGTCCAGCGACATCACAAGACCGGCTCCCCGACGAGGGGCAGCTCATCCCCACCCCCAGGCCCCATGAGAGGGTGGTATTCCTTCCCCATTTCCTCTGCGGACTGGGCTTCCCACTCCACCCCTTTGTCCGGGGGCTCATGTTCTACTACGGCTTGGATTTCCACGATCTGGCCCCAAATTTTATCCTCAATATCTTGGCGTTTCTCGTCGTGTGCGAGGCCTTCCTCTGCATCCAGCCCCACTTCGGCTTGTGGCTAAAGACCTTCAATGTCAAGCCGAAGGTTGTGAAGGGCAGCTGCGGAGTGCGTGGCGCGCCATGGTGGGAAAAATGCCCAACGCCACTTGGCTCGAGGGTGCCTTCATGGAATCCATCAAAGGGTGGCAATCGGGTGGTTCTACATCACCGAGCCACGGACCCTAAATGGGCAGCAGCCCCGAATTCAGATCTGCATCCCCATGCAGCTCACCTCCCGGAAAGAGAAGGGCCTGCTATGGGGTAGTTCGAAGAGCCGACCGACTCATGTCCTGCCTCCAAACCCCGTGAACAAGAAGCTCAAGCTCGTCAACGTGATCCAGTCATGCTCGTCCGCGGATTCTCCCCGCCAAAGAACGGGACTTCAATTTGTGGAGTTTGATCCGCACAACACCGACTTGAGCGGGCTCTTCGACACTACGCACGAAGATGCCCGGAGGGTGCTGTGTTCAAGGGCGCCGGCTCCCGCATCCGCTACCAAGATCGCGGATTCAGCTCGCAGCGTCCGGTGGCGAGGTAAGCCATGTTATCCTTTATGGGACACTTGCTTTTCATGTTTTGACTTTATGCGGATCTAAACTCCCAATACCTTTAACAGCTGGCGGCGACGTCCGGACAGGTTAATCGTCCGCTCCCCTTCCGAAGACCCAACGGATGCCCGCTTGATGAGGTTGCTGGTCCCGCACTTTACGTAGTGCCAAAGAAGAAGGCCACGGAACCGAAGGAGTTCCCGCGTCAGTGGAATCGGACTCATCGTCCGATGACTCCAAGCGGACTCCTCCCACGAGGACGAGGAGGAGAAGAAGAGGCCTCTCCCGGTGAAGAGAGAATAAGAGGAAGGCCTCCCAACAAGGGAGGCCAAGGGTCCAAGAAGGAAGGACCTTCCCCGGACTATTCCGTCAACGCCGGCGACGGCGACGAGGAGGGCCTCAAGGGCCAAGCCTCGGCGAGATTGTAAGTATCCGGACAACTAGATGATTTATAACTTTTCTTTTGTCACATGGTGTCTTTCTAATGTCGATACAACCTCGTAGTCCGCCCAAGGACGATCTTCCCGCTTCGTCGAAGCGGGTCCTTGGGCACGCCGGATATGGATTCTCTTCCCACCGCCCACACCCCGTGATGTTGACGACGCCGAGGTGGGATCCCGGAAGGACCCACCAGAGGAGGAGGCCCGGAGGTGCCGCAGGCAACCTCCGGACTTTGCACGGACTCAAAGACCGAACTGCGGTGGTTCCGGAGTCCGGTGGACGGCCTCTTCGTAAGAAGGGCAAGACTGTGACACCGGCGGACTCCGTCCAACCGGAGGCACCGGATAACTTGCTGGAGGCGCTCAACGGCGCTTCCATCAAAGAAGAACACCGCACTGTCATGAGTGCGGTGATTCAGAAGGTTCACCGCCAAGAGCGGGCGACCGAGGCTGCAGCAGCCTTCTAACAGTCTTTGAGGTAAGAATTTTAAGATATGTAATATAATACCGCATAGACAATAGCCCCTGATGCTCGGTTTGGTGTTCGGAAAGAAAAGCCGGACTGAGGATCTAAAAAGATATACGCAGGAGTCTTACAAAATATGTCAATATGGGATTGCAGTTGCTGCTGCTTCTTGACCTCTCCGCCTTGATCATGGAGGTCAATGCTTTGAAGCAAGGCCTCGAGCGGTCCTAGAACGAGCTCGACCATGCCAAGAAGAAGCTCGAGGACAAGGAAGGTGAGTAACACCTTATTAAAGTTGTACCTTACAGAAAAGGATTTGGTGGCAAGAGTAACACCCAAAGTTCACATCACCATGTGACCAACAACCATAAGGGTTTACTAGAATCAATAATCTAGTTCACATCACTATGTGATTAACACCCAAAGACTACTAAGGTGTGATCATGTTTTGCTTGTGAGAGAAGTTTAGTCAACGTGTCTGCTAAATTCAAAGCTGTATGTATTTTGCAAATTTACTATGTCTGCAATGCTCTGCATGGAGCTACTCTAGCTAATTGCTCCCACTTTCAATATGTATCCAGATTGAGACTCGGAGTCATCTAGATTGGTGTAAAGCTTACATCGACGTAACTCTTTACGACGACCTCTTTATCACCTCCATAACCAAGAAAATACTTCCTTAGTCCTCTTAGGTAACTAAGGATAACTTTGACCGCTATACGTTGGTCCACTCTGATCACTATCGCACTCTTGCCAAACTCATAGCAAGGCACACAACCTGATCCAGTACATAGCATGACATACTTTATAGAACCTATGACTGAGGCATAAGGAATGACTTTCATTCTCTTTCTATCTTCTGCGGTGGTCGGGCTTTGAGTCTTACTCAACTCTACTCCTTGTAATACAAGCAATAACTCCTTCTTTGACTGATCCATTTTGAACTCTTTCAAAATCTTGTCAAGGTATGTACTCATTGAAAATTCTTATCAAGCGTCTTGATCTATCTCTATAGATCTTGATGCCCAATATGTAAGCAGCTTCACCGAGGTCTTTCCTTGAAAATCTCCTTTCAAACTCTCCTCTATGCTTTCCAGAAAATTCTACATCATTTCTCACCAACAATATATCATTCACATATACTTATCAGAAAGGCTGTAGTGCT
Organism: Aegilops speltoides; assembly: GCA_021437245.1. Taxonomy (NCBI): domain Eukaryota; kingdom Viridiplantae; phylum Streptophyta; class Magnoliopsida; order Poales; family Poaceae; genus Aegilops; species Aegilops speltoides. The sequence continues at coordinate 399,453,142 of CM038144.1, forward strand.
CCCACTCACTTTCTTGTAAATACAGGCTTCTCCAAAAGTATGTATAAAACCATATGCTTTGATCACATTATCAAAGTGTATATTCCAACTCTGAGAGGCTTGCACCAGTCCATAAATGGATCATTGGAGCTTGCACACTTTGTTAGCACCTTTTGGATCGATAAAACCTTCTGGTTGCATCATATACAACTCTTCTTTAAGAAATCCATTAAGGAATGCAGTTTTGACATCCATTTGCCAGATTTCATAATCATAAAATGCAGAAATTGCTAACATGATTCAGACAGACTTAAGCATCGCTACAGGTGAGAAGGTCTCATTGTAGTCACCTCCTTGAACTTGTCGAAAACCTTTTGCAACAAGTCGAGCTTTGTAGACAGTAACATTACCGTCAGCGTCAGTCATCTTCTTGAAGACCCATTTATTTTCTATGGCTTGCCGATCATCGGGCAAGTCCTCCAAAGTCCACACTTTGTTCTCATACATGGATCCCATCTCAGATTTCATGGCCTCAAGCCATTTCGCGGGATCTAGGCTCATCATCGCTTCCTCATAGTTCATAGGTTCATCATGGTCTAGTAACATGATTTCTAGAATAGGATTACCATACCACTCTGGTGCGGACCATACTCGGTTGATCTACGAGGTTCGGTAGTAACTTGATCTCAAGTTTCATGATCATTATCATTAGCTTCTTCAATAATTGGTGTAGGAATCACTAAAACTAATTTCTATGATGAACTACTTTCCAATTCAGGAGAAGGTACAATTACCTCATCAAGTTCTACTTTCCTTCCACTCACTTCTTTCGAGAGAAACTCCTTCTCTAGAAAGGATCCATTCTTAGCAACGAATATCTTGCCTTCGGATCTATGATAGAAGGTGTACTCCATAGTTTCCTTTGGGTATCCTATGAAGACACACTTCTCCGATTTGGGTTCAAACTTATCAGGCTGAAGCCTTTTGACATAAGCATCGCCTCCCCAAACTTTAAGAAATGACAGCTTAGGTTTGTTGCCAAACCACAGTTCATACAGTGTCGTCTCAACGGATTTTGACGGTGCCCTATTTAACGTGAATGCAGTTGTCTCTAATGCATAATCCCAAAAACGATAGTGGTAAATCGGTAAGAGACATCATAGATCGCACCATATCCAATAAACTGTGGTTACGACGTTCGGACACACCATTACGCTGTGGTGTTCTAGGCGGCGTGAGCTGTGAAACTATTCCACATTGTTTTAAATGAAGGCCAAACTCGTAACTCAAATATTCACCTCCACGATCAGATCGTAGAAACTTTTCTTGTTACAATGATTCTCCACTTCATTCTGAAATTCTTTGAACTTTTCAAATATTTCAGACTTGTGTTTCATTAAGTAGATATACCCATATCTGCTCAAATCATCTGTGAAGGTCAGAAAATAATGATACCTGCCACGAGCCTCAACACTCATCGGACCGCATACATCGGTATGTATTATTTTCAATAAGTCATTAGCTCGTTCCATTGTTCCGAGAACCGAAGTTTTAGTCATCTTGCCCATAAGGCACGGTTTGCAAGTATCAAATGAATCATAATCAAGTGATTCCAAAAGCCCATCAAGATGGAGTTTCTTCATGCGCTTTACACCAAAGATGACCTAAACGGTAGTGCCATAAGTATGTTGCACTATCATTATCAACTTTGCATCTTTTGGCATCAATATTATGAATATGTGTATCACTACGATCGAGATTCAATAAACCATCAACATTGAGTGTATGACCATAGAAGGTTTTATTCATGTAAATAGAATAACAATTTTTCTCTGTCTTAAATGAATAACTGTATTGCAATAAACATGATCTAATCATATTCATGCTATAACGCAAACACCAAATAACATTTATTTAGGTTCAACTCTAATCCCAAAAGTATAGGGGGTGTGCGATGATGATCATATCAATCTTGGAACCACTTCCAACATACATCGTCACTTCACCCTCAACTAGTCTCTATTTATTCTCGCAACTCTTGTTTCGAAAGTTACTAATCTTAGCAACCTAATAGGTATCAAATACCCAGGGCTACTATGAGCACTAGTAAGGTACATGTTGGTGTCAAACCGCGGATCTCGGTAGGGGGTCCCGAACTGTGCGTCTAGGTGGATGGTAACAGGAGACAAGGGACACGATGTTTTTACCCGGTTCGGGCCCTGTCGATAGAGGTAAAACCCTACTCCTGGTTGATTGATATTGATGATATGGGTAGTACAAGAGTGGATCTACCACGAGATCAAGGAGGCTAAACCCTAGAAGCTAGCCTATGGTATGATTGTTGTTCTGTCCTATGGACTAAAACCCTCCGGTTTATATAGACACCGGAGGGGGCAAGGGTTACACAGAGTCAGTTACAAAGGTAGGAGATCTACATATCCAGACGCCAAGCTTGCCTTCCACGCCAAGGAAAGTCCCATCCGTTACACGGACGAAGTCTTCAATCTTGTATCTTCATAGTCTTAGAGTCCGCCGATGATGATAGTTCGCTATCCGGACACCCCTAGTCCGGACTCCTCAAGAGCCCCGAACCAGGCTTCAATGATGACGAGTCCGGCGCGCATATTGTCTTTGGCATTGCAAGGCGGGTTCCTCCTCCGAATAATTTATAGAAGATTGTGAACACCAGGATAGTGTCCGGCTCTGCAAAATAAATTCCACATACCACCGTAGAGAGAATAATATTTACACAAGTTCAATCTGCTGACGTATTTTGTGGCGTGACATCACACCACAACCAAGCTTTTAATCGAATCGTTTTGATTATAGCACCACAGCGCGTTTAGCGAAGCGGTTTCCTTGGCACGTCTTGTCGAAGCAGAGATCGTGTTCCCCTTATTCCGGGATTCCCATCAATACGGACGTGGGTAACCCAACAGCGCCATTGATTGCGGCGCTTGGGAGATAAGCGAGTTTTACCAGGCCAGTGGGGACGCATAGTTTCGTCCGCCCATATATAAGGGGATAAGGATCCACCTCTTTTACCTACGCCTTATTCCTCCTTTGCTTATCCATCTCCGCAGGACTCGAGCTCTAGCGCCCAAGTCCGCACATCTCACCTCGACCTTCTCCAGCCATGTCCAGGCGGGAGGCAAGTGGATGGCCTCCTCTCACGGAGGGCACATCAAGAAGCTGCGCAGCCGGATATCTGTCCAAATGACATCGCGCACGGCTCCCCGACGAGGGGCAGCTCATCCCCACCCCTGTGCCCCATGAGAGGGTGGTATTCCTTCCCATTTCCTCTGCGGATCGGGCTTCCCACTCCACCCCTTTGTCCGGGGCTCATGTTCTACTACGGCTTGGATTTCCACGATCCGCCCCAAATTTTATCCTCAATATCTTGGCGTTTCTCGTGGTGCGCGAGGCCTTCCTCAGATCCAGCCCCACTTCGCTTGTGGCTAAAGACCTTCAATGTCAAGCGAAGGTTGTGAAGGGCAGCTAAGCGGAGTGCGAGGCGCCATGGTGGGAAAAATGCCCAACGCCACTTGGCTCGAGGGTGCCTTCATGGAATCCATCAAAGGGTGGCAATCGGGTGGTTCTACATCACCGAGCCACGTGACCCTAAATGGGCAGCAGCCCCGAATTCAGATCTGCATCCCCATGCAGCTCACCTCCCGGAAAGAGAAGGGCTGCTATGGGGTAGTTCGAAGAGCCGACCGACTCATGTCCTGCCTCCAAACCACGTGAACAAGAAGCTCAAGCTCGTCAACGTGATCCAGTCATGCTCGTCGCCGGATTCTCCCCGCCAACAACGGGACTTCAATTTGTGGAGTTTGATCCGCACAACACCGACTTGAGCGGGCTCTTGACACTACGCACGAAGATGCCCGGAGGGTGCTGTTCAAGGGCGCCGGCTCCCGCATCCGCCATCAAGATCGCGATTCAGCTCGCAGCGTCCGGTGGCGAGGTAAGCCATGTTATCCTTTATGGGACACTTGCTTTTCATGTTTTGACTTTATGCGGGATCTAAACTCCCAATACCTTTAACAGGCCTGGCAGGCGACGTCCGGACAGGTTAACTGTCCGGCTCCCCTTCCAGAAGACCCAACGGATGCCCGTTCGACAGGGCTGCTGGTCCCGGCACTTTACGTAGTGCCAAAGAAGAAGGCCACGGGAACCGAAGGAGTTCCCGGCGTCAGGTGGAATCGGACTCATCGTCCGATGACTCCAAGGCGGACTCCTCCCACGAGGACGAGGAGGAGAAGAAAGAGGCCTCTCCCCCAGCGGGGGGAGAGAATAAGAGGAAGGCCTCCCCAACAAGGGAGGCCGAAGGGTCCAAGAAGGGAAGGACCCTTCCCCCGGACTATTCCGTCAACGTCGGCGACGGCGACGAGGAGTGGCCCTCAAGGGCCAAGCCCCTGGCGAGATTGTAAGTATCCGGACAACTAGATGATTTATAACTTTTCTTTTTGTCACATGGTGTCTTTCTAATGTCGCATACAACCCTGTAGTCCGCCCAAGGACGATCTTCCCGCTTCATCGAGCGGGTCCTTGGGCACGTCGGATATGGATTCTCTTCCGACCGCCTCCACCCCCCGTGATGCTGACGACGTCGAGGTGGGATCCCGGGAAGGGACCCACCAGGAGGAGGAGGCCCCGGAGGTGCCGCAGGCAACCTCCGGACTTTGCACCGACTCAAAGACCGAACTGCGGTGGTTCCGAGTCCGTGGACGGCCTCTTCAGAAGAAGGGCAAGATCGTGACACCGGGACTCCGCCCAACCGAGGCACGGATAACTTGCCGGAGGCGCCAACGGCGCTTCCATCAAAGAAGAACACCGCACTGTCATGATGCGGTGATTCAGAAGGTTCAGCTCGCCAAGAGCGGGCTGACCGAGGCCTGCAGCAGCCTTCTAACAGTCTTTGAGGTAAGAATTTTAAGATATGTAATATAATACCGCATAGACAATAGCCCCTGATGCTCGGTTTGGTGTTCGGAAAGAAAAGCCGGACTGAGGATCTAAAAAGATATACGCAGGAGTCTTACAAAATATGTCAATATGGGATTGCAGGCTGCGCTGCTGACCTCTGCCGCACTGACTGCGGAGGTCAATGCTTTGAAGCAAGGCCTCGAGCGGTCCTAGAACGAGCTCGACCATGCCAAGAAGAAGCTCGAGGACAAGGAAGGTGAGTAACACCTTATTAAAGTTGTACCTTACAGAAAAGGATTTGGTGGCAAGAGAAATTACAAGGATAACGTGGGTACTCCAGGGGCCACGAACGAGGTGGCAACCCTGAAGGAGACGGTGTCCGTGGTCGAACGTAACGCGGCCGCGGAACAAGCCGAGCGAGAGAAGCAGGAGGCGCGGGTGGCGGAGGTACAGCAAGGGCTCCAGGCTCTCGTGGAAAAGCACGAGAATTTGGAGCGTGACTCGAAGACTCGAGAGTCCGAGCTTGCGTCGGCTCTTGAGAGTGCCAAAGCCGCTAAGGCCGAAGCCCACAAGGCCCTCCAGGAAATCGAGGCGTTGAAGAAAATAGCGGCGGGTAAGGCATTTTTCATGCAAAGCAAGCATGTGAATGTGAATTACCTATTACTTACCCGAATTTGGAGCTCTCCAGGAGCGTTCGCAGATCTGCCCCACAGCATGTCCGATGCTGCCGCTTTCTACCGGGCCAAGGAGGGGAGCTCGATGGAGAAGGTCTTCTCATCTCAGTATGCAGAGGCCGGACATCCGGTGCCCCTTAGCGACCAGCTGAAGCAGCTGGTCGAGCTCCACAAGGTGACCGAACAGGCCATGAAGGGCCTTATAGTTCGGCTATGGCCCAAAGAGGCCATGCCTGGGAGCTACTTCGGCCTGGTGCGGCGGCTGGTGGATGCGTGTCCTTGGGTTGAAGTCGTCAAGCACTCCGCCTGCATTGAAGGTGCCCGTCGGGCCCTTGCCCGTGCTAAAGTGCACTGGGGCAGGATGGATGCTTAGAAGCTTGTGACGGACGCGCCACCGCCGGGCAAGGAGTATCGCACACCCGAGATGTATTATAAGGGTGTCCTAAAGGGTGCCCGCATTATTGCGGGTGAGTGCTCCAAAGATGTAATATTTGAGTAGACTCGCATTTTGTTATCCTGTGCACCGAAAACTTCGTTCGTATGCGCTAAGCAATGCTTGTTAATTTAAAATATTACCTTCTGTGCGGCCGTTTATCAAATCTAAGAGATGGCAAGTCGTCGGCTTCAGCCCCCATGCCACGAGTGCTGGGGTGTTCGGGATAAACTTGAGCGCTCTTGTTCCCATTTTTGGGTCCATCTAGGGAGGCGTTCAACACAGCGAACAAGGCAACCGGACTTATAGTGCTTGAACACTCTCACTTAGCCATAGAATTCTATAATTTTAAATTTCGGCGAAGCCCCTAGTGTTCGGAAGGCCGAATTCGTGGCGCTATCCATGCCTGGACCGGACAAGGCCGGTTCCTCGCTCTAAGCGGCATAAGTCTTTAGGGACTCGAAAAAACCTCTCGAACAGCGACCGGCTCTCGCCTCATCATGACGGCCAGTTTTAGCTTTCTCCACTTAGGCGCTCGCCCAGCTCAACTGGGGCGCAATCGCAGTGGTTCTCCCAGCGCTACCTTAGCCGATACAACGGAATGTAAGGTACCAAAACATGGGAGCCGGGCAAACCCAACTATTGACCCAACACATGATTCGGAGCCGATGCATATAATGCTATAAGTTCGGGGTGCCGCACTTGTGAAAGTGTTCGGACTTGTCACACCATAATGTGGGGAACTTAAGCCCCTGGTGTATTTACCCGTACCAAAGTGTACGGATGCAACATGTCATAAAAGATCATATGTATAAGAAAGGAATGCAATTATAAGCGAAAAAGCGATGCATTGTTTATTCAAGAAATACTGCCATGAATGCAGAACGATATGAATAGTGCGGTAAGCAAGGGATGGGACTATTAAACATGTCCCCATCCAGGGGTAGGCTACGGAATGGTGTATAAAACAGATTTAATGCTCGTAATGGAGACCACCTGGATACTCGTCATAGCCTTTCTCCTTCCCTGGCTGTTGCATCGTGAGTTCGGCAGGTCTACTACCGGACAGGGCCTCTGGTGAACGGAGTCCTATGGGTAAGAAAAAAGGAAAAAGGAAAAAAAGAAATGACACACTTGGGAGCCCCTGGTGTGGTTAAGCCGCATTCTGGGCCTGTCGTGGTCGTGCCCCTCCCCCTATGCCCATGGTATCTCTAGAGCGTAATGATGTACGCGGAGGATTAGTCTTGCAATTTTGCAAGGGCTGGGGTTAGCCGCATTGCTCTGCGATGCTCGGGCGTGCTGTGGTCTTGTTGTAAGTTACTCCGGGCGCGTTTAGCCGTGTCCGGTCGCTTAACGGCCGGACTCGAGAATTTCCTTAAGAGGCTGATCAGATTTCGCCGAGAGCCGCCAGATGTTTCGCTGACCGCTCGGTGTTTCCGCTGATCGTGATGACTCCTCAAGGGCCTGGCATCTTGGCCTTGAGGTATGCGAATGCGGCACCATGTTGAACTTTGCAACGCGTCCGTCCGAAAGCGAGCATGATAGCCGCCGGAACGGAACTATGTCAAGATTAACTCTCGCCGAAGTTATCCGGGATCCAAGACCACTTCTAGTGTGACCGAGCCTGCATAATTGGCCTCTACACCTGGTATGACGCCTTTGAAGGTCGTCTTTGTGGGTTTAATCCTTGAGGGTCTATGCCCATCTTGCACATCAGATCCCGATAAAGCAGGTTCAGTTGCCGCCGCCGTCCATCGGGACTCGTGAGGTGAAATCCATCGACGATTGGGTCTAAAACCACGCGCGAATCCGCCGTGGCGGATGTTTGGTGGGTGGTCCTTCGATCAAAAGTGATCGGGCAGGAGGACCATGGGTTGAACTTCGGGCGACTGGCTCCATCACGATACGTCCTCGAGTGCACGCTCGCTCCCTCTTGGGTATGTGGGTTGCGATATCATGTTCACCGTCCGCACTTGTGGGGAAACCTTCATCCTCTATTGTTCGGGCGGTCGGGTCTCTTCCTCGCCATCGCTATGCTGCCCTTATCATTGTTTTCGCAATTAGCTTGCATGCCTGCTTGAATACCCAATAGTCCCCGCTGGTGTGATTAGCTGGCTTTTGAAGTGCCGTGTATCCGCACGAGCAGTCGAGTATTCGGTCCAAATTGGACGGACCCGGAGTAGTTCTTTTGAATGGCTTTTTCCGATGACCGGGTTTGGAGCCTCTGAATCCGGCATTGACTGCCGTATCCTTAGTATTGTCACCGTTAATGCGGCGTTTGTGCTTGTTGCGACGCGACCTGCCGTTGCGGTCCTTGGTATCCGGACTGCTAGAATTTTTGCTGAGGTTGTTGCTGCGGGCTAGCCAGCTGTCCTCTCCCGCGCAGAAGCGGGTCATGAGTGATGTGAGGGCTGCCATGGATTTCGGCTTTTCCTGTCCCAGGTGCCGGGCAAGCCATTCGTCGCGGATGTTATGTTTGAAGGCCGCGAGGGCCTCCGCATCTGGACAGTCGACGATTTGAGTTTCCTTAGTTAAGAAACGTGTCCCGAATTGTCTGGACGATTCGTCTGGCTGCTGAATTATATGGCTTAGGTCATCAGCGTCTGGTGGTCGCACATACGTGCCCTGGAAGTTATCAAGGAATGCGGCTTCCAGCTCCTCCCAACACCCAATTGATTCTGCTAGCAAGCTGTTAAGCCAATGCCGAGCTGGTCCTTTAAGCTTGAGTGGGAGGTATTTGATGGCGTGAAGATCATCACCGCGGGCCATGTGGATATGAAGGAGATAGTCTTTGATCCAAACCGCGGGGTCTGTTGTGCCATCGTAGGATTCAATATTCACGGGTTTAAACCCTTCGGGGATTGATGATCCATTACTTCATCTGTGAAGCATAGTGGGTGTGTGGCGCCTCTGTATTGGGCTATATCACGACGTAGCTCAAACGAGCTTTGTCTACTGTGCTCAGCCCGGTCGGACTTGCTGTATCCGGCGCAACGGTTATCGTCGCATATCATGGGGCGCCCACGCGATCCGTAGATCGATCTTGATTGTCTTGCCTTATCCTCCAATATATCTCGCAAGTCCGGAGCGTTCCCTTGTGGCTTTGTGCTTCTTGAGCGATGCCGGGGTACGGTTCTAGTGGAGGGCCTAGAGGCCTCTCTGTCGCGGCCACGAGGTGGTCGGTCCGCCGTATTGTGTGCTGGTGATGCAGGTTTATATGCCTCCTCCTCTAATCGGGGGAGCAGCTTGCGTTTGGGGTAGCTTTTGGAGGGGCGTTCGAGTTCATGCTCTTCGGCCGCAAGGACTTCAGTCCATCTGTCGGCTAGTAGATCTTGATCAGCTCTAAGCTGTTGCTGTTTTTTCTTGAGGCTGCTTGCCGTGGCCATGAGCCTGTGTTTAAAACGCTCTTGTTCGACGGGATCCTCAGGCACGACGAATCCGTCATCGTCGAGGCTTGCCTCGTCTCCGGAGGGAGGCATGTAATTATCATCCTCTACCTCTTCGTCTGCCGCTCTCTCATGAGGGCTGGCTTCTCCGTCCTCCTGTGCTGAATCTTGCTGGAGGGGGTTGTCTTCGGCACTGTCTGGGGTGTTATTATCTCCGGTGCCGGAATCTCCATTCTTGTTGTGGCGGGATTTAGAGCAGCGCCGCTGACGCCGGCGCTTAGGCTGTTTCCTGGAGGGGTCTTCCTCCGCTGTTCCATCGCCATTCCCATCCTTTGGGATGTCCACCATGTATATGTCGTATGACGAGGTGGCTTTCCAGTGCCCAGTGGGCGCTGGTTCTTGGTCGTCTCCGGCATCGTCGTCCATACCGTCGATGTCTTCGGAGTCGAAGTCTAGCATGTCGGTTAGATCGCCGACGGTGGCTACTGAAGTGGGTGGTGGGTGGGTTTTGAATTTCTTCGTCGTCCAATCCCAACCGTCCCGACCATGATCCGCCAGGCTCTCATGATAACGAGATACTTTAGCGAATTCAGGATGTCGCCAAAAGGTGAGTGCCGAAAGATGTCCGCGGCGGTGAACTCCATGATCGGCGCCCAATCGGATTCGATTGAGGGGCGCGAGAGTTCGGAGTCCGCGAGGAGTCCGCACCTCGAGTCACGAGCTTCACAAGGGACAAGGTCGATTCGGCTCCATCGCCAGAGGTTGCAGCCCCGAGGCGGTGTCTAGCCACCGTCCTCGACTGCATGGCCGCCCGAATTGAGGGTCGGGCGGACTCGTGTCGCGACCTCGAGGCACCGTCCGGCAGCAGAGCTAAATCATGCCCATCGTGATGCGGTCGGCGCTTCGGTGTGGCTCGAATCCATCGAAGATCAAGTCTCCGCGGATGTCGGCCGTGAAGTTCAGACTTCCAATCGACTGACGCGGGCGTAGCTTCGATCTGCTCGGATGGCTGCTTAATTGCCCGCAGCAAAGCCGCCGAATACGAAGATCTGTCCGGGGAGAAAAGTCTCACCCTGGACTGCGTCGTTGTTGATGATCTAAGGAGCCATCGGGCCTATATGCGATGGCACAGAGGAACTCTCAACGAAAGCACCAATGTCGGTGTCAAGACCAGCGGATCTCGGGTAGGGGGTCCCGAACTGTGCGTCTAGGCGGATGGTAACAGGAGACAAGGGACACGATGTTTTTACCCAGGTTCGGGCCCTCTCGATGGAGGTAAAACCCTACTCCTGCTTGATTGATATTGATGATATGGGTAGTACAAGAGTGGATCTACCACGAGATCAAGGAGGCTAAACCCTAGAAGCTAGCCTATGGTATGATTGTTGTTCTGTCCTATGGACTAAAACCCTCCGGTTTATATAGACACCGGAGGGGGCTAGGGTTACACAGAGTCGGTTACAAAGGTAGGAGATCTACATATCCGTGTCGCCAAGCTTGCCTTCCACGCCAAGGAAAGTCCCATCCGGACACGGGACGAAGTCTTCAATCTTGTATCTTCATAGTCTTGGAGTCCGGCCGATGAGGATAGTTCGGCTATCCGGACACCCCCTAGTCCGGGACTCCCTTATTACACATCAACAACAAGTATATCACATATACCTTTGTTCACTTTGCCATCCTTCTTATCCGCTAAATGTTTGGGGTAGTTCCGCTTCCAGTGACCATTTCCTTTGCAGTAGAAGCACTTACTTTCAGGCTTGGTCCAACTTTGGGCTTCTTCACGGGAGTGACAACTTGCTTGCCATTCTTCTTGAAGTTCCCTTTATTTCCCTTTGCCCTTTTCTTGAAACTAGTGATCTTGTTTAATCATCAACACTTGATGCTTTTTCTTGATTTCTACCTTCGTTGATTTCAGCATCACGAATACCTCGGGAATCGCTTTTGTCATCCCTTGCATATTATAGTTCATCACGAAGTTCCAGTAACTTGGTGATGGTGACTAGAGAACTCTGTCAATCAATACCTTATTTGGAAGATTAACTCCCACTTGATTCAAGCGAGTGTTGTACCCAGACAATCTGAGCACATTCTCACTGCTTGAGCTATTGTAACGCCCCGGATTCGTTGCGCCAGGTGTCCGCCAGTTATTTGCCGTAGTTTCCATGTCATTTGCTTGCGTGTTGCATTTTATCATGTCATCATGTGCATTGCATTGCATACGTGTTCGTCTCATGCATCCGAGCATTTTCCCTGTTGTCCGTTTTGCAATCCGGCACTACAATGTCATCCGGCGTCCCCCTTCTTGTCTCCTATTGTGAGTGGGTGTTAAAATTTCTCGGAATGGCCCGAGGTTTGCCAAGTGGCCTTGGTATAGCACCGGTAGACCGCCTATCAAGTTTCGTGCCATTTGGAGGTCGTTTGATACTCCAACGGTTAACCGGGGTACCCTAAAAGCCTCTTTTGTGTGCAGCCCAACACCCCCTCCAAAGTGGCCCAAAACCCATCCAAACCCCCTCCATGCTCTCGATCGTTCGATCACGATTGCGTGGCCGAAAACCGCTCCTCATTTGGACTCTCCTAGCTCCCATAATCTATAAATAAGCCCCCTCCCCCGAAATTCGCGGTGCAAACCCTAGCGTCTTCCTCCTCGCGCCGCCGGACACGTCCGTCTGCGCCGGACATGTCCGCCGGACACGTCGCTCCGGCCAACCACAAGTCGACACGTCATCGCCGCCGCCTCCCGCTCCAACCCCGTCGCGCCACGTGTCCCGCGCGGACTCGCGCGCCATGCGCGCGAGGCCCACGGCCGCGCCCGCACCAGCGCCCGCGCCGCCCGCCTCCCGCCGCCCGCGGAGCCAGCGCCGCCTCCGCCGGAGTTTCGCCGCCGCCTTCACGGGCGCCTCACGTGGCCGCCGCCCGCTGCGCCTCGTCGCCTCGCCGTCCGTCTCCGCCTCCGCCGCCCCTCACGGCCTCCACGGCTCCCGTTCGCCGCGAGAGATCGGGCGCCGCCCGTCCCGGCGGCGAGCTTTGCCGTCCCGCGCGCTCCCGCGCCCCCTCTCCTCCGCCTCCGGCCAGATCCGGTTGAGGAGCGACCGGATCCGGCTCCCCCGTGCTCCAGCGAGCCCCCCTTCGACGCCGGCCGCCGTTCCCCACAAATCCGGCGATGTCTCCGGCTAGATCCGCCGCCTCCCTTGCCCGTTGAATTTTACCCCGCGAGGTCGAAATGTTTCTAAGTCCCTGTTTTTCCCTTATTTTGTTACCATAGTCATCGCATCATATCTCCATGCATACTGCTCCGTTTTATGCGTGTAATATGTCAAATTGTTTGCCTCGACGAGTACTTTAGTTCATTCCATTGTGCCATGTTCATTTGAGTCCATCTTGATGCCCTAATCATCGTTGCAAGAGTGCTATATGATGTTAATCTGCTGAAACTGTTATAACATGCTCATTTGTCATTTTTGCCATGTTTGATGTGTGCATCCTATGAGGTTGATGTCTACATGTGTTATGAACTATGATCTGCCAACTTTACAGGGGTGACATCCATGTATTTGTATGAGTTGTGTAGTGAGTGCATCAAGCTTGTTAAGTAGGGTACTTGCTGTCGCTGTTTTGCTAGGCTGATTCTGTTATATTTTGTTGCCATCTAAACCTGCTGCTACAAGTCATTCCATGCATAATCTGGAGATGTTCACTAAGGATGATTTTTTAAACATGTCATGCTCTATCCATTCATGCCACTGGTTGCATTTATAGCCTACTATAACCTGTTGTTACCTTGCTCCAAACTTGCTAAAATAATGTTACTGTCAGCCTGTTAACAATAAGTTCAATGTTGCCATGATTGTTGTTAGTGATACAAGCATGCTATAAACTTGCTCTTGCCATGCTTAGCTTCACAAATATGTATTTTTACTGTTGGTCACCTTGTCATGCCATGTATTGCTCTGTGGTGAGTGGTTCAAGCTCACCAACATGCCTACTTATTGTTGTTCCTGCCATGTATGAATCTGTCATATAACTTGCCATGTTTACGTGGGTGCCATCATATTTTCTGTGCCCTTTTGGCTCATGGTCAGTAAGGGACTTTTGTTATATGCAATTAGTAGATTCATTCCATGACTTTGTTTTCCATGATAAGTTCATGTAACATGTCGTTTGATAGCTCTAAATATTGCAACCTGATGTTATTTCTGCTAATGACTGAAACTGTTATTATTTGCAATATTGCCATGTCCTTTTGAGCATGTTCTAGTGTTTTCTGGAGATAGCTCAGTGTTCATGTTTTGTCATGCTTTACCTGTACTTCATGCCCATGCTTTTTGTTATTATGTTGGGCTGCTGTAGCATATTGTTTTGATGCTTGCTAGATGCCTAGTTGCTATTTTGGACAGCTTGTCCTTTATACTTGTATAGAGTGTATGTGTTGAACCGTTGCTCCGTTTTGAGTGTGCTCTATATGAAACTTGCTTGGTTTTGTATGAAGTTTCACATTATCATGTTGCATCCTTGTTTTGAGGTGTTTGCTTGATGTTTGTATGCATTTTGCATCAATGCCATGTTTAACTTGTTTTGCTCATATCTTCTAGGCCGTAGCTCCGAATCTAATGTACTTTATATGTAACTTGACTAGAATTTCGTGTAGATCCTCTTGGTGCATCTTATCTTGCTATTAAATAACTTCAACTTAATGTTTGTTCAGACCTGGACCAACTTTGAAACTTGCATATGAGGACTTACCGGAATTGTTATATGTTATCCCCGGCCTCATTTAAACTTGCTTTGATGTGTTGCTCTTGTTTGCATCGTCTCTTGCCATGAGTAGCTTCATGTAGCTTTGTCATGCATCATGTTTGTTGTGCATCATGTCTTGTCTATGTGTGGTGCGTTTACCATGTTGTGTGCTTCTTCTCGATAGTTCCTGTTTCGTTGCGATCGTGAGGATTCGTTCGTCTACACTTGGTTCGTCTTCGTGGCTTCATCTTCTTCATGGACTCATTCTTCTTCCTTGCGGGATTTCAGGCAAGATGACCGTCACCTTGGATCTCACTACTATCATTGCTATGCTAGTTGCTTCGTTCTATCGCTATGATGCGCTACCTATCAATTGCTCTACAAGCCTCCCAAATTTTCATGTCAGCCTCTAACCTTTTCTCCCTTCCTAGCAAACCGTTGTTTGGCTATGTTACCGCTTTTGCTCAGCCCCTCTTATAGCGTTGTTAGTTGCAGTTGAAGATTGCTCCATGGTGGATAGGATTTTGTTGGGATATCACAATATCTCTTATTTAATTAATGCATCTATATATTTGGTAAAGGGTGGAAGGCTCGGCCTTATGCCTAGTGTTTTGTTCCACTCTTGCCGCCCTAGTTTCCGTCATACAGGTGTTATGTTCCTGGATTTTGCGTTCCTTATGCGGTCGGGTGATTTATGGGACCCCCTTGACAGTTCGCTTTGAATAAAACTCCTCCAGCAAGGCCCAACCTTGGTTTTACCATTTGCCTCACCACCACCTACTTTTCCCTTGGGAGTAATTAACCCAAGGGTCATCTTTATTTTAGCCCCCACCCCCGGCCAATGCTTGTCTAAGTGTTGGTTCGAACCGAGTAGATCATGGGCCCCCTCGGGGAAACTCGAGGTCTGGTTTTACTCGTAGGATGTCTCATCTGTCCGGTGTTGCCCTGAGAACGAGATATGTGCAGCTCCTATCGGGATTGTCGGCGCATCGGGCGGCTTTGCTGGTCTTGTTTTACCATTGTCGAAATGTCTTGTAAACCGGGATTCCGAGACTGATCGGGTCTTCCTGGGAGAAGGAATATCTTTCGTTGATCGCGAGAGCTTATCATGGGCTAAGTTGGGACACCCCTGTAGGGTATAAACTTTCGAGAGCCGTGCCTGCGGTTATGTGGCAGATGGGAATTTGATAATGTCCGGTTGTAGATTACTTGACACCAGATCCGAATTAAAACGCATCAACCGCGTGTGTGGCCATGATGGTCTCTTCTCGGTGGAGTCCGGGAAGTGAACACGGTTTCTATGTTATGATTGACGTAAGTAGGAGCTCAGGATCACTTCTTGATCATTACTAGTTGACAATCATTCCGTTTGTTCTCTTCTCGCTCTCATTTGCGTATGTTAGCCACCATATATGCTTAGTCGCTGCTGCTACCTCACCACTTTACCCCTTCCTTTCCCATTAAGCTTTGCTAGTCTTGATACCCATGGTAATGGGATTGCTGAGTCCTCGTGGCTCACAGATTACTACAACAACAGTTGCATGTACAGGTTATGCGATGATCATGACGCGAGAGCGATGTTTGCTTGTTTTGGAGTTCTCCCTCTGCTTCTTCTTCGATCAGGGGATAGGTTCCAGGTCGGCAGCCTGGGCTAGCAGGGTGGATGTCATTTGAGTTTCTGTTTGTGTTTCATCCATAGTCGGATGGTGCTCTTATGTAAGATGATGTTGTATTCATTGCGGCATTTGTATGTTTTGTATGTATCCCCATCTATTATGTAATGTTGATGTAATGATATCCACCTTGCAAAAGCGTTTCAATATGCGGGTCTATCCTTGGTGGGACCTTCGAGTTCCTTTTGGATAGGGTCGCATATTGGGCGTGACAAGTTGGTATTAGAGCCTCGACCGACCCTAGGAGCCCCCTTGATTGATCGTGTAGTTTGGCCGTTGTTGAGTCTAGAAGAAAACTGATTTCGGAGTCTAGTTACATCGGAGAGTAGGAATTATTTTTACTCCTGAGCCCCTTCGTCGCTCTGGTGAGGAATCTTGACGTAATTGTTTTGAATTACTCCTCTTTCCTTTCAAACTTTCTTTAGGATAACGTAGTTTGTTTTTCGTTCGTGGATTCTCAACTCTTTTCATCTGGTGCATTTCCCGTCAAATTGACTCAAGCCTCTTCATCCTTGCCAAGTTCAATCCTCAGTTGTTTTCTTTTTCCCACCTGCCCTCCCTTCTTCTCGGAACCGGAGTCCGTAATCGAGTATCCTTCCTACTCGTGCGAAGTCTTTTCTTTCTTTCCTCAATGCTTTCAACCGGTGTTTTCTCTTCAAGATATTTGTCGGTTTCTCCTTCCAAGTTGCCTTTGTTTTCCCGCCCTCCCACCCTCTTCTTCCCGGAGTTTGAGTCTGTTTCGAGCATCAATTTCATCCATGTGGAGCCTCTTCAGTCCTTCATCAATTATTTCAACCAGTGAATTCTCTTTTGTTCGACATTCTTCATCTCTTTTTTCTTCTCAGGTGGATTCAATTCCAATTTTTGGTAGTGATTATATTCTTTCCCTCGGCTCAAGTGTTTTACCTACTCATTCGCCTCTCGCCAGTTTATCCTTCCAGAGTGTTCAAGACATCTCAGGAGATTCGTCTGTGTTCCAATAAATTCGAGGTTGTCACCTCATTCAAATATTTCAATTGTTTCGGTGCATCATCTATCTGTTCAATAATTCTTTCCAATGGTGTTTTTCTTTTAGTGGGCCCTAACCCACAGGTCTTTTTCCAGGATCTTACCTGACTCTTCTAAATTTCCCCGGAGTTATTCGCAAATTCTTTTCAAGTGTGACGTAAGAATGGATTCCATCAGTCACATGCCTTCTCCAAGATTGTTTTCAAACTCTTTTCATTGTTGGCTCAATCTCCTCATTTTTCATTCTCCCGGAGTATCTCAACAAATTTTGGTGTGTTTCTCGTCGTCATTCTTAACATTTGAAGACCAAAGAAGAGTTTCTCCTCTATATCTTGTCCGTTCTCTCGAAGATTCTTGGGTCTAGCTTCATATTATCATCTCAAATTATTCTGTTTGTCGGATATTCTTTCTTACCCATCCGGAGTATGTCAGGAGTTATTTTTCCATTTCTTTTCACCGGAGGCCATCATTCCAGTTATCGTTCTCTATTTATCACGACGCTTCGATCAAATGTTCTTTAACCAGCTCATGATCTCTTTATTCTTTTGCATCTAAATTCCCTCTAGCATATTTGTTCTTCTAATTCTTCCCGGTGATTCATTCTCTTTCATCGGTCATTTTCTAATTCTTACGGGGGTTCATTCAAAATTCTTTTTCCTTGATTATCATTTTAATCCATTCGTTCTTTCCAATCCTACCGGTGGTTCAGGAAGACCTTCTCAAGTTCACGATATGCCACTTCTCAATTCTTTTTCAAGAAGAATAAGTAGTATGCAAAACCATTGATTTTCATCAATTTAATTTGATGAAGGATAAGCATACAATAAATCTTATTCGTATTTCATCCAAGTGATTATACCTTCCTTCGGAGTTTGTTCTTGATGAATAAATTATAGTTCCAAGTGTTTTCATCTATTCTTTTCTGGAGTTCGAATTTTCCTCGGCCATTTCGTCTGAACCTTCATCTAAATCACCGCAAGGCTCATCTTATTCTTTCATCCTTCATTTTATCTAATTGTCCTTTTGTTACCGGAGTGCTTCATGGTGGTTCTTCATGATTTAATCCATTCTTTCAAGTGTTCATCAAGATTCTTGTTCAAGGAATTCAAGTATCTTTTCTTCTCGCGTCTTGAAGTGCAATTAATTCTCCGTATTCTTTTGAAGTGGAGTTTTGCATTTCTTCGTTCTTCTCAGCTATCCAATCATTTCCGTCTGTGGCCGGTTATCACCTTATGATCTTGAGATGTTACCTATAAGACCACAACAGGCTTATTCTTTTCGTTGTTGATTTTTCAACAACTCCGTTTAAACCTTCCTTCTAAAGATGCTTTCAATTTCATTCGTGGCACAAGTTGTCATTTTCTTCTCCGTTCTTTTCATTCAACTCTTTCAATTCTTTCCGGAGGTTTTGTGTCATGTCTTCATCAAGTATCATTCCATCCTCTCAAGTTCATGTTCTAATCCTTCCTTTTTCAGCCGGAGTGCTGCCTAAATCCTTTTCAGTCTTAGTCGTTTCTTATCTTGTTCTACCCGGAGTGGTTTCATAGTCTATCTGATTCCGTGAGCTTTCGATTCTCGTCATTCTCGTCGTTCCTCTCTTCTTCTCGAGGGCTCTCGATTCTTTGTTTCCTCTCTTGAGTTCTTGTTTCACCTCATCCCTTTTTCCCTTCCGTCTCGGTCCTAAGATCTCGGGACGAGATCTCTTGTTAGTGGAGGAGTGTTGTAATGCCCCGGATTCGTTGCGCCAGGTGTCCGCCAGTTATTCGCCGTAGTTTCCATGTCATTTGCTTGCCTGTTGCATTTTTATCATGTCATCATGTGCATTGCATTGCATACGTGTTCGTCTCATGCATCCGAGCATTTTCCCCGTTGTCCGTTTTGCAATCCGGCACTCCTATGTCATCCGGCGCCCCCCTTCTTGTCTCCTATTGTGAGCGGGTGTTAAACTTTCTCGGAATGGCCCGAGGTTTGCCAAGCGGCCTTGGTATAGCACCGGTAGACCGCCTGTCAAGTTTCGTGCCATTTGGAGGTCGCTTGATACTCCAACGGTTAACCGGGGTACCGTAAAAGCCTCTTTTGTGTGCAACCCAACACCCCCTCCAAAGTGGCCCAAAACCCATCCAAACCCCCTCCATGCGCTCGGTCGTTCGATCACGATCGCGTGGCCGAAAACCGCTCCTCATTTGGACTCTCCTAGCTCCCAGAATCTATAAATAGGCCCCCTCCCCCGAAATTCGCGGTGCAAACCCTAGCGTCTTCCTCCTCGCGCCGCCGGACACGTCCGTCCGCGCCGGACATGTCGCTCCAGCCACAAGTCGACATGTCATCGCCGCCACCTCCCGCTCCAACCCCATCGCGCCACGTGTCCCCGCGCCGGCCTCCGCCGCCCGCGACCGCGAGGCCCATGGCTGGCCTGCCCGCGCCCGCGCCCCCAGCCATGCCCGCCTCCTCCCGCCGTGGAGCCAGCGCCGCCGCGCCGGAGTTTCGCCGCCGCCTTCACGGCGCCTCCGTGCCGCCGCCCCCTGCGCCTCGTCGCCTCGCCCTCTGTCTCCCACCTCCGCCGCCCTCACCGGCCTTCGCGGCTCCGTTCACCGCGAGAACTGGCCGCCCCGTCCGCCGGCGAAGCGACCCTCGCCCTGCCGTCCCAAGCTCCGCGCCCTCTCCTCTGCCTCCGGCCAGATCCGGTCGAGGAGCGACCGGATCCGGCTCCCCCGTGCTCCGGCGAGCCCCCCTTCGATGCCAGCCGTCGTTCCCCGCAAATCCGGCGATGTCTCCGGCGAGATCCGCCGCCTCCCTCGCCCGTTGACTTTTACCCCGCGAGGTCAAAATATTTCTAAGTCCCTGTTTTCCCCTTATTTTGTTACCATAGTCATCGCATCATATCTCCATGCATACTGCTCCGTTTTATGCGTGTAATATGTCAAATTGTTTGCCTCGACGAGTACTTTAGTTCATTCCATTGTGCCATGTTCATTTGAGTCCATCTTGATGCCCTAATCATCGTTGCAAGAGTGCTATATGATGTTAATCTGCTGAAACTGTTATAACATGCTCATTTGTCATTTTTGCCATGTTTGATGTGTGCATCCTATGAGGTTGATGTCTACATGTGTTTTGAACTATGATCTGCCATCTTTACAGGGGTGACATCCATGTATTTGTGTGAGTTGTGTAGTGAGTGCATCAAGCTTGTTAATTAGGGTACTTGCTGTTGCTGTTTTGCTAGGCTGATTCTGTTATATTTTGTTGCCATGTAAACCTGCTGCTACAAGTCATTCCATGCATAATCTGGAGATGTTCACTAAGGATGATTTTTTAAACATGTCATGCTCTATCCATTCATGCTCCTGGTTGCATTTATAGACTGCTGTAACCTGTTGTTATCTTGCTCCAAACTTTGCTATAATAATGTTGTTGTCAGCCTGTTCACATTAAGTTCAAGGTTGCTATGATTGTTGTTAGTGATCCAAGCATGCTATAAACTTGCTCTTGCCATGCTTAGCTTCACAAACATGTATTTTTACTGTTGGTCACCTTGTCATGACATGTATTGCTCTGTGGTGAGTGGTTCAAGCTCACCAACATGCCTACTTATTGTTGTTCCTGCCATGTATGAATATGTCATATAACTTGCCATGTTTACGTGGGTGCCATCATATTTTCTGTGCCATTTTGGCTCATGGTCAGTAAGGGACTTTTGTTATATGCAATTAGTATATTCATGCCATGCCTTTGTTTTCCATGATAATTTCCTGTAACATGTTGTTTGATAGCTCTAAACATTGCAACCAGATGTTATTTCTGCTAATGACTGAAATTGTTATTATTTGCAATCTTGCCATGTCCTTTTGAGCATGTTCTAGTGTTTTCTGGAGATAGCTCAGTGTTCATGTTTTGTCATGCTTTACCTGTACTTCATGCCCAAGCCTTTTGTTATTATGTTGGGGAGCTGTAGCATATTGTTTTGATGCTTGCTAGATGCCTAGTTGCTGTTTTGGACAGCTTGTCCTTTATACTTGTATAGAGTGTATGTGTTGAACCGTTGCTCCGTTTTGAGTGTGCTCTATATGAAACTTGCTTGGTTTTGCATGAAGTTTCATATTATCATGTTGCATCCTTGTTTTGAGGTGTTTGCTTGATGTTTGTATGCATTTTGCATCAATGCCATGTTTAACTTGTTTTGCTCATATCTTCTAGGCCGTAGCTCCGAATCTAATGTACTTTATATGCAACTTGACTAGAACTTCGTGTAGATCCTCTTGGTGCATCTTATATTGCTGTTAAACAACTTCAACTTAATGTTTGTTCAGATCTGGACCAACTTTGAAACTTGCATATGAGGACTTACCGGAATTGTTATATGTTGTTCCCGGCCTCATTTAAACTTGCTTTGATGCGTTGCTCTTGTTTGCATTGTCTCTTGCCATGAGTAGCTTCATGTAGCTTTGTCATGCATCATGTTTGTTGTGCATCATGTCTTGTCTATGTGTGGTGTGTTTACCATGTTGTGTGCTTCTTCTCGATAGTTCCTGTTTCGTTGTGATCGTGAGGATTCGTTCATCTACGCTTGGTTCGTCTTCGTGGCTTCATCTTCTTCATGGACTCGTTCTTCTTCCTTGCGGGATTTCAGGCAAGATGACCATCACCTTGGATCTCACTACTATCATTGCTATGCTAGTTGCTTCGTTTTATCGCTATGCTGCGCTACCTATCAATTGCTCTTCAAGCCTCCCAAATTGGCATGTCAGCCTCTAACCTTTTCACCCTTCCTAGCAAACCGTTGTTTGGCTGTGTTACCGCTTTTGCTCAGCCCCTCTTATAGCATTGTTAGTTGCAGGTGAAGTTGAAGATTGTTCCATGGTGGACAGGATTTTGTTGGGATATCGCAATATCTCTTATTTAATTAATGCATCTATATATTTGGTAAAGGGTGGAAGGCTCAGCCTTATGCCTGGTGTTTTGTTCCACTCTTGCCGCCCTAGTTTCCGTCATATCGGTGTTATGTTCCTGGATTTTGCGTTCCTTACGCGGTCGGGTGATTTATGGGACCCCCTTGACAGTTCGCTTTGAATAAAACTCCTCCAGCAAGGCCCAACCTTGGTTTTACCATTTGCCTCACCACCACATACTTTTCCCTTGGGAGTAATTAACCCAAGGGTCATCTTTATTTTAGCCCCCGCCCCAGGCCAATGCTTGTCTAAGTGTTGGTCCGAACCGAGTAGACTGCGGGGCCCCCTCGGGGAAACTCGAGGTCTGGTTTTACTTGTAGGATGTCTCATCCGGTGTTGCCCTGAGAACGAGATATGTGCAGCTCCTATCGGGATTGTCGGCGCATCGGGCGGCTTTGCTGGTCTTGTTTTACCATTGTCGAAATGTCTTGTAAACCGGGATTCCGAGACTGATCGGGTCTTCCTGGGAGAAGGAATATCCTTCGTTGATCGCGAGAGCTTATCATGGGCTAAGTTGGGACACCCCTGCAGGGTATAAACTTTCGAGAGCCGTGCCCGCGGTTATGTGGCAGATGGGAATTTGTTAATGTCCGGTTGTATATTACTTGACACCAGATCCGAATTAAAACGCATCAACCGCGTGTGTAGCCGTGATGGTCTCTTCTCGGCGGAGTCCGGGAAGTGAACACGGTTTCTATGTTATGGTTGACGTAAGTAGGAGCTCAGGATCACTTCTTGATCATTACTAGTTGACGATCGTTCCGTTTGTTCTCTTCTCGCTCTCATTTGCGTATGTTAGCCACCATATATGCTTAGTTGCTGCTGCTACCTCACCACTTTACCCCTTCCTTTCCCATTAAGCTTTGCTAGTCTTGATACCCATGGTAATGGGATTGCTGAGTCCTCGTGGCTCACAGATTACTACAACAACAGTTGCAGGTACAGGTTATGCGATGATCATGACGCGAGAGCGATGTTTGCTTGTTTTGGAGTTCTCCCTCTGCTTCTTCTTCGATCAGGGGATAGGTTCCAGGTCGGCAGCCTGGGCTAGCAGGGTGGATGTCGTTTGAGTTTCTGTTTGTGTTTCATCCGTAGTCGGATGGTGCTCTTATGTAAGATGATGTTGTATTCGTTGCGGCATTTGTATGTTTTGTATGTATCCCCATCTATTATGTAATGTTGATGTAATGATATCCACCTTGCAAAAGCGTTTCAATAAGCGGGGTGGGACCTTCGAGTTCCTTTTGGATAGGGTCACATATTGGGCGTGACAGCTATTCTCCTCCATCTTTTAGCTATAGAACTTGTTGGAGACTTCATATCTCTCAACTCGGGCATTTGCTTGAAATATTAACTTCAACTCCTAGAACATCTCATATGGTCCATGACGTTCAAAACGTCTTTGAAGTCCTGATTCTAAGCCGTAAAGCATGGTGCACTAAACTATCAAGTAGTTATCATATTGAGCTAGTCAAACGTTCATAACGTCTACATCTGCTCCTGCAATGGATCTGTCACCTAGCGGTGCATCAAGGACATAATTCTTCTACGCAACAATGAGGATAAATCTCAGATCACAGACCCAGTCCGCATCATTGCTACTATCATCATTCAACTTAGTTATCTCTAGGAACATATATAAAACATAGGGAAGCTACAACGCGAGCTATTGATCTACAACATAATTTGCAAAATACTATCAGGACTAAGTTCATGATAAATTAAAGTTCAGTTAATCATATTACTTAAGAACTCCCACTTAGATAGACATCCCTCTAGCCAGCTAAATGATCACGTGATCCATATCAACTAAACCATGTCAGATCATCATGTGAGATGTAGTAGTTTTCAATGGTGAACATCTCTATGTTGATCATATCTACTATATGATTCACGCTCGACCTTTTGGTCTCCAGTGTTCCGAGGCCATATCTGCATATGCTAGGCTCATCAAGTTTAACCCGAGTATTCTGCATGTGCAAAACTGGCTTGCACCCGTTGTATGTGAACGTAGAGCTTATCACATCCGATCATCACGTGGTGTCTCAGCATGAAGAACTGTCACAACGGTGCATACTTAGGGAGAACACGTATACCTTGAAATTTTAGTAAGGGATCATCTTATAATGCTACCGCCGTTCTAAGCAAAATAAGAATCATAAAAGATAAACATCACATGCAATCAAAATATGTGACATGATATGGCCATCATCATCTTGTGCTCATGATCTCCATCACTGAAGCATCGTTATGATCTCCATCGTCACCGGCTTGACACCTTGATCTCCATCGTAGCATCATTGTCGTCTCGCCAACTATTGCTACTACAACTATCGCTACCGCTTAGTGATAAAGTAAAGCAATTATATGGTGATTGCACAATAAAGCAGCAACCATATGGCTCCTGTCAGTTGCTAATAACTTTGTTACAAAACATGATCATCTCATACAAGAATTTATATCAAATCATGTCTTTACCATATCACATCATAACAAGCCCTGCAAAAACAAGCTAGACGTCCTCTACTTTGTTGTTGCAAGTTTTACGTGGCTGCTACGGGCTTCTACCAAGAACCGTTCTTACGTACGCGTGAAAACCACAACGATTTTTCGTCAAGTGTGTTGTTTTAACCTTCAACAAGGACCGGCCGTAGTCAAACTCGATTCAACTAAAGTTTGAGAAACAGACACCCACCAGCCACCTATGTGCAAAAGCACGTCGGTAGAACCAGTCTCATGAACGCGGTCATGTAATGTTGGTCCGGGCCGCTTCATCCAACAATACCGTCGAATGAAAGTAAGTCGTTGGTGGTAAGCAGTATGACTATTATCGCCCACAACTCTTTGTGTTCTACTCGTGCATATAACTTCTACGCATAGACCTGGCTCTGATACCACCATTGGGGAACGTAGTAATTCAAAATTTTCCTACGATCACACAAGATCTATCTAGGAGATGCATAGCAACGAGAGGGGAGAGTGTGTCCACGTACCCTCGTAGACCGAAAGCGGAAGTGCTTAGTTAACGCGGTTGATGTAGTTGAACGTCTTCACGATCCAACTGATCCAAGCACCGAACTTACGGCACCTCCGCGTTCAGCACACGTTCAGCCCGATGATGTCCCTCGAGCTCTTGATTCGGTTGAGGACGAGGGAGAGTTCTGTCAGCACGACGACATGGCGACTGTGTTGATGATGTTACCGACGCAGGGCTTCGCCTAAGCACTACGACGATACGATCGAGGTGTGTAACTGTGAAGGGGGGCACCGCACATAGTTAAGAGAACTTGATGTTGTGCTTTGTGGTGCCCCCTGCCCCCGTATATAAAGGAGGGAGGAGGAGGAGGCCGGCCAAGGGGGAGGCGCGCCAAGGGGGGGAGTCCTACTAGAACTCCAAACCTAGTAGGAATCGCCCCCCCCCCTTCTTTTCCTAATCCAAGAGGGGGAAGGAGGGAAGGAGAGGGAGAGGGGAAGGAAAGAGGGGGCCGCGCCCCCTCTCCCTAGTCAAATTCGGACTGCAAAGGGAAGGGGCATGCGCCACCTTATGGCCTTCCCTCTCCTACTCCCTTATGGCTCATCTAGGCCCATAACTTCCCTGGGGGGTTCCGGTAACCCCTCGGTTCCTCAAAAATGCCAGAACTCTTCTGAAACCTTTCCGGTGTCCAAACATAGTCTTCCAATATATCAATCTTTATGTCTCGACCATTTCGAGACTCCTCGTCATGTCTGTGATCTCATTCGGGACTCCAAACAATCTTTCGTCATAAAAAACACATAACTCATAATACAAATCGTCATCGAATGTTAAGCGTGCGAACCCTACGGGTTCGAGAACTATATAGACATGATCAAGACACATCTCCGTTCAATAACCAATAGCGAAACCTGGATGCTCATTTTGGCTCCTACATATTCTATGAAGATCTTTATCGGTCAAACCGCATAACAACATATGTTGTTCCCTTTGTCATTGGTATGTTACATGTCCGAGATTCGATCGTTGGTATCATCATACATAGTTCAATCTCGTTACAGGTAAGTCTCTTTACTCATTCCATAATGCTTCATCCCACAACTAACTTATTAGTCACATTGCTTGCCAGGCTTATAGTGATGAGCATTACCGAGAGGGCCCAGAGATACCTCTCCGATACACGGAGTGATAGATCCTAATCTCGATCTATGCCAACCCAACAAACACCTTCGGAGACACCTGTAGAGCATCTTTATAATCACACAGTTACGTTGTGACGTTTGATAGCATACAAGGTGTTCCTCCGGTATTCGGGAGTTGCATAATCTCATAGTTAGAGGAACATGTATAAGTCATGAAGAAAGCAGTAGCAATAAAACTGTAACGATCATAATGCTAAGCTAACGGATGGGTCTTGTCCATCACATCATTCTCCTAAAGATGTGATCCCGTTCATCAAATGACAACACATGTCTATGGTTAGGAAACATAACCATCTTTGATTAACGAGCTAGTCAAGTAGAGGCATACTAGGGACACTATGTTTTGTCCATGTATTCACACATGTACTAAGTTTTCAGTTAATACAATTCTAGCATGAATAATAAACGTTTATCATGATATAAGGAAATATAAATAACAACTTTATTATTGCCTCTAAGGCATATTTCCTTCAGAGATTTCTCTCTAGCCTGATTCTGAGCAATCCCATAGCCGCCGAATTCAAAAATTGCTATGGGGAAGCCGTTGTTGGCCGGAGCCACCAAATCTAGAGGGGGTAGGCCGGTGGAAGGTGACACCTGGCGCCACCAGACACACAATAATGGATCTGGCACCAAGCGAGGCGCGGAGGTACAACGTCGGTAGTGCGATGAGGTAGAGAGAAACAACGCGGGGGAAGCAATAGGGACAAGCGACGCGCAAGCAAGGACTAGAAGAGCGCATATCCGAGATGTCAGGGCTGTAGCCGTCGGGACGTCGACGACCGAATGAGCTGGAAGAGCCCCAGCTACCGGATCGTGTGGCCGGTGCTGCATCGCCAGAGGACACCGGCAAGCCACCGACATTGGGGAACGCGGGTCCAAAGGCCGCCGGGGCCGAGGGAGCGCCAGCAAATACCCACTATGAGGCGCCGCACGAACACCACAACACCAGGTCGGCGCGCCGCGAAAGGCAGCCGCCGCCGGGGAATCAACCACCATTGCCTCAACAATCACCACTCAAGAGCCATCACTGAAGCACAAGGGAGGTGGGTGCTGCCGGAGACAAGGGTCTCCTAGACGAGGAAGACCCGTGACCGGCCACAGCACCCGCGTCCACCCCAACCACTCGTGGCACCAGCAGCGAGCTGGGCTACGCCCAACAGGAGGGAGAGGGCTGCGGAGGATACCTTCACTCCACGGCCAAGCCGCAACATCGGTCTTGCCGGCCGGGGAGGGGCAGCTGGATGAAGACGCGCAAATCGGATCTCGAAAGGAAGGGTACGCTGCGCTTGAGATGAGAGGCCCCGGCGCTACCTGCGTAGCGGGAAAGAGGCTGCTGGTGCTGTCCGGGACCGGAGCGTGGAGGGGAAGGGCAGCTGGGCGATGAGGAGGAGAAACGGACCCGCCGCCACCATCCTAGGGCCCGACACGGCTTCACCAGCCGGCCCTCCAACGGCGGGGACGGGCCAGCGACGACGACGCGGGGATGGGCGGGAGGTGCCCCACACGAGTCACCCGGGTCGGGCGACACGAGGGGCGTCTAAACAGGCACAATCCACCGATAGATAAAGCTCAGCGTCATGTACGTGTGCTTCAGTCAATAAGATATTGGTACGGGCGAGTTGGCATACCGATAAGGCGTACTCCCTCTGTTTCTAAATATATGAATATATAACGTTTCGATAGTTCAAATGAGGGAGTACTTATGACAGAGGCGTTCTAGCTGGACTCTAATCGGTATTTCGTGTGGTTGCTAATTGCCAACATGTCAACCATCGGTCCATCACCGTCACCGGGTCTGAAACACTTAACAGCAATCAAACCACGTGAGGCATGATCACGGTATCCATGCCGGCGATGCACGCAGACGGCGCCGGCCAGTGTACCGCGCCAAGCATACTCCTCTTCGTCGATTGCACGCAGGTGGCACCTGCGATGCACGTAGACGACGACGCCGTGGCAGTGTACGTGTACCGCGGGCGGCATATTCTCTCCGTCGATCGATCAGACACCGCAACTTCCCGTCGCGTGTCGGATCTTTTCCTCCCGACAGGCGGTGGGGTCCGTCCCGCCCGCTGCGCGCGGCGGCAGCATCTCGCCACCCAATCCGCACCCAAATCTCGCGTCGGCGTCCCTCGGAAAAGCAGCCGCCGCACGCCACTTCGCGTCTCGGCCAGCCGCCGGCGCGGGAGAGCAAGGGTCAAGGGCGGGTCTCAGCTCAGCTCGCGGCCTTCGCCCGAACCCCCCTCCCCGCTGCCCCCCCTACCATGCGCGTCTCCGACCGCGACGACCTCCCGAGTACCGCGCCCAGCTCCAGCTTCCAGCTCACGTCCCCAGATGGCGAGCCGCGACAAGGTCGGCTGCCCCACGGCCACGCTGCCCCTCGACCGCCTCCTGGCCTCGCTCGCCGCCAACGCGGAGCAGCTGGGGAAGAGATGGGAGATCGCCGTCCGCGACCGGAGGGCCAGAGCGGCCGAGCGGAGGATGGAGGCGGACGCGGCGCCGCCGGTGCAGCTGCACACGCCGCTCTTCTACGCCACCTGCGCCCTCGGCGGGGTCCTCAGCACCGGCCTCACCCACCTCGCAGTCACGCCGCTCGACCTCGTCAAGTGCAATATGCAGGTCTCTCAAACAGAAACGGGCTCCCTTGCTGCTCCTGTCCAAGCTTCCCGCTCCCCTGATACTAATGTCTGACGGGAATTGGTCTCGCAGGTTGACCCTAGCAAGTACAGGGACATCTCGTCTGGCTTCGGTGTGCTGCTCCAAGAGCAGGGTCTCGGTGGGTTCTTCAAAGGCTGGATGGCCACGCTGGTTGGGTATAGTAGCCAGGGAGCCTGCAAGTTTGGTTTCTACGAGTACTTCAAGAAGTGCTACTCGGACATTGCTGGCCCCGAGAATGCTGACAGGTTGAAGACCGTCATCTACCTCGCTGCATCGGCGTCGGCTGAGGTAATTGCAGATTTAGCGCTCTGCCCCATGGAAGCCGTCAAGGTTCGGATTCAGACGCAGCCGGGATTTGCCCGATGCCTAACCGATGGGCTTCCGAAGCTTGTCCGGTCCGAAGGTGCCTTTGGGTATGGATACTGCATGTCCTGTACTGATTATGTTGTGATTAGTTATATTCAAGATAGTGCAGAACACTCGTAACGCTATGTGTTCATTTCAGGCTTTACAAGGGGATAGTTCCTCTTTGGGGCCGCCAAATTCCTTGTGAGTCGAATTCATTACAAGTTATATTTTCCTACTGTATATGCATGCCAATGGTTGAATGGTACATGGCCAAACAATAGTACCGCTGAACATTTTGATACCAGAATCTTCGTTTAGCTCGTTTCCGAGACAAACAATTTTAGAGATCATGCTATTGTGTATGGAGTTCTTTAGAGTGTTAAAGGCTAGAAATTTCATGGGACATAGAGTTGGGGCTAACATGATTCCAGAATGCCCACCAAACTGAGTTAGCCATTTATCACTGTTGCTTTTCCATAGACTCACAAGTTTGACACTCCTCAATTGCTGTATTTTAGACCTAGTTTGCAGCCCTTGCTCAACCATGAAAAGCCTAGTTGATTATATTTGTTTCCTCTATTATGAAATATATGTAATCCAGATCATCTATAGTTGTCACAGGCTCACTGCAAAAAAGATGACCTTTTAACCCCCACACTCTAGTTTACAACTGATTCTGGCTAACGTGGATGCCACGCTTTTGCCATGTTACTAAACAAATCAGTAGAGAGAGAACAGATGAGAAATATGACATGTGGAATAGTGAGAGCTCAGTGCGGTTTTAACCCAAACAATACTCATCTGGCAATTGTGAGCTGATTTGTTTGATGAAATGGCAGTTATATAGTAGCAACGTGACACATGGTGTCCATGAAAATATATGGGAAGCATGATACTAGTTAGCAAATTGCAAAGGAAGGATGATAATTGGTTGAATACGGTGCTTATGGATGAAGTACTCGATTGTTCAACATGACTATGAAACAGTTTTTTTTTTTTTTTGCGGGTGACTATGAAACAGTTTTTGATGCCATCTTATAGCCTTTATGTTAAGGTGTGCACCCTGATCGTTTTCTCCATTACATTGCAGACACTATGATGAAATTTGCTTGTTTTGAGACCATTGTTGAGATGGTGTACAAGCATGCTGTCCCAAAACCAAAAGATCAATGCAGTAAACCACTCCAGCTAGCTGTGAGTTTTGCAGGGGGATACATTGCTGGAGTCTTGTGTGCTGCTATCTCTCATCCCGCAGACAACCTGGTGTCTTTTCTCAACAACGCAAAGGGAGCCACTGTGGCAGATGTAAGTTGCAAGTCCTATCCCAGTAAATAATTAAAATGCTCAGAACTGTTAACTATATAGCTTACACCCATCTGGCTGTCAGACGGTACTAAATCGTGGTATCAATATTCAATTTTTGAACTGTTTTAATCGATTAATTGAGCTTCCAGGCTATAACAACCATTGGGCTGTGGGGCCTTTTCACTCGTGGCCTTCCACTCCGTATTATCATGGTCGGTACTCTTACCGGAGCGCAATGGGCAACATATGACGCGTTTAAAGTATTTGTTGGGCTGTAAGTATCTCTTGCTGTGTATGACATGCATCTCTGACATCATCAACAATTTATGCCACAATACCAAATTATCTCATGGTTGCTTGTGATTAACTCTCCAGACCAACCACCGGGGGAGTCAGCTCTAGTTGTCATGCTGCCACTACTTTGCACCGAGTAGGTCATGAGAAGCAGAACTGACCGCACCAGGGAATGTCTTGTCCTGAGTTATCTGTAACCGGAGTAGATGTATAAACCGGCACCCCCGGAGCTGCTCTGATTCTTGCAAGAGCTCCAGCATCGGAGGATGAAGTGTTGAATGTACACTGTGAGCCTTTCTTTTAGCCGGTTAGGAAATTTCACATTCAAGGGGTTTTTGTTTGTTGCTATCCCCTTGGACGTTGGAGAACATACAAGGAACAAAACAAGCTTCGGAGATTAATTTGTCTGGCGCATTGGCGTAATCATCTGAATACATCTTGCACATGGCCCGTGTCGGTCTGGCCTGTTTATGCAGCCTACATAATCGGAAGAATGAACCATAAGAATTGAATAACTGTTAAGTATCCAGAATGTATTAACCTCAACTATCTGAACCTGACTACTTTATACATCCTACAACGAAATCACTGGTTCTCAAACCACTGCAAAGCATGACTGATTTTGCCGTTTTAGATGTCATCTGTATAGCTTTCATGGGTACCAGAATGATCTCGACTATCTGAACCTAACTTTAGATACCACAAAAATCACCGATTCTCAAACCACTACAAAGTGCGCAGTTTCTAGCGCTTTGCTGAGTATTTTTGTAGCTCAACATGATATTGTAGCTTATAGCAAAAAAGTCGGCTTCACTTTGTGCTTTCGGTTACAACCAAACAAATGCACTAAATCAGAACTAAACAGATTAGCAAGAACATGAACCACTTCATGAACAGATTGGAACATGATGCTCATAAATCACATTTACCACGATAGTATAAAAGAGCACTCTGCTTGCCCAGGAATATGACAATTACACAATCGTCTGCCAAAGGGATAACGACCAAAAACGAAGTTACAAAGAGATGACAACACAAAAAGATAAAATGCTTTGCTTGAAAGCGCACTTAAATAATTTAATCTGCTTACAGTACAGTAAAATTTCAGACAACAATGTAGCGCATATGGCAAACATACTGGTTCGGATAAAGCAAGTGTTCAAAATTTGTAGCTTGATCTCTCTTGCCCACACTCAGATCACCTACTGCTGAGGTCCAGGGTAGCCTTGCATCGGAGGGCGTGGCGGAGGTGCTCCAGGAGTAAAGTTAGCCATTGGACCACCAGAAGGAGGTGGAGGTGGTATTGAACGCGGAGGACCATTTGCAAGCGGAGGTGGAGGGGGTGGAGGTTGAAGACCGCTCATTGGTGGTGGCGGGATCCTAGGGGGCATTCCCATAGGTGCATTTGGTGGAGGTGGCGGCAGAGCCTGTGGCTGGGATGGTGGCCTTGGTGGAGCACCAGGAGGGCCTCCTGTCCCATTTGGGACAGTACCAGGAGCTGCTGGTTGTCTGTTAATTTCCGGCGGTCTTGGCTTGAAGTATAGTTGTAGCTGTTGTAAAAAAAAAGTGAAAGTTTGTGAAACGATATTGTTTTTAAAGGCAGCTAAATGAAACGGCAAAAACCTGCATAGAAAAACTCACAATGTACGACTTCTTGTCCGGATCCCAATACGAGAAAAACTTGTCTGTTGATTTGTCAATCTCTGTGCTTGGTATCTGCAAATAAGAAACAGTATAAGTACATACACATTGGCTAATGGGTCTGATGCAGCAGAACTTTGCAAGAGATGCACCTTAAAGCCAATGACCTCGTAGGGCTCCGCTGCAAAAAGCAGATATTGGTACCTCTTATCCCAAGATTGGATTTTCTGTAAAACAATAGTAGTACATTAGCAAATGGAAGATTATTAACAATAAAGCAACATATATCAGACTGATGATGCTCACAGATTAGCCCAGGGCCCATTAATACCTGTTCATATGATGCCATGAAACGGTGCCTTGGCTTGCTATTATCTTCGATTTCAGGATACTCGATCTGAAAACAGAATGCCAAAATTTGTCACTCCACTACCCCAGTGTGTGCATGGTTATTTAAATGCTCATAACAAGAGAAATCGATAAGAGAAACTGGCTGATTATGTAGCTATTTGTCAGTATTCTGAATGTGTTAACTCTTCAGTAAGGCTGCTTTATCAAAAGATAAACTTCTACTCCCTCCGTTCCTAAATATAAGTCTTTTTAGAGATAAGAAGCACATACAGATGTATATGGACATATTTTAGAATGTAGATTCACTCATTTTGCTCCGTCCGCATTGGAATCTCTAAAAAGACTTATATTTAGGAACAGAGGGGAGTAGATAGCATTGTAAAATTGGTTTGCCAACGGGAGGCAAGTAAAACTGTAGAAAGAACATACTAGTATATGAATAAACTAAAAGTTGGAAACAAACCTAACTTAACTGGTATCACTATAAGATCCTTGCCATTTGTAATTCAGATGCCTACATGACATGACAAATGACATGGAATGAAAAATGACAAAACAGTGTCTCTAGATACAGGAAGATGGTAAACCAACTTATTTGATCATGTACAAATCCTCTATTGACCAACTCTGAGAACAAGATGTACAAGCACGATAAATACTAACCTCAAAGAGAAATGAGTGTTGCTTCGTGTCAGGATCATACTGTTTAGTTACTGTATATCCAGGTCTGCCAATCTTAACTGCAAAGCAAAGAAACATAGTTATAACTTGTGAGGATAGTTGCCAAGATAACACAATTAGGTGCGGAAAACAAAATAGCATAGCTGTAATTGAAACAGAACACAAGGGTCTAAATAGCTAATAAAAAAACGCCTTGATGTTTGAACATTTCGGGAATCAGTAGAACAAAATTAAGCCTAGCTTCCAATAGATTTGCCTCCGCTGTGAAAAACTTCTTTTGGAAACTGCTGTACCACAGAAAGTTATCAGAAGCATCCAGAGTTCCGAGCATGAATGCTTATGCCACATGGCCATTAGTTCAGCAACACCAAACGGCATATCACTAATATTTAAATAGTCCACAGCGGCTTTTCAAGGCTGTTTTAGGTGTATCCTCTTTATCTAGATTTGAAGACAACAAAGCAACCCAAGATCAACCTTATAGACTTGGCTCCCTTTAACTAATCAAGGGATATTTATTATCGGAACAGGGTATTTACTTTTCATTGCTGCCTTATTGATGTATCAATAGTTAAAGACATGCCTAAACCGTGGATAAAAATGAAGATTACTACTGTGAAGTTAATGTTCACATTCTGTTATCCAACAAAACGCTCTAATTTGGCCGTCCCACTCTCATACCTAAAATTATCAGAAGACAAAGCAAGGTACAAGATTGTTAGTTGACGGGGCAAATTTGACACACAGGGACATTCATCCATCCTGCAACAGTCCTCAACCATTGTGCTTGCAACACTGAATACAAAAATAAACGTTATAAACTCACATCGAGATGAAACTTGAAATACCACCAAGATCTTCAAAAAGATCTGATATATCATTGCCTCGCTCAAAACGTCAAATTCATTCATTACAGAAGTAATACAAGGTTATATGCAACTCGGTATGGCTCACACTAAGTACTCTGAACAAACCTAGCGCAATGACATTACTGAAATCGATAAAGAAAAAACATAGACCAGGCATCTGCAGAACTAAAATAGCAGGCCCTACATAGTTGAACAATGCGAAGTCATGTCAGCTTAGGAGAACCTTAATTCTACCAGTAAACTACTCGGGTAAATTAAAAACACGGGGAGGTAATTATTTACGCACCAGACTTGCGGGGCGCGAGCTTGCGCTTGTTTGGCTGGGGCTGCGCGGGCGCGTCCTTGGCCTCGCGGGCGGCACGCTTGGCGAGGTTGGTCTGGTGCCGCTTCCCCTGCGTGTGCGCGAGGTAGTTCCCCTCGTTGTTGTGGAGCGTCAGGCAGAGCTTGCACTCATAGCTTGACACACGAAAAAACGAGCGGAATCAGCAGGCAGAGCTATGCGAATCGAGATGACGAAGAATCTAGGGTTTTGCGGCGGGGGGATTACCTGCCGAGATGGTTTCGCATGAAGTAGGGGTCCTTGGCGAGGTCGATGGTCTCGAGCGCGAGGCGGCGCAGGCGCTCCCGCCGGTCGATGGCCTCATTCTGGGCGGTGGCGGCGCCGCCGCTGCCGGGCTTGGAGCCCCACTCGCGGTCCATGGCGTCTGCTCGGTTCGGCCGCCTCTCGAGGGTCGAATCGCCAGACCTCCGGCTTCCGTTCGATAGTGTTGTTGCGGCTCTGGTCGGTTTTACTAGAAGGTCCTTCGACCGACCCAAGCCCAACTTACCGCCCCGCACTCAAATGTGTGGTGAGCGTGGCACGGCATCTTGCCTGGATGGGCTTTACCTGGGTTTTGTCTGTCTGTAAAAGAAACAAATCCAAACAACACGATTATAATTTTTTTAAAACGTATATCCGGTGCACCCGAAATTTATGTGCGACGCCCAATGTTCAAAATTTATGATAAAAATTTCTCTGTCTTTTTGGAAATAAAATATGTCCATGTTATATATCTACTATGCCATAAATTTTAAGTTATAAATTCAACTCACGGCTTAAAAAGAAAGACAAGTTATGCTATGAATAGTGGTTAATTTAAATTGGCTATGAATTGAGCCATTAACATTGCCACTTTTTTAGGGTAACATTGGCACTATTGAATTTGTTTTTTCTGTCTCTCAAGCTCTGAGTTGAGTATGCAATTAAAACTTTATCAAACGTTAGATGCATGCTCTCTCTCTCTCTCTCTCTCTCTCTCTCTCTCTGTGTGTGTGTGTGTGTTATACTGAGTAATTTCATATATATTTATACAACTTATAACATGAGTTTTTATGCTGGGTGCACCGAATGCACAAGAACTCCATGATAAAATAGTCGACCAATGTAATTTTGGTCTCCATAACCTGCAACAACACCTCCAATGAAGGCTAGAAAAGCCCTCGGTGCACCCGACATGTTTGTTGCCTGATGCAAAAAGCCACCCCCCCCTTCACTGAGTGTTGTTACTGAAAGAAAAAAGTTCATTTTACTACCCTGAATAAAGTTGGTGGTTCACTTTGCCCCCGATCAATTTTTCTGCTCCTTTCACTCCACAAAAAAAACCATACCGGACGAAATAACCCCCTGGCTGGTTTTTCTCCACCTGCTGCTGACGTGGCTCAAGTCAACGGCGGTTTTGATCTAGGTGGGGCCCTCTTGTCAAGTGCGGCTGAGATAGAGCTGCCTGTGCTGCTTTGTTTTGGGAAAAAAAATCCCCATTTCTCTCTTGTCTGTCGCCGGCAACGGAACCATCGAGGCAACGCTGATCGGAGACAAACCACGGTGCTTGGAGCGGTGCCGGTGGCGGTGGCGCATCCCGGTGAATGTCCCCCGATCTGTTGCCTCTCCCACGTCATATTTCATGTCCCCGTCCCCAAACCCTAGCTCAACGGCTCTGTCGAGCGGCGGCGTCCCGAGACGGATGCGGAACAGGCGCGTTGGCATGCGCGTCGATTGGACGTCCTTTTGGACGCAAACCAGGAGCAAGTTTGCTCCGGAAATGGGCCGAGCCAGACGCCAAACAAACATATTTTGCGGTTGTGGCCGCGCGTCTGTCCATTTGGACCAAAACCAACAGCTCGGACAAGATGGGGGCGTGAGTAGGAGTTGTCCTAAGCGTCGGGTATCTCCTATTCGGTGCTTCAAGCGCCCATTTACATGCCATTTTTGCAAACGCGCGCATGAAGCATACCACCCCTACTACGATGTGGGCCGGCCTATTTTGCTTACTTTTTCAGTTTAAAATGAAAATAATGAGCGCACCGAGGAGAATCGAACCCGGGATCTCACCTACTCAATACTAAGCACAAATCACTCGACCACAAATCCTGACATGTTAACTTCACCCTTCCCTTCCTCTTCTTCTTTCTTTTCTTTTTCTTTTTTCCTTTCTTTCTTTTCCTTATGCCTTTTATTTTCTTGTCTTTTTTTTCTTTTCTTAAATTTCTTGAACTTTTTCTAAAATCAATGAACTTCCACCAAATTTGTGAACTTTTTCAGAATTGATGAACTTTTTTTCATATCCGATGAACTTTTTTCATAATCGTTGAACTTTTTTGAAATTAAATGAACATTTTTTAAATTGATGATTTTTTTTTCAAATTTGTGAACTTTTCCAGAATTGATGATTTTTTGACAACCAATTTTTTTCAAATTCGATGATCTTTTAAAAAAAAACAATGAACTTTTTGCAAATTTGTGAACTTTTTTCAAAATCAATGAACTTTTTTTCAAACTCAAGAAATTTTTTGAAATTGATGATTTGTTTTCGAATTTGTGAATTTTTTCAAAATGTTTGAACGTTTTTCAATACGTGAATTTCTTTGCATGTTCATGAACCTTGCTTTTGAAATCGGTGAACTATCAAATTTTGGTTCACATTAAAAAAACATGTGTTTGCAATAAATAGCGCGTCTGGCGTTGTTCTTAAATGCTCCGCGATGTAAATAGCCAGTAGCACGTAGCAGCTCGAGTGGTTAGCCTGACGCTACATGAGGCCGATGGCGTGATAGAGTCCTTTGAAGAATGAGCTGGCGACTCATAGGCAGTGGCTTGGTCAAGGGAACGGAACCCACCAGAGGCGTAGCGAAAGCGAGCCTTAATAGGGCGAATGTCACTACTTATGGACCAAACCTAGGTGATCTATCCATGACCAGGATGAAGCTTGGATGAAACTAAGTAGAGGTCCGAACCGACTGATGTTGAAGAATCAGCTGATGAGTTGTGGTTAGGGGTGAAATGCCACTCGAACCCAGAGCTAGCTGGTTCACCTCGAAATACGTTGAGGTGCAGCAGTTGGCTAGACATCTAGGGGTAAAACACTGTTTCAGTGCGGGCCGTGCGAGCGGTACCAAATCGAGGCAAACCCAAGGGTCATTTTGGGGTGGAGTGAGAGCGTGCCAGCTCCCTTAGGATTTTGTTTTTTTTTCGCACGTGTTTTTGACTTTTTAAATGGTTTTTCTTTTTCTTGCGTTTCAGTTTTTCATCGGTCTTTCTTAGTTGTTCGACCAAGAAAAAAATTCAAAAAAAAAATTTGCGCGAAAAAATGCGTTCTCTTTTCGGGAGGCACGGTTTTTGCTTTCGCGGTAGGCATAGTTTTGCTTCTGCAAAAGGCACGGCCGTGCCTTTTGATTTTTTTTATTTTTTTTTTATTTTTGATTTTGCGAGAGACACGATTTTGCTTTTATAAGAGGCACGATTTTGCTCGTGAGAGGCACTCCTAAGTGCCTTTTACGAATTGCCCTGTCAGCCTGTGGCCGATTTTTATCACGGTCTGCCCCGGCCCGCTTTAGATCGGATCGGCTGGCAACCTGGCCTAGATGGCCCACCTGTAGATCTCCACGCAACAGTTTTGCCTTTTTTCCTCGAACAAAACCCAACACTAGTAGGTCACCTGCCTAAACGCTCCGCCGCCCTTTGTTTTCGATCTGCGCCTCCAGTCCGCGTGAAGGTTGCGGAAGCCATGGATTCGACGGAAGCCCTGCCCGACGACGCGCTCGCAAACATCCTCCGCCGCCTCCGGGCATCTGACCTCGCTGCGTCCCGCTGCGTGCGCAAGTCGTGGTGCGCCGTCGTCGACGCCCATCGGCTGTTGCTTCCGCATTTTCTCCCGCGTGAGGTGCGCGGCATCTTCGTCAACTACATAGACTACGACCGCCCGCGCTTCTTCGCCCGCCCCTCGACGGAGCGGCCCGCGATCAACGGCGATCTTGGCTTCTTGCCTGGGTACAACTGGGGTTTCGAGCCAATTGTGGATCACTGCAACGGCCTCCTTATCTACGGCAATGTGTGGAGGGCGTTCTTCGTGGTCAACCCTGCCACGAGGCGGTGGGAGCGTCTCCCACGCCTTGATGCCAAAAACTACAACACGTACCTCGTGTTTGATCCTGCCGTGTCACCGCATTATCAAGTGTTTGCGATTCCACAGGTGCCCGAGAAAGTCATTCCAGTCCGACCACAACCAGTGCCCGACAAGAAGCCACTAACAACCTTCTGCCTCACTGAGTTCTTCTCGTTGTTTGAAGATACACCAGAAGTACTCACCAAGGACTTGGAAGAGGACTGCGAAGATGGACCATCGGAATTGTCACCGGAACAAACCATTGAAGAGGACATATCCGCACCGTCGCCAATTGAAGTTCCAGAAGACTCACTAATTGAGGATCTAGAAGACTTGGAATTTCCACCATCCTCATGGATGCTAGACGTGTTCTCGTCTAGTACAAAAGAATGGCAAAAGAGGTTGTTTATCCGTCAAGGTGAGGCTTTGGACACAGTGGCTACTATACGGCTGGATAGATTGAAACCAACACCTTGGGGGCCGAGGTGGCGCTACGGTGTCTACTCGCGAGGAGCACTCTATGTGCATTGTCGTGGTGCATTTGTTGCAAGGTGTACATCGTAAAAAGGCTTACAAAGCTCCCTTAATTTTGAACTCTAGCATTAGTAGTGGCTTTCTCAGGGGGGATGTGTCGACACAAACATTGCATCATATCTAGCACTGATAATCTTCTTATTTGCAGGTTATTCTTACAGGATGGCAAGTACCAACTAGTGAAAACACCAATAGATATCGAGGAAAGCAACGTGCACAACCTTGTCTGGGGAAATCAGAAAAAGGGGTTTACTTTGCAACAATTCACAATGAATATCTATTTCGGGTTTGGATTTTAAATGAATCATGTTGTCAGATATCTTGGGCATTGAAGCATCACATTGATCTTAACCCATGGGCAACGATATATTTGAACCAGCCTAAGGGAATTGACAAAACTTGGTTCTTATATGGTGATAATAATGAAGATGGAACCAATGGGGATGAGAATTTTGAATGGAACTCCGATGACGATAACGTTCTGAATATTGAAGATGATTACGAACCTTTCTACAGCCATGTTTCTATCCTCGGATTTCACCCCTACAAAGAGATTGTTTTCTTAGACGTATCATCATTCAGAGTAGTGGCTTATCATCTGAATAGCTCAAAAGTCCAGTACCTGGGAAGATTACGCCCAAAGGATTATTATCAGTCATCTACAAATGGCATATATGAATCATTTCTGTACACCCCTTGCATGATTGGGGAGCTTTCAGAACATGCTTGAGATTATTCCTTCACTGGTTGGGTTGGGATCTGGAGATTTAGGTGGAGGGGCAGGGGTGAAGATCGCAAGGAGCCAGAAGTTTAATCAGATTGATGTTGTGGGGTTTTATTTTTGGAAAGAGCTTGAAGCATAGAAGTGAGAATTCAAAGAAGTCGTTAGAAAATAGGATAACCGAATTGGACAGAACTTACTCAGAATTTCCATTTCATAAACTATCTTGGTTATTTTGTGCACCTGATCATCTTATGAGTACATTCATCATTTGGGCAAGCGGTGACATTTTACATACTTTTTATGCAGTTGATTGAGTTAGTTGTTTCTTCGTCTACGGTTTAAATACCAGGACATGTTCTTCTTCATGTCTATTTTTGGTCACACTCTTTGTTCACTTTTGAACATGCACAAGTAGATATGTGCGTGCCACTGAAATCTGAATCCTAGTCAAATTCTGCATCCTACGGAAATCTATGGTGATGTGTCCGAGCTGTTGTTTTTTACTTAATGCTAATTATTAATTTATTAGGCCCAACATTGGGCTAACCGCTGCATACCTGGCAACAATGTTAATGAATCATGAAGCCCGTTAGTGGATTGGTGTGTTCAGTTCATGTCGCGTATGCCAGTTTCGTAAATTAATTTCTGAAGCTTAAGTTTTAGATTTAGTTCCAAAACCGGGACTATCCTATGTCTATGTACCTTGAATTGTCAAAATAGGCTTAAATACGCAATTTTAATTCAATGGTTCTACACAAAATTGGGCAAAAGGAGCAGTCATAACAGAAACCTATCCCGTGCATTGAGACAATTGCTTCGTATATTTCCTTCATTGGTGGAAGGTGTAAGCTAGTTAGCTCAACATTTTCACTGTCGATCGTTTTGCTCTGCAATCTGAAAAGGCAAGGGCCGGCCTGAACATGGAGCATCGACAGCAAACCGGGTAAAGTTCTTCTGATGACATGACTTTCATCTTGCATGTTTTCTTCAGGCTATCAAAATCATAAGAACATCATTATGCATCCTACTGAAATCTTCGGTTGACATTTAGCATCCGTGGCCAGCCTAAGGTAGTTCAGTAGTTGCACTGTTCTTTTGATGAAAGCCAGCCGGTGACGAATTGCAAGTATTCGGTTTGTATACAACTTTGTTTATGAATATTATTTCCAAATTAGCTATAACACATCTTTGTTGTACAAATGAACTTATTAGCAAATTTTCACAAAAGAACATGGAAATATATATTCATTTTTGAATAGTCAAAAAACGATAGCCTTTGAATACACCAAACCAAGTAAACTGCAATCCAAGGAAAACAATTGAAAGATAGGCGTCCTAAATGGCTTTAGCTAGTCTTGATGTACAAACTCCCTTGAGGGCTTTTCCAGCTGCTTCATCACTACCTCCGGGTGCATGGCACCCCAGTAGAAAATTTTGCTAGACTTGTCGCAAACACATGGTAAAGAAGCTCCCATGACTCGCTTTGTTGTCTGCAGTAACCCTTTGAATCAAAACTCTCACAGCACGGCGACAACTTGCGCTTGAATTGCTTGGATAGCTCTTGTCCTTGGCCTACATGCACATCAAATGAAATTGTTCATATGCAGTTCAACCACACAATCAAATGCATCTATTATAAATCTTGTAATAGCGGGTTAAAGATAAGAAATCTTATACTAGTGGCGTTGACACTTGCTGATGCATGCATGTACATACCTGGCGCATTATCCACAATACTCCCTCCGTTCCCAAATAATTGTCTTTCTAGCCATCTCAAATGGACTACAACATACGGATGTATGTAGACATGTTTTAGAGTGTAAATTCACTTATTTTGCTCCGTATGTAGTCACTTGTTGAAATCTCTAGAAAGACAATTATTTAGGAACGGAGGGAGTATTAGTGATGGTGGTGTAGAGGTTGACAACGTTGACATTTTTCTTTGCTGCCATCACTTGTTTTAGGTTATTGTTATGGACGGATGAACCAAGTTTCCAAAGACATCGCAGACCGTGTAATTGTTGGTTCGTGTTTGCGATGGTGTGCAGCTGACAAGGTGCAAGTTGTTCACAAGAACCTTTTTCACTCCAAGCTTCTGCAATTGCTCTACATTAGCCACAACACCTTCTTGATATAAGTATTGATCTGCATATATACATGAAATGTTAGCAGTCCAGATATGCCGACGAGCAGATAAATGTTGGATTAGTCATTGATCTGCTGCTAGCTACTTACCTCGTTGGGGGTAGCCAAGCCAGGCCAGTCATGCCGGCGCTTGCCTAGTAGTCGCTGCCCGAGATAGCCATGAGTGCCACGGAGGGACTGAGTTGCTGCTCTGAAATTGTCCCATCTTGAACCATCTTCGTAAAAGTGTCCACCTGCTTGGCGAGGTTGGGGATCCTCTGCGTCGACGTATCAAACACACCAGAGTCACCATAAGCGATCACGAGAATATTCAATTACAAACAATTTGTTTGATCAAATTATTAGTCATCATTGAGTATCTGTTGTTTAGCCAGGTAAAAATATGTGGAGGTTCTCCATATCTCTTTTAAATCTTACTGGACAAAACAAACTCGTATAATAGGAAGGCACGATCAACTACGTTACTACAAAAACCTAGACCAACTCAAACTTATTAGTGTTAGGTCACTTCTTCCATCTTATTCCAGCAAGACAATATCAGCTACAGTCTTAGGAATTATAAATCCACCTAAGCATATCAGAGTTGCATAAACTGAATGCTAATTCCAAAATAAATACTTTGGAGTGACTGTTCTAGAAAGGAAACATCAACTATGGTATTAAAAAAACTGAAGCCAGCAAAATCTTGTGTAAATCAGAATGCAGATACCAAAATACTTGAGTGAGTGTTTGTTTTTTCCATAAGATACCATCTTATCATATTATAGAGTCAAAGTAATTCCCATAAATATGATATAGATATTTACACCATCAACTATGGTTAGAAATCTCAAGGTGACTGGTTCACACTACATCTTACGACAAGACATGAGATGTAGAGATATATAGTCCTTCAAGGGAGGGATGTGGAGTTATAATGTGGTAAGGCAAAAAAAGCTCTACCAATACACAATTTGGAGGGTGAACTAAAATTAGCACCCAAATAAGCTCCATAAACAGACATGCTATGTTTACCAAGAAAGCTATCTAAGCGAAGCATTACCACAGATGGATATTATGGGGCTGACAACAGTTCATCTATAGTCTACTATACAGAAAAAAGACAGATGGCAAAGTCGTACATACCATAGAATTAACAGAGTAATCATAATAAGAATTACTTAAATTATGTATTCACCTTAATATTACCAAAGAGACGTTCCAAAACCAGCACAATTCATGCACTAATTATCCCTCCTTGATGCCCTTCTAGGTGCATGGCAAAGCCACATCTGATGAACAAAACAATGTATTCCCGGGACAACGAAAAATTCACAAACTCGGTTTTTACCATAAGAACAAAAAAGAACTATGTCTTTAGCTCCTTACATATTGCACTAATAACTCAGAAGCATCAGCATTGTTACCATCATTGACAGCTCACGGACACTATAGTACAGGAACACCATAATATGTCATGATGCGGTACCTCTTGGAAGTGCAATTAGGATTTTTTTTATGGCAGGAAACTTAAATAAATACATGTGCAATATAGTACAGAGAATCCCCAAAAAAAATTCAATGTTTATGCAGACCAACTTTCAAATAGAAGATACTAATTGGCCCACAGAGAGTAAATAGCTGATGCACTTTCAATCAGTAGGTATAAGTTTGTACGGTACATGCATGCCAAGAATTACATTTGTCATCAGCCAATGATGCTTTGGAATTTTTGTAGTGGTAAAATTTAGTAAAATCACCATTCAGTGATGCTTTGGAATTTTTGTGGTGGTAAATTCGGTAAAAAGCACGGAGCAGTTCACCGTGATGGAGCTCATCCCCATGGTCGTGGTGGCCGTTGCACATAGTCACCGTGGTGGTGTAGTCCGTCGTAGAGATGGCTTCGGCGACATCATCATGGTTCAAGCCTGGATCAATATATAGGAACATGAAAAGATGCTTAGTTCTTGTAGACATATTAACAAACAGATGGAGGGCATGAAATGTCAATATCAAAGAGCACAATACATGTGTATTTCTGTCAAGGTTTCTCTGCACTTAACTTAACACCACATGAACGTTTCATCATAAAAGGAATTCAATTTGCAGATTGATACACTCACATTATGCAAGACCTTGTGTTTTGCTATGAGAAAAAGACAGAACCTCCTGAGAGAGAGGACCTCCACCCCGACCACCACTAGTAGAAAAGGGGGCAATGGTCCAGGCCGGTCCAGCCCATTAGTCCTGTTCAATCGAAACCGGGACCAATGGGGCATCGGACCAGTTCATGAGCCCCGGGCGGCCACCACGTGGGCCATTGGTCCCGGTTCGTCTGGACCTTTTGGTCCCGTTGGTGGGATGAACCGGGACCAATGGGCCTCGCTCTGCCCCACCACCATTGGTCCCGGTTGGGC
This sequence comes from Aegilops speltoides, assembly GCA_021437245.1. Taxonomy (NCBI): domain Eukaryota; kingdom Viridiplantae; phylum Streptophyta; class Magnoliopsida; order Poales; family Poaceae; genus Aegilops; species Aegilops speltoides. Next base: position 399,497,456 of record CM038144.1, read on the forward strand.
GCCAACCGGACCAAAGGCCAACCTTTAGTCCGGTTCATGCCACCAATCGGGACCAATGGTGGTGCCTATATATACCCCACAAGCAAGAGCAGCACACCTGCCTGCTCTTTTTTTCCGCCGAGGGGAGAGGCTTGGTGGTGCTCTAGCTCACCTCATATGCACACAAGGTGTTCGATGGAATGCCCGAGCCACACTACTTAAGGTTTCTCCTCTCCAAGCTCGACCGCCAAGCTCCATTTTCCTCCATATTTGTCTAGGTTTAGCGGTCCGTCACGCCCGTCCCGTCTTCAACGTCGTCGATCACCCGCACCGATCTCATCGCGGCACCACCGTGGTGAGCCTCTTGTTCTTATCTTCTTTCCGAAAGGAAAAATATTCTTATTTGTATGTTTAGATAGATATATACTTGTATAATTTTCTTACTTTTATTATTGCATCTTATATAGTGCGATGGTTTTGGTATCCGCCTCGTCGGCCCTCGTCCCGCCTATGATTCAGATGTGGTATATATTATCTTTTCATAACTATTGATTCATTTATTGTTTATGACAATTATGCCGACCAACGTGACATAGATTTTATTCATCTAGGAGGTTGTTGAACCGAAATTCCAACCGACCCTATTGTCGAGAGGTTAAATTTAGTTGAAGAAGAAAACAATTTGTTGAAGGAAAAATTAGAAAAATTGAGGAGGAGAAGATGATATCGGAGTTGCATGTTGCGGATGTCGCCGATGATCACAAGATCAAGATGGATGCAATGCGCTTGAAGATTAGAAAGATTAGAAAATATGCCATTCATACCGAGGCTTGGTATCATTATGCCGTTGGATCGGTTGTTACATTGGTTGCGATTATGATCGCATTTGTTTCGCATTGAAATGTTTTACATAGTTTCAGGTGTATGGTTTAATTAATTTAGATGCTCTGCGAGCTTTATGTTGTTAGATGAGAACTATGTATGTACTTTGGTTTTAATGTGATAATGAACTTCTATTAATTTGGTCACTTAATTAATTATCTATTCATGATATTCTCTAATGATTTTTGACACACTTAATTATATATAATGCACACAGATGAACCGCAATGGATGTACGGTTCAAGACACACCTCCGAGTACATTAAGGCGTGCATAATTTTCTCGAAGTGGTGAGGCAAACAAGCGAATGGTTTTATGTGTTGTCCATGCCCTATATGTGGGAATACTGAAGTCTTACTCGACCGAAAATCCTCCACACCCACCGCTTTACAAGGGTTTCATGCCACACTATAATGTTTGGACGAGGCACGGAGAAATAGGGGTTATGATGGAAGACGGCGAAGAAAAGAGTACGATGACAACTATGTGCCCCGAATACGGTGATGCTCGGAAGATCAAGAGGAACCGACGATGTGCACGATGATGCTTTGCGGAGAAGCTGCTGAAGATCAAGAGGAACCAGACGATGTTCCCGATGATGATGATCTCCGCCGGGTCATTGTCGATGCAAGGACGCAATGCGAAAGTCAAAAGGAGAAGCTGAAGTTCGATCGCATGCTAGAGGACCACAAAAAGGGTTGTACCCCAATTGCGAAGATGGCAACACAAAGCTCGGTACCGTCTTGGAATTGCTGCGATGGAAGGCGAGAGAATGTTGTGCTCGATAAAGGATTTGAGAAGCTACTTAAAATATTGAAAAGAAGCTTCCAAAGGATAACGAATTGCCCGACAAGACATACGCATCAAAGAAGGTCGTATGCCCTCTAGGATTGGAGGTGCGAAAGATACATGCATGCCCTAATGATCGCATCCTCTACCGTGGTGCGTACAAGGATCTGAACGCATGCCCGTATGCGGTGCATTACGGTATAAGATCGACGAGATGACCTGGTGATGTTGACAATGAGCCCCCGTGAAGAGGGTTCTGCGAAGGTGATGTGGTATGCCCTATAATACCACGGTTGAAACGTCTGTTCGAAACGGAGAGCATGCCAAGTTGATGCGATGGCACGATGAGGAAAAGACGGAAGTTGAGAGCACCGGTGACGGGTCGCAGTGGAGAAAAATCGAGAGAAAGTATTGGGATGAGTTTGCAAGTGAGCCAAGGAACGTATGGTTTGCTTTAAGCGCGGATGGCATTAATCCTTTCGGGAGCAGAGCAGCAATCACAGCACTGTCCGTGACTCTATGTATGTATAACCTTCCTCCTTGGATGTGCATGAAGCGGAAGTTCATTATGATGCGGTTCTCATCCAAGGCCCTAAGCAACCCGGCAATGACATTGATGTGTACCTAAGGCCATTAGTTGAAGAACTTTTACAGGTGTGGAATGGAAACGGTGTGCGTCGTGGGATGAGCACAAACAAGAGGAATTTAACCTAAAGGCGTTGCTATTCGTGACCATCAACGATTGGCCCGCTCTCGATAACCTTCGTAATGCACAAACAAGGGATACCACGCATGCACGCACCGCTTTTACTTGACACCGATAGTATATACCGCAAGCTGCGGGAAGAATGTGTACACAGGCCATCGTCGATTTCTTCCGACCAACCATCAATGTCGAAAGAAAGGCAAGCATTTCAAAGGCGAGGCAGATCACCGGAAGAAGCCCGCCATGCGTCCGGTGATCACGTACTTGCTATGGTCAATGATTTACATGTAATCTTTGGAAAGGGTCCCGCGGACTAGCTGTTCCGAGGACGCCGAGGGACACGCACCCATGTGGAAGAAGAAATCTATATTTTGGGACCTACCCTCTGGAAAGACCTAGAGGTCCGCTCTTGATCGACGTGATGCACGTGATTTAAGAACCTTTGCGTGAACCTGCTAGGCTTCTTGGGCATGTATGGGAAGACAAAAGATACAATTGAGGCACGAGAGGACACCGCAACGTTTGCACGAAAAGACGGCATGCCTCCAAAGCGAGATGAAGGTCCCGCCACTATGCTCTTACCAAAGAAGAGAAGGAAATCTTCTTTGAATGCCTGCATAGTATGAAGGTCGGCGGCTTCTCGTCGAATATAAAAGGAATAATAAATATAGCGAGAAAAAGTTTGAACCTAAAGTCTCATGATCGCCACGTGATTATGACGCAATCGCTTCCGGTTGCATTGAGGGGGCTTCTACCGAAAACATCCGATTAGCCATTGTGAAGCTATGTGCATTCCTCAATGCAATATCTCGAAGGTGATCGATCCGAAACCATACCAAGGCTAAGGAGTGATGTGGTGCAATGTCTTGTCGGTTTGAGCTGGTGTTCCCACCATCCTTCTTCAATATCATGACGACGTTCTAGTTCATCTAGTTGACGAGATTGTCATTCTGGGCCCGTATTTCTACACAATATGTACCCCTTTGAGAGGTTCATGGAGTCCTAAAGAAATATGTCCGTAACGCTAGGCCGAAGGAAGCATCTCCATGGGCCATCAAACGAGAGGATGTCATCGGGTTTTGTGTTGACTTCATTCCTGGCCTTAAGAAGATAGGTCTCCCTAAATCGCGGTATGAGGGGAGATTGACCGAAAAGGCACGCTTGGAAAGGACTCAATAATATGCGGGACGGATATTCTTGGTCTCAAGCCCACTACAGTTCTTCTGAAAACTCTACCTTGGTGACCCGTATGTCGATGAACACAAGAACGATCTGCGCTTCAAACACCCGGAGCGGTCGACGATCGGATTACATGTGAACACATCAGACTTTCAGCAGCTTGGTTGGAAGCACGTGTCGAGGTGACAACACTGTTTGTGAGGAGCTGTACTTGTTATCCAGGGGACCATCTTTGACTGTATTGATTTGGAAAGGATATGAGATAAATGGGAATACATTTTACACGATTGACCAAGATCAAAAGAGCACCAACCAAAATAGCGGTGTCCGCTTTGATGCAACAACCGAGAGGGGAAAGGACACATATTATGGTTACATAGTGGTGAAGGAAATATGCCCTAGAGGCAATAATAAAGTTATTATTTATTTCCTTATTTCATGATAAATGTTTATCATTCATGCTAGAATTGTATTAACCGGAAACATGATACATGTGTGAATGCATAGACAAACAATATGTCACTAGTATGCCTCTACTAGACTAGCTTGTTAATCAAAGATGGTTATGTTTCCTAACCATGAACAAAGAGTTGTTATTTGATTAACAAGGTCACATCATTAGTTGAATGATCGATTGACATGACCCATTCCATTAGCTTAGCACACGATCGTTTAGTATGTTGCTACTGCTTTTATCCATGACATATACATGTTCTGTAACTATGAGATTATGCAACTCCGTTTACGGAGGAACACTTTGGGTGCTACCAAACGTCACAACATAACGGGTGATTATAAAGGAGTACTACGGTGTTTCCAAAGGCGGATGTTGGGTTGGCGTATTTGAGATTAGGTTTTGTCACTCCGATTGTCGGAGAGGTATCTCTGGCCCTCTTGGTAATACACATCACTGAAGCCTTGCAAGCATTACAACTAATGAGTTAGCTGTGAGATGATGTATTACGGAACGAGTAAAGAGACTTGCCGTGAACGAGATTGAACTAGGTATTGGATACCGACGATCGAATCTCGCAAGTAACATACCAATGACAAAGGGAGCAACGATGTTGTTATGCGGTCTCGACCGATAAAGATCTTCGTAGAATATGTAGGAGCCAATATGGGCATCCAGGTCCCGCTATTGGTTATTGACCGAGACGTGTCTCGGTCATGTCTACATTGTTCTCGAACCGTAGGGTCCGCACGCTTAAGGTTTCGATGGCGGTTATATTATGAGTTTATGTATTTTGATGTACCAAGAAGTTCGAGTCCCGGATGTGATCACGGACATGACGAGGAGTCTCGAAATGGTCGAGACATAAAGATTGATATATTGGAAGCCTATATTTGGAGTTCGAATGGTTCCGGGTGAAATCGGATTTTTAGGAACACCGGGTTACGGAACCCTCCGGGGTTATTGGGCCTTAGTGGGCCATGAGGGAGAAGAGGAAGGGCGGCTAGGGCAGGCGCGCGCCCTCCCCCTAGTCCAAATAGGACAAGGAGAGGGGCGCCCCCCTTCCCTCTTCCCTCCCCCAATCCTACTCCAACTAGGAAGGGGAGTCCTACTCCCGTGGGAGTAGGACTCCTCCGCCGCCTCCTCAAGGGCCGGCCGCACCCCCTTGCTCCTTTATATACGAGGCGGGGGGCACCCTAGAACACACAAGTTGATCTACGGATCGATCCTTAGCCATGTGCGGTGCCCCTCCACCATATTCCACCTCGGTCATATCGTCATAAAGCTTAGGCGAAGCCTGCGCGATAGAACATCAAGATCGTCACCACGCCGTCGTCTTGTGGAACTCTCCTCCCCGGCTCTCTGGATTGGAGCCCGAGGAGCGTCATCGAGCTGTCGTGTGTCAAGAACTGGGGCGCCGAGTAACGCGCGGGATCGGTCGGATCGCGAGGAGAACGTCGACTACTTCCTCTACGTTGTGACCGCTTCGCTCGATCTCACGAGGGCGTAGACAACACTCTCCCTCTCGTTGCTATGCATCACCATGATCTTGCGTGTGCGTGGGAAAATTTTTGAAATTACTCGTTCCCCAACAAGTGGCATCCGAGCCTAGGTTTTTATGGTTTGATGTTTTGCACGAGTAGAACACAAGTGAGTTGTGGGCGATACAAGTCATACTACCTACCAGCATGTCATACTTTGGTTCAGCGGTATTGTGAGATGAAGCGGCCGGACCGACATTACGCGTGCGCTTACGAGAGACTGGTTTCACCGCCACGAGCACTCGTTGCTTAAAGGTGACTGGTGGGTGTCTGCTCTCTCACTTTAGTTGAACTGTGTGGCTACGCCGGTCCTTGAGAAGGTTAAACGAGTCTATTTGACGAAGTATCGTTGTGGTTTTGATGCGTGGGTGAGATTGGTTCTTGCTTAAGCCCGTAGCAGCCACGTAAAATTTGCAACAACAAAGTAGAGGACGTCTAACTTGTTTTTGCAGGGCATGTTGTGATGTGATATGGTCAAGACGTGATGCTATATTTTATTGTATGAGATGATCATGTTTTGTAACCGGTTATCGGCAATCGGCAGGAGCCATATGGTTGTCGCTTTATTGTATGAAATGCAATCGCTACGTAATGCTTTACTTTATCACTAAGCGGTAGCGATAGTCGAGAAGCATAAGATTGGCAAGACGACAACGATGCTACGATGGAGATCAAGGTGTCGCGCCGGTGGCGATGGTGATCATGATGGTGCTACGAGATGGAGATCACGAAGCACAAGACGATGATGACCATATCATATCACTTATATTGATTTGCATGTGATGTTTATCTTTTATGCATCTTATCTTGCTTTGATTGACGGTAGCATTATAAGATGATCTCTCACTAAATTATCAAGAAGTGTTCTCCCGAGTATGCACCATTGCCAAAGTTCGTCGTGCCCGCACACCACGTGATGATCGGGTGTGATAAGCTCTCGTCCATCTACAACGGGTGCAAGCCAGTTTTGCACACGCAGAATACTCGAGTTATACTTGACGAGCCTAGCATATGCAGATATGGCCTCGGAACACGGAGACCGAAAGGTCGGCGTGAATCATATAGTAGATATGATCAACATAAGATGTTCACCATTGAAAACTACTCCATTTCACGTGATGATCGGTTATGGTTTAGTTGATTTGGATCACGTGATCACTTAGATGACTAGAGAGATGTCCGTCTAAGTGGGAGTTCTTAAGTAATATGATTAATTGAACTTAAATTTATCATGAACTTAGTACTGATAGTATCTTGCTTGTCTATGTTTGATTGTAGATAGATGGCTCGTCTTTGTTGTTCCGTTGAATTTTAATGCGTTCCTTGAGAAAGCAAAGTTGAAAGATGATGGTAGCAATTACACGGATCGGGTCCGTAACGAGGATTATCCTCATTGCTGCCTGAAGAGTTACGTCTGGATGCACCGCTAGGTGCCAGAACTCTTCTTGATCTGGCCGACGACGTTAAGAACGTCTGGCGAGCAAAGTGATGACTACTCTATAGTTCGATGTGCCATGCTTTACGGCTTAGAACCGGGACTTCAACGATGTTTTGAGCGTCATGGAGCATATGAGATGTTCCAGAGTTGAAGTTGATATTCAACAGAATGCCCGGATTGAGAGATATGAAGTCTCCAATAAGTTCTATAGCTGCAAGATGGAGGAGAATAGTTACGTCGGTGAGCACATACTCAAAATGTCCGGGTATTACAATCACTTGACTCAACTGGGAGTTAATCTTCCGGATGATTGTGTCATTGATGTAATTCTTCAATCACCGCCACCAAGCTACAAAGGCTTCGTGATGAACTATAATATGCAAGGGTTAGTAAAGACTATACCGAGCTCTTCGCAATGCTAAAGGCTGCGGAGGTAGAAATCAAGAAGGAGCATCAAGTGTTGATGGTCAATAAGACCACTAGTTTCAAGAAGAAAGGCAAAGGGAAGAAGAAGGGAACTTCAAGAAGAACAGCAAGCAAGTTGCTGCTCAAGAGAAGAAACCCAAGTCCGGACCTAAACCTGAAATCGAGTGCTTCTCTGCAAGCGGTGGTCCTCACCGGAAGCGGAACTGCCCCAAGTATTTGGCGGATAAGAAGGATGGCAAGGTGAACAAAGGTATATATGATATACATGTTATTGATGTGTACCTTACTAGAGCTCGCAGAGCACTGGTATTTGATACTTGTTACATTGCTAATATTTGCAACTCGAAGCAGGACTACGGATTAAGCGAACTCGGCAAAGGACGAGGTGACGATGCGTGGGAAATGGTTCCAAAGTCGATGTGATCACGGTCGGCACGCTACCTCTACATCTACCTTCGGATTAGTTTTAGACCTAAATAATTGTTATTTGGTGCTGCGTTGAGCATGAACATTATATCTGGATCTTGTTTGATGCGAGACGGTTATTCATTTAAATCGAGAATAATGGTTGTTCTATTTATATGAGTAATATCTTTTATGGTCATGCACCCTTGAAGAGTGGTCTATTTTGATGAATCTCGATAGTAGTGATACACATATTCATAATGTTGAAACCAAAAGATGCAGAGTTGATAATGATAGTGCAACTTATTTGTGGCACTCGCCGTTTAGGTCATATCGGTGTAAAGCGCATGAAGAAACTCCATCTTGATGGACTTTTGGAGTCACTTGATTATGAATCACTTGGCACTTGAACCGTGCCTCATGGGCAAGATGACTAAAACCCGTTCTCGGTACTATGGAGAGAGCAACAGATTTGTTGGAAATCATACATACAGATGTATGTGGTCCGATGAATGTTGAGGCTCGTGGCGGATATCGTTATTTTCTCACCTTCACAGATGATTTAAGTAGATATGGGTATATCTACTTAATGAAACATAAGTCTGAAACATTTGAAAAGTTCAAAGAATTTCAGAGTGAAGTTGAAAATCATCGTAATAAGAAAATTAAATTTCTACGATCGATCGTGGAGGTGAATATTTGAGTTACGAGTTTGGTCTACATTTGAAACAATGCGGAATAGATTCGCAACTCACGCCACCGGAACACCACAACAGTAATGGTGTGTCTGAACGTCGTGTCGCACTTTACTAGATATGGTGCGATCTATGATGTCTCTTCTGATTTACCGCTATCGTTTGGGGTTATGCTCTAGAGACGGCCGCATTCACAATGAATAGAACACCATCAAAATCCGTTGAGGCGACACCTTATGAACTATGGTTTAGCAAGAAACCAAAGTTGTCGTTTCTTAAAGTTTGGGGATGCGATGCTTATGTGAAAAAGCTTCAACCTGATAAGCTCGAACCCAAATCGGAGAAATGTGTCTTCATAGGATACCCAAAGAAGACAGTTGGGTACACCTTCTATCACAGATCCGAAGGCAAGACATTTGTTGCTAAGAATGGATCCTTTCTAGAGAAGGAGTTTCTCTCGAAAGAAGTGAGTGGGAGGAAAGTAGAACTTGATGAGGTAATTGTACCTTCTCCCTTACTTGAAAGTAGTTTGTCGCAGAAACCGGTTTCTGAGACATCTACACCAAGTAGTGAGGAAGTTGATGATGTTGATCATGAAACTTCAAATCAAGTTACTACGTAACCTCGTAGATCAACGAGTAAGATCCGCACTGCAGTGATGCGGTAATCCTGTTCGGAAATCATGCTACTAGATCATGATGAACCTACGAACTATGAAGAAGCGATGGTGAGCCCAGATTCGCAAAATGGCTTGAGGCCATGAAATCGAGATGGGATCCATGTATGAAAACAAAGTATGGACTTTGGTTGACTTGCCCGAGGGTAGGCAAGCAATAGAAAACAAGTGGATCTTCAAGAAGAAGACCGACGCCGACGGTAATATTCTCGTCTACAAAGCTCGACTTGTCGCAAAGGGTTTTCGACAAGTTCAAGGGATTGACTACGATGAGACCTTCTCACCCGTGGCGATGCTTAAGTGTGTCCGAATCATGTTAGCAATTGCGCATTTTATGATTATGAAATTTGGCAAATGGATGTAAAGACTGCATTCTGAATGGATTTCTAGAAGAAGAGTTGTATATGATGCAACCAGAAGGTTTTATCGATCCAAAGGGAGCTAATAAAGTGTGCAAGCTCCAGCGATCCATTTATGGACTGGTGCAAGCATCTCGGAGTTGGAATAAACGCTTTGATAGTGTGATCAAAGCATTTGGGTTCATCTGAGACTTTTGGAGAAGCTTTGTATTTACAAGAAAGTGAGTGGGAGCTCAGTAGCATTTCGATATTATATGTAGATGACATATTCTGATCGGAAATGATATAGAATTCTGGATAGCATAAAGGGATACTTGAATAAGAGTTTTTCAATGAAAGACCTCGGTGAAGCTGCTTACATATTGGGCATCAAAATCTATAGAGATAGATCAAGGCGCTTAATTGGACTTTCACAAAGCACATACCTTGACAAAATTTTGAAGAAGTTCAAAATGGATCAAGCAAAGAAAGGGTTCTTGCACGTGTTACAAGGTGCGAAGTTGAGTAAGACTCAATGCCCGACCACTGCAGAAGATAGAGAGAAAATGAAAGATGTTCCTATGCTTCAGCCATAGGCTCTATCATGTATGCAATCTTGTACCAGACCTGATGTGTGCCTTGCTATAAGCTTAGTAGGGAGGTACCAAAGTAATCCAGGTGGATCATCGGACAGTGGTCAAGAACATCTGAAATACGAAAAGGACTAAGGATATGTTTCTCGATATGGAGGTGACAAAGAGCTCATCGTAAAGGTTACGTTGATGCAAGCTTTGACACCGATCCGGACGATTCTAAATCGCAGACCGGATACGTATTTACACTAAGCGGAGGAGTCGGTTGGTGCGGTTCTAAACAAAGCGTCGTAGCGGGATCTACATGTGAAGCGGAGTACATAGCAGCTTCGGAAGCAGCTAATGAAGGAGTCGGATGAAGGAGTTCATATCCGATCTAGGTGTCATACCTAGTGCATCGGGTCCAATGAAAATCTTCTGTGACAATACTGGAGCAATTGCCTTAGCAAAAGAATCCAGATTTCACAAGAGGACCAAGCACATCAAGAGACGCTTCAATTCCATCCGGGATCTAGTCCAGATGGGAGACATAGAGATTTGCAAGATACATACGGATCTAAATGTAGCAGACCCGTTGACTAAGCCTCTTCCACGAGCAAAACATGATCAACACCAAAACTCCATGGGTGTTAGAATCATTACTAAGTAATCTAGATTATTGACTCTAGTGCAAGTGGGAGACTGAAGGAAATATGCCCTAGAGGCAATAATAAAGTTATTATTTATTTCCTTATTTCATGATAAATGTTTATCATTCATGCTAGAATTGTATTAACCGGAAACATGATACATGTGTGAATGCATAGACAAACAATATGTCACTAGTATGCCTCTACTAGACTAGCTTGTTAATCAAAGATGGTTATGTTTCCTAACCATGAACAAAGAGTTGTTATTTGATTAACAAGGTCACATCATTAGTTGAATGATCGATTGACATGACCCATTCCATTAGCTTAGCACACGATCGTTTAGTATGTTGCTACTGCTTTTATCCATGACATATACATGTTCCTGTAACTATGAGATTATGCAACTCCGTTTATCGGAGGAACACTTTGGTGCTACCAAACGTCACAACGTAATCGGGTGATTATAAAGGAGTACTACAGTGTGTTTCCAAAGGCGGATGTTGGGTTGGCGTATTTGAGATTAGGTTTTGTCACTCCGATTGTCGGAGAGGTATCTCTGGGCCCTCTCGGCAATACACATCATCGAAGCCTTGCAAGCATTACAACTAATGAGTTAGCTGTGAGATGATGTATTACGGAACGAGTAAAGAGACTTGCCGTAACGAGATTGAACTAGGTATTGGATACCGACGATCGAATCTCGGGCAAGTAACATACCGATGACAAAGGGAGCAACGTATGTTGTTATGCGGTCCGACCGATAAAGATCTTCAGAGAATATGTAGGAGCCAATATGGGCATCCAGGTCCCGCTATTGGTTATTGACCGAGATGTGTCTCGGTCATGTCTACATTGTTCTCGAACCGTAGGGTCCGCACGCTTAAGGTTTCGATGCGGTTATATTATGAGTTTATGTATTTTGATGTACCGAAGAAGTTCGAGTCCCGGATGTGATCACGGACATGACGAGGAGTCTCGAAATGGTCGAGACATAAAGATTGATATATTGGAAGCCTATATTTGGAGTTCGGAATGGTTCCGGTGAAATCGGATTTTACTTAGAACACCGGGGTTACTGGAACCCTCCCGGGGTTATTGGGCCTTAGTGGGCCATGAGGGAGAAGAGGAAGGGCGGCCAGGGGCAGGCGCGCCCCCCCCTAGTCCAAATAGGACAAGGAGAGGGGGCGCCCCCTTCCCTCTTCCCTCCCCCAATCCTACTCCAACTAGGAAGGGGGAGTCCTACTCGGTGGGAGTAGGACTCCTCAGCCGCCTCCTCCAAGGGCCGGCCGCACCCCTTGCTCCTTTATATCTGAGGCGGGGGGCACCCTAGAACACACAAGTTGATCTACGGATCGATCCTTAGCCGTGTCGGTGCCCCCTCCACCATATTCCACCTCGGTCATATTGTCGCAAAGCTTAGGCGAAGCCTGCGCCGATAGAACATCAAGATCGTCCTGCACGCCGTCGTCTTGACGGAACTCTCCTCCCGAAGCTCTCTTGGATGGAGCCCGAGGAGCGTCATCGAGCTGTCGTGTGTCAAGAACTCGGGCGCCGGAGTAACGGCGCCGGATCGGTCGGATCGCGAGGAGAGCGTCGACTACTTCCTCTACGTTGTGACCGCTTCGCTTCGGTCTCACGAGTGCGTGACAACACTCTCCCTCTCGTTGCTATGCATCACCATGATCTTGCGTGTGCGTGGGAAATTTTTGAAATTACTATGTTCCCCAACAAGTGGACATATGGGAACTTGACTACGGACATGATTTTAAGGTCCCTTTGTTTAAGTGCAAATGGGTCAATCATGTCAGAGGCGGGTGCGTGTAGACCCACAATGCGGAATGACAACGGTGATCTGAAAAATCTTGGGTACACCGACGAACCGTTCGTCCTAGCCAATGATGTGGCACATGTTATCTATGTGAAGGACATGTCCATGAGACCAAGAAAGAGAAAAGATAAGGAAGCAAATACATCATACGATGAGCCCAAGCGCCACATAGTTAGCTTCAGAAAAAGGGACATCGTGGGAGTGGAGGACAAGATGACATGTCTCAAGATTATGAAAACTTTCATGAAATTCCTCCCTTTAAAGTCAAGGCTGACCCCACATCCCGATAAACGATGAAGATTATCCATGGTTACGGCGCAATAAGCAAATGACACAAGCGAAGAAAAGGTGAAGACTTTCTCCATAACTATTATGATGATATATACCATGCCAACTTTGTAATCCAGATTTAGTATGATACCATTGTTCGTTTTGTACATGCACATGCTATGTGTGGGTCAATTTATGATACCATGCCAACTTTCAACTTTTTCAGAGTTCATTTGAAATGCTTTAATGTCTTACGGTTCGGCCCTCGTAATAATTAAAAATAGCAACAATAAGTATTTTGTTGTAAGTAGAAACAAAATAAAATAAATAAAGCAAGAAAGAAAAAAAAAGTGTTTTCAAATTTGAAAAGTAATGGCACTAACAGAAAGTTTATAATTTTCCTAAAACTAAAAGCAAAAAGAATTAAAAAATAAAGCAAAAAACAAAAGAAAATAAATAATGCGAAAACAAAACAAAAAAAACAACGATAAGTATTTTGTTGTAAGTAGAAACAAAATAAAATAAATAAAGCAAGAAAGAAAACAAAAAAAGTGTTTTCAAATTTGAAAAGTAATGGCACTAACAGAAAGTTTATAATTTTCCTAAAACTAAAAGCAAAAAGAATTAAAAATAAAGTAAAAAACAAAAGAAAATAAATAATGCAGAAAACAAAACAAAAAAAACAACAATAAGTATTTTGTTGTAAGTAGAAACAAAATAAAATAAATAAAGCAAGAAAGAAAACAAAAAAAGTGTTTTCAAATTTGAAAAGTAATGGCACTAACAGAAAGTTTATAATTTTCCTAAAACTAGAAGCAAAAAGAATTAAAAAATAAAGCAAAAAAAAAGAAAATAAATAATGCAGAAAACAAAACAAAAAAACAACAATAAGTATTTTGTTGTAAGTAGAAACAAAATAAAATAAATAAAGGAAGAAAAAAAGTGCCACCCATCGGGCCCCAACGGCGTGAATCGACTTGTATCCCTAATTTGGGCCAGATTCAGCCCTTGAAGGCCCAAGGCCCAGCAGGCAAAGCAGTAGCAAGTAGGCGCATAAGCCTGCAGTGGGAAGGAGTTCAAGAGGGAGCAGCGGGGGGCTTATAAACCACTGCGCTCCCTCTCAACTAGCGAGGCGGGACTAAACTTTGGCCCCGACGCGGGCGTGAGGGCCTTTGGTCCCGGTTGGTGGCACCAACCGGGACTAAAGGGGGCTTTAGTCGGTTGGGAGCCACCAACCGGGACCAAAGGTCGCAGACTTCCGCCCTTTGGGCTGCCGAAAAAGGGCCTTTGGTCGGTTGGTGGCTCCAACCGGGACTAAAGGCATTAGTCCCGTTGGTGCCACCAACCGACCAATGCTCCTTGTATATAAGTAGCACTTCGCAGTTTTTGCGATTCATCGCCACAGTTGCCCCACGACGGCGCCGAACACATCGACGTCGCCAGCTGCCCGCGCCGCCCCCGCCCCCCCGCGCCGCCGCCGCCGCCGCCGCCGCGCCCGTCGTCGTCGCCGTCCTCCCCGAAACCAGCGCTTCGCCGTCGTCGCCGCCAGAGCTCTGCCTTGTCGCCGCCCGCTCCGCCAGCGTCAGCGCCGTCCAAGCCCAGCGCCCGCGCCCGTCGCCGTCGCCGTCGCCCGCCCCGCATGAATCAGGAGTGAGCCGCCCCACCACAGCTCTTTTTCTTTCATTTTATTAGTTTTATTTTTTGTTCAATGTATATATATATATATGTATGTATATATGTGGCTATATATATATGCGGTTCTGTTTTTTCATTTTTATTAGTTTAGTTTTTTGTTTATATATATCTATATATAATGTATATGTGTATGTATGTGGCTATGTGTATGTAATGTTTAAAATTGTTCAGATTATGTTTTTGTTGATATATGTATTTATTGTTCATATGTGTATTAATGTTTTCATATATGCAAAAGATAGATTTTTAGAAAAGTTCGGTTTTTTTCTGTTCATAGATTTTTTTTGTTGATATTAATTATTGTAGAATATGCAAATGTTTGTATATTCATATGAACAATGCATTAGGCAAAACCTTTGTTTTTTTCGAAATTTTCTATTTGAACATTTTTTTAAAACAAGCAATACTAAAAGAATGAGAGGAAAAAGGAAAATAAGAAGAGGAAGAAAGGAGAAAAAGAGGAGAGGAAGAAGAGGAGAAATAAATAAGAAGAGGAAAAAAGAAGAAAAAGAAGAGGAGAAGAAGAAAGGAATAGAGGAGAATTTCTCCTCTCTCCTCTATTCCTTTCTTCTTCTCCTCTTTTTTTCTTCTTTTACTTCTTCTTCTTCTTCCTTCTTCCTTCTTCCTTCTTCCTCTTTTCTTCCTTTTCCTTAATTATTTTCCTTTCTCGAGGAGAAGAAGAAAAAGAAGAGGAGAAGAAGAAAGAAAGGAAAGGAGAAAGAAGAAACTTCAACACGAGGGGTGGTACCGATACCCCCTCCCCGATAACATTATTTTCCCATGTATATGTTTGTCGCGTCGTTGTCGATATAACCCCCTCTAGATACAACTGCAGCACCCCTCGGCCTCTCGCTCGACCAAAACTCTCGAGGACACCCAAACCCTAGAGAAAAACGATGTTGCAGGTCTCCTACGTACCCCCTCCCGCTGCGCTCCTACCCGACAAATTAACTCTCTCGAGGCCACCCAAATTTATCAAGTTAAAAGAGCGTTATCGTCGAGGCCACCCCAAACCCTTGAAGCTTTGTGTCGAGGCGACCCCAAACCCTAGAGAAGCAGCGTCGAGGCCACTAACATGATTCCTTATTGTGATTAGCTAGCTAGTTCTACGTTTGCCACTATGTACTATGTTTGAATAATAATTGACATGTTGTCAATATTTGCAGAAACTATGGAGCACTCCCGAGACGAAGAAACAGAAGCGATGTTGGGGGAAATAATCGCAAATGGAAGTGATGATGTTGCGTCATTTCTCATCGACACCGTTGGTCAGATGGATGAAGAAGAGGGCTATGATTATGATGGCTTCGACCCATTAATGCGGTACAAGAGGAGGACTATGTTCATGATGGCTCGGTGACACAATGGAGGTACAAGACGAAGGAGACCGTGCGAGCCAAGTCACGTAACCGAGTCCGGCCAGGTATATATATATTAGTTAAGCCCGTCTTGACAAGTTAATTGATGCATCCATTGTTTTGGTATATGTACACATATTAAATAATCGTCGTCTTTCTTCCTTATAATTTCTAGCCCTCCGGATCGAGCACAACCCGGTAAGGAGACGAGGCCCAAGAAAAAGTTGAGCTCGGATGAAAAGTTTGAGATCATAGAAATCGCGCCTAACGGCGAACCGATTGAACCCATCCGCAAAGAAGGCATTTTCGCTCGGTGTGGGGTTCTTGTTAGGGACAGATCCCGATCAAGATCCAAAATGGTATAAGCTCTGCTAAGGATGAAGACGCCGAGGTGTCTTATGTCAATGATATCGTGAAAGAAGATCTTTGGAATGAGTGAAGGCAAATTTCACCCTACCGCCAGAGGAGGATCCGGAGAAGCCGTTATAGAGCAATTAATCAAGTCTTGTGCTCTTAAGAAGATGGCTGGCCTAATGAGGAGGTGGAGGAAAGAGCTGAACCAGTTTGTCAAGAAAAAGAGACACCAGAATTCATCGGCAAATATGAGAAGATCAAAGATCATCGCCCGCATTTGTGGCCCACAAGACATCGAAAAAGAGTAAGAAGATGTCGGAGACAAACAAGAAAAATGCTGCGAAGAAGAAGCTTCACCATCGCACGGGTCGGTGGCTACCTCAAAGCCCGGCCTAAGTGGTCCAAGGCTGAGCATGATCTGCTTGAAAAAGGGATCGAACCGAGAGACAATCGCTGGCAGGACCGTTGCGGACTTGGTTCTTGAAGTCTGGCGGAACCTTGGACCTATGTGAGGCGGTGTAAGTGGGCGGACGAGCAATCGCAAACACCACCAAGAAACTTCGACACTATATCGATGCAAAAGCAGCGAGGGCGTTCCTTCCAAGCAGGAGAAGGACGAGCTCACAATGGCCCTTAGGAATCCCGAGCACCACAGGACGGACACGAGGCACGCCAGCTCCCTTCCGTGGAATGTTGGTTTTCCGGACGCGGGGTTACAAAACCCACGAGAGGAGGAAGAAACTGGAGCAGGACCAAATCAGGCGCTGCTTGGAAGGGTAATGGGGCTAGAGGATCGAGAAGAGGAACGAAAGCGGCGGATCGCAACAAGCGACATGCGAAGCTTCCCGGCTACCCGCCATCTCGGCGGAGAAGCGGCGTTGCTTCCACCGAGCTGCTTCAGCGGAGCATGTCTTGACGGCTCCTGCCAGCTATCCGTGGATGGTATCACGAGTCTCAAAATTGCCACATTATGGCGCGATGCATGAATTTGAAGGTCAAGGAAGCTGTTGGCCAAGTTTATCCTAGTGGACCCGGCACAACTTATCACCGCCACCGATTCGGAAGGATTTGCTAAGGTGATGGTTGATGAAATAACGGAGGGATTTGAGGACCTCGCGCTTGAGCACCCTACCGGTGAAGGGGAGACTAGGCTAGGTTCTGCTCTGAAGACTCCATGCCTATAGCGGAAGGAGCTCATCGACCTTCTGAGCTGGACACCTCCGCCTCCTCCTCCTCCGGCGAGTCAGGGCACTCCGCCTCCTCCTCCGGCGAGTGACGATCAGGGCACGCGTGGCGGCACTCCGCCTCCTTCTCCGGCGCGTGTCGGCACTCCGCCTCCTCCTTCTCTGCCTCGCCAGCAAGGGCGGAAGAGACCCGCCGCCGCCCCGGCTGCTCCGACGCGTCGTAGTCCTTCTCCTCCACCTCATAAGCAAGCACGAAAGAAGACAGACGCCGCAGCTGTTGGGGAACGTTGCAGAAAATTAAAAAATTTCCTATGGTTTCACCAAGATCCATCTATGAGTTCATCTAAGAAACGAGTCATGGGAGAGAGTTTGCATCTACATACCACTTGTAGATCGCGTGCGGAAGCTTGCAAGGTGATGATGGAGTCGTACTCGACGTGATTCAGATCACCGATGACCAAGTGCTGAACGGACGGCACCTCCCGTTAAACACACGTACGGCACGGGTGACGTCCCCTCCGTCTTGATCCAGCAAGGAGGAAGGAGAGGTTGAGGAAGACAGCTCCACCGGCAGCACGACGGCGTGGTGATGGTGGAGAGGCGATACTCAAGCGGGCTTCGTCGGCGCTTGCGGAGGAGGAGGTGTTGGGGAGGGAGGGCTGCGCCTTGGAGATGGGTGCTGCAGCCCCCTCCCTCCCCCATTTATATAGGCCCCAGGGGCCCGCCCTGAGATCCAATCTCCAGGGGGCGGCGGCCAAGGGGTGGAGTGCCCCCAAGCCAGGCGGGCGCCCCTAGGGTTTCAACCCTAGGCGCGGGGGGCCTAGGGGCGCACCAGCCCACTATGGGCTGGTTCCTCCCACTTCAGCCCATGGGGCCCTCCGGATGGGTGGCCCCACCGGTGGACCCCGGACCCTTCCGGTGGTCCCGGTACATTATCGGGAGACCCCGAAACTTTCTCGACGGCCGAAATACCACTTCCTATATATTATTCTTTACCTCCGGACCATTCCGAAACTCCTCGTGACGTCCGGGATCTCATCCGGGACTCCTAACAACATTCGGTAGTCACATACTAGTCTTCCTAATAACCCTAGCGTCACCGAACCTTAAGTGTGTAGACCCTACGGGTTCGAGAGACACGCAGACATGACCAAGACGACTCTCGGGCAATAACCAACAGCGGGGTCTGGATACCCATGTTGGCTCCCACATGCTCCTCGATGATTTCATCGGTTGAACCACGATGTCGAGGATTCGATCAAACCCTGTATGCAATTCCCTTTGTCAATCGGTATGTTACTTGCCCGAGACTCGATCGTCGGTATCCCAATACCTTGTTCAGTCTCGTTACCAGCAAGTCACTTTACTCGTACCGTAATGCATGATCCCGTGACCAACACCTTGGTCACATTGAGCTCATTATGATGATGCATTACCGAGTGGGCCCAGAGATACCTCCCGTCATACGGAGTGACAAATCCAGCCTCGATCCGTGTCAACCCAACAGATACTTTCGGAGATACCGTAATGCACCTTTATAGTCACCCGATTCGTTGTGACGTTTGATACACCCAAGGCACTCCTACGGTATCCGGAGTTACGATCTCATGGTCGAAGGAAGAGATACTTGACATTGGCAAAGCTCTAGCAAACGAACTACACGATCTTTGTGCTATGCTTAGGATTGGGTCTTGTCCATCACATCATTCTCCCAATGATGTGATCCCGTTATCAACGACATCTAATGTCCATAGTCGAGAAACCATGACCATCTGTTGATCTGTGAGCTAGTCAACTAGAGGCTCACTAGGGACATATTGTGGTCTATGTGTTCACACGTGTATTACGATTTCCGGATAATACAGCTTATAGCATGAACAAAAGACAATTATCATGAACAATGAAATATAATAATACTTTTATTATTGCCTCTAGGGCATATTTCCAACATCTCCCACTTGCACTAGAGTCACTAATCTAGTTACATTGTGATGAATCGAACACCCGTCTGAGTTCGGTGTTGATCATGTTTTGCACGCGAGAGAGGTTTAGTCAGCGGATCTGCGACATTCGGATCCGTGTGCACTTTGCAAATCTCTATGTCTCCATCTTGAACATTTTCACGGATGGAGTTGAAACGACGCTTGATGTGCTGGTCTTCTTGTGAAACCAGGCTCCTTGGCAAGGGCAATAGCTCCAAGTGTTGTCACGAAGAGTTTGATCGGCCCCGACGCATTGGGTATGACTCCTAGGTCGGTGATGAACTCCTTCACCCAAATCGCTTCATCGCGCTGCCTCCGAGGCTGCCATGTACTCCGCTTCACACGTAGATCCCGCCACGGCGCTCGCTTGCAACCGCACTTCTTCGCTCCACCATTCAACATATACACGTATCTGGTTTGTGACTTAGAGTCATCGGATCTGAGTCGGCTAAGCGTCGGCGTAACCCTTCTGACGAGCTCTTCGTCTCCTCCATAAGCGAAACATGTCCTTTGTCCTTTTCGGTGCTTCAGATATTCTTGACCGCTGTCCGGTGTTCCTTGCCGGAATTACTTTGGTATCTTGCTACCAAACTTATGGCATGGTTTACATCAGGCCTGGTACACAGCATGGCATACATAATAGATCCTATGGCTGAAGCATAGGGGATGACACTCATCTCTTCTTTGTCTTTTGCCATGGTCGGGGACTGAGCCGAGCTCAATCTCACACCTTGTAACATAGGCAAGAACCCCTTCTTGGACTGATCCATTTTGAACCTCTTCAAAATCTTATCAAGGTATGTGCTTTGTGAAAGACCTATGAGGCATCTCGATCTATCTCTATAGATTTTGATGCCTAATATATAAGCAGCTTCTCCAAGGTCCTTCATTGAAAAACACTTATTCAAGTAGGCCTTTATGCTGTCCAGAAGATTTGTATCATTTCCCATCAAGAGTATGTCATCTACATATAATAGGAGAAATGCTACAGAGCTCCCACTCACTTTCTTGTAAACGCAGGCTTCTCCATAAGTCTCAAGATAAACCCAAACGCTTTGATCATCTCATCAAAGCGAATGTTCCAACTCCGAGATGCTTGCACCACCATAAATGGATCATTGGAGCTTGCATACTTTGTTAGCGTTCTTAGGATCGACAAAACCTTCCGGCTGCATCATATACAGCTCTTCCTTAAGATGACCGTTAAGGAATGCCGTTTTGACGTCCATATGCCATATCTCATAATCATAGTATGCGGCAATTGCTAACATGATTCGGACGGACTTCAGCTTCGCTACGGGAGAGAATGTCTCGTCGTAGTCAATCCCTTGAACTTGTCGATAACCCTTAGCGACAAGTCGAGCTTTATAGATGGTAACATTTCCATCCGCGTCCGTCTTCTTCTTAAAAATCCATTTGTTTTCTATCGCTCGCCGATCATCGGGCAAGTCTGTCAAAGTCCAAACTTTGTTTTCATACATGGATTCTATCTCGGATTTCATGGCTTCAAGCCATTTGTTGGAATCCAGGCCCGCCATCGCTTCTTCATAGTTCGAAGGTTCACCGTTGTCTAACAACATGATTTCCAGGACAGGGTTGCCGTACCACTCTGGTGCGGAACGTGTCCTTGTGGACCTACGAAGTTCAGTAGCAACTTGATCCGAAGTACCTTGATCATCATCATTGGTTTCCTCTTCAGTTGGTGTGGGCATCACAGGAACATTTTCCTGCGCTGCACCATTTTCCCGTTCGAGAGGTAGTACTTCATCGAGTTCTACTTTCCTCCCACTTACTTCTTTCGAGAGAAACTCTTTTTCCAGAAAGCATCCGTTCTTGGCAACAAAGATCTTGCCTTCGGATCTTAAGTAGAAGGTATACCCGACAGTTTCCTTAGGGTATCCTATGAATCGCATTTTTCCGACTTGGGTTCGAGCTTTTCAGGTTGAAGTTTCTTGACATAAGCATCGCATCCCCAAACTTTTAGAAACGATAGCTTAGGTTTCTTCCCAAACCATAATTCATACGGTGTCGTCTCAACGGATTTAGACGGTGCCCTATTTAAAGTGAATGTAGCTGTCTCTAGGCGTATCCCCAAAATGATAGCGGTAAATTGGTAAGAGACATCATAGACCGCACCATATCCAATAGAGTCCGATTCGACGTTCGGACACACCGTTTCACCGAGGTGTTCGGTAGGGCGTGAGTTGTGAAACGATTCCACATTTCTTTAAGTGTGTGCCAAATTCGTGACTTAAGTATTCTCCTCCACGATTTGATCGTAGGAACTTTATCTTTCGGTCACGTTGATTCTCCACCTCATTCTGAAATTCCTTGAACTTTTCAAAGGTCTCGATTTGTGTTTCATTAAGTAGACATACCCATATCTACTCAAGTCATCAGTGAGAGTGAGAACATAACGATATCCTCCGCGAGCCTCAACGCTCATTGGACCGCACACATCGGTATGTATGATTTCCAACAAGTTGGTTGCTCGCTCCATTGTTTCGGAGAACGGAGTCTTGGTCATTTTGCCTAAGAGGCATGGTTCGCATGTGTCAAACGATTCATAATCAAGAGACTCTAAAAGTCCATCAGCATGGAGCTTCTTCATGCGCTTGACACCAATGTGACCAAGGCGGCGATGCCACAAGTATGTGGGACTATCGTTATCAACTTTACATCTTTTGGCATCCACACTATGAACATGTGTAATATTACGCTCGAGATTCATCAAGAATAAACCATTGACCATCGGACATGACCATAAAACATATCTCTCATATAAATCGAACAACCATTATTCTCATACTTAAATGAGTAGCCATCTCGTATCAAGCGAGATCCGGATACAATGTTCATGCTCAAACTTGGCACTAAATAACAATTATTAAGGTTCAAAACTAATCCCGTGGGTAAATGTAGAGGCAGCGTGCGGCGGCGATCACATCGACTCTGGAACCATTCCCGACGCGCCGTCACCTCGTCCCTTCGCCACCTCCGTTTATTCCGCAGCTCTGCTGTGAGTTACAAATATGAGCAACGGCACGGTATCAAATACCGGGAGTTACTACGAGTCTTCGTAAGGTACACATCAATTACATGTATATCAAATATGCCTTTGGTGTTGCGGCCTTCTTATCCGCTAAGTATTTGGGGCAGTTCCGCTTCGATGACCCTTTCCTTGCAATAAAAGCACTCGATCTCGTGCTTGGGTCCATTCTTTGACTTCTTCCCAAGCAAGCGGCTTACGGGCGCGGCAACTTCCTTGCCGTCCTTCTTGAAGTTCTTCTTGCCCTTGCCCTTCTTGAACTTAGTGGTCTTATTGACCATCAACACTTGATGTTCTTTCTTGATTTCAGCCTCTGCTGACTTCACATCGAGTACACTTCAGAATGGTCTTCACCATCCCACGCATGTTGTAGTTCATCACAAAGCTCTTGTAGCTTGGTGGAAGCGATCGAGGATTCTGTCAATGATCGCCTCATCAGGGAGGTTAATGTTCACCGGGTCATACGGTTGTGCAACCTGACATCTTGAGGATGTGCTCACCGACGTAACTATTTTCCTCCATCTTACAAGCTGTAGAACTTGTCGGAGACATCATATCTCTCGACCGGGCATGAGCTTGGAAAACTAGTTTCAGCTCTTGAACATCTCATATGCTCCGTGATGCTCAAAACGCTTTTGGAGCCCCGGTTCTAAGATGTAGAGCATGCCGCCTTTGAGCGAGGGAGTAATCATCGAGCGAGTCCGCCAAGCGTTCAAATTGTCTTGCAAGTCTTTGGGAGAACAGGTGGGTCACCTAACGGTGCTTCTAGGACATATTGTTTCTTGGCAGCTATGAGGATGATCCTCGTGTTCGGACCCGATCCGTATAGTTGCTGCCATCATCTTTCAGCTTGGTTTTCTCTAGGAACGCGTTGAAGTTCATGTTGACATTAGCGTTGGCCATTGATCTACAAGACATATTTGCAAAGGTTTTAGACTAAGTTCATGATAATAAAGTTCTAATCAAAATTATGAACTCCTACTTAGATTAGACATCCCTCTAGTCATCTAAGTGTTACACGATCCGAGTCGACTAGCCCGTGTCCGATCATCACGTGAGACGGACTAGTCATCATCGGTGAACATCTTCATGTTGATCGTATCTTCCATACGACTCGTGTTCGACCTTTCGGTCTCCGTGTTCGAGGCCATGTCCGTACATGCTAGGCTCGTCAAGTTAACCCTAAGTGTTTTCGCTGTAAAACTGTCTTACACCCGTTGTATGTGAGCGTAAGGATCCATCACACCCGATCATCACGTGGTGCTTAGAAACGACGAACTGTAGCAACGGTGCACGCTTAGGGGAACACTTCTTGAAATTTTGTAAGGATCATCTTATTTACTACCGCCGTCCTAAGTAAACAAGATGTAAAAGCATAATAAACATCACATGCAATTATATAGTTGTGACATGATATGGCCAATATCATATAGCTCCATTGATCTCCATCTTCGAGGCTCCATGATCATCTTGTCACCGGCTTGACACCATGATCTCCATCATCATGATCTCCATCATCGTGTCTTCATGAAGTTGTCACGCCAACGACTACTTCTACTTCTATGACTAACGCGTTTAGCAATAAAGTAAAGTAGTTTACATGGCGTTCTTCAATGACACGCAGGTCATACAAAAAATAAAGACAACTCCTATGGCTCCTGCCGTTGTCATACTCATCGACATGCAAGTCGTGAATCCTATTACAAGAACATGATCTCATACATCACAATTCATCATTCATCACAACTTCGGCCATATCACATCACATGATCAATCGCTGCAAAAACAAGTTAGGCGTCCTCTAATTGTTGTTGCATCTTTTACGTGGCTGCGATTGGGTTCTAGCAAAACGTTTTCTTACCTCGAATCACCACAACGTGATTTTGTCAACTTCTATTTGCCCTTCATAAGGGCCTGTTCATCGAATCCGCTCCAACTAAAGTGGGAGAGACAGACACCCGCCAGCCACCTTATGCAACTAGTGCATGTCAATCGGTGGAACCGGTCTCACGTAAGCGTCACGTAAGGTTGGTCCGGGCGCTTCATCCCACAATACCGTTGAAGCAAGAAAAGACTAGTAGAGGCAAGTAAGTTGACAAGATCAACGCCCACAACAAATTGTGTTCTACTCGTGCATTAGAGAACTACGCATAGACCTAGCTCATGATGCCACTTTGTTGGGGAGCGTTGCGAGAAAATTAAAATTTTTCCTACGGTTTCACCAAGATCCATCTATGAGTTCATCTAAGCAACGAGTCATGGGAGAGAGTTTGCATCTACATACCACTTGTAGATCGCGTGCGAAGCTTGCAAGGTGATGATGGAGTCGTACTCGGCGTGATTCAGATCACCGATGACCAAGTCTTGAGCGGACAGCACCTCCGCGTTCAACACACATACGGCACGGGTGGCGTCCCCTCCGTCTTGATCCAGCAAGGAGGAAGGAGAGGTTGAGGAAGACAGCTCCACCGGCAGACGACGGCGGCGTGGTGATGGTGGAGAGGCGATCTCGGCGAGGCTTCGCCCGAGCGCTTGCGGAGGAGAGGTGTTGGGAGGGAGGGCTGCGCCTTGGAGATGGGTGCTGCAGCCCCCTCCCTCCCCTTTATATAGGCCCCGGCGCGCGCCCCCCTGAGATCCAATCTCCAAGGGGCGGCGGCCAAGGGGTGGAGTGCCCCCAAGCCAGTGGGCGCCCCCCCTAGGGTTTCAACCCTAGGCGCGGGTGGGCCTAGGAGGCGCACCAGCCCACTATGGGCTGGTTCCTCCCACTTCAGCCCATGGGGCCCTCCGGGATGGGTGGCCCCACCGGTGGACCCAGGGACCCTTCCGGTGGTCCCAGACATTCTGGGAGACCCGAAACTTTCCCGACAGCCAAAATACCACTTCCTATATATTATTCTTTACCTCCGGACCATTCCAAACTCCTCGTGACGTCCGGGATCTCATCCGGACTCGAACAACATTCGTAGTCACATACTAGTCTTCCTAATAACCCTAGCGTCACCGAACCTTAAGTGTGTAGACCCTACGGGTTCGGAGACACGCAGACATGACCAAGGCGACTCTCGGGCAATAACCAATAGCGGGTCTGATACCCATGTTGGCTCCCACATGCTCCTCGATGATTTCATCGGTTGAACCACGATGTCGAGATTCGATCAAACCACGTATGCAATTCCTTTGTCAATCGGTACGTTACTTGCCCGAGACTCGATCGTCGGTATCCCAATACCTTGTTCAGTCTCGTTACCGGCAAGTCACTTTACTCGTACCGTAATGCATGATCCCATGACCAACACCTTGGTCACATTGAGCTCATTATGATGATGCATTACCGAGTGGGCCCAGAGATACCTCCCCGTCATACGGAGTGACAAATCCCAGTCTCGATCCGTGTCAACCCAACAGATACTTTCGAGATACCTGTAATGCACCTTTATAGTCACCCGATTCGTTGTGGCGTTTGATACACCAAAGGCACTCCTACGGTATCCGGGAGTTACACGATCTCATGGTCGAAGGAAGAGATACTTGACATTGGCAAAGCTCTAGCAAACGAACTACACGATCTTTGTGCTATGCTTAGGATTGGGTCTTGTCCATCACATCATTCTCCCAATGATGTGATCCCGTTATCAACGACATCTAATGTCCATAGTCAGGAAACCATGACCATCTGTTGATCACAACGAGCTAGTCAACTAGAGGCTCACTAGGGACATATTGTGGTCTATGTGTTCACACGTGTATTACGATTTCCGGATAATACAGTTATAGCATGAACAAAAGACAATTATCATGAACAATGAAATATAATAATACTTTATTATTGCCTCTAGGGCATATTTCCAACAGCAGCCGCTCCGTCTGCTCCGGCGTCTAGCAGCACAAGAAGAGAGAGGCAATACAGATACGGTCCACCTCTAAAGCCTGTAGAGAAGTTACCGTACGAGAGGACCAAGGAGGAAACCGATACGATCGTGCAGACCCACGTGAAGGAGTTCTTTGAAGGGGTGAAAGCAAAGATACATCCACCTCCAGAGGAGAAGGTAGATCCGGTGGAAGCAAAGGGCACTCTCGATGCCTTGAGGAAACCACCAAAGTCTCCGCCGAGAACCAACTATGAGCGCATTACTGAGCAGACATATCTCCAAGCCAAGCGGTCGGGAACTACTGTCAGTGATAAAAGGTCAAAAGAACAACGAGCAAAGGGAAAAAAATTGCCCACTCGGCGAACAAGCACGACAATCGTGCCCCCGCTCAATGTGTCTAATCCTCCGGGGCGGTGGCGGTTATGGCAATCTTGGAGATTACCCGACCGACGATGCACTTCCTGATTTCATGGAGGTGGACTTATTCAGATCTGATGCGGGAAGCCTCTCGTCAAAGATGAAAAGTCTCGACAACAATGATGCGAAGATTCCATAGTTGGTACATGAAAACCTGCAGAGAGTCCGAGGGACGAACACTTTGTATCTGAAAATTAAAGAGGAGCACGACCTCGTTTCAAATGATCTGTTGTCTATTCCATTTGAGGAGTTCTTGAGTTCTTCAATCAAAAGGCCCTCGATAAATTAATGGTCTTTTGCTACTGCTGTAAGTACTATTTCGTCATTAGTCTCGTATATATAGCTCGGCTCTTTCATTGCATGTATTTATAATTAATTATCCTCAATATATTATGCAGATTGAAGATCGTCGAGTGCAAAAAAAATGAAATCTATGATATTGGGTTCATTAACACAAATATCATAGATGTTTTTCTGGTTAAAAAGCGTGCCGAAGAGGCCGAGGACAACTTGCTACAATCATTGATCAAAAATCAAAACAAAGATACCATACTCTTTCCTTACCACGGCCCGTGAGTGTTCTTGTCGTATGCATATTCGGTTTTCCTTATTACTCGGCGAGGTTAATGTAATTGATGAGTTATGCATGCGTGCAGGTTTCACTATATTCTTACGGAGATTAAGCTTGAGCGTGGACTAGTAACCGTCTTAGACTCTAGACGGAAAGATCCCAACACCTATGCGGACATGACTGAAATGCTCAGCAAGTAAGTTCAATCGATCATTATCGCACCATATCGGCAACTTTTGTTCATTTCCTGATATCTCAAGTAATAACAAATATTTTCTTTGTCTTGCAGGGTTTGAAACAGTTCACCGCACAAGCTCGGGACTGCCGAAGGAGCTGCGATATACATACCAAAGTAAGTACTACTGGCGCGCATCTCCCGTTGATTCATAGCTATACTTTCATCAATGCCATTTATATAATGCTTCATTATCAGTTTGATTGACCTATATTTCTCGTAAAGTGCTTGTGGCAGGAGGAAGGGAATGATTTACGTGGATACTACGTGTGCGAGTTCATCCACAACGCGACTTTGAAAAACAAGCGGGGCTACTCTAGAAGACAATATGAAGTGCGTAAGCAATAATATTCACAATTTCATTTTATTACACCATCATTTCTGTTGAGTTTCATTCATATATATGTATTAATTAACCCCTTCTTCAAATTAATTAGGCGTGGCGGATCGGGATGAACTCCTACCACCAGATCGCATTAAAGCAATTCAAGAGGAATTGGCGGGATTCTTTCTTGAACACGTCATCGAAGAAAGCCGAGAATACCATGTGGAACTTGAATTCAAATGCTAGTGGTTTGTAATTAAGAGATCTTATATAGATTGTACATGTATGTAGCCAGTAAAACTTGTTGTTCGACCAATCTCTCGGAGAAGGAGAGGTCGATCGATCACTTCTCTCGGTATGCATGGCGAACTTACATCTTGAATGGTTCTCTCGATCACTTATGTATATATACTACGTGGCGTCGAGCAAGCACGGACATAAGAGAGACACTTCTCTGTATTAATTAGCTAGCTAACACAATATCTAAACACCTAAATTAACCCCCAAAACCCCCAACCCCCTCCTTGAAAAAAAAAACCTAGCCATCGAATGCAGACACGTGGATGCCTTTTGATCCGGTTGGAGCCACCAACCGGACCAAAGGCCCCTGACCGGGCTCGGCGCACAGGGCCACGTGGAGGCACATTGGTCCCGGTTCGTGTTTGAACCGGGACTAATGGTTGAGGTATTAGTAACGACCCATTAGTCCCGGTTCCCGAACCGGAACTAAAGGCCCTTACGAACCGGGACTAATTGGTGGTTTTCTACTAGTGCACGTCTTCTTCGCGGGCACCACCGCTGCCCCACACCGAGCTGTGCGGCGCGACGTCGACTCCGGTGCGGACGGCGCCCCCATCATCCCGGGCTGCACCGCTGCCGATGGGCGCCTTCCCTAGGGTTGGTGGAGATAACGTCGTTGTACTGCTCCATCTGCCGCTGCCGCCACTGTGCGTCTCCCCTAGAAGAGAGGTTGAGGAAGAGGGCGGCATGGTGCTGCGCCGCCGCCGCACTTGCAAGCAGCCGCTAGAGAACGAAGATCCAGGCCGAGAGCCGCTTCGGCAGGAGTGGAGATGGCGAGGTGGATTAGAATGGACAGCGGGCTGCTGCGAACGGTGGGTGTGGGCGGCGGTGGGTGGATCGACGGGGAGACGAACGACATGCAGGGCACGTTTGGTTTGAGGCATGGGAGCTGCACGCCTGGCCTGGGCTCTCCCTGCACCCTGCCTGGTATTTGTTTGGATGGTGTCCTGAAAAATGAAACATCTGCCTGGCCTGAGAGTCCATGCAACGTAACGTGATTAGCCTGGTCTAGATTTAAAAAATAAAAGAAAAAACATGCTTGGCCCGGACATGTACTCCCTCCGTTCCAAAATTGATGACTCAACTTTGTACTAACTTTGGTACAAAGTTGAGTCATCTATTTTGGATTGGAGGGAGTACCAATCAGCCTGTTTCTCTTCATTTCTGCAGAATTTTATATTGATCTTAACTTTCTGAAAGAGAAAGAAGTTTTGAAAAGGCTATGTGAGAAGGAAAATATGTGATGTTCTCGATCCAAAGCTTTGGTTATAAGGTCCGCCAGCTGATCAGCGGTGCAAACGTAGTTGACCTTCATCTTACCTTCTTCCACGCAATCCTCAATGTGATGATAAATCATGTCAATGTGCCCGCTCCTATCATACCGCACTGGATTCTCGGGTAGAAAATGTGTAGATTCACTGTCAACATTGAGTCAAAATTTTCATATGTGTCGGCTACACGAATTCACCATAAATCTGAAAGAAGAATTCGAAGTGAAAGGGATGACTTACATTACTAAAGCGGCAATTAGACTCGGTCAGATGCACCTTGGGATTTAGAAGTGGCTCGTCATTGTGGCCCCCATATTCTTGTTTCTATTATGTTGGCTAGAGGAGTGGTCTTGTTTACGTGACGATATGTGTTGGGCGTCTTGGGCGGAGGCAACAACCATGGACCACGCCACTCCATCCATGAGGGAAGCAACTTGAGGCGGTTGCCTCCTCCTACGATCTCCATTCACAACAAATTAAACTCAAGAAAACCAGAAGAACTCTTGAAATAATTTTTTTTTCAGCCCTCACTTGGCTATATGGTTCTCTCACTGGAACTGCTGTTTTTTTCCGTAACAGAAAGAACACCGCTCAATGGTTGTTTATTTAGATCTAATGGTGGCAAGGAAAATCAGGTACGGTGGAATATAAGCGAGTGTGTGGCAGCCCCTTCTTCTGAAATTTAGCATAGTGCAAAACTGTACTAAGGCAATAAATCTGATTAAACATTAGCCATGAGCATGCAAACAACAAAAACAACAGGAGCAACCAACATGATCGAACTGTTGGAAAACTAAGTAAACTTACATGCTTGGATTGTGCCAAACCTTGTAATATCTGCAATACCTTTCTAGTACAACTTTCATCTTGGGGATTGCAACATTAGTATGCCACTTTGTTGAATGATGAGGTAGACTTGAAGGCCAACGTGCCTGCATGACACGATATATTCCAAATTAATTTACCATAATCTGTAAAAACAGTTACTAAACATGTAGTAATAGATTCAAGAATAATTTTAGAAATATCTCAAGGCAAATGGAAATGCATATGACTGTGCATTTTTTTTCCTGTCACCTCTAAATATCAATGTATCAGGATAGCATGGTTCCAAACTAGTAACAACAATGTAAATTCAATGTTGGCAAAGCAGCAAGGGTGCCAGCATTTGCCATTGCGGTGGCTTCTTTAACCGTCATTGTTGCCGTTTTTGTGAAGACCTCAAAGATTTTTAAAGCAGAGTAAAAGGAACAGAAACCCAATCTGAATATTAGTCTTTCTCCACTTTTATATTCTAATACAACGTACGTATTTTACATTAAGTTTTTGATCAAGCAGAGTATGCGCGTTCATTCAAATTAG
Source organism: Aegilops speltoides (assembly GCA_021437245.1). NCBI lineage: Eukaryota > Viridiplantae > Streptophyta > Magnoliopsida > Poales > Poaceae > Aegilops > Aegilops speltoides. The sequence continues at coordinate 399,528,259 of CM038144.1, forward strand.
TCATCTGAAGCTGTATTGAACAAATCTGAATCCTAGCAAGATGGTTGTCAATCAGTATATAGGTAGAAGGAGCAGTGTTCTTAGAAACGATGAAGAGCCCCCTTGACCATGTAGAACAGTTGTATGTGCGCCTCATGGTCGTACTTTTTTCCGGCAAGGACAGCCGCGGCCGCCGCTCGTGAAGTAACGCCGCAGACGGCCATGGGCATAAGAGGAGAGAGGGACGGGCCATGAGGACCTCACGACGGTCTGCTCCAAGGCCGCCACCGGTGCAAACATCCTAAGTCGCCATCTCGGAAGCCGGCATGGGAAGAGCCGCGGCAGCCGTGGCAGTCCTTCTCTATAGCCTGAGCGCCAACCGCAGCAGCAGAGGACGCAGGGACGGCACCGCGACCTGCGCGGCGCGACGAACATAATTGCAGTTAGCAGTAAGATTGGGCTTCTAATTATTATGCACACTAACCTGAAATTCTTGCTTAGTTTAGAGACAGCCTTTGATCTCTCCATTCTAAATGTAAATTTCTCGCCAAGCGAATTGATTTGAGAGCATTAGGCTGGCCATAGTGGGGGTAACATAAGTAATATCATGCACTTGGGACTCGCAAACATACTTATATGGCAGACAATTAAAGAAGAGAGAGATGGTTATAATAACATAAGTAGATACTATAACAAAATAAATGTGATGCTACTATGTGTCATGCATGGTAATAAATGAGACCACCTATGATACTAATCTATAATACTATGCACTATAGAGGTAGTAACATAGAAATGAGAGAGGCGGAGGCGACGAGGGAAGAGAAGATCGAGGGAAAGGAGATCCATGGCCAGGCGATCAGATCTCCCAATACATCTGTGATTATGGTCACAATTAGATCCGCGGGGGAAGGGAGGGAGCTGGGCGACACGACCAGAGTCGCGGATCCCTTTGGGCTCCGAGAGGCGTGGCTGAAGACCAGATCCACGATCCAAAAATTATCAAGAAGCAATGACAGACTATTGCATCCGGAAAGAATTGGAGGAGATCAGCAACGGAAGGAAGGGAAAGATCTCGCAAGGATCCGAGATCGCCTGAAGGGCATGCGAGAAGATCTGACCATGAGGCTAGAAGGGAAGAAGGTTGCATCAGGGATAGGGGAGAGGAAAATCACACAAACTGGCGATCCTCCAGATCGGCCTGAAAGGAATGAGTTCAGGAATTCCTGCTGTGATCAAAATCAGGAGTGTCCAGAGAAAGCAATCGGGAGGCCGGAAGAGAGGGGATTGGATCTTGCCCAGAGGAGCTTAAAAACAGAGGGAGTCGGAGGGAGCAGTCCACATTCCACCACCCACAATCTTGTTCAGGAAGATACGCTTGAGATGGCAGGCCAGGAACCAGCGAAGAACAAGGGGAAGATGCACGCCGAGGAGGTGGACTCTAGCGGCGGCATAGGTGCCGGAGGACGGGTGGTGCTCCAGGGCGGCTCATCCCGCTGCCAGGGACGGGCGGCCATGGATTTCCAGCCACTCGAGGTGGTGGTGCTGGACCTGTCGAAGGAGAGGGCGGCAATGAAGAGCCGCTGGCTTGCCGTTGGCCTGTTCTTCTCCCTTCAGGCTTTCAGCTCCGAAGGCCTGTTCGGAGAACTCAGGGACAAGTGGGGCTGCGAGGGGCGATGAAGTACACGCAGCTGAAGAACAATAGGTACCTGCTCGAGTTCGATCGGGAAGGGGACAGGCGCTTCATCATCAACAATGGCCCGTTGTCATACAAGGACGACGCCTTCCTAATGGTTGCCGTGGACGGGAACACCCCCCGGGTGATGTCGAGATCGCCCATATGCCTATTTGGGTGAAGATCTTCGATGTTCCCCCGTCATGCTGTCCGAGCCAATGGCATGGCAGCTGGGAGCCCTGCTCGGGGAAGTGCTTGAGGTAGACACTGACAGAGAAGGTAACATATGGGGAGATTTCCTCCGGGTTAGGATTAAGCATGATGTGGATCTGCCTCTGACTAGGGACATTAAAACCTGTGAACTAGCTAGCAGTGAGGATGAGAAGAAAACCATGTATACCCTTGAGGTGAAATATGAGAGGCTCCCTAGATTCTGCATGTATTGTGGAAGGATCGGGCATGGACAGCGCGATTGTAAGCTGCCGGAGGACCTCCAAAAGATGAGGTTTACGGAAGCGCTGCGCGGCTCCCCTTTGAAAAAGAAAAATGGAAGGGGTGGGTATGTAGCACTGGAGGCAGGCAGTGCTCGGCGGTTCCTTCAGTCCGGGCCAGAGATATTCGGGTGCAATAGGCCGGCTCTGGCAAAGCGCGCGGAGCGACAGCTTGAGGGTGTCTTTGAAGAGGTGCTAGCGAACCCCCTGGTGCAAGCCGCTATTGCTGCAGTAAGCGCAATCAAGATTGATGAGACCCCAAAAGAGCCAACACTGAAAAAACACAGTGGACAACAGGTACAAGATGGGAATATGGAGATCAAGCAGAACCTCGAGGCTACGCTCCTAGTAACTGGTTCGAGGAAGGGGCAATCCAGTAGGTCGTCCACCCCGCTGTACGCACCCGAATTTGGTCCGGACGACAGAGTTACTGAGGGTGGGTCGCCCCCTGTACCAGGTTCAGGTGCCGGTGAACAGGTGCCTCTTGGCTCGGTGTCTGCTGGGGAGGAAATTGCAACCGAAGAGATCACCAAAGAGAAGGAACATATAGCAGTGGGTGAAGGAACTATGGGAAAGGTTGCAGTAATACAGGGCTCGGTGGTGGGGAAGAGGAGACAGGGAAGATGGACTTGCAGCAGAGGATGAATTAGAGGCGGCCGGAAAAAGCAACGAACAGGTCAAGAAGGTGAAGGGTACTGCAGAGGTTGGTGGCACGAGCGACAAGGACAAGATGGATGGCAAGGAAGCTACTGGCCCCGGGGCTGCCAGTCCACTGGTAGGTGCTGATGTCGGCACCTGCTAGGGAACATGATGATCCTAAGCTGGAACTGCCGGGGCCTCGGGTAGCCCCGGATAGTTCAAGAGCTGGTATGCTTAGTGCATACCCACAAGCCCAAAATCGTCTTCATCACCGAAACTAGACAGAGCGAGAATAAAGTAAAAGGGATAAACTGGAGACTAGGTTTGAAAAATTGCCTTACCCAAGATGGGAAGGGAAAAGGAGGTGGTATTTCTCTGTATTGGGACGATGAAATAAAGGTTAAAGTTTTATTGTACGGGCCGAGGTATTTTGATGTGTTAGTCACTGAACCCCATGGCCCAAAGTGGCGGGGAATGTTTGTTTATGGTGAACCTAGGAGTCAGGATCGCCACCACATGTGGAATCTGTTGAAGAGGATTGCCCCGGACTCAAGTGAGCCGTGGCTCATGGTTGGTGATTTCAATGAAACCATGTGGCAGCATGAACACTTATCCTATGCGAAGAGATCGGAGAGGAAGACGGCAAATTTCAGAGAAACCCTCTCCTTTTGCAATCTGCATGACCTCGGCTACAAGGGGCCCAGTTGGACCTATGACAACAAGCAGCAAGGAGATAAAAACATCTGGGTCAGGATCGACAGGGCTGTTGCATCCCCGTCCTGGTGTGATCTATTTACAAGTCACAGCGTGACCCATATCTGCTCAACACGGTCTGACCACTTCCCGGTCTTGGTGCAAACAGAATACAGTTATTGGCGGAAAAAGAACAACCGACAATTCCACTATGAACAAATGTGGGAACGACTGCCCTCCCTCCATCATATGGTTGAGCAAGTGTGGAAAGAGAAGGGGAAGGCTAGTAATCTAGCGGAGGTATCAAGCAAACTTGGATCGATGAGGGGTGCACTCACGAGATGGAGCAGGAACAATTTTGGTTATGTACTGTGTAAAACAAAGCTGATCAGAGACAGAATCGCAAGGTTACTAGAAGACACTTGGTCGGTAGACAGAGAGGTGAAAGTGAAAGAGCTATCAGCTGAACTGGATGAGTTACTTCTCAGAGAGGAAATTATGTGGAAGCAAAGGTCCAGGGTACAGTGGCTTAGAGAAGGAGATAGAAACACGAAGTATTTTCAACGGAAAGCAACCTGGAGACAGAAAAAGAATACAATTCGTAGACTGAAGAAAGAGGATGGTTCCTGGGTGGATAATGATGATGCTATGCAGGATATGGCCACGAAGTTCTTCAAACATTTGTTCACTGCGGACGAGACGGTCGAGCCAAGCACCTTACTGAACCTGATTTCTCCCAAAGTAACAGTCGAGATGAACAACAGGCTGACAAAAGCCTTTGCAGACGAAGAGATCTCAGACGCCCTCTTTCAAATCGGGCCTCTCAAGGCCCCTGGAGCTGATGGTTTTCCGGCGAGATTTTACCAAAGGAACTGGGCCACAGTGAAGGAAGATGTAATCAATGCAGTGAAGGATTTTTTTGTTTCAGGCTCTATGCCTGAAGGAGTCAATGATACAGTCATCTGCCTCATCCCGAAAGGGAAAGACCCCCCAAATCTGAAAGATTTCCGTCCTATCAGCCTCTGTAATGTTATCTATAAGGTAGTGTCGAAATGCCTGGTCAACCGCCTCCGCCCCTTTCTTAATGAGATTGTGTCTGAATCTCAGAGTGCCTTTATACCTGGGAGGCTGATCACCGATAATGCCATCATCGCCTTTGAATGCTTCCATAAGATCAGCCACTCCAAAAGCAAACACAACACACATTGTGCTTATAAGTTAGACCTGGCCAAGGCCTATGACCGAGTGGACTGGAGTTACTTAGAAGGGGCCCTACTTAAGTTGGGCTTTGACATTGTCTGGATCAAATGGGTGATGTAGTGCGTCAAATCAGTAAGGTACTCAGTTAAATGGAATGGGAAACTCCTCAAGGCATTTGCACCATCAAGGGGGCTCAGGCAGGGCGACCCACTAAGCCCATACCTGTTCCTGCTAGTGGCGGATGGGCTGGTTAATATTATGAAAAAGGAGATGAATGAAGGCAAGCTAACACCCATCAAAGTGGCAAGGGGGAGCCCAGGAATATCTAACCTTTTGTTTGCAGATGATAGTCTCCTTTTCTTTAAAGCAACTCCCCAAGAAGCCGCTGTCATCAAGGAGGCTTTAGACTGCTTTCAACGGTGCACTGGCCAGTTGCTCAGCCCCGCCAAGTGTTCACTGCTTTTCAGTGGACTTTGCCCACCAGAGAACCAAGATTATATTAAGAACATCCTAGGAGTAGTGGCTGCCTCCTTTGAGAGCAAATATTTGGGCCTACCAACCCCAGAGGGGAGAATGAAGAACGGGAGTTTCCAACTGATTATGGAAAGATTCACTAAGAGATGTCCAGACTGGAACGAGAGGTACATGTCTTTTGCAGCAAAAGAGGTAAATGTCAAGTCAGTGGCTCAATCCCTTCCCACCTCCCCAATGGGCGTCTTCAAAATGCCATTGGGATTTTGTGAGAACCATGAAAAACTCATTCATGACTTCTGGTGGGGGGACACTGCCGAACACAGGAAAGTACATTGGATGGCTTGGGACCAAATGACCAAACCAAAAAGGGGAGGGGGCCTGGGGTTCAGAGACATGCACCTGTTTAATCAAGCCCTACTTGTAAGACAAGGTTGGAGGCTGATTCAGAACCCCGAGAGCCTGTGTGCTAGAGTCCTGAAATCAAAATACTATCCTAATGGCGATATATTGGATACAGTCTTCGCCTCGGATGCTTCCCCAGCATGGCGTGGAATAGAGTTTGGTCTGGAACTCTTGAAAGAAGGAATCGTGTGGAGAATTGGGGATGGAAGGAGTGTGCGTATCCAAAGGGACAACTGGATACCAACGAGAAGTGGTCTAAAAGCTGCTACCTTCCAACACAACTGCAGACTTAGATGGGTCAACCAGCTAATCAAGGCGGACTGTTATGAGTGGGATGTGGATTTGATAAAGCAGATCTGCCCATCTTATGATGCTGAAGAAATCTGTCAAATAAAACTCCCAGCAAGGAAAACCAGCGATTGTGTGGCTTGGCACCATGAAAACTCTGGGATTTTCAGTGTTAAAAGTGCCTATAAGCTAGCCATGGAAATCAAAGCAAGGGGACAGCCGGCTGCCTCCAGATCCACTAGTGAGGTAAACAACCGGAGCATCTGGGACTTAATCTGGAAAGGCAAAGTCCCCCAGAAAATCAAAATCCTCAACTGGAGGATTGCCACAAACTCCCTGGCTACTACAAAGAACAAGAATCGTAGAACTCTAGAAGACTTTGCAACGTGTCCAATTTGTGGTCAAGACGATGAGGATGAACACCACGCTGTTGTTAAGTGCACAAAGGCTCGGGCTCTTCGAGCGGAGTTGAGGAAGAGCTGGTCACTACCTTCAGAGAAAGAATTCAGTTACACAGGTTCAGACTGGTTGCAATGCCTTCTTGACTCTTGCTCTGGAACCACCAGAGATAGGATCCTCTTGCTCTTTTGGAGAGAGTGGTTCCTACGGGAAGATTGTGTACATGGCAACGGGTCAGCTTCAGTATCTGTGTCCGCCGATTTCATAAAAAGGTATGAGCAGGAGATCCTGCAGGCCTCAGAGCCTGATACTGACTGCACGGGTAAAATCAACCTGTTCAATACGGGTACCAGGCTGCAACAAAAAATACCAAGTGAAAGTGTCGTGGTCTCCGCCGCCTCCTGAGAAGGTTAACACAGATGCTTCCTTTGTTGGGAACAAGGGGCCGACCTGTCTGGGAATAGTAGTGAGAGATCACCAGGGAGGGGTTGCTTTGTCTGTCGGACGGACATGTACTGCTAGTGCCGGAATTGAAGAGGCGGAAGCTGAGGCAGTGAAGCTGGGACTGATAGAGCTTGCTAAAGTGTTTCGAGGAAACATTATTGTGGAGTCTGACTGTCTCTCATTGGTAAACCGGTTAAAAGGGGAGGAGACAGATAGGTCACACCTGTTCCACATCACAAATGACATTAAGATACAAGCTGGATTATTCAACTCAGTTGCTTGGTCAGCCACGAGAAGGGAAGGAAACAAAGCTGCGCATGGCTTGGCAGCCCTTGTGAGGAAATCTGGAAACTGCACAATGACAGCAGGAGTGCCTGCAGAACTTTTAGATCTTATAGCTGATGACTGTAATTTCGCTGTAAGCTCTATTTAAGCCTAGTGGCTGATTCTCAAAAAAAAACTCTAAGTTACTCCCCACTATGACCAGCATAGCGTACTTGCTTCTATGCAAATAGACTGCTGCACGTGAAACACACATTAAAGGATATGTATACACTTTGCATAACCAGATTTTGTTTCTAAAAAACTAAAACTGCGGACTACAAATTGGAAAGCTCAATGTACCTAAGAAACTATAGTGACCAGAAATTTGATTTTTCCCTCCCACACACTAATTAACACGAACAACTAATCTGCAGTGCATTTGTTGCTTTGGAAGGCAAACGAAATATTACGTCTACCCAAACAAAAATGGGCAGTAATCAATCAATATAATTACGCCCCAGTCACAAATCTTCATGCAAAGATCTAAATTAAATTTGCAGAGATACATCAACCTTGCACTTGTCTTCCAATTCCAAGCATGTACTGGATACATCAATGATGGAAGAGAAAAGGGAGAAAAGGGGGAGGCAGCCCAATGGAGAATAAAGGTATACCTTGGCGAGAGAGGGCGCCACCGTGGTTGCAGTGGTGTTCACCTCCGTGCGTTAAGCACCAACGAAACTTGGTCCAGGTTGAGGAGGGGAGTTGGGAGGGAGCGCTGATGATCGTTGAAGCGGCAATGGAGTACTGTCATCACTCACCGGAGAACAACCACATCCGTCGAGGCCGACCAAGGACAAGAACCAGACCTAGGGTTTGTGCCTACAGCCCTACAGGCCCCCATGGCCGGGCCAAAGTGAAGGACCATAGGGATGGGAGGCGGGAGAAGGGGAGGGAGCTGCATAAGGAACATAGTGAACTTCGTCGAAGGCCGAGGCCTAGTGAAAGAATCACCTCCCTCTAGAGTGTAAATTTTAAATCCAAACAGGGGCCTTACACATCTTACGTGTGTGTCTCTTATACCAAGAATCTAGTGTCAAAAATTTCTTTCCCCTCTTGCAAGGTGACTAGGGCAAAGACTTCCTCTCCTTGATCTCCATCTGCGAGTCCGTGGATCCTTCAACCGCTCAGGCGGCCAGTGGCGGGGAGGAAAATCCTGGTGCATCACACACTGGATGGAAGATAGGTTAGGGTTTTTAGAATTCGCAGGTGCGTCTTCTTCGAGTCAGTTGATTACCTTCGATCGGTTTTCACATGTAGTGCCATTTTCCCCTAGAGACCCTAGGTTTATGGGAAGCGGTGCTTACAGATTTCTGCAAGAACTTCTTATCTCAAATATTTCCAGTTTTCCGGACCAATTTCGTAGAGGGCCAGGGCTAAAGGTTTCACCTACAATCAAATATATCTCCGATGGGGATCTCAGATGCATTGTGTGTACCCCCAGAGACTCACTTCCAGCTACCATAGTAATCTTACTATCACCCATCTTTGTTATAGCCTTTCACTCTTCTCTACCCATAATCTCTCCTTGTTCGATCTTCGGTATCTTGGGTGTACGCGCAAGTACTAGGATTGACGCAGAGACAAGACACAAAACCATTGTGCAACACATAATAATAACGTTAATATCAAACTAAACTAACGATCCCTTAATGCGTGTATATGGCCTGGGGCTATGAGGCTACGCCTCGGTCCTTACCCCGTGGAGACTATTCACTACAATACAAGCAATGGTCATTATAAAGATTGATACTTAACCCGAGGAGACTACTCACTACAATACATTAATGATCATTGTAAAGATTGATACTTGAAGATGAATGATTATAAGTCATACAATGCATACGATCACAATGTACTCTTGGTTACAAGTAACATGGTTGACAAAGACGGAGGCTGTGGAGATGGGGATGGCTATGGCAGGTGTAGATGGGAATGAAGACATGCTAGCGACTCTTCGTGGCATGGATGGATGCTCCCACCCTCCTCCCCCTGAAGGGTTTCCATCTCTTTTATAGGGCGTTGAGTGGCAAAATAGGGTTTAGAGGCGTCTCCGATGCAAATCAGCCAATGGCCCTTTTATGAAAGACATTAAGGATACGTCATGGGGTCGTTGGCGCTTGGTACGAGCATCGATATGAGTAGCCATGTTTGTACTGCATGTTGTCTCTTCCTCTGGAAGCTGCTACACGGCTCCGATTGATTGAGTTTGATCTTGAGCCATTATGTCCCTTTTATGGCCTAATTTATCACCGAAAATAGCAAATTTATGCATGGAATAAAATAATCAATGTGATTTGCAATCTTATGCAATGATTAGTCATTAGTAGGCAAATTGAAGTGATTATGTTGAAAAAATCTGAGAATATCCGATTTAAACATGGGTGAAAATGAGTGAGAAATCCACTCATCATTAGTCTTCTATAGGTTTCGATCCTCCTCAAGTTCGTAAGTCGGGGCGGATTAGATGGAGCTTCGGCGTTGATTCCTGCTAGCTCCTCAGTGCAGTGAGGTTAGGGTTTCTCGTCATGCATACGTGATGGCAAGATTTGGTGTCGGATTCTTTAGATCGATTCAAGGCTTCGATGATGATGACGACGACTACGACTAGAAGGCGCTGATCTACAACATTAGGCCGGCTCCAGCAGAAGCGACGACAACGACTCGTTCTGATGGCGGCAATGATCGTTCGACGATTCAAGGACCTTGATGTAATTTTTATTATGCTTATATACTTCCCGTGAGCCTTTATAAAGATCCGAGTTCTTGTCGCAAAAGAAAAAGAATCCATCGTCAAATTCACAACATGATCATCAGACGAACCCAATAAACAAGCAAACCATAAACTGATACACCTCCTTGCTAATATAAAACCAGCAAATGGACACTACACACTCCCTCTAGTCCAGCGGGTAAGGGATCGTGGCGATGTGGTTGTGCGCAACGGTCCCGATCCACAGCCTCCGGTCCACCTCCCTAACCTCGCTCACCAGCTTCATCACCTCGCCGCCCCGGTCCTCGAGCACCTCCACGACGTTCCCCTCGCCGTCGAGGAGCGCGAGAAGCGTGTACATCTTCATGCTCACCATCTTCCCCAGCGTCTTCATCGACACCGGGATCTTGAAGTAGGCGGTCCGCAGCCACGGCCACCGCGCGAACACCTCCTGCGTCGGCGTCCGGCAGCAGTCGATCGCCACCCAGAACTGCCCCTTGCTGTTCAGGCGCACGTTGTCGGGGAACCCCGGCAGGTTCGCGAACACCTCCACCTGGCCCGCTCTTGGACCTTCCAGCCAGTACCTCATGATCCTAGTGTGCATGAGCCGTCATCAGTTCCTGGATCTCTCGAGCTGGATCATACTGAAAACCTGAGTTTATCTCACCTGCAGTTTGTTGTCTCGGAGAAGAGGAGAAATTGCTGGTCCTGTGATATCTGCACGCCGTTTGGGAAGACCAGCCCGTTGAGCACGACATGAACGGCACCGGTTTCTCGGTCATATCTCAGCAGCCTCCCCGTGCCTTCTCCTTCTAGCAAAATGTTCAAATGATCCCTGCATGATCAGTCATGGTGTCAGACACTCAAACACAACATCTCAAGAACAAAAATGGAGATCAGCGACAGCACTCCGCTCACTTTCTGCTGTATCTCGTGCTCGTGTCGGTGAAGAATATCGAGCCGTTCATGTGGATGTCGAGGTCGTTGGCGAAGTGGACCGGGTCCCCGCCGACCTCCCTTGCCAGGGAGGTCGCCACGCCGCCGCTTTCGCCGACGGCCATGAGCCCATAGTACGCGTCGGCGATGAAGAGCTCGCCGGTCTCCCTGTGGAACCTCAGCCCGAGAGGCCGGCCGCACCACTTCTCCTTCCCGTGCTGCTTCTTCGTCGTTGACTCCACTCCGTTAGCACAAACTTTCTCCGACCTTTTTTTTTTCCCAAGAAACCATTTTAGTTTGCAAACACACAGGTAAGCTATGGATTTATCTGCAGTAAGCCAATACCAGTCAGGATTCATGACGGCGAACGTCTCCCACCCGGCCTTCTCCCCCATCCACCGCACGACGCGGCCGTCGGCGAGGCCGGCGTAGGGCCCGCGGCCCTGGCGGTCGAACTCGATAGACTCCGGCCCGAACACCTCGTTGACGAACTCGAGCCTGCCGAGTCTCAGCCGGCTGCCGTTGTCCCTCGGCCAGCGCTGCATGACCTCCCTGTACGGCGCCAGCTCGTGCTTCACCGGCCGGTAGTCGATCCCAGCCAGCGGGCCGAGGTGGAAGGGGTCCATGACGACCAGGGCCAGCGCCAGGGCCGCGATGAAGAGGTGCGGGTACTGCACGATGCCATCGCGTACTGCGGCTCCCTGCCGCCGCGGCTTCTTCTCTTCCATGGAGGCAGAGGGCAGTGGTTCTGGTTTGCATGCAGAAGAAAAAAGCGCGGGCAACGTGATCTTAAATTCTTAATGGATTTGCCCCGAAAATATATTCCGACATGCACGGGAGTTGCATGAGTTAGCTAGCGTCACAAGATTATCCCGACATGCACGGAGGTTGCATGGGTCGGTGTGATCGTTTGGGAGTAGGTGTATTTCGGTTCAGAACAGCTAAGGGGATATGGCCTTTTTGGAATTTCAGACTTGCATGCCTTCGTTGCTTGGATAGTGATGCAAGATGTACAGGTCAACAAGCATAAAATGATCCACGAGGATATACCGAGCCAATTATCATGCATGACCTGATCTGGTGAGGATCAGGATACAGGGAGAGAAGAGCAAAATTCGGTCTCATTCGTGGTAAGGATTTAGTTATTGACAGTTGTTATAGAGGAAATTGTAAGAGGATTAGAGGGAGAGATAATTGGCCTAATGCGGTGCGTGCAGGGTTGGTTCTACGTTTCGGAAGGCCCTTGGTCGACGACATGGGCCCCTTCAGTGTTTAAATTTTCAGATCACTTTTTTTCTTTCTTTCTTTCTTCTTTTTTAAGCACCCGGCAAATGCTTCTTAGACAACATTGTTTTTTTTACGGGTCTTAGACAACATTGTAAGGCAGGCTAATATCCTAAAATTATGAAGAAAAGAGAATACGAAGAATTAGAAATTTATACATTAGAACCCTAGGCATGAATAGGACACAAAGAAATAGGATGGATGAATACGTACTTGTGACAGACTAAATTAGAATTTATACATCAAAACCCTAATCGTGTACACTGAAATTGGGGGATGGATCATGGATGAATACGTAGCTGCGATTTTTTTGAAAGACCGGATGAACTTGCTCCCGTCGGATGCCGGATAGCCGGGTCGCCGGCACGGGCACACGACGCAACAATAGGTTGCTGGCCTGCCACATGCAATGGCAACAACGAACAAGGCATCCCTGATCCTGAATCCCGAGCGGCCGAGGCGCCGAGGGACGGTTGAAGACGAACAGAAGAACGAACTTACGAAGCGAAGTGAAACAGATGGATTTGATTCAGGTACGCATGCGTGAGAAGCGATCCTGGAACATCTCCTGTCTCCCGTGGACGAGAGCATAGTCCTTGGTCAGAGGAATGGTAACTTGATCATAGCTATCACCTGCTGGTTTCTATGGTGGGAGAGAAGGAAATTGGTGCATGGTGAGCAGACTCAACAACCATCCCAGATTGTTCTTTCAGTCCAAGCCCTTGCTGGGAATTAATTTGCTGCGGCGGCCAAGTCAGCTAAGAAGAAAAGGAACCCATGGACGAGATCGTCGTCGGGATATACCAAACTAAATGTGGATGCCTCATTTGATCCGGACTTGCTCCAAGGTACGGTTGGAGCTATTTTGCGCGATAGTGCTGGTAATTTTCATAGTGGCAAGCAATAATGTTGTCGGTGTTTGCATGGATGTGTTCATGGCCGAGGCTCTTGCCCTTCGGGTTGGTCTGAACTTGACCACGTATGTGGGTTGCAACAAGTTGATAATAAATTCGGACAATAGTGATCTAATCTCTACGATGCAAGATCGAGGTAACTCTTCAGGAACATCAACAGCTATTCTTGATGACTGTTATCATATGGCAAGGGATCTCTCTCATGTGCGGTTTGAACACCGCCATATAGAAGCTAATTCTGCTGTAGATGAACAGACTTTGCAAATTCCCCACCCCCCCCCCCCTCCCAAAAAAAAAATCTTGGTTTGATGAGGCACCTGAGGCCATCATTCCTTTGCTTGTAAGTGATACTGTTTTGATTACCTGTTAATAAAGGGGTGTTGAGATGTTCAAAAAAATATTTGTGTTGATCCTTTTTTTTTGGCAAAATGCACTGATACTTATTTTTAAAAAGTGTGTATAGCTCTCATCTAGATGAGAAAATAACTATGTGTCATCTAGCTCCTACAACGTTGGATTTTACACGAAGATTCAGATTTTCTTTTGAACACCACTATATGACCATCGTACACCCTACGAGGTGGTCCCAGCAAACTAAACAACACCCTGGGAGGAGTTCCCCAGCTAACCAAATCGTTCGCCCCCAGTAACAAACCATGGCGAACATCCACGTTAGATGTTTTTCTTTTGTTAATTTGTAAATTCAGTCAGCAGTAATGAGTGTTCCTCTCGTCGCCGCCGGCAATCGTTGAGACCCATCATCCTTCTTCTCCGCTGGGTTGAGCCTTCGTTCTCGAGCCGATCAGGGGCTGAGGGAGTCCTGGATTAGGGGGTATCCGGATAGCCGAACTATCATCATTGGCCGGACTCCAAGACTATGAAGATACAAGATTGAAGACTTCGTCCCGTGTCCGGATGGGACTTTCCTTGGCGTGGAAGGCAAGCTTGGCAATACGGATATGTAGATCTCCTACCATTGTAACCGACTCTGTGTAACCCTAGCCCTCTACGGTGTCTATATAAACCGGAGGGTTTTAGTCCATAGGACAGAACAACAATCATACCTTAGGCTAGCTTCTAGGGTTTAGCCTCCTTGATCTCGTGGTAGATCCACTCTTGTACTACCCATATCATCAATATCAATCAAGCAGGAATAGGGTTTTACCTCCATCGAGAGGGCGAACACAGGTAAAAACATCGTGTCCCTTGTCTCCTGTTACCATCCGCCTAGACGCACAGTTCGGGACCCCTACCGAGATCCGCGGTTTGACACCGACATTGGTGCTTTCATTGAGAGCTCCTCGTAGTCGTCGCATATAGGCCCGATGGCTCCTTCGATCATCAACGACGATGCGGTCGGGTGAGACTTTTCTCCCGGACAGATCTTCAGATTCGGCGGACTTTACTGCAGCCAATTAAGCAGCCATCTGGAGCAGATTAAGCTACGCCCGGCGTCGGTCGATTTGGAAGTTTGAACTTCACGGCCGATATCCACGGAGACTTGATCTTCGATGGATTCGAGCCACAACCGAGCGTGCCGCACTGTCACGATGGGCATGATTTAGCTCTGCTGCCGGACAGTGCCCTGGAGGCCGCACACGAGTCTGCTCCGACCCTTAATTCGAAGCCGACTGCGCAGATCGAGGATGGGTGGCTAGACACCGTCTCGGGGGCTGCTACCTTTACGGCGATGGAGCCGAATACTGACCCTGTCCCTTGTGAAGCTCGTGACTCCGAGGTGCCGGATTCCTCGCCGGACTCCGAACCTCCCGCGCCCCTGCCAATCGAATCCGATTGGGCGCCGATCATGGAGTTCACCGCTGCGGATACCTTTTAGCACTCGCCTTTTGGCGACATCTTGAATTCGCTAAAGTATCTCTCATTATCAGGAGAGCCCTGGCCGGACTACGGTCAGGACGGTTGGGATGCGGACGACGAAGAAATTCAAAACCCACCCACCACCCACTTTGTAGCCACTGTCGACGACCTAACCGACATGCTAGACTTCGACTCCGAAGACATCGACGGTATGGACGACGATGCCGGAGACGACCAAGAACCAGCGCCCATAGGGCACTGGAAAGCCACCTCGTCATACGACATATACATGGTGGATATCCCAAAGGATGGGAATGGCGAGGGAACAGCGGAGGAAGACTCCTCCAAGAAACAGCCTAAGCGCCGGCGTCAGCGGCGCCGCTCTAAATCCCGCCACAGTAAGAATGGAGATTCCGGCATCGGACATAATAACACCCCAGATAGTGCCGAAGACAACCCCCTCCAGCAAGATTCAGCACAGGAGGATGGAGAAGCCAGCCCCCACGAGAGAGCGGCAGGCGAAGAGGTAGAGGACGATAATTACATGCCTCCCTCCGGAGACGAGGCAAGCCTCGACGACGACGAATTCGTCGTGCCTGAGGATCCCGTCGAACAAGAGCGTTTTAAACACAGGCTTATGGCCACGACAAACAGCCTAAAAAAGCAGCAACAGCTTAGAGCTGACCAAGATCTGCTAGCCGACAGATGGACTGAAGTCCTAGCGGCCGAAGAGTACGAACTCGAGCGCCCTCCAAAAGCTACCCCAAGCGCAAGCTGCTCCCCGATTAGAGGAGGAAACATATAAACCTACATCACCAGCGCTGTCAATACGGCGGCCCACCTCGTGGCATGACGAAGAGGCCTCTAGGCCCTCCACTAAAGCCGTACCCGGCATCGTTCGAAAAGTACAAAGCCACGGGGGAATGCGCCGGACTTGTGAGACATATTGGAGGATAAGGCAAGACAATCAAGATCGATCTACGGATCGCGTGGGCGCCCCACGACACGCGACGACAATCGTCGCGCCGGATACAGCAACCCCGGCCGGGCCGAACACAGTAAACAAAGCTCGTTTGAGCTACGTCGTGATATAGCCCAATATAGAGGCACCGGACACCCACTATGCTTCACAGACGAAGTAATGGATCATCAAATCCCCGAAGGGTTTAAATCCGTGAATATTGAATCCTATGATGGCACAACAGGCCCCGCGGTTTGGATCGAAGACTACCTCCTCCATATCCACATGGCCCGCGGTGATGATCTTCACGCCATCAAATACCTCCCACTCAAGGTTAAAGGACCAGCTCGACATTGGCTTAACAGCTTGCCAGCAGAATCAATTGGGTGTTGGGAGGACCTGGAAGCCGCATTCCTCGATAACTTCCAGGGCACATATGTGCGACCACCAGACGCTGATGACCTAAGCCACATAATTCAGCAGCCAGATGAATCGGCCAGACAATTCTAGACACGGTTCTTAACCAAGAAAAATCAAATCGTCGACTGTCCGGATGCGGAGGCCCTCGCAGCCTTCAAACATAACATCCAGGACGAGTGGCTTGCCCGGCACCTAGGGCAGGGAAAAGCGAAATCCATGGCAGCCCTCACATCACTCATGACCCGCTTCGCTGGAGAGGACAGTTAGCTAGCCCGTAGCAACAACCTCGGCAAAAATTCTGGCTGTCCGGATACCAAGGACCGCAATGGCAGTCGCGCGTCGCAACAAGCACAAGCGCCGCGTGCGGCGATAACACCGAGGATCTGGCGGTCAGCGCCGGATTCGAGGGCTCTAAACCGGTCGTGGAAAAAGCCATTCAAGAGAACTGCTCGGGTCCGTCCAACTTGGATCGAATACTCGACCGCTCGTGCGGATACACGCACCCGAAAAGCCGACTAATCACACCAACAAGGATTGTTGGGTATTCAACAGCGAGCAAGTTAATTGCGAAAACAATGACAAGGGCTGCATAGCGATGCGAGGAAGAGATCCGCCGCCGAACAATAGAGGACGAAGGGTTTCCCCAACAAGTGTGGATGGTGAACATGATATCGCAACCCACATACCCAAAAGGGAGCGGCGTGCACTCGAGGGCGTATATGCCATGGAGCCAGTCACCCCAAAGTTCAATCCATGGTCCTCTTGCCCGATCACTTTTGATTGAAGGACCACCCACCACATCCGCCACGGCGGATTCGCGCGTGGTTCTAGACCCAATCGTCGATGGATTTCACCTCACTAGAGTCCTCGATGGGCGGCGGCGGCAACTGAACTCGCTTTATCGGGATACGGTCGCAAAGATGGGCATATAGACCCTCAAGGATTAAACCCACGAAGCGACCTTCAAGGCGTCATACCGAATGTAGAGGCCAATTATGCAGACTCGCCACATCGAAGTGGTCTTGGATCCCGGATAACTTCCGGCGAGGAGTTAATCTTGACATAGTTCCGTTCATGCAGCGGCTATCACGCTCTGCTTTCGGACGAACGCGTTTGCAAAATTCAGCGCGTGCCGCTTTTCGCATACCTCAAGCTCAAGATGCCAGGCCCTCGAGGAGTCATCACGGTCAATGGAAACATCAACGCCCCTCCGAGCGGAGGAGCATCTGCTCTCTCGCGGCGAAGTGCGAGCAGCCTCTTAAGGCAATTCTCGAGTCCGGCCGTTAGCGGCCGGACACCGCAAAGCGCCCGGAGTAACCTACAACAAGACCACAGCACGTTCGAGCACGCGTAGCAATGCGGCTAACCCCAGCCCTCGCAAATTTGCAAGACCAGATTGCTTGGCGTACATCATTACGCTCTGGAGATACCATGGGCATAGGGGAGGGCACAACCACGGCAGCCCAGTGCGGCTCAACCACACCAGGGATCCCAAGTGTGTCATCCTTTTCTTTCTTTTCTTATCCACAGGACTCCATTTACGGAGGCCTGTCCGTGATGAACTGCCGAACTCACGATCTGACAGCCGGGGAAGGAGAAAGGCTACGGCAGTATCCGGTGGTCTCCATTACGAGCATTAAATCTGTTTTATACACCATTCCGTAGCCTACCCCTGGAGGGGGACATGTTTAATAGTCCCATCCCTTGCTTATCGCACTATTTGTATCGTTCTGCATTAATGGCAGTATTTCTTGAATAAACAATGCATCGCTTTTTTGCTTATAATTGCATTCCTTTCTTATACATATGTTCATTTATTTCATGTTGCATCCGTACACTTTGGTACGACTAAATACACCAGGGGCCTAAATTCCCCACATTATGGTGCGACAAGCCCGAACACTTTCACAAGTGCGGCACCCCGAACTTATAGCATTATATGCATCGGCTCCGAATCATGTCTTGGGTCAATAGTTGGGTTTGCCCGGCTCCCATGTTTTGGTACCTTACGTTCCGTTATATCGGCTAAGGTAGCCTGGAGAACCATCTGCGATTGTGCCCAGTTGAGCTGGGCGAGCACCTTAGTGGAAAAGCTAAAATTGACCGTCATGATAAGGCGAGAGCGATCGCTGTTCGAGAGGTTTTTGAGTCCCTAAAGACTTATGCGCTTAGAGCGAGGAACCGGCTTTGTCCGGCCCAGGCGTGGATAGCGCCCCAAATTCGGCCTTCCGAACACTAGGGGCTTCGCTGAAATTTAAAATCATAGAATTCTATGGCTAAGTGAGAGTGTTCAAGCACTATAAGTCCGGTTGCCTTGTTCGTTGTGTTGGCGCTTTGCCTAGATGGACCCAAAATGGGAACAAGAGTGCTCAAGTTTATCCCGAACACCCCAAAGACTTTCGTGGCGTGGGGGCTGAAGCCGACGACTTGCCATCTCTCGATTTGATAAGCGGCCGCCTGAAGGTAATATTTTAAATTAACAAGCGTTGCTTAGCGCTATCTGAACAAAGTTTTGGCGACAGGATAACAAAATGCGAGTCTACTCAAATATTACATCTTTGGAGCACTCACCGCAATAATGCGGGCACCCTTGAGACACCCTTGTAATACATCTCGGGTGTGCGATACTCCTTGCCCGCGGCGGCGCGTCCGTCACAAGCTTCTCAAAGATCCATCCTGCCCCAATGCACCTTACCACGGGCCCGACGGGCACCTTCAATGCAAAGGTAGTGCTTGATGACCTCAACCCATGGACAAGCGTCCACCACCGCCGCACCAGGCAAAGTAGCTCCGGGCATGGCCTCTTTGGGCCACACCGAACTATGAGGCCCTTCATGGCTGTTCGGCCGCCTTGTGGAGCTCGACCAGCTGCTTCAGCTGGTCGCTAAGGGGCACCGGATGTCCGGCCTCAGCATACTGAGACCAGAACACCTTCTCCGTCGAGCTCCCCTCCTCGTCTCTATAGAAAGCGGCAACATCGGACACGCTGCGAGGCAGATCTGCAAACGCTACTGGAGAGCTCCGAATTCGGGTAAGTAACAGGTAATTCACTTTTACATTCTTGCTTTGCATGAAGAATGCCTTACCCGCTGCTATTTTCTTCAATTCCTCGATTTCCTGGAGGGCCTTGTGGGCTTCAGCCTTACAGGCTTTGGCACTCTCAAGAGCTGACGCAAGCTCGGACTCTCAAGTCTTTGAGTCACGCTCCAAACTCTCGTGTCTTTCCACGAGAGCCTGGAGCTCTTGCTGTACCTCCGCCACCCGCGCCTCCTGCTTCTCTCTCTCTCGGCTCGCTCCGCGGCCGCATTGCATTCGGCCGCGAACACCGCCTCCTTCAGGGTTGCCACCTCGTTCATAGCCCCTGAAATACCCACGTTATCCTTGTTATTTCTCTGGCAACAAAATCCTTTTCTATAAGGTACAACTTTTATAAGGCGTTACTCACCTTGCTTGTCCTCGAGCTGCTTCTTGGCACGGCCGAGCTCGCTCTCGGACCGCTCGAGGCCCTGCTTCAAGGCAGTGACCTCCGCCGTTAGTCTTGGCAGAGGTCAAGCAATAAGCGCACTGCATTCCCATATTGACATATTTTTGTTAAGACTCCTGCGTATATCTTTTAGATCCTCGATCGGCTTTTCTTTCCGAACACCAAACCGAGCATCGAGGGCTCTGTCTATGCGGTACTACTTTACACATATTAAAATTCTTACCTCAAAGCCTGTTAGAAGGCTGCTGCGAGCTTCATCGGCCCGCTTTTGGTGAGTGAACCTTGAATCACCGCACTCATGACGGTCGGTGTTCTTCTTCGATGGAAGCGCCATTGAGCGCTTCCAGCAAGTTTTCCGGTGCCTCCGGTTGGACGGAGGCCGCCGGTGTCACAGTCTTGCCCTTCTTACAAAGGGGCCGCCCGCCGGACTCCGGAACCACTGCAGTTTCCGGTGCAAAGTCCGGAAGGTTGCCCTGCGGCACCTCCAAGGCCTCCTCCTCCTGGTGGGTCCCTTCCCAGGATCCCACCTCGGCGTCGTCAGCACCGCGGGGGTGGAGGCGGTCAGAAGAGAATCCATATCCGACGTGCCCAAAGACCCGCTTGACGAAGCGGGAAGATCGTCCTCGGGCGGACTACAGGGTTGTATGCGGCATTAGAAAGACACCATGTGGCAAAACGGAAGAATTATGAAGTTATTCGAGAGTCTGGATACTTACGATTTCGCCAGGGGCTTGGCTCTAGAGGGCCACTCCTCGTCGCCGTCGCCGACGTTGGCAGAACAGTCCGGGGGAAGAGTCCGTCCATTCTTGGACCCTTCGGCCTCCCTCGTTGGGGAGGCCTTTCTCTTCCTCTCTCCCCCCGCTGGGGGAGAGGCCTCTTTCTTCTCCTCCTCGTCCTCGTGGGAGGAGTCCGCCTCGGAGTCAACGGACGATGAATCCGATACCACCTGACGCCAGGAACTCCTTCGGGTTCCCGTGGCCTTCTTCTCCGGCACTACGTAAAGTGCCGGGACCAGCAACCCTATCAAACGTGCATCCGCTGGGTCCTCTGGAAGGGGAGCCGGACAGTTAACCTGTCCGGATGTCTCCTGCCAGGCCTGTTAAAGGTATTGGGAGTTTAGATCCCACATAGAGTCAAACTATGGAAAGCAAGTGTCCCATAAAGGATAACCTAGCTTACCTCGCCGGCCGGACGCTGCGAGCTGAATCCGCGATCCTCGGTAGCGGATGCAGGGGCCTCGCCGCCCTTAAACAACACCTTCCAGGCATCTTCGTACGTAGTGTCGAAGAGCCCGCTCAAGGTCCGGTGCTGTGCCGGATTGAACTCCCACAAATTGAAATCCCGCTGTTGGCAGGGGAGAATCCGGCGGATGAGCATAACCTGGATTACGTTGACAAGCTTGAGCTTCTTGTTCACGGGGTTTGGAGACAGATTGAAGTCCGGTCGGCTCTTCGAACTACCCCACAGCAGCCCTTCTCTTTCCAGAAGTGAGCCGCATGGGGATGCGAGATCTGAATTGAGGGGCCGCTGCCCATTTAGGGTCAAGCGGCTCGGTGATGTAGAACCACCCCGATTGCCACCCTTTGATGGTTTCCACGAAGGCGCCCTCAAGCCAAGTGACGTTGGGCATTTTGCCTACCATGGCGCCTCCGCACTCCTCTTGGCTGCCCTTCACAACCTTCGGCTTGACATTGAAGGTCTTTAGCCACAAGCCGAAGTGGGGCTGGATGTAGAGGAAGGCCTCGCACACGACGATAAACGCCGAGATATTGAGGATGACATTTGGGGCCAGATCGTGGAAATCCAGGCCGTAGTAGAACATGAGCCCCCAGACAAAGGGGTGGAGTGAGAAGCCCAGTCCGCGGAGGAAATGGGGAAGGAATACCACCCTCTCATGGGGCCTGGGGGTGGGGATGAGCTGCCCTCGTCGAGGAGCCAATGCGCGATGTCATTTGGACAAATATCCGGCTGCGCAACTTCTTGATGTGCCCTCCGTACGGAGGAGGCCATCCACTGCCTCCGCTCCGGACATGGTGGAGAAGGTCAAGGTGAGATGTGCGGACTTGGTATTTGGGCTCGAGTCTTGAAAGCGGAGATGGATAAGCAAATGAGGAAGAAGGCGTAGGTAAAAAAGGTGGATCCTTATCCCCTTATATATGGGCGGGCGAAACAATGCGTCCCCACCGGCCTGGTAAAACTCGCTTATCTCCCAAGCGCCGCAATCAATGGTGCGGTTGGGTTACCCACGTCCGTATTGATGGGAGTCCCGGAATAAGGGGAACATGATCTCTGCTTCAACAAGACGTGCCAAGGAAACCGCTTCGCTAAACGTGCTAAGGCAGAATAATAAAAATGATTCGAGTAAAGGCTTGGCCGTGGGTGATGTCACGCCACGAAATACGTCAGCAGGTTGAACTTGTGTAAATATTATTCTCTCTATGGTGGTATGTGGAATTTATTTTGCAGAGCCGGACACTATCCTGGTGTTCACAATCTTCTATGGATTATTCGGAGGAGGAACCCGCCTTGCAATGCCGAAGACAATATGCGCTCTGGACTTATCGTCATTGAAGCCTGGTTCAGGGGCTACTGAGGGAGTCCTGGACTAGGGGGTGTCCGGATAGCCGAACTATCATCATTGGCCGTACTCCAAGACTATGAAGATACAAGATTGAAGACTTCGTCCCGTGTTCGGATGGGACTTTCCTTGGCGTGGAAGGCAAGCTTGGCAATACGGATATGTAGATCTCCTACCATTGTAACCGACTCTGTGTAACCCTAGCCCTCTCCGGTGTCTATATAAACCGGAGGGTTTTAGTCCATAGGATAGAACAACAATCATACCATAGGCTAGCTTCTAGGGTTTAGCCTCCTTGATCTCGTGGTAGATCCACTCTTGTACTACCCATATCATCAATATCAATCAAGCAGGATTAGGGTTTTACCTCCATCGAGAGGGCCCGAACATGGGTAAAAACATCGTGTCCCTTGTCTCCTGTTACCATCCGCCTAGACGCACAGTTCGGGACCCCCTACCCGAGATCCGCCGGTTTTGACACCGACAGGGGCAGTCCTAGATTGCTACCCGACCTTGGTTCGGTCTCGCCACTCGGGGGGTTAGGGTTTTTATCTCTTGTCAGTCCCTAGGCCTGGGAGATCGATCTACTCTCCATTAAGGCACACCCATGGTGAACAGTGGAGCATCTTCGGCTTTGGAGAACAAAAGGGAAGGGAAAGCTGGAGGATATAATGAAGGAGTTGTCCCTTAAGGAAGACGACCTCGACAACGTGGTCTTCAAGGAAGATGGCGTCCCGGCGGAGGAGGAACTCTGTTGGATGATCTTGGTCAGAGTTCACATGCACAAGGGGTTTAGCACCTACTGGTTCTTCCGCAATATGAGGACGGCCTGGGACCTTGCTAGGCCAATCAAGATCAAAACCCTGGAGGAGAATCTCTTCCAGATGCAATTTGATTGCTTGGGGTATTGGGAGAGGGTTACCCAAGGGGGGCACTAGCACTTCAGAGGCAACCCGGTGATCATCGCCCCATATGATGGATACACAAAACCTTCATCAATAGAGCTCTTCAAATTTGAGATTTGGGCATGCATCATTGCAAGGATCGAGAAGAGGTGTCTAGAGGGGGGTGATTAGCCCCTCAACAAGCAAAGGTAGCAGTTTTTAGATTTTTCAAGTTGAGGTTGGAAATTAGCACAATTTCAAGCATCCACAATACAATTCAAGCAAGCACGGCAAGATTATATGGGTAGCAGAAAGTAAATCATGCAACTTGCAAAAAAGTAAAAGGATGGGGTTGGAGTGTGCAAACGCAGTTGGAGACACGAAGATTTTTGGTGTGGTTCCGATAGGTGGTGCTATCGTACATCCATGTTGGTGAAGACTTCAACCCACGAAGCGTAACGGTTGCGTGAGCCCATGAAGGGCTCCACCCATGAAGAAGCAACCTTGTCTATCCCACCATGGCCATCGCCCACGAAGGACTTGCCTCACTTGGGTAGATCTTCACGAAGTAGGCGATCTTCTTGCCCTTACAGACTCCTTGGTTCAACTCCACAATCTTGACGGAGGCTCCCAAGTGACACCTAACCAATCTAGGAAACACCACTCTCCAAAAGGTAATAGATGGTGTGTTGATGATGAACTCCTTGCTCTTGTGCTTCAAACGATAGTCTCCTCAACACTCAACTCTCTCACACAGATTTGGCTTTCGTGGAAAGATGATTTGAGAGGAAAGCAACTTGGGGAAGGCTAGAGATCAAGATTCTTGTGGTTGGATTGGAATGTCTTGGTCTCAACACATGAGTAGGTGGTTCTCTCTCAGAAAGTGAGTAGTGGAAGTGTAGGCACGTTCCGATGGCTTTCTCACAGATGGAGAAGGGGGTGGAGGGGTATATATAGCCTCCACACAAAATCTAGCCATTACACACAATTTTCCAAACTAGGTGGGACTGAATAGTGAAATTCGGTCAGATTGATATGGTTGAAAATGTGAACGTTAGAGTTTTCGGTGGGACCGACAAGGTCAACTTGGTGAGACCGATGTGCTAGGGTTAGGGAAAAACCTCATCTCGGTGAGACCGATTGCGTGAACTCGGTGAGACCGGTTTCAGCAATAAGCAAACAGAGACTTGGTCAAGCAAACTCGATGGGGCCAATGGCAAATTTCGGTGAGACCGAAATAACTGCAATAGGTAACAGAGAGTTTGCAAGGCCATCTCGGTGAGACTGAGATCCCATTGGTGACACCGAACTGATTAGGGTTTCTGGCAATGGCTATGTCAGGTGAACTCGGTGGCGCTGGATAGATCAAATCGGTGGGGCCGAGTTTGACTTTTAGGTTTAGATGTGGAAATGAGAAAGTGGTTGAGGGTTTTGGAGCATATCACTAAGCACTTTGAGCAAGCAAGCCATTAAGCAACACTCATCCTCTTTTAATAGTATTGGCTTTCCTATGGACTCGATGTGATCTTGGATCACTAAAATGAAAATGTAGAGTCTTGACCTTTTGCCAATGTTTGTCCTTAGCATCTTTAAGGGGTTCCACATCCTCTTGTCCTGCCACTCCAATGTTGAACTCATCTAAAATATACTTGGTATAAATATTAGTCCAACAAGCGATATGTTGACATTAATTACCAAAATCACCCAGGGAGCACTTGTGCTTTCAATCTCCCCCTTTTTTGGTAATTGATGACACCATACATCAAAGCTTTAGATAAAGATATGAAGTATAACAAGTAAAGCTTTGGAAGAACATGCAATGTGCATTAGCCCCCCCTACATGTATGCAATCATGTGAAGGTAGATTATAAAAGTATGTGAAAGCATAACACATGTTAGAGCAAGCACTGAGTTACATGTATCTTGGCTATATGCATCAGAGTAAATGATGTGAAATGCAGAGAATATACCTACATGTTCATGAGTCCTTGCAAACAATATGTACATCAACAAGAGATCCTCATGCACATGAGTGTGATGCATATACTTACCTTGTGGTCTTGAGCTAACTTTGGAAGAGATGAACCTGAGAAACAGGGTTAGACAACACAAGAACATCTACTAATCAGAGCAAGAACGAGAGACCACAAGAGTACCAAGACTGGGATGACATGCAGAGAGTGAGTACTTAGTACTCTAATTGGATATAGACATGTCCCCAAGAATAAAGATATGCAAAGAATTCCAAAGATTTTCTTCCCTTAGATGTCTCTCTCCTTGTGAGGTGAGATGACAAAATCTTTACTCTGTGTTGAACTCGGTCCCTCTGATTCAAACCTATCGGCTTGACCGAAATACAAGGTCTCCTTGTGAATAGTTCATCGGTACAACCGACATGGACTAACTCAGTCGCACGATAATTACTATCTATGACTCTGTCATTTCGGAGCCATCGATGGAAAACGCATTGGCGTCACCGATTTCAACTCTGAGAAAATGGTTTGCCATTTATTTCTGGATACTTTCTTCAGCTCCACTCAATGATTCTTCCCTCTATGAGCACCATGAAATACCTACTTCCTTGTAGTGACTCTCAAGGACCACACCTACTTGACTCATGCTCCAGAAGAACCCTTCTTGAAAATTGATGTCAAAGGTGGAGAGAGAGCACATCAAAGTTGAGCACATCTAAGCTCTTCTACAGATGCTCGTTAACAAAGAGTAGAGAAGTCACATGTCTTTAAGAGGGGAAAGACATGTCCATATGCTTGATCTTAGCTATTGCTAATATTCTTATTGCTTTGATTGTGGTTAATATTACCCTTTCTTGCTCTGATTTCCTCTCACCCTACCTTCTCCCATTATCGCATATCAGATTCAGGGGGAGATAGAGTCCATGTCTAGGGGAGAAAAATCTTTGTAATTCAATGCATATTGTTAGATCTTTGGGGACATGTCAATATCTAAATGAAGTACTCAGTACTCACCCATTACATGTCATCCAGTCTTGGTATTCTTGTGGTTCCTTAAAACTGCTTTACTTAGAGTGTTCTTGTGTTATCTGACCCTGTTTTCTCAAGCCCACTCTTTCCAAAGCCAGCTCAAAACCAGAAGGTAAGTATATGCATCACACTCATGTGCATGAAGATCTCTTGTTAATGTACATATTGTTTGCAAGAAGGATTCATAAGCATGGAGTTACACCCCTTTACCACATCATTTGCTCTGGTGCATATAGCCAAGATACATGTAACTCTTTGCTTTCTCTGTCATGATTATGCATTCACATGTTCTTGTATTCCAACTTCACATGATTGCATACATGTAGGGGGAGCTTATGCATGTTACTGTTGGGGAACACAGTAATTTC
Source organism: Aegilops speltoides (assembly GCA_021437245.1). Taxonomy (NCBI): domain Eukaryota; kingdom Viridiplantae; phylum Streptophyta; class Magnoliopsida; order Poales; family Poaceae; genus Aegilops; species Aegilops speltoides. The sequence goes on from CM038144.1 coordinate 399,554,629, forward strand.
AAAAAAAAAATCCTATGATCACGCAAGATCTATCTAGGTGATGCATAGCAACGAGGGGGAGAGTGTGTCCATGTACCCTCGTAGACCGAAAGCGGAAGCGTTTCAATGACGCGGTTGATGTAGTTCAACATCTTCGCGATCCAACCGATCAAGTACCGAACGCACAGTGATGACCCAGAAGTATAGGGGATCTATCATAGTCCTTTTGATAAGTAAGAGTGTCGAACCCAACGAGGAGCAGAAGGAAATGATAAGCGGTTTTCAGCAAGGTATTCTCTGCAAGTACTGAAATAAGTGGTGACAGATAGTTTTGTGATAGGATAAATTGTAACGAGCAACAAGTAACAAAAGTAAATAAAGTGCAGCAAGGTGGCCCAATCCTTTTTGTAGCAAAGGACAAGCCTGGACGAACTCTTATAATAGGAAAAGCGCTCCCGAGGACACATGGGAATATCGTCAAGCTAGTTTTCATCACGCTCATATGATTCTCGTTCGGTACTTTGATAATTTGATATGTGGGTGGATCGGTGCTTGGGTACTGCCCTTACTTGGACAAGCATCCCACTTATGATTAACCTCTATTGCAAGCATCCGCAACTACAACAAAAGTATTAAGGTAAACCTAACCATAGCATGAAACATATGGATCCAAATCAGCCCTTACGAAACAACGCATAAACTAGGGTTTAAGCTTCATCACTCTAGCAACCCATCATCTACTTATTACTTACCAATGCCTTCCTCTAGGCCCAAATAATGGTGAAGTGTTATGTAGTCGACGTTCACATAACACCACTAGAGGTTAGACAACATACATCTTATGAAAATATCGAACGAATACCAAATTCACATGACTACTAATAGCAAGACTTCTCCCTTGTCCTCAGGAACAAACGTAACTACTCACAAAGCATATTCATGTTTATAATCAGAGGGGTACTAATATGCATAAAGGATCTGAACATATGATCTTCCACCAAATAAACCAACTAGCATCAACTACAAGGAGTAATCAACACTACTAGCAACCTACTAGCACCAATCCCGGACTTGGAGACAAGAATTGGATACAAGAGATGAACTAGGGTTTGGAGATGAGATGGTGCTGATGAAGATGTTGATGGAGATTGCCCCCTCCCGATGAGAGGAGCGTTGGTGATGACGATGGTGATGATTTCCCCCCTCCGGGGAAGTGTCCCCGCAGAACAGCTCTGCGGAGCCCTAGATTGGTTCCGCCAAGGTTCCGCCTCGTGGCGGAGTCTCGTCCCAAAGGTTTCCTTCTATTTTTTCTCATAGAAAGACTTCATATAGGAGAAGATGGGCGTCGGAGAGCCACCGGGGGCCCACGAGGTAGGGGCGCGCCCGAGGGCGCCCCCCCTCGTGAGCGGTGTGGGCCCCGGCCTTCATCTTTGGCGACGATTTTTCTTTTTTAGTTTAAGACATTCCGTGGAGTTTCAGGACTTTTGGAGTTGCGCAGAATAGTCCTTAAATATTTGCTCCTTTTCCAACCCAGAATTCCAGCTGCCGGCATTCTCCCTCTTCATGTAAACCTTGTAAAATAAGAGAGAATAGCTATAAGTATTATAACATAACGTGAAATAACAGCCCATAATGCAATAAATATTGATATAAAAGCATGATGCAAAATGGACGTATCAACTCCCCCAAGCTTAGACCTCGCTTGTCCTCAAGCGAAAAGCCGATAACAATAAATATGTCCTCATGTTTAGAGGTAGAGGCATCGATAAAAATAAAATACGGACATGAAGGCATCATGATTATTTCATAACAACAACATATATAGATTTTGTCATATGATTACTCATGTTCAAGTGATGATCTTTTCACAAAGCCAAAGTATGAATCAGAAACCTTATTGAGCACCAACAAATTATACCCTTAGTCATTGAAGCAATTGCAATTTATCATAACATCGGAAAGAGTCTATGTCAGAGCTTAAAAGCAAGTCCACATACTCAACTATCACTTAGTCTTTCATAATTGCTAACACTCACGCGATACTTGTGGTTACGGAGTTTTAATCGGACACAGAGAAAGATAGGGGCTTATAGTTTTGCCCCACAACTTTTTACCTCATGGGTAATGTCAACAATAATAATTCATGCTCCCCCACATCCAATTAGATATATATATCATGTTCTTTCCAACATGCTGAGCTTGCCAAAGGATAAAATGAAAAAGGAAAGGTGAAGATCACCGAGACTCTTGCATAAGGTAGAGGACAATAATAAAAGATAGGCCCTTCGTAGAGGGAAGCAGAGGTTGTCATGCGCGTTTAGGGTTGATGCACAAAATCTTAATGCAAAAGAACATCACTTTATATTGCCCCTTGTATATGAACCTTTATTATGCAGTCCGTCGCTTTTATTGCGCCCACAACAAGTTTGTACAAAGTTTATTTTCGCCGCACTAATAAGTCATGCATATTTAGAGAGCAATTTTTATTGCTTGCACCGATGACAACTTACTTGAAGGATCTTACTCAATCCATAGGTAGATATGGTGGACTCTCATGGCAAAACTGGTTTAAGGGTATTTGGAAACACAAGTAGTATTTCTACTTAGTGCTGATAATTTGGCTAGCATGAGGGGGAAAGGCAAGCTCAAGACGGTAGAGGATCCATGACAACATACTTTATCTCAGATATAAGAAAACATAACTCATTATGTTGTCTTCCTTGTCCAACCTCAACTCTTTAGCATGTCATATTTTAATGAGTGCTCCCAATCATAAAAGGTGTCAATGATAATATATCTATATGTGAAACCTCTCTTTCCTTATTACTTCCTATTAATTGCAATGATGACCAAAGCTATATTTGCCAACTCCCAACAACTTTTAATCATCATACTCTTTCTATGTGGAGTCATTACTTTCACTAAGATCAATATGAACTCTTTGATTCTTTTTATTCTTTTTCTTCTAATCACCCAAGATCATGGCAAAATACTCAAGCCCTTGACTCAACACTAATCTTTATTATATAGCTCACGGACTCGATTACAAAGAAGGATCATAAAGCAAAACTCAAAACTAGATCATGCCATGACTTTATTCTACTAAATCAAGATACTACTAATAGGATCGAACTAAGAAAAACGGTAAAGATAGGAGTTGTGATGGTGATACGATACCAGGGCACCTCCCCCAAGCTTGGCAGTTGCCAAGGGGAATGCCCATACTCATGTGATTATTTCTCCCTCTTTGTTGTTGGCGTAATATTCTTGGCGATGATTCCCCTCAAAATACGGTTCTCCTCCTCGAGCTTATTGACTTGCTTCTTGAGGTCCATTATTTCCTTGTGAAGCTTTCCTGTAACGGCTAAAGCTCCTTGCACCCAAGGGTGTTGCATAGCTGCGGGAGAACAAGAGACACTCCTCCTCATATTTTCATAGGAAAGAAATTTAACATTGGAAGGGATAACCGAGTTTGGAATAGCTGAGCTCTGTAGTTCCCCCATCATAAATCCAGCTCGGAGGCGAGAGGTGACTTCTTGATCTTCCATGGCATCTACCCTCATCAGGTCAGCCTCCATCTCTTCCTCCGTTGCTGGCCCAAAGTGGTCAGCGTCGCTGTTTGCCCTTGGTTCCGGTGTCGGGCTAGATACCGGGCTCTCCCCGACTGATTCTTGAGAAGACATCTTGCTCTAATCTGCAGCAGCAACAGCTCGAAACAAAAACAGGGGATATTTGCGTGATACGAGAGTCAAAACCTTCGGGAGTATATATAATGAATTTTTACCAACCAAAGTACGTAACGTGCAAGGAAACGGAGTCCGGAGGACACACGAGGTGCTCATGAGGTAGGGGGCGCGCCCAGGGGGTAGGGCGCGCCCTCCACCCTCGTGGAGGCCTCATGTCCTCCTCGGACTACTACTTATTTTTCTATTTTTCTAAATATTCCAAAACGGAGAAATATTGCCTTAAAAATTGTTTTGGAGTCGGTTTACTTACCGTACCACATACCTATTCCTTTTCGGAGTCTGGAACGTTCTGGAAAGTATCCTTTATGTATTCCTCCGGGGTTACGGTTTCAGTAACATTAGTTTCAACATTTATAGGATTATCTGAGATATAGTGTTTGATCCTTTGACCGTTTACCACCTTCGGATTTGTGCCTACGAAGTTGTTGATTTTTATGGCACCGGAACGATAGACCTCCTCGATAACGTAAGGACCTTCCCATTTGGAGAGAAGTTTTCCTGCAAAAAATCTTAAATGAGAGTTGTATAGCAATACATAATCACCTGCACTAAACTTACATTTTTGTATCCTTTTGTCATGCCATCTTTTAACCTTTTCTTTAAACAACTTGGCATTTTCATAAGCTTGGGTTCTCCATTCATCAAGTGAGCTAATATCAAATAACCTCTTCTCACCGGCAAGTTTGAAATCATAGTTGAGCTCTTTAATAGCCCAATATGCCTTATGTTCTAGTTCGAGAGGTAAGTGACATGCTTTTCCATAAACCATTTTATACGGAGACATACCCATAGGATTTTTGTATGCAGTTCTATAGGCCCATAATGCATCATCAAGTTTCTTGGACCAATTCTTTCTAGACCTATTGACAGTCTTTTGCAAAATTAATTTGAGCTCTCTATTGCTCAATTCTACCTGACCACTAGACTGCGGGTGATATGGAGATGCAATTCTATGATTAACGTCGTATTTAGCAAGCATCTTACGGAAAGCACCATGAATAAAGTGTGAACCACCATCAGTCATTAAATATCTAGGGACTCCAAACCTCGGAAAAATAACTTCCTTAAGCATTTTAATAGAAGTGTTATGATCAGCACTACTAGTTGGAATAGCTTCTACCCACTTAGTAACGTAATCAACAGCAACTAAAATATGAGTGTATCCATTAGAAGCAGGAAAAGGTCCCATATAATCAAAGCCCCAAACATCAAATGGTTCAATAACAAGTGAATAATTCATAGGCATTTCTTCACGTCTACTAATATTACCAATTCTTTGACATTCGTCGCAAGACAAAACAAACTTACGGGCATCTTTGAAAAGAGTAGGCCAATAAAAAACAGATTGCAATACCTTATGTGCAGTTCTATCTCCAGCGTGGTGTCCTCCATAAGCCTCGGAGTGACACTTGCGTAGGATCTGTTCTTGTTCATGCTCAGGTACACAACGTCTAATAACACCATCTACTCCTTCTTTATAAAGATGTGGGTCATCCCAAAAGTAATGTCACAAGTCATAGAAAAACTTTCTCTTTTGTTGGTATGTGAAGCTAGGTGGTATAAATTTAGCAACAATATAATTAGCATAATCAGCATACCACGGAGTGCTACGAGAAGTACTTATGACATTTAATTGTTCATCAGGAAAGCTATCATCAATAGGTACTGGGTCATCAAGAACATTCTCTAACCTAGACAAGTTGTCTGCAATGGGGTTCTCAGCTTCTTTTCTATCAACAATATGCAAATCAAATTCTTGGAGCAAGAGAACCCATCTAATAAGCCTAGGTTTTGCATCTTTATTTTCCATAAGATATTTAATAGCAGCATGATCTGTGTGAATAGTTACTTTAGAATCAACAATATAGGGTCTGAATTTATCACAAGCAAATACAACTGCTAAAAGTTCCTTTTCGGTAGTAGCATAATTTCTTTGAGCATTGTCTAGAGTCTTACTAGCATAATGGATAACATTCAATTTCTTATCAACTCTTTGCCCTAGAACAACACCTACAGCATAATCACTAGCATCACACATAAATTCAAAGGGTAAATTCCAATCAGGTGGCTGAACAAAAGGTGCAGAGACTAATGCTTTCTTAAGTATCTCAAATGCTTATACACAATCATCATCAAAGAAAAATTGTACATCTTTTTGTAATAAATTAGTAAGAGGCTGAGAGATTTTTGAGAAGTCCTTAATGAACCTCCTATAAAATCCGGCATGACCAAGGAAACTTCTTATACCTTTGATGTCCTTGGGACATGGCATCTTTTCAATAGCATCAACCTTGGCTTTATCAACTTAAATACCCCTTTCAGAAACTTTGTGCCCCAAAACAATACCTTCATTCACCATAAAGTGGCACTTTTCCCAATTCAAGACAAGATTAGTTTCTTCGCATCTCTGCAAAACTCGAGCAAGATTGCTCAAGCAATCATCAAAAGAGGAACCATAGACGGAAAAGTTATCCATGAAAACCTCACAAATTTTCTCGCAAAAGTCAGAGAATATAGCCATCATGCATCTTTGAAAGGTAGCAGGTGCATTACATAAACCGAAAGGCATATGTCTATAAGCAAAAGTACCAAAAGGGCATGTAAAAGTAGTCTTTGATTGATCTTTAGCCGACACAGGTATTTGAGAAAAACCAGAATAACCATCTAGAAAGCAATAATGTGTATGTTTGCATAATCTTTCTAGCATTTGATCAATAAAAGGTAAGGGGTAATGATCTTTCTTAGTAGCCTTATTTAATTGGCGGGAATCAATTACCATCCTATAACCTGTGATAATTCTTTGCGGAATCAATTCATCTTTATCATTAGGGACAACAAGAATACCTCCTTCTTAGGGACACAATGGACAGGACTTACCCAACGACTATCAACAATGGGATAAATTATACCTGCCTCCGAAGCTTGAGTATTTCCTTTCTTACCACTTCTTTCATTTTAGGATTCAAACGTCGTTGAGGATCACAAACTGGTTTGGCATCAGCTTCCAAATTTATTTTATGTTGACATAGAGTGGGACTGATGCCCTTAAGATCATCCAGAGTATATCCAATAGCGGCACGGTGCTTCTTCAGAGTTTTCAATAATCTTTCTTCTTCATGATCTGAAAGGTTAGCACTAATAATGACAGGATATATTTTCTTTTCATCAAGATAAGCATATTTAAGATTATCAAGCAATGGTTTAAGCTCAAACACGGGATCACCCTTGGGTGGAGGAGGATCCCCTAGGATTTCAACAAGCAAATTGTGTTGCAGAATAGGTTCCTGTTTAAAGAATACTTCATCTATTTCCCTTCTTTCATTCATGAACATATCATTTTCATGGTCTAGCAAATAGTGTTCTAAAGGATCACTAGGAGGTACGCCAATAGAAGCAAGACCAATAATTTCATCCTTACTATGCAATTCTTCCTCACGATGTTGTTTACTAAATTTAGAGAAATTAAACTCATGAACCATATCATCCAAGCCAACAGTAACAACATTCTTTTTGCAGTCTATCGTAGCATTAACAGTATTCAAGAAGGGTCTACCAAATATAATGGGACAAAAGCTATCTTGTGGAGAACCAAGAACAAGAAAATCAGCGGGATATTTGGTTTTCCCACACAAGACCTCAACATCTCTAACAATTCCCACTGGTGAAATAGTATCTCTATTGGCAAGTTTAATTGTGACATCAATTTCTTCTAACTCAGCAGGTGCAATCTCATGCATAATTTCTTTGTATAAGTCAATGGGTATTACACTAGCACTAGCACCCATATCATATAAGCCATGATAACAATGATCTCCTATTTTAATAGAAATAACAGGCACGCCTACCACAGGTCTATGTTTATCTCTATCACAGGGTTAAGCAATTCTAGCAGTTTCACCAGGGAATTGAATAACATGCCCATCAATATTATCAGACAAGAGATCTTTAACAATAGCAATATTGGGTTCTACTTTGACTTGCTCAGGAGGTGTGTAAGTCCTATTATTGCTTTTACGAACAACAGTTGAAGCTTTAGAATGATCCTTCATTCTAACAGGGAAAGGTGGTTTCTCAACATAAGAAGTGGGAACAATAGGATCATTATAAGTGACAATCTTTTCTTCAACTTTAATAGGTGTGGCTACTTTTACTTCTATGGGAGGATGATATTTAAACCACTTCTCCTTGGGGAGATCAACATAAGTAGCAAAAGATTCACAGAAAGAAGCTACTATCTCAGAGTCAAGTCCATATTTAGTGCTAAACTTACGGAAAATATCAGTATCCATAAAAGATTTAACACAATCAAACTTAGGTGTCATACCTGACTCCTTACCTTCATCGAGGTCCCAATCTTCAGAGTTGCGTTTAATTCTATCCAACAAATTCCATCTAAATTCAACAGGCTTCATCATAAAAGAGCCAGCACAAGAAGTATCGAGAATGGTGCGATTGTTACTAGAAAGCCGAGCATAAAAACTTTGCATAATCACTTCTTTTGCGAGCTCATGATTGGGGCATGAATATAACATTGATTTAAGCCTCCCCCAAGCTTGAGCGACGCTTTCTCCTTTGCGAGGCCAAAAATTATATATATAATTGCGATCACGATGAACAAGATGCATAGGGTAATACTTTTGATGAAATTCCAATTTCAATCTTTTATAGTTCCATGATCTCATATCATCACATAGCCTATACCATGTCAATGCGTCTCCCTCCAAATATAAAGGGAAAGCCTTCTTCTTGACAACATCATCGAGTATACCTGCAAGCTTAAATAGTCCACAAATATCATCCACATAGCATAGATGTTTGTCAGGATGCTTTGTTCCATCTCCTGCAAAAGTGTTAGCTAGCAATTTTTCCATCATACCCGAAGGAATCTGAAAAGGAGTTTCATTTTCAGTAGGTTGAGTAGGTTGAGGAGCAACTCTTGGCTCAATTGGATGGGGTGAAGATACCCCAAACAAGCCCCTCAGACAATTACTTTCCATAGTAACAAGTGACAAAAAAATTCAGCACACTAAATAAATTTTTCCTTACCAAATTCCACCTACCAAAGGCGCTTCACCCCCCGGCAATAGCGCCAGAAAAGAGTCTTGATGACCCACAAGTATAGGGGATCTATCGTAGTCCTTTCGATAAGTAAGAGTGTCGAACCCAACGAGGAGCAGAAGGAAATGATAAGCGGTTTTTAGCAAGGTATTCTCTGCAAGTACTGAAATAAGTGGTGACAGATAATTTTGTGATAGGATAAATTGTAACGAGCAACAAGTAACAAAAGTAAATAAAGTGCAGCAAGGTGGCCCAATCCTTTTTGTAGCAAAGGACAAGCCTGGATGAACTCTTATAATAGGAAAAGCGCTCCCGAGGACACATGGGAATATCGTCAAGCTAGTTTTCATCACGCTCATATGATTCGCGTTCGGTACTTTGATAATTTGATATGTGGGTGGATTGGTGCTTCAGTACTTCCCTTACTTGGACAAGCATCCCACTTATGATTAACCTCTATTGCAAGCATCCGCAACTACAACAGAAGTATTAAGGTAAACCTAACCATAGCATGAAACATATGGATCCAAATCAGCCCCTTACGAAGCAATGTATAAACTAGGGTTTAAGCTTCTATCACTCTAGCAACCCATCATCTACTTATTACTTCCCAATGCCTTCCTCTAGGCCCAAATAATGGTGAAGTGTTATGTAGTCGACGTTCACATAACACCACTAGAGGTTAGACAACATACATCTTATCAAAATATCGAACGAATACCAAATTCACATGACTACTAATAGCAAGACTTCTCCCTTGTCCTCAGGAACAAATGTAACTACTCACAAAGCATATTCATCTTCATAATCAGAGGGGTAATAATATGCATAAAGGATCTGAACATATGATCTTCCACCAAATAAACCAACTAGCATCAACAACAAGGAGTAATCAACACTACTAGCAACCTACTAGCACCAATCCCGGACTTGGAGACAAGAATTGGATACAAGAGATGAACTAGGGTTTGGAGATGAGATTGTGCTGATGAAGATGTTGATGGAGATTGCCCTCTCCCAATGAGAGGAGCGTTGGTGATGACGATGGTGATGATTTCCCCTTCCCGGAGGGAAGTGTCCCCGGCAGAACAGCTCTGCCGGAGCCCTAGATTGGTTCCGCCAAGGTTCCGCCTCGTGGCGGCGGAGTCTCGTCCCGAAAGGTTTCCTTCTATTTTTTTCTCATCGAAAGACTTCATATAGGAGAAGATGGACGTCGGAGAGCCAACAGGGGGCCCACGAGGTAGGGTGCGCGCCTAGGGGGGGCCCACCCTCATGAGTAGGGTGTGGTCCCCCTGGCCTTCATCTTTGGCGACGATTTTTCTTTATTTATTTTAAGACATTCCGTGGAGTTTCAGGACTTTTGGAGTTGTGCAGAATAGTCCTTCAATATTTGCTCCTTTTCTAGCCCAGAATTCCAGCTGTCGGCATTCTCCCTCTTGAAAGTGCGTTATATGGACTAGGGGGGTGAATAGGCGATTTTTATGAAATTCTTCACTGAGGAATTTGCCGGTGAGGAAATTCCTTAGCGAAGAACTATTTGCAGCGGAATATGTACTCAGAGGTAAACTTAGCAGGATACACACATAGTCAGCATGATGAAATGAAGACTAAGAACAGAGTACGGGAAGCGTAAACACAGGATAACAAGATGAAGACAAACAGATGAAGAAATTGAACGAGGAATTTGTGAAAGTCTTGATCAAAGTCTTCAAGCATAGATATGAACAACATGCAACACGAGAATGAGGAAATGAATGAGTTGAGGAAATAGAACCGGTCGGTTGGTGAAGACAATGATTTGGTAGACCAGTTCAACTCATCGTCTCGGTTATGCGTCTGGTTGGAGCGGCCGAGTATTTAAACTCGAGGACACAGTCCCAGACACCCAGCTCGAGCCGCAACTCAGGACACCCAGTCCTCACCGTATTCTCCTTGAACTAAGACCATGCAGGCCTCGTCCAATCACTCGTGGTAAGTCTTGGTGACTTCCAAACCTTCACGAATTGGTCACTCGGTGATCCACAATTCCTCTTGGATGCTCTAGACCTTGACGCCTAACCGTCTGGAAGAAGCACAGTCTTCAAAGGTAACAAGCGTCGGATCCACGCAGATCAATTTCTTGATGATGCTCAATCACTTGGGGTTTTGTGGGTTTGGTTTTGGGATTTTCCTCACTTGATGATTTTCGCTCAAAGTCCTCGGAGGATGGGTTGCTCTCGGATGACAAGTGTCAAGTTCTCTCGAGCAGCCAACCAACTAGTGGTTGTAGGGGCGGCTATTTATAGCCTAGGGAGCAGCCCGACATGATAAGACATAAATGCCCTTCAATGATATGACCGTTAGGTGGATAAGATATTTTGGTCCGCCGCAGTATGACAAAGAACGGTCGGAAATTTTGACTCTCAAAGTCCTCGGGGCTATCATGTTCCTCATTGTGTAGGCAATTCGCCTTGGCGAATTCCTAACTCCTCGATCGAGCAAAGTCCTCGATGAATGTAAGAACTGCGTCTCACATCGATGAATTTGACTGAAGCTGTATGAGATTTCAATGGCTTCACTCGAAGGGATTGGTAGGTGTAGGATTTTGAGTTGAGCATCACATGGAAATTTTTCCTTAGTATTTCCTCGACCCCCTTTAACAGTACGGTGTTTCCTATGACTCAAGAAAGAGAAAATGAAACTACGAAAACAAAAGTCTTCAAGCTTCATATTCCTCGAATGAATATCAAGTCTTCATGGACACACCAATTTCTTCACTTTCAAAGTCTTCAGAAAGTCTTCAGGATATCAAAGTCTTCAGTCGAAGAACTTCATTTTTAGGGGTCGACTTTCTCTGTAAATATCAAACTCCTCATAGACTTATAGACCTGTGTACACTCACAAGCGATCAGTTACTTAACCTATAAGTCCTCAATACACCAAAATCACTAAGGGCACTAGATGCACTTACAATCTCCCCCTTTTTGGTGATTGATGACAACATAGGTTAAGTTTTCAACGGGGATAAACATATGAAGTGTAAATACTGATATTGAGGAATTTGATTGCAAGATATAGAAGAATTCCCCACGGATGTGTGCATAATGAGGAATTTGCTTTTGAGGCAATGCACATTTGAAGAATTTAATCATGGAGATCTCCCCTATATCTTGTAATTCATACACGATCGATATGTAATATGAAGAATTTGAAATGCATGATGAAATATGGTGCTGATGAGATTCAAGATGCGTGCAATGATATTAACGAGGAATAAGCATGCAGAATAACACATCAAAAGTATCAAAGCACAGTGCAAAGTCAGCACAATGCACCGTTCAAAAGTGTCAGGGCACCATCGGACTTAAGATTACAACTCGATCCAATAAAAGTTTCGGAAGAACGAGAGTTGTAACTTAAAAAAAACGCCCATAGTATAAACCCGCTTGAAGACTAACTCAGATTTCTCCCCCTTTGTCATCAAATGACCAAAAGGATCGAAACTGAGGACTAACGCCCCTGAAGATATTCAAGTTGATGGAGGAGCACCAGCGTTGTCGGGGTTGTTTGTTGAAGTAGGGCCTGCCGCAGTGTCGTCCAAATCGTCATATTCATCAGTTTCACGCGATGAAGAATAAGAGCTGGCCACCAGATCAGGAACTTTGACTCTCTTGAATTTCTTCGGAGGTGGTGCAGACCAGTCAAAAGCTTCCTGAAGACCCCCTACCCACGTATATAATGGAGGGAGAGGGAGAGGCAGCTGGCCCTAAGGGGGCACGCCAAGGTGTGGAGTCCTACTAGGACTCCCTAGTCCTAGTAGGATTCCACCTCCCATATGGAGTAGGAAAGAGGGAAGGGAGAAGGAGAAGGAAAGGGGGGGCCGGCCCCCTTCTCCTAGTCCTAATATGCCTCCTGCCCAAGGGGGGTGCACCTGCCCCTTGTGGGCTGGTGTGGTTCCCTCTTATGGCCCATAAGGCCCATAACTTCTCGTGGTGGTTCCGGTAACCTCCCAGTACTCCGGAAAAATGCCTGAACCACTCGAAATCATTCTGATGTCCAAATGCAACCTTCCAATATATGAATCTTTATGTCTCAACCATTTCAAGACTCCTCGTCACGTCCGTGATCTCATCCGGGACTCCGAACAAAATTCGGTCATCAAATCACATAACTCATAATACAAATCATCATTGAACGTTAAGCGTGCGGACCCTACGGGTTCGAGAACTATGTAGACATGCATGACCGAGACATATCTCCGGTCAATAACCAATAGCGGAACCTGGATGCTCATATTGGCTCCCTTTGTCATATTCTACGAAGATCTTTATCGGTCAAACCGCATAACAACATGCGTTGTTCCCTTTGTCATCGGTATGTTACTTGCCCAAGATTCGATCGTCGGTATCATCATACCTAGTTCAATCTCATTACCAGCAAGTCTCTTTACTCGTTCTGTAATACTTCATCTCACAACTAACTCACTAGTCACAATGCTTGCAAGGCTTATAGTGATGAGTATTACCGAGAGGGCCCAGAGATACCTCTCCGATACACAGAGTGACAAATCCTAATCTCGATCTATGCCAACCCAACAAACACCTTCGGACACACCTGTAGAGCATCTTTATAATCACCCAGTTACGTTGTGACGTTTGATAGCACACAAGGTGTTCCTTCGGTATTCGGGAGTTGCATAATCTCATAGTCTGAGGAATGTATAAGTCATGAAGAAAGCAGTAGCAATGAAACTGTAACGATCATAATGCTAAGCTAACGAATGGGTCTTGTCCATCACATCATTATCCTAATGATGTGATCCCGTTTATCAAATGACAACGCATGTCTATGGTCAGGAAACATAACCATCTTTAATTAACAAGCTAGTCAAATATAGGCATACTAGGGACACTCTATTTTGTCTATGTATTCACACATGTACTAAGTTTCCAGTTAATATGATTCTAGCATGAACAATAAACATTTATCATGATATAAGGAAATAAATAATAACTTTATTACTGCATCTAGGGCATATTTCCTTCAGTATCCCACTTTCACTAGAGTCAATAATCTAGTCCACGTCGCCATGTGATTTAACACCAATAGTTCACATCTGTATGTGATTAACACTCATAGTTCACATCGTCATGTGACCACCACCCAAAGGGTTTACTAGAATCAATAATCTAGTTCACATCACTATGTGATTAACACCGAAAGAGTACTAAGGTGTGATCATGTTTTGCTCGTGAGAGAAGTTTAGTCAACGGGTCTGTCACATTCAGAGCCGTATGTATTTTGCAAATATTCTTTGTCTACAATGCTCTGCATGGAGCTACTCTAGCTAATTACTCCCACTTTCAATATGTATCCAGATTGAGACTTAGAGTCATCTGGATCGGTGTAAAAGCTTGCATCGATGTAACTCTTTACGATGAACTCTTTATCACCTCCATAACCGAGAAATATTTCCTTAGTCCTCACTAAGGGTAATTTTGACTGATGTCCAGTGATCTACTCTTAGATCACTATTGTACCCCCTTGCCAAAGTCATGGCAAGGTACATAATAGGTCTGGTACACGGCACAACATACTTTATAGAACCTATGACTGTGGCATAGGGAATGACTTTCATTCTGTTTATATCTTCTGCTGTGGTCGGGCTTTGAGTCTTACTCAACTTTACACCTTGTAATACAGACAAGAACTCCTTCTTTGACTGATCCATTTTGAACTCTTTCAAAAAAATTGTCAAGGTATGTATTCATCGAAAAATCTTATCAAGTGTCTTGATCTATCTCTATAGATCTTGATGCCCAATATATAAGCAACTTCACCGAGGTCTTTCTTTGAAAAACTCCTTTCAAACTCTCCTTTATGCTTTCCAAAAAATTCTACATCATTTCTGATCAACAATATGTCATTCACATATACTTATCAGAAAGGCTGTAGTGCATCGCTATAGTTTGAGAAAATCTCATTGTAGTCAACACCTTGAACTTGTCGAAAACCTTTTTGCAATAAGTTGAGCTTTGTAGATAGTAACACTACTATCAGTGTCCATATTCCTCTTGAAGATCCATTTATTTAATATGGCTTGCCGATCATTGGGCAAGTCCACCAAAGTCCATACTTTGTTCTCATACATGGATCCCATCTCAGATTTCATGGCCTCTAGCCATTTCGCGGAATTTGGGCTCATCATTGCTTCCTCATAGTTCGTAGGTTCATCATGGTCTAGTAACATGACTTCCAGAATAGGATAACCGTACTACTCTAGTGCGGATCGTACTCTGGTTGACCTACGAGGTTCAGTAGTAACTTGATCTGAAGTTTCATGATCATCATCATTAGCTTCCTCACTAATTCGTGTAGGAATCACTGGAACTGATTTCACTGATGAACTACTTTCCAATTTGGGAGAAGGTACAATTACCTCATCAGGTTCTACTTTCCTCCCACTCACTTCTTTCTAGAGAAACTCCTTCTCTAGAAAGGATACATTCTTAGCAACAAAGATTTTGCCTTCGGATCTGTGATAGAAGGTGTACCCAATAGTTTCCTTTGGGTATCCTATGAAGACGCACTTCTCTGACTTGGGTTCGAGCTTATCAGGTTGAAGCTTTTTCACATAAGCATCGCAGTCCCAAACATTAAGAAACGACAACTTTGGTTTCTTGCCAAACCACAGTTCATAAGGCGTCGTCTCAACGGATTTTGATGGTGCCATGTTTAACGTGAATGCAACTGTCTCTAATGCGTAAACCCAAAATGATAGTGGTAAATCGGTAAGAGACATCATAGATCGCACCATATCCAATAAAGTGTGGTTACGACGTTTGGACACACCATTATGCTATGGTGTTCCAGGTGGCGTGAGCTGTGAAACTATTCCACATTGTTTTAAATGAAGGCCAAACTCATAACTCAAATATTCTCCTCCATGATCAGATCGTAGAAACTTTATTTTCTTGTTACGATGATTCTCCACTTCACTCTGAAATTCTTTGAACTTTTGAAATGTTTCAGACTTGTGTTTCATTAAGTAGATATACCCATATCTTCTCAAATCATCTGTGAAGGTTAGAAAATAACGATACCCGCCACGAGCATCAACACTCATTGGACCGCATACATCGGTATGTATTATTTCCAATAAGTCACTTGCTCGTTCCATTGTTCCAGAGAATGGAGTTTTAGTCATCTTGCCCATAAGGCACGGTTCGCAAGCATCAAATGATTCATAATCAAGTGATTCCAAAAGTCCATCAGCATGGAGTTTCTTCATGCGCTTTACACTGATATGACCCAAACGACAATGCCACAAATAAGTTGCACTATCATTATGAACTTTGCATCTTTTGGCATCAATACTATGAATATGTGTAATATCATGATCGAGATTCAATAAACCATCAACATTGGGTGTATGACCATAGAAGGTTTTATACATGTAAACAGAATAACAATTATTCTCTGTCTTAAATGAATAACCGTATTGCAATTAACATGATCTAATCATTCATGCTCAACGCAAACACCAAATAACATTTATTTAGGTTCAACACTAATCCCAAAAGTATAGGGAGTGCTCAATGATGATCATATCAATCTTGGAACCACTTCCAACACACATCGCCACTTCATCCTCAACTAGTCTCTATTAATTTTGCAACTCCTATTTCGAGTTACTAATCTTAGCAACCGAACAAGTATCAAATACCCAGGGATTACTGGGAGCACTAGTAAGGTACACATCAATAATATGTATATCAAATATACCTTTGTTCACTTTGCCATCCTTCTTATCCGCCAAATATTTGGGGCAGTTCCACTTCCAGTGACCATTTCCTTTCCAGTAGAAGCACTCAGTTTCAGGCTTAGGTCCAGCTTTGTGCTTCTTCACGGGAGTGACAACTTGCTTGACATTCTTCTTGAAGTTCCCTTTCTTTCCCTTTGCCCTTTTATTGAAACTAGTGGTCTTGTTTAATCATCAACACTTGATGCTTTTTCTTGATTTCTACCTTCGTTGATTTCAACATCACGAAGATCTCGGGAATTGTTTTCATCATCCCTTGCATACTATAGTTCATCATGAAGTTCCAGTAACTTGGTGATGGTGACTAGAGAACTCTATCAATAACTATCTTATCTGGAAGATTAACTCCCACTTGATTCAAGCGATTGTAGTACCCAGACATTCTGAGTACATGCTCACTAGCTGAGCAATTCTCCTCCATCTTTTAGGCGAAGTACTTGTCAGAGGTCTCATACCTCTTGACACGGGCATGAGTCTGAAATACCAATTTCAGCTCTTGGAACATCTCATATGCTCTGTGACGTTTCAAAAATGTTTTCGAAGTCCCGGTTCTAAGCCGTAAAACATGGTGCACTAAACTATCTAGTAGTCATCATATTGAGCTAGCCAGACGTTCATAACATCTGCATCTGCTCCTGCAATAGGTCTGTCACCTAGCGGTGCATCAAGGACATAATTCTTCTATGCAGCAATGAGGATACACCTCAGATCATGGACCTAGTCCGCATCATTGCTACTATCATCTTTCAACTTAGTTTTATCTAGGAACATATAAAAAACATAGGGAAGCGATAACGCGATCTATTGATCTACAATGTAATTTACAAAATACTATCAGGACTAAGTTCATGATAAATTAAAGTTCAATTAATCATATTACTTAAGAACTCCCACTTAGATAGGCATCCCTCTAGTCATCTAAATGATAACATGATCCAAATCAACTAAACAATGTCCGGTCATCACGTGAGATGGAGTAGTTTTCAATGGTGAACATCATTATGTTAATCATATCTACTATATAATTCACGCTCGACCTTTCGGTCTCCAGTGTTCCAAGGCCATATCTGTTGGGGAACGTAGCAGAAATTCAAAATTTTCCTACGTGTCACCAAGATCTATCTATGGAGAAACCAGCAACGAGGGGAAGGAGAGTGCATCTACATACCCTTGTAGATCGCTAAGCGGAAGCGTTCAAGAGAATGGGGTTGAAGGAGTCGTGCTCGTCGTGATCCAAATCACTGGAGATCCTAGTCTGAACGGACGGCACCTCCGCGTTCAACACACGTACAGCCCGGTGACGTCTCCCATGCCTTGATCCAGCAAGGAGAGAGGGAGAGGTTGAGGAAGACTCCATCCAGCAGCAGCACAACGGCGTGGTGGTGGTGGAGCGTGGCAATCCTGCAGGGCTTCGCCAAGCACCGCGAGAGAGGAGGAGTACTTGGGAGAGGGGAGGGCTGCGCCAGAACTTGGGGTGCGGCTGCCCTCCCACCCCTCCACTATTTATAGGTGGGGGAAGAGGGGGTCGGCCCCCTTAGATCCCATCTAGGGTTGGGGCGGTGGCCAAGGGGGGAGGAGTGCCTCCCAAGTCAAGTGGAGGCCCTCCCCCTTAGGGTTTCCCCCTTCCCATGCGCATGGCCCTTGGGGGGGCTGGTGCCCCTGGCCCATTAAGGCTAGGGCGCCCCCCCTACAGCCCATGCTACTGTATTGGACGTGGTGGAACAATTTCTGGACCTCCAGACCCCTCCGGAATCCTCCGGAACCTTCTGGAAGCTTCCCGGTACAATACCGGAAAAACACGAACTTTTCCCGGAACCCGAACAACAACTTTCCATATATAAATCTTTACCTCCAGACCATTCCGGAACTCCTCGCGACGTCCGGGATCTCATCCGGGACTCCGAACAACATTCAGTAACCACATACAAACTTCCTTCATAACCCTAGCGTCATCGAACCTTAAGTGTGTAGACCCTACGGGTTCGGGAGACATGTAGACATGACCGAGACGTTCTCCGGTCAATAACCAACAGCGGGATCTGGATACCCATGTTGGCTCCCACATGTTCCATGATGATCTCATCGGATGAACCACGATGTCAAGGACTCAATCGATCTCGTATACAATTCCCTTTGTCTAGCGGTATTGTACTTGCCTGAGATTCGATCGTCGGTATACCGATACCTTGTTCAATCTCGTTACCGACAAGTCTCTTTACTCGTTCCGTAACGCATCATCCCGTGATCAACCCCTTGGTCACATTGTGCACATTATGATGATGTCCTACCGAGTGGGCCCAGAGATACCTCTTCGTTTACCGGAGTGACAAATCCCAGTCTCGATTCGTGCCAACCCAACAGACACTTTCGGAGATACCTGTAGTGCACCTTTATAGCCACCCAGTTACGTTGTGACATTTGGTACACCCAAAGCATTCCTACGGTATCCGGGAGTTGCACAATCTCATGGTCTAAGGAAATGATACTTGACATTAGAAAATCTTTAGCATACGAACAACGATCTTTGTGCTAGGCTTAGGATTGGGTCTTGTCCATCACATCATTCTCCTAATGATGTGATCCCGTTATCAACGACATCCAATGTCCATGGTCAGGAAACCGTAACCATCTATTGATCAACGAGCTAGTCAACTAGAGGCTTACTAGGGACATGGTGTTGTCTATGTACCCACACATGTATCTGAGTTTCCTATCAATACAATTATAGCATGGATAATAAATGATTATCATGAACAAGGAAATATAATAATAACTAATTTATTATTGTCTCTAGGGCATATTTCCAACAGTCTCCCACTTGCACTAGAGTCAATAATCTAGTTCACATCGTCATGTGATTAACATTCACACATCACATCGCCTTGTGACCAACATCCAAAGAGTTTACTAGTGTCATTAAACTAGTTCACATCATCATGTGATTAAGACTCAATGAGTTCTGGGCTTTGATCATGTTTTGCTTGTGAGAGCGGTTTTAGTCAACGGGTCTGCAACTTTCAGATCCGTATGTACTTTGCAAATCTCTAGGTCATTCTGTAAATGCTGCTTCCACGCTCCACTTGGAGCTATTCCAAATGGTTGCTCCACTATACGTATCCGGTTTGCTACTCAGAGTCACTCGGATAGGCGTAAAAGCTTGCATC
The DNA here is from genome assembly GCA_021437245.1 of Aegilops speltoides. Taxonomy (NCBI): domain Eukaryota; kingdom Viridiplantae; phylum Streptophyta; class Magnoliopsida; order Poales; family Poaceae; genus Aegilops; species Aegilops speltoides. The sequence goes on from CM038144.1 coordinate 399,574,377, forward strand.
GACGTAACCCTTCACGCCGAACTCTTTATCACCTCCATAATCGAGAAACATGTCCTTATTCCTCTAAGGATAATTTTGACCGCTATCTGGTGATCCACTCCTTGATCACCTTTGTACCCTCTTGCCAGACATGTGGCAAGGCACACATCAGGTGTGGTACTCAGCATAGCATACTGTAGAGCCTACGTCTAAAGCATAGGGGACGACCTTCGTCCTTTCTCTCTCTTCTGCCATGGTCGAGCTTTAAGTCTTAACTTCATACCTTACAACTCAGGCAAGAACTCCTTCTTTGACTGATCCATCTTGAACACCTTCAAGATCATGTCAAGGTATGTGCTCATTTGAAAGTACCATTTAGCGTTTTTGATCTATCCTCATAGATCTTGATGCTCAATGTTCAAGCAGCTTAATCCAGGTTTTCTATTGAAAAACACTTTTCAAATAACCCTATATGCTTTCAGAAACTCTACATCATTTCTGATCAACAATATGTCAACAAGATATACTCATCAGAAATTCTATAGTGCTCCCACTCACTTCTTTGGAAATACAAGTTTCTCATAAACTTTGTATAAACCCAAAATCTTTGATCATCTTATCAAAGTGTATATTCCAACTCCGAGATGCTTGCTCTAGTCCAAGGAAGGATCGCTGGATCTAGCATACCTTTTAGCATCCTTAGGATTGACAAAACCTTTCTGATTGTATCACATACAACCTTTCCTTACGAAAACTGGTAAGGAAACTCATTTTGACATCCATCTGCCGGATTTCATAAATGCAGCTAATGCTAACATGATTCCGATGGACTTAAGCATCGCTACGGATGAGAAAATCTCATCGTAGTCAACTCCTTGAACTTGTGAAGAACTCTTCACCACAAGTCGAGCTTCATAGATGGTGACATTACCATCCACGTCCGTCTTCTTCTTAAAGATCCATTTATCTCAATGGCTTGCCGATCATTGGGCAAGTCCATGCTTTGTTCTGATACATGGATCCTATCTCGGATTTCATGGCTTCTAACCATTTGTCGGAATTTGGGCCCACCATTGCTTCTCCATAGCTCGTAGGTTCATTGTTGTCTAGCAACATGACCTTCAAGACAGATTACTGTACCATTCTCAGCGATCGCATCCTTGTCACCCTACGAGGTACGGTAGTGACTTGATCCGAAGTTTCATGATCACTATCATAAGCTTCTACTTCAATTGTTGTAGGTGCCACAGGAACAACTTCCTGTGCCATGCTACACACTAGTTGTAGTGACGGTTCAAAAACATATCAAGTCTCCACCATCCTCCCACTCAACTTTTCGAGACAAACTTTTCCTCGAGAAAGGACCCGATTCAAGAAACAATCCCTATTGCTTTCGGATCTGAATTAGGAGGTATACCCAACTGTTTTGGGTGTCCTATGAAGATGCATTTTATCCGCTTTGGGTTCGAGCTTATCAACCTGAAACTTTTTCACATAAGCATCGCAGCCCCAAACCTTTAAGAAATGACAGCTTAGGTTTCTCTAAACCATAGTTCATACCGTGTCATCTCAACGGAATTACGTGGTGCCCTATTTAAAGTGAATGTGGTTGTCTCTAATGCCTAACCCATAAATGATAGTGGTAATTCGATAAGAGACATCATGGTACGCACCATATCTAATAGGGTGCAACTATGATGTTTGGACACACCATCAAACTATGGTGTTCCAGGCGGTATTAATTGTGAAACAATTTCCACAATGTCTTAATTGCGTGCCAAAGCTCGTAACTCAGATACTCATCTCTATGATCATATCATAGACATTTTATCCTCTTGTCACGATGATCTTCAACTTCACTCTGAAATTACTTGAACCACTCAATAATTCAGACTTTTGTTTCATCAAGTAAATATACTCAACATCTACTCGAATCATCTGTCAAGTAAGAACATAATGATATTCACTGCATGCCTCAGCACTCATTGGACTGCACACATCAAAATGTGTTACTTCTAACAAGTTGCTATCTTGTTCCATCTTACTGAAAACGAGGCTTTTCAGTCATCTTGCCGATGTGGCATGATTTGCATATCTCAAGTGATTCAAAATCAAGTGAGTCCAAACGATCCATCTGCATGGAGTTTCTTCATGCGTATACACCAATAGACATGGTTCGCATGTCTCAAATTTTTCAAAAACGAGTGAGTCCAAAGATCCATCAATATGGAGCTTCTTCATGCGTTTTATACCAATATGACTTACATGGCAGTGCCACAAGTAAGTGGTACTATCATTACTATCTTATATCTTTTGGCATGAAAATGTGTATCACTACGATCGAGATTCAATAAACCATTCCTTTAGGTGCGAGACCATTGAAGGTATTATTCAAATAAATAGAGTAACCATTATTCTCCTTAAATGAATAACCGTATTGCGATAGACATAATCCAATCATGTCTATGCTCAACGCAAACACCAAATGACAATTATTCAGGTTTAATACTAATCTTGATGGTAGAGGGAGCGTGCGATGTTTGATCATATCAAACTTGGAAACACTTCCAACACATATCGTCAGCTCACCTTTAGCTAGTCTCCGTTTATTCCGTAGCTCTTTTATTTCGACTTAGTAACCGAACCGGTATCTAATACCCTGGTGCTACTAGGAGTACTAGTAAAGTACACATTAACATAATGTATATCCAATATACTTCTATCGACCTTGCCAGCCTTCTTATCTACCAAGTATCTAGGGTAATTCTGCTCCAGTGGTTGTTCCCCTTATTACATAAGCACTTAGTCTCAGGTCTGGGTTTAACCTTGGGTTTCTTCATTAGAGCAGCAGCTGATTTGCTGTTTCATGAAGTATCCCTCCTTGCCCTTGCCCTTCTTGAAACTAGTGGTTTCACCAACCATCAACAATTGATGCTCCTTCTTAATTCCAACTTTCGCAGTGTCAAACATCGCGAATATCTCAAGGAACATCATATCTATCCCTGATATGTTATAGTTCATCATGAAGCTCTAGCAGCTTGGTGGCACTGACTTTGGAGAAACATCACTATCTCTTCTGGAAGATCAACTCCCACTCGATTCAAGTGATTGTTGCACTCAGACAATCTGAGCACAAGCTCAATGATTGAGTTTTTCTCCCTTAGTTTGCAGGCTAAGAAAATCGTCGGAGGTCTCATACCTCTTGACGTGGGCAGGAGCCTGAAATCCCAATTTGAGGCCTCGAAACATCTCATATGTTCCGCAATGTTTCGAAAACATCTTTGGTGCCTCAACTCTAAACCGTTTAACTAAACTATCATGTAGTAATCAAAACGTGTATGTTCGATGTTCGCAACATCCACAAACGACGTTTGGGGTTCAGCACACTGAGCGGTGCATTAAGGACATAAGCTTTCCACTGTCCGCATAAACGCTACTGTCAACTTTCAACTATATTTTCTCTAGGAGCATATCTAAACAGTGGAACTAAAACGCGAGCTTACGACATAATTTGCAAAGATCTTTTGACTATGTTCAGGATAATTAAGTTCATCTTATGAACTCCCACTCAGATAGACATCCCTCTAGTCATCTAAGTGATTACATGATCCGAGTCAATTAGGCCGTGTCCGATCATCACGTGAGACGGACTAGTCATCATCGGTGAACATCTTCATGTTGATCGTATCTACTATACGACTCATGCTCGACCTTTCGGTCTCTTATGTTCTGAGGCCATGTCTATACATGCTAGGCTCGTCAAGTCAACCTAAGTGTTTCGCGTGTGTAAATCTGGCTTACACCCATTGTATGTGAACGTAAGAATCTATCACACCCGATCATCACGTGGTGCTTGAAGCATTTAACTTTCGCAGCGGTGCACGTTAGGGGGAACACTTTCTTGAAATTTTAATGAGGATCATCTTATTTACTACCGTCGTTCTAAGCAAATAAGATGCATAAACATGATAAACATCACATGCAATCAAAAGTGACATGATATGGCCAATATCATATTGCTCCTTTGATCTCCATCTTGAGGCTCCATGATCATCATCGTCACCGGCATGACACCATGATCTCCATCATCATGATCTCCATCATCGTGTCTCCATGAAGTTGTCTCGCCAACTTATTACTTCTATTACTATGGCTACCGGTTAGCAATAAAGTAAAGTAATTACATGGCATTGTTCAATGACACGCAGGTCATACAATAAATAAAGACAACTCCTATGGCTCCTGCCGGTTGTCATACTCATCGACATGCAAGTCGTGATTCCTATTACAAGAACATGATCAATCTCATACATCACATATCATTCATCACATTCTTCTTGGACATATCACATCACATAGCATACCCTGCAAAAACAAGTTAGGCGTCCGCTAATTGTTGTTTGCATGTTTTACGTGGCTGCTTTGGGTTTCTAGCAATAACGTTTCTTACCTACGCAAAAACCACAACGTGATATGTCAATTGCTATTTACCCTTCATAAGGACCCTTTTCATCGAATCCGACCCGACTAAAGTGGGAGAGACTGGCACCCGCTAGCCACCTTATGCAACAAGTGCATGTCAGTCGGTGGAACCTGTCTCACGTAAGAGTATGTGTAAGGTCGGTCCGGGCCGCTTCATCCCACGATGCCGCTGAATCAAGATTGGACTGGTAACGGTAAGCATATTGAACAACATCAACACCCACAACTACTTTGTGTTCTACTCGTGCAAAGAATCTACGCAATAGACCTAGCTCATGATGCCACTGTTGGGGAACGTAGCAGAAATTCAAAATTTTCCTACGTGTCACCAAGATCTATCTATGGAGAAACCAGCAACGAGGGAAAGGAGAGTGCATCTACATACCCTTGTAGATCGCTAAGTGGAAGCATTCAAGAGAATGGGGTTGAAGGAGTCGTACTCGTCGTGATCCAAATCACTGGAGATCCTAGTGCCGAACGGACGGCACCTCCGCGTTCAACACACGTACAGCCCGGTGACGTCTCCCATGCCTTGATCCAGCAAGGAGAGAGGGAGAGGTTGAGGAAGACTCCATCTAGCAGCAGCACAACGGCGTGGTGGTGGTGGAGGAGCGTGGCAATCCTGCAGGGCTTCGCCAAGCACCGCGAGAGAGGAGGAGTACTTGGGAGAGGGGAGGGCTGCGCCAGAACTTGGGGTGCGGCTGCCTCCCACCCTCCACTATTTATAGGTGGGGAAGAGGGGCCGACCCCTTAGATCCCATCTAGGGTTGGGGCGGCGGCCAGGGGGAGGAGTGTCTCCCAAGTCAAGTGGAGGCCCTCCCCTTAGGGTTTCCCCTTCCCATGCGCATGGGCCTTGGGGGCTGGTGCCCCTGCCCATTAAGGCTAGGGCGCCCCCACAGCCCATGCTACTGTATTGGGCGTGGTGGAACAATTTCCGGACCTCCGGACCCCCGAATCCTTCGAACCTTCGAAAGCTTCCGGTACAATACCGAAAAACCCGAACTTTTCCGGAACCCGAACAACAACTTTCCATATATAAATATTTACCTCCGGACCATTCCGGAACTCCTCGTGATGTCCGGGATCTCATCCGGACTCAACAACATTCGGTAACCACATACAAACTTCCTTTATAACCCTAGCGTCATCGAACCTTAAGTGTAGACCCTACGGGTTCGGGAGACATGTAGACATGACCGAGGCGTTCTCGGTCAATAACCAACAGCGGGATCTAGATACCCATGTTGGCTCCCACATGTTCCACGATGATCTCATCGGATGAACCACGATGTCAAGGACTCAATCGATCCGTATACAATTCCCTTTGTCTAGCGGTATTGTACTTGCCGAGATTCGATCGTCGGTATACCGATACCTTGTTCAATCTCGTTACGGCAAGTCTCTTTACTCGTTCCGTAACACATCATCCGTGATCAACCCCTTGGTCACATTGTGCACATTATGATGATGTCCTACCGAGTGGGCCCAGAGATACCTCTCCGTTTACGGAGTGACAAATCCCGCCTCGATTCGTACCAACCCAATGACACTTTCGAGATACCAGTAGTGCACCTTTATAGCCACCCGATTACGTTGTGGCGTTTGGTACACCCAAAGCATTCCTACGGTATCCGGAGTTGCACAATCTCATGGTCTAAGGAAATGATACTTGACATTAGAAAAGCTTTAGCATACGAACTACGATCTTTGTGCTAGGCTTAGGATTGGGTCTTGTCCATCACATCATTCTCCTAATGATGTGATCTCGTTATCAACGACATCCAATGTCCATGGTCAGGAAACCGTAACCATCTATTGATCAACGAGCTAGTCAACTAGAGGCTTACTAGGGACATGGTGTTGTCTATGTACCCACACAAGTATCTGAGTTTCCTATCAATACAATTATAGCATGGATAATAAACGATTATCATGAACAAGGAAATATAATAATAACTAATTTATTATTGTCTCTAGGGCATATTTCCAACAATATCTGCATATGCTAGGCTCGTCAAGTTTAACCCGAGTATTCTGTGTGTGCAAAACTGGCTTGCACCCATTGTATGTGCAAAACGTGGTGTCTCGGAACGAAGAACTGTCGCAACGGTGCATACTCAGGGAGAACACTTATACCTTAAAATTTAGTAAGGGATCATCTTATAATGCTACCATCATACTAAGCAAAATAAGATGCATAAAAGATAAACATCACATGCAATCAAAATATGTGACATGATATGGCCATCATCTTCTTGTGCTCATGATCTCCATTACCGAAGCATCGTCATGATCTCCATCGTCACCGGCGCGACACCTTGATCTCCATCGTAGCATCATTTTTGTCTCACCAACTATTGTTTCTACGACTATCGCTACCGCTTAGTAATAAAGTAAAAACAATTACATGGCGATTGCATTGCATACAATAAAGCGACAACCATATGGCTCCTGCCAGTTGCCGATAACTCTGTTACAAAACATGATCATCTCATACAACAATTTATATATCATTACGTCTTGACCACATCACATCGCAACATGCCCTACAAAAACAAGTTAGACGTCCTCTACTTTGTTGTTGCAAGTTTTACGTGGCTGCTACGGGCTTAGCAAGAACCGTTCTGACCTACGCATCAAAACCACAGCGATTTTTCGTCAAGTGTGCTATTTTAACCTTCAACAAGGACCGGGCATAGCCACACTCGATTCAACTAAAGCTGGAGAAACAGACACCCACTAGCCACCTATATGTGAAGCACGTCGGTAGAACCAGTCTCATGAACGTGGTCATGTAATGTCGATCTGGGCCGCTTCATCCAACAATACTGCCGAATCAAAGTATGACATGCTGGTAAGCAGTATGACTATTATCGACCACAACTCTTTGTGTTCTACTCGTGTAACATCTACGCATAGACCTGGCTCTGATACCACTATTGGGGAACGCGGTAATTTCAGAAAATTTCCCACGATCACGCAAGATCTATCTAGGTGATGCATAGCAACAAGAGGGAGAGTGTGTCCATGTACCCTCGTAGACCGAAAGCGAAAGCGTTTCAATAACACGGTTGATGTAGTCGAACGTCTTCGCGATCCAACCGATCAAGTATCGAACGCACGACACCTCCGTGATCTGCACACGTTCAGCTCGGTGACGTCCCTCGAACTCTAGATCCAGGTGAGCCCGAGGGAGAGTTCCGTCAGCATGACGGTGTGGTGATGGTGATGATGAAGTTACCGGCGCAGGGCTTCGCCTAAGCACTACGACGATATGACCGAGGTGTGTAACTGTGGAGGGGGGCACCGCACACGGCTAAGACAAATCTTGGAGTACCTTCGGGGTGCCCCCTGCCCATGTATATAAAGGAGGGAGAGGGAGAGGTAGCCGGCCCTAAGGGGGCGCGCCAAGGTGTGGAGTCCTACTAGGACTCCCTAGTCCTAGTAGGATTCCACCTCCCATTTGGAGTAGGAAAGGGGGAAGGGGGAAGGGAGAAGGAGAAGGAAAGGGGGGGTTTCTCCTAGTCCTAATCGGCCTCCTGCCCAAGGGGGGGCGCACCAACCCCTTGTGGGCTGGTGTGCTTCCCTCTTATGGCCCATAAGGCCCATAACTTCTCCCGGGGAGTTCCGGTAACTTCCCGATACTCCGAAAAAATGCCCGAACCACTCGGAACCATTCCGATGTCCAAATGCAACCTTCCAATATATGAATCTTTATGTCTCGACCATTTCGAGATTCCTCGTCATGTCCGTGATCTCATCTGGGACTTCGAACAAACTTCGATCATCAAATCACATAACTCATAATACAAATCGTCATCGAATGTTAATCGTGCGGACTCTACGGGTTCGAGAACAATGTAGACATGACCGAGACATATCTCCGCTCAATACCAATAGCGGAACTTGGATGCTCATATTGGCTCCTACATATTCTACAAAGATCTTTATCGGTCAAACCGCATAACAACATACGTTGTTCCCTTTGTCATCGGTATGTTACTTGCCCGAGATTCGATCGTCGGTATCATCATACCTAGTTCAATCTCGTTACCAGCAAGTCTCTTTACTCATTCCATAATACTTCATCCCACAACTAACTCATTAGTCACAATGCTTGCAAGGCTTATGGTGATGAGTATTACCGAGAGGGCCCAGAGATACCTCTCCGATACACGGAGTGACAAATCCTAATCTCGATCTATGCCAACCCAACAAACACCTTTGGAGACACTAGTAGAGCATCTTTATAATCACCTAGTTACGTTGTGACGTTTCATAGCACACAAGGTGTTCCTCCGGTATTCAGGAGTTGCATAATCTCATAGTCTGAGGAACATGTATAAGTCATGAAGAAATCTAACGAATGGGTCTTGTCCATCACATCATTCTCCTAATGATCCCGTTTATCAAATGACAATACATGTCTATGGTCAGGAAACATAACCATCTTTGATTAACGAGCTAGTCAAATAGAGGCATACTAGGGACACTCTGTTTTGTCTATGTATGTCACGCCCAATATGCGATACTATCCTAAAGAGCCTCGAAGGTCCCACCAAGGATAGAACCGCATATTGATACGCTTTTGCAAGGTGGATATCATTACATCAACATAACATAATAGATAGGGATACATACAAAAGGCATACAATGCCACACGAATACAACATCATCTTACATAAGAGCACCATCCGACTACGGATGAAACACAAACAGAATCTCAAACGACATCCACCCTGCTAGCCCAGGCTGCCGACCTGGAACCTATCCCCTGATCGAAGAAGAAGCAGAAGAAGAACTCCAAACAAGCAAACATTGCTCTCGCGTCAAGATCATCATATAACCTGTACCTGCAACTGTTATTGTAGTAATCTGTGAGCCATGAGGACTCAGCAATCCCATTACCATGGGTATCAAGACTAGCAAAGCTTAATGGGTAAGGAAGGGGTAAAGTGGTGAGGTTGCAGCAGCAGCTAAGCAAGTATGGTGGCTAACATACGCAAATAAGAGCGAGAAGAGAAGCAAAGGAACGGTCGTGAAGCTAGCAATGATCAAGAGGTGATCCTGAACACCTACTTACGTCAAACATAACCCAAAAACCGTGTTCACTTCCCGGACTCCGCCGAAAAGAGACCATCACGGCTACACACGCGGTTGATGCGTTTTATTTCGTATCTGGTGTCAAGTTATCTACAACCGGACATTAACAAATTCCCATCTGCCACATAACCATGGGCACGGCTTTCGAAAGATAATACCCTGCAGGGGTGTCCCAACTTTGCCCATGATAAGCTCTCGCGATCAACGAAGGATATTCCTTCTCCCAGGAAGACCCGATCAGTCTCGGAATCCTGGTTTACAAGACATTTCGACAATGGTAAAATATGACCAGCAAAGCCGCCCGATGTGCCGACAATCCCAATAGGAGCTGCACATATCTCGTTCTCAAGGCAACATCGGATAAGTCAAGCTACGAGTAAAACCAACCCTCAAGTTGCCCCGAGGTGGCCCCGCAGGCTGCTCGGTTCGGACCAGCACTTAGAGAAGCACTGGCCCGGGGGGGCTAAAATAAAGATGACCCTTGGGCTCCGGAAACCCAAGGGAAAAAGTGGTAGGTGAGGCAAATGGTAAAACCAAGGTTGGGCCTTGCTGTAGGAGTTTTATTCAAAGTGAACTGTCAAGGGGGTCCCATAAATCACCCGACCGCGTAAGGAACACAAAATCTGGGAACATAACACCGGTATGACGGAAACTAGGGCGGCAAGAGTGGAACAAAACACCAGGCATAAGGCCGAGCCTTCCACACTTTACCAAGTATATAGATGCATTAATAATATAAGAGATATTGTGATATCCCAACATAATCCTGTCCACCATGGAGCAATCTTCAACTTCACCTGCAACTAACAATGCTATAAGAGGGGCTGAGCAAAGCGGTAATATAGCCAAGCAATGGTTTGCTAGGAAGGGTGAAAAAGGTTAGAGGCTGACATGGCAATTTGGGAGGCTTGAAGAGCAGAAGATAGGTAGCGCAGCAAAGCGATAGAACGAAGCAACTAGCATAGCAATGATAGTAGTGAGATCCAGGGTAGCGGTCATCTTGCCTGAAATCCCGCTAGGAAGAAGAACGAGTCCATGAAGAAGACGAACGGATGAAGCCGAACCAAGCGTAGACGAACGAATCCTCACGATCGCAACGAAACGGGAACTATCGAGAAGAAGCACACAACATGGTAAACACACCACACATGAACAAGGCATGATGCTCAATCAAGTATGATGCATGACAAAACTAGATGAGGCTACTCATGGCAAGAGATGATGCAAACAAGAGCAACTCATCAAGGCAAGTTTAAATGAGGCCGGAAACAACATATAACAATTCTGGTAAGTCCTCATATGCAAATTTAGAAATTGGTCCAGAACTGAATAAACCTTATGTTCAAGTTGTTAAACAGCAAGTTAAGATGCACCAAGATGATCTACATGAGATTCTAGTCAAGTTACATATAAAGTTCATTTAATTCGGAGCTACGGTCTAGAAGATATGAGCAAAACAAGTCAAACATGGCATTGATGCAAAATGCATACAAACATCAAGCAAACACTCTCAAAACATGGATGCAACATGATAACATGAAACTACATGAAAAATCAAGCAAGTTTCATAGAGAGCACACTCAAAACGGAGCAACGGTTCAACACATACACACAATACAAGTTTAAAACACAAGTTGTCCAAAATAGCAATTAGGCATATGGCAAGCACCAATCCAACAAGCTACAGCATCTCAACGTGAAAACAAAAGGCATGGGCATGAAGTATAGGTAATGCATGACAAAACATGAACACTGAGCTATCTCCAGAAATCACTAGAACAAGCTCAAAATGACATGGCAAGATTGCAAATAATAACAGTTTCAGTCATTAGCAGAAATAACATCAGGTTGCAATGTTTAGAGCTATCAAACGACATGCTACAGGAACTTAACATGGCAAACAAAGGCATGGCATGAATCTACTTATTTCATATAACAAAAGTCCCTTACTGACCATGAGCCAAAAAGGCACAGAAAATATGATGGCAACCATGTAAACATGGCAAATGATATGACAGATTCATACATGGCAGGAACAATAATAAGTAGGCATGTTTGTGAGCTTGAACCACTCACCACAGAGCAATACATGGCATGGAAAGGGAACCAACAGTAAGAAGACATGTTTGAGAAACTAAGCATGGCAAGAACAAGTTCATAGGGTGCATGGATCACTAGCAAAGCTCATGGCAAAACTGAACTTAATGTTAACAGACTGATAGCAACATTATTTAGCAATTTGAGAGCAAGATAACAACATGTTACAGCAGGCTATAAATGGAACCAGGGGCATGGATAGATAGAGCATGACATATATAACAAAACATCCTTAGTGAACACCTCCAGATTATGCATAGAATGACTTATAGCATCATGAAATAGCAGAATCAGACTAGCAAAATAGTAACAGCAAGTATCCTACTTCACGAGCTTGATGCGCTCACTACAAGACTCACAAAAATACATGGATTGCACCACTGTATAGATGGCATGATGTAGCACAAAACACATGTAGAGCTCATGCTCATAGGATGCACACACAAAATGCAACAAAAAAGACAAATCAACAAGTTATAACAATTTCAGCAAGTTAACATCATATAGCACTCTTGCAACAATGATTAGGGCATCAAGATGGACTCAAACAGACTTGACACAATGAAATGAAATGAAGAGCATCTCACAACGAACATTTTGATATATCATACATGCAAAACGGAGTCACGACCAGGAAGTTATGCTAGGTCAAACAAGTGCACATAAGATGAAAATTTTGGGACTTTGTGAAAAACTACCAGCGCGAAAACGGGATCCAGATCGGGCCAACTCCATTCTTCGTACTGGACAGCTCCGGCGGGAGTCAACGGCGATGGTGTGGCAGCGTGAGACTCCGGTAGGCATCGGGGAGGCCGGGAATGGGTAGATCAGGGCATGGGGCATCCGGATCCGGCGACAGAAGAGGGCCTCGTGGCCCCACATGGCCGGCGTTGGGAGGTGGCAGGGGCGGCGCCATGGCTGCTGTGCTCCTGCAGCAAGAGAAACAGGAGGCCGGGAGATGTTAGATCGAGAAGGAGAGCAGGGAAAGGAAAAGGGAGGTCGGGGCAGTCATCTCCGGCGAGGGGCGAGGCCGGCAAACGGCGGCGGGGACGCGCACTCCGGCGCCGGCGACGTTGGTCCGGCGAAGCCCGTGGGGCGGGTGAGGGAGTCCTGGACTAGGGGGTGTCCGGACAGCCGGACTATCATCGTCCGCCGGACTCCAAGACTATGAAGATACAAGATTGAAGACTTCGTCCCGTGTCCGGAAGGGACTTTCCTTGGCGTGGAAGGCAATCTTGGCGATACGGATATGTAGATCTCCTACCATTGTAACCGACTCTGTGTAACCCTAGCCCTCTCCGGTGTCTATATAAACCGGAGGGCTTTAGTCCATAGGACACAACAACCATTACAACAATCATACCATAGGCTAGCTTTAGGGTTTAGCCTCCTTGATCTCGTGGTAGATCCACTCTTGTACTACCCATATCATCAATATCAATCAAGCAGGAGTAGGGTTTTACCTCCATCAAGAGGGCCCAACACAGGTAAAACATCGTGTCCTTGTCTCCTGTTACCATCTGCCTAGGCGCACGATTCGGGACCCCCTACCGAGATCCGCGGTTTTGACACCGACATTGGTGCTTTCATTGAGAGTTCCTCGTGCCGTCGCCGATAGGAAGGATGCCTCCTCCCGTCTTCAAGGATGGTATTTTCGCCAAAGGAGCCTTGGCCGCCGGCCAAACTATCCGGCTAGGTGGTTTCATATGACCACTGTCCGCCACCGCTTTGACAATGACTTCTCAAGTCGTCAAAAGCAATCTTCACGCTCACTCGAATTTGCCGAAGCGGCTGGATCAATAGAGCTCTCGTCATCAGCGAGCTCTTGGATCGCATCGCCGCCTGGGAGTTGCTACAAACTACAATCAGATTGGGCTTAAAACCGATCGAGAGATTAACTCTCCCGGGCCACCCACCACGTCGCGATGGTAGAGGAACAATCTGGCGACTCTTCTCTGTATTGAAAACTAGTCATGTCCGGGCTCCGAACCCTCCATGCGGATTCCCGCGGAGGGACGGACTTCGATCAAGCACTGAACTTAAAGTCAGGCATCAGACCGGACTCATTAGACAACGTTCAGCAATCCAAGCTTCCAAATTTGGAAACTTCCCGGCCTTCTAGCGTTGAGATGGGTAGGGTTCCGGACTTAATCCCACCCACCCGCCCAGACATATGCGATCTATCTCTAATCCGGCAAGAGCCCGCCGAAACGGTACATCACTACTGGGCCAGATTCCTCCTGGTTATGGACAGGATAAAGGACTGCCGAGAGGAAAACGCATAATCTCAATTTTTGCAATAATTGCACAGATGAGGAATCTTGAACATCGTCGGCCGTCATGAAATTACACGCTTCGCCAACTGGCGTTCATAATCTGAAATCTTGTGCGATGGAGAGTTTCGGAAAACCGAAAATAAGTTTTGGGACAATCCGCCCCGAATACACCCTAGTCGCAATAAAAGGTGCATTACACTCGGGCACGGACACAAAAACCAAAAAGCAAAAACCCCATAGAGACGCGGAACCGTCTTGGAGGGATGGCTTAGCGGACCTGTAAAATTCACAAGATCTGAGGGCGCCGTCCAAACACATAGCCTTGAGCATGTTGGATATTACGGCAGGTGGCCAAAAGTGGCGAGGAGCTTCTAGCCCCGAAAACCACTCCAACAATACCGATGCAGTATCAACGATCTTTGAGACTTTCGCATCAAATAATATGTGAAGCGAACAATCCGGAGCCTCGCCAAGTCTACCAAGTAGCAACAACAAATCCATGGGCGACACAGCCATCACCTTCAACGCCAGAGACGAACCTAAATTCGAACAGCCCGAGCACCAGCCAAGCCTTTGGTACTTAGTCCAATAGTGGGCGGCTTCGACTTACAAAGGTCCTCATGGATGGCGGCAGCGGACTAAACCTCATCTACGAGAAACTCTTCAAAAATGGAAATAGATGGAGCCGCATTGAGCGAAGCAGCACAACCTTCAGAGGAATAATCCCTACCGGGAAGCGCGTTGCACGAAAAATCACACTCAATATGGTGTTATTTCGCGGACAATTCTGAATCCGAAGAAGTCACGTTCCAAGTGGCCCCATTCAACAGCGGATATCACGCTATATTAGGACGAGAGGCATTCACAATTTTCAAGCCGTACCCCATTACGGGTACATGAAGCTCAAAATGCCTGGGCCCGGCGGAATAATCACTCTCGTTAGTGATTCAGACATAGCACTCCGCGCCAAAAATAAGACATCCGCATTAGCCCTGGAGGCACTATCCGAAGCCCTAGCGGCAGAAGAACTCACCGCGCTGCGCTCTACTGTGAATAGGGACAATGTGATACTCGATAAGAGATCCAAGTCCACCTCCTTTAAACCAGCAGACGAAATAGTAAAATTCCAGGTCCATCCAACGGACCCGAAAAAGACGGCTTCAATCGGGCACAGTTGAACCACGACGTGAACGCCGCCTTCGCGAAATTCCTTCGAAAAATTGGGACATTTTACTTTGGCACCCTTCGGATATGCCCGAATCCCACGCAGATTGGCAGAACATAGCCTAAATATCCTAAAAGGATTCAAGCCAGTCAAACAGGCTCTTCGACGATTTTCCGAACCCAAAAGATAGGCAATGGGAGATGAGCTAGCCAAACTATTGGAAGTCGGATTCATCAGAGATATCAAACATCCTGATTGGCTAGCGAACCTTGTAATGGTACCAAAGAAGGACAAATCTTGGCGCCTATGTGTCGATTTTAAAGACCTCAACAAGGCCTGCCCAAAGGATCCCTTCCCCCTCCCCCGCATCTACTAGATAATCGATGCTACTGCAGGACACGATTCATTGTGCTTCCTTGACGCATACTCCGGCTACCATCAAATCAAGATGGCGGAAGTGGACCAAGCCTCAACGGCATTCATCACTCCATATGGACCATTACGCTTCAACACGATGCCCTTTGGACTTAAAAACGCCGCAACATATCAGGCGCATGATTCAAACATGTCCGCAGCCCAGATCGGCAAAACAGTAGAGGCATCGTGAGCGGCGTGGTCGTCAAAACCAAACTCGTCGAAACTCTAGTAGGCGATTTGAGGCTCACATTCGACAACCTCGAGCATATGACATCAAGCTGAATCCGGAAAAATGCGTTTTCGGCGTACCAGCCGGAAAGCTACTGGGCTTCATTGTATCCGGTAGAGGAATTGAAGCAAACCCAGCCAAGATCCGAGCTCATCACAGCTAGATATCCCAAAAGACCTCAAACAAATACAAAATTATTTGGATGCGTGGCGGCTCTAAGCCGCTTTATCTCCCGCTTGGGAGAAAAGGCACTTCCCCTCTATCGCCTCCTTAGGTGCACCGAACACTTCGAGTGGACGGATCTGCCATTCTTGGGACTCGAAGAAATAAAAGCCATATTGGCAACAAATCCGGTCTGGCTGCGCCCAACCCGGGCAAACCAATGTTGTTATACATCGCGCAACACATCAAGTTGTAAGCGCGGTACTCGATGTCGAGCGAGAGCGAAAGGGCATAAATTCCCTCTTCAAAAACCGATTGTACTACGTATCCTTTGTGTTAACCCCTGCAAGTTACGTTACCCGCACTATCAAAAGATAGCGTACCACGGTGTTCATGGCATCCGGAAGCTCGACACTACTTTCAAGAGTGTTCGATAACGATGGCCTCCAAGTACCACTCAACGACATTATAAACAACCGTGTGCGACGGGCGGGATTGCAAAATGGGCCATTGAGCTCTTACCATTCGATATAACTTACAAACCTCGGCGAGCTATAAAGTCACAAGTTTTGGCTGACTTTGTCGCTGAATGAACGGCGAACTCCCTAAAAGTCGGCGCATACTCAATTGGATTATGCACTTCGACGGCTCTAAAATGTTGGCCGGATTGGGGGCTGGCGTCGTATTGACGTCCCCAACCGGGGACACAGTCCAATAGCCGAATACGAGGCCCTTTTACATGGCCTCCGGATGGCAATCTCCATGGGCATTCAACGCCTAGAGGTGCGCGGGGATTCAAACCTTGCAATATCCCAAATAAATGGAGACTTTGATGCCAAGGATCCGAAAATGGCAGCATATCGCAACGCTGTCCTAAAAATGCCAGCTCGGTTTGAAGGACTTGAATTCCATCACATAGCCCGAGATAATAACCAAGCAGCCAATGTACTGGCACGCATCGGCGCAAAACGTGATGTTGTCCCTCCAAACATCTTCCTGGAATGGCTCTTCAAGCCATCCGTACTATGGGAAGAGGAGTCCGGAAATAACAAACCAGAAAAAGCCGCACCAACCAGGGATTCAGCCGATGACATAACACCTTCAGCCCACGACATAATGGCAGTGATCGCCCCGTGGACACAACCATTCCTAGCCTACTTGCTTAGGCAGGAACTTCCCGAAGACCAAAATGAGGCCCGATGTATTGTCCGGCGATCTAAATCCTACAAGGTCCATGAGGGAGAACTTTATAAGAAAAGCACAACAGGAGTCCTTCAAAGATGTATCTCCGAGGAGGAAGGGCGAAACCTTCCTCCTGAAATTCACGCCGGACTAGGCGGACACCACACCGCAGCTCGGGCCCTTGTAGGAAAGGCATTCCGTATAGGATTTTATTGGCCGACGGCCCGGGCGAGCCTTCGGGACTTAGTCAAAGATCGTCGGTTGTCGACTCTTTGCTAATCGAGCCATATGCCACCCACCCCCTCAAAACTATACCCATTACACGCCGTTCGCGGTGCAGGGGCTTGACATGGTTGGACCCCTTAAAGGAGAAACCACAAGCAAAGGTACCTATTGGTCATGGTGGACAAATTCACCAAATGGATAGAGGCCAAGCCGGTCAAAACGGCGAGTCCGGACCAGTGATAGACTTTATCTCGGGGTAGTACACGTTATGGTGTCCCCACAAAGATCATCACCGATAATGGCACGAATTTCACGGCCGGCGAGGTTAAATCATGGTGCAAAAATATGGGCATTAAGCTCGATTATGCTTGATCTATCATCCTCAAACCAGCGGTCAAGTGGAGCGAGCAAATGGTCTAATAATGGCGGCATCAAACCCGGACTAGTGCGGTCACTTACGAAATCGACACGCCTTGTGTAGAGGCTTCGACTCCGTACTCACAGGCTGCGAGAACGCCCAACCATACTACGGTTCGCCATTTTTATGGTATCTGGCGCGAGGCGATTCGCCTGCGATATCATTCATGACTCACCTCGAGTGCGCATATGCGAAGAAAGAAGAAGCCGAGCTGGATCGGCGGGACAGCTTGGGCGCATTGGAGGAAAAACGCGGCGTCGCCAAGGCTCGTTCCGCATTCTATCGGCAGCAGCTCGAAGATATCAAAGCGAGAAGTATGGGCCAAGACTTACAACGTTGGCGAACTAGTTCTCGCTGCCGGACAAGAAAAAGGACAAGCTCAAGCCCAAATGGGAGGGCCCTTCATTATCGATCAAGTCTGACCGGCGGGCGTACCGTCTCGACATCGTCGGACAACCGACTCGAGCGAACCCATGGAGCGCAGCCCGCCTCCGAAGATTCTATGCCTAGCGCCGGACTAAGAGTTCGTCCCTTCCCCGTCAAATTTTTACACTTCAGCTGTCTTTTGTTTCTCTTTCTTCTCTTAACCCTTTTCCTCAAAAGCCCTTAAGGGCCTACTTGCGCATTGTTCGCACATACTTGATGTGCCATCCGCACTCATTATACACAGGGCTTCTTTTGCGAAGCTCAATTATAAGGGCTTCATGCCCAAAGACATGTCAAGCTTCCACATGTACCTTTTATTCACCATTATATGCATCGATATGACTTAAGTTTTGGCCAAGCTGGGTTGCTCGGCTCTGTGCTTACCCCTCGTTCCGATTGTTCGGCTAGGAGGTAAAGGAGCACCTCTCGATTATTCTTGCCGGGTCACCG
The DNA here is from genome assembly GCA_021437245.1 of Aegilops speltoides. Lineage (NCBI taxonomy): Eukaryota > Viridiplantae > Streptophyta > Magnoliopsida > Poales > Poaceae > Aegilops > Aegilops speltoides. Next base: position 399,592,988 of record CM038144.1, read on the forward strand.
GATATGTACCTCGGTGGGTGAAGCAAGCTAGCGTTCTTAAGGGAATATTGATTCGGTGACTTGAAAGATGATTTTTACCTACTTATTTATCTGCCCCGGATGTTTTTACGCTCTTTTCGCAGTCCGGACATGCACTTTAGGGCATGCATCCCAGGGAAAGGAACCCTTAACGGAACTATTCTCCCTGGAAGATGTTTCTTACTAACCATGTAATATAACATAACTAGTTGGGCACTTGTCTGATAAAGCACTAATGACCCCTACGCCTGGTCTCCGTGCATACCCCGGTGGTTTTTTAACCGAGAAGGTATTCGGACACACTCCGGACTCTAGGGTCCCGAGGCTGAAGCGAAAAGGTCGGCAAAGACAAATGATCTACAATCCGGCTAGAAGGCATTTTACAGGTCATTTTAAAATACATTGTCACATTGACTGACTTATTCCTCCTCAATCCCGTCTAACAGGCTATCCAATTTACAGTCCCGTTGGGAAAATTTAGCAGCCAACTCTACTTGGCCATATACTAAACTCACAGGGATCTCCTTCCCGTCGGGCCCCATAGGTCCGACCTCGGCCATATGGTTGGGATCCGCCTTCTTGTACCGCGTCTTCACCATGGCCCAGGCCTCCCTGGCACCTTGGCGGCAGGCGAAATCTTCCATAAGCGGGCGCTGCCGCCTCTGAAGCTTCTCCATAAGCTCCCCAAGGCCTTGGGTAGGGAGAGGGCTGGCCATAAAGCACAGGCAGCGCCGCTCATTGCCTTCGAACTCGTTCGGCAGCCGCAACAACTCGGCAAGTTGATCACCCGTCGTCACGGGCATCTCCTCTGCAGGGCGACTGTGAGTATACCTCAGACATATCTTGTCAATTGACTTCCTCGCCGAACTCTTCTTTTCAAAGGAGTTCGCTCAAGCACTTACTATTGATGCCGCGACAAAGCCGCTGATTCTCCTTAACGGAGCCGGACAGCTCGGCCCGAACGCCTTTCAGCTCTTCTCCAAGCTGGGTGTGGGCATCTTGGAGCTTGTTCCTTTCTTGTTGTACTCTATTCAGCACCCTCTCGCCGGCCTTCAGTTGGCGTAGTAGTTCTTGCCTGTCCGGATCTTGTCCTGCAGCACCTGTAATGTCATTATTAGACTTGCACGCACGCCGCACAGCACTTATATTTTTCAAATAATGTGTTACCAGGAGGGGTCTTTGTGTTTCCTCCTGCGGCAGCAAGTGCGGCCTCAAGTTGGGCCTTGCACTCTTGCAGCTCCTGAGACAGTTGGGTATTCTTCTCGGTAAGATCCTGCGTTTCAAATGATCCTTAAATCTGTTAATATAACTACTTTAAGTCTCGGGGGCTACTGGCATATATAACTATTAAATTCTCTTACCCGTATGTCTTTTACATATTGATCCGTGGCTCTGGTAAAACCATCTTGAGCAGCATGGAGGTGCGCGTCCCCCGCGTTAAAGGCATTCAACGCCTCAGGGGAGAAGCACGCGTCACGAAATACTGTCCGGCGGCGCCTATGGTTCATGGCGCTCTCCACCTCAGACTTGGTGGCGGACAGTCTGTCGGCATCCTCCGTTGGGAGGTGTCGGCTCGCGCCTTGCACTCGCCTCCCCTCGGACCAGTCTTTGGGCTGGCTGGTAGAGGTTGGATTGGCAACCTCCACGCCCATGATCCGGCGGCGCTTTTCTCTAAAAGTCATGACCACTCAAGCGCTTCCTAGGAGCGTTGCTCCAAATAATGAGCTGTGAGCTATACCTTTGCGGCAGCGTTTGGTCAGCGCCCGCTCCTCTTCCGCCTCTTGGTCGGCGGCCTTTATTGGTTAGCCGCCCGCTCGGCTTCCTGCCTGAAGGCGCTTCTGCAAAACACCATCGTATCACGAAGGTCGAAATGAGCAAGGAAGAAATAATGGTGTCGGGACTTGGTCACAATCACAGGAAGCGGATATAGTCAGGGGTAGTCGGCCGTAATGGCGACTAAAGCATTATCCATGCTAAGCTGGTGGAACACCCGTCGATTAGCTCCACCTTTATGTCGGATCCTCTTGGAGGCGGATCACAGGATCTCTGGATCCTCGGGTTGCGGAGCTGGACTTCGCATGTCCTCCACAACCCGACGCAGCTCTGCGTCGAAAAAACAATATAAGAAACCTAAACTTTGAAAGCATGGGTTGGGCACGTAAAGTGTTAAACACCCAACGCCGAGGTTCTTCATGGAGAACCCATTCAGCGGGTTCGTCTGGAGAAGTCCTCCTTCTCTCCCTTATACAGGCCGGACAGGATCTTCGCCAGGTCCTCGGCCGAACCCGGCCCTTTGCGGCCGTGACGGGTGGCATCATCCTCCCCGTTGAAATCCCACATGGGGTGGCCCCTGTATTGTAGTGGCTGCACCCCCGCATAATGCATGTTGCCATGACTCCAATCATGGTCAACCGGAATGGGCGATAACCTTATCCGCCCATCGGATAATGGGCGCTCTTGTCTTCCTCCAATTGGGGAGCTCATGGACGCCAACTAAAGCGTTTCTTGAGGAGCGGTCTCGAACTCCGGTAGGCCGATCCGAACAGGGTCCAGCAGCGGAGCGTCTTCTATAAAACCATTCCGAAGGCCGGTCTTGGGCGCCTTCTTAGGGGTTCCAGATGGATATCCGGTCCCGGCAATGCGCCATATTTCGGCGCCGCCCACTTGATATATGGACCCCTCGTGAGAGCGGGGTACAAGCGAAACAACCTCTTCCATAGCGCGAAATGGGGCTCGGCGCCCGAGAATAGCTTCATGAAGAGCTACGTAACCTGCAATATGCGAGGATAGAGGCGGCGTGAGTGATGAAGCTGAGTCCGTAGAACTCCGAGGAGCCATGGAGGAGCGGATGTCTGAAATCCGAGCCCCTTATCGGATAGGGGCCGAAGCATACCCGCTCCCTTTGTTGGGACTTGGGGTAGCCTCCGCTTGCTTCCCACCTTTGTAGGTGGCCAGCCCGCTCAAACCGGAACCATGAAGGCGGAGGAGATATCCCTCCGCTTGGGCTCACCAGCTCGTTGTGCGGAGCAGAGCATCTCCTCCAATCTCTGGCGAGAGGGCTGGGGCGAGAGAGAGGAGCAGCGTTGGCGGTCCATGGTGGAATGGATTCTTGGTCAGAAGCGCTCCGATGAGTACTCGCGGAGGGAGGATGGTGTGATTTGGATCTAGATTCTTGCCTCTCTTATAGGCAGATTATTTGCGCAGCTAGGGGGTAAAACATAAAAGATACCCTGGCTTTTCGCATTCATGCGACGCGTGGAAGATGGCCATTATTGGGCGTGGAAGCCAAGAAGCGCAACATTGATAAGGAAGCCGGACACTGTTCGGCAAACACACGGAATTTGGAGGAGAACCCGCCTTGCAACGCCGAAGACTATATCTGTCGTTGGACTTATCGTCATTGAAGCCTGGTTAGGGGCTCTTGAGGAGTCTGGACTAGGGGTGTCCGAACAGCCGGACTATCATTGTCCGCGGACTCCAAGACTATGAAGATACAAGATTGAAGACTTTGTCCGTGTCCGGATGGGACTTTCCTTGGCGTGGAAGGCAAGCTTGGCGATCTGGATATGTAGATCTCCTACCATTATGGCGACTCAGTGTAACCCTAGCCCTCTCTGGTGTCTATATAAACCGGAGGGCTTTAGTCCGTGAGGACACAACAACCATTACAACAATCATACCATAGGCTAGCTTCTAGGGTTTATCCTCCTTGATCTCGTGGTAGATCCACTCTTGTACTACCCATATCATCAATATCAATCAAGCGAGGAGTAGGGTTTTACCTCCATCAAGAGGGCCCGAACACAGGTAAAACATCGTGTCCCTTGTCTCTGTTACCATCCGCCTAGGCGCACAGATTCGAGACCCCTACCCGAGATCCGCGGTTTGACACCGGCAATGGGCTGGAAGCAGCTTCAGGCGGACGGGAGGAGCCATAGGGCTCGGGCGCGTGTCTTGAGCTGCTGCTGCGGACTCTGGCCAATCCTTCTCGGACCTGGCGGGCTCCGGATGGGCCTCGGCGGGCCCGCGCAGTGGAGGAGGTGGGAGGCAACGTCTTGGGGGCTTGAGTGGCTTCAGGCGGCGGGGGCGGCAGCAGCCCGTGTGGCGGCGCCAAGTGGCGGACAGCAGCAGCGAGGCCTTGGATTCGAGGAGGCGGCGGCTGCAGGTAGGGGAAGGCTAGGAGGTAGGTGGAGGCGCTAGGTTAGTCCAAAAATGGACTAGGGGTGTTTAAATAGGGTAGGGGCTAGGTTTTGGGGGGTTTGGGAGGTTTTCGAGCCGTACGATCACAATTGTGCGGCTCCGGAGGGAGGGGGACTAGATGAGCTGTGACGAGAGGCCTCGGGCTGAGAGGAGAGAAGAGAAGTGAGGCCCGGTGACTGTTCCGGAGACTGAAACGTCCGGTGAAAATACCGGCAACGGTGCCGCTATATATATAACGGTTGGGCTATCAAACGAGCTCCGAATGCGACGAAACTTGACAGGCGCTCTGTCTACACTATAATAAGACCGCATGCCAAGTTACATCCCATTCCGAGAACATTTAACACCCGCACACGAAAAGAGGCAAAAGGGGGCGTCGGGGGACATAGGAGTGTCGGATTGCAAAACGGACAACGGGGAAAATGCTCGGATGCATGAGACGAACACGTATGCAAAATGAGATGCACATGATGACATGACAAAATGCAACACGCAAGAAAATGACATGGCAAGGATGGCGAATAACTGGCAGACACCTGGCGCATCGAAACCGGGGCGTTACAACACTCCTCCACTAACAAGAGATCTCGTCTCAAGATCTTAGGACCGAGACGGAAGGGAAAAGGGATGAGGTGAAACAAGAACTCAAGAGAAGAAGCAAAAAAAATCGAGAGCACTCGAGAAGAAGAGAGGAACGACTAGAATGACAAGAATCGAAAGCTCACGGAATCAGATAGACTATGAAACCACTCCGGTTAGAATGAGATAAGAAACGAATAAGACTGAAAGGATTTAGGCAGCACTCCGGCTGAAAATGGAAGGACTAGAACATGAGCTTGAGATGATGGAATGATACTTGATGAAGACATGACACAAAACCTTCGAAAAGGATTGAAAAAGTTGAATGAAAGAACGGAGAAGAAAATGACAACTTGTGCCACGAATGAAATTGAAAGCGTCTTTAGAAGGAAGGTTTAAACGGAGTTGTTGAGAAAATCAACAACGAAAGAATAAGCTTGTCGTGGTCTTATAGGTAACATCTCAAGATCATAAAGTGATAACCGGCCACAAACGGAAATGGTTGGATAGCTGAGAAGAACGAAGAAATGCAAAACTCCACTTCAAAAGAAAACAGAGAATTAATTGCACTTCGAGATGCGAGAAGAAAAGATACTTGAACTCCTCCAACAAAATTCTTGATGAACACTTGAAGAATGAATTGAATCATGAAGAACCACCGTGAAGAACTCCGGTAACAAAAAGATTATGAGATAGAATGAAGGATGAAAGATGAAAGAATAAAGATTCAAGCCTTGCGGTGATTTAGATGGAGGTTCTAACGAGATGGCCGAGGAAGCTTTGAACTCCGGGATAGAAAAGATTAACTCGGAACCGAGAGACTAATCATCATGAAAAACCTCCAAAGGAAGGAATTGATCCACTTGATGAAAGAAGAATAAGAATTATGTTATGCTTATCCTTCATCAAATAAAATTGATGACAAGCAATGGATTCTTGCATACTACTTATTCTTCTTGAAAAAGATTGAGAAGAGTATAGCACAAAACTTGAGAATGTCTTCATGAACCACCGGTAGGATTGAAAGAACGAATGGACTAAAATGATAATGAAGGAAAAGGAATCTTGAGCAAACCACCGTAAGAATTCGAAAATTGAATGATGAACGAGAATGAAATCACCGGGATGAATTAGAAGAACCAATATGCTTGGGGGGGGGGTTTAGATGCGAAAAGAACGAAGAGATCACGAGCTGATTAAAGAACACTTGAATGAAGCACCGGGATAAATAGAGAATGATAACTGGAATGATGGCCTCCGGTGAAAAGAAACAGAAATCAACTCCTGAAATACTCCGGATGGGTAAGAAAACAATATCTGACAAATGGAATAATTCGAGAGGATAACATGAAGCTAGAACCACGAAACTTCGCGAGAACAGACAAGATTTAGAGGAAAAACTATTCTTCGGTCTTCAAATGACGACGGGAAACACCACCAAAATTTGTTGAGATACCCCGGGAGAATGAAAGGCGAAGAGGTTCAGCCAACAATGAAAATGGTTTGAGATCGATCTTGGAAAAGATCTGACTGATGAAATTCATACTTACGTCAAACTTCAAAAAGGATTTTGAGAATAGCTCCGGGAAATTAGAAGAGTCAGGTAAGATCCTGGGAAAAGACTTGTGGGTTAGGGCCCACGAAAAAACACCGTTGATAAAGGATTGTTGGACAGATAGATGATGCATCGGAACAATTGAAATATTTGAATGAGGTAACAACCTCGAATTAATTGAATGCAAACACGAATCTTCTGAGATGACTTCTGCACTCCGGAACGATTGAATGGCCAGAGGCAAACGAGCAAAGAAAGCACTTCGACGAAAAGGATATGATCAACCTGAAAAACTTGAATTGAGTCCACAGTGAAGAAAAAGAGATGAAGAATGTCAAACAGGACGAGAATTCACCGGTTGAGATAATTTACGGAAGACTGAAGAGGTTCCGCACGAATGAAACTGATGGTCGAAAGAGACTCAAACTCCGAGAAGAAAATGGGTGGGAGGGCGGGAAAACAAAAGCAACTTGGAACGGAGAACTGACGAATAACTTGAAGAGAAATCATCAGTTGAAATCATTGAGGAAAGAAAGCAAAGACTTCACACGAGTAGGATGGATACTCGGTTACGGACTCCGGTTCCGAGAAGAAGAAGGGAGGGCGGGTGGGAAAAGAAAACAACTGAGGATTGAACTTGGCAAAGAAGAAGAGGCTCGAGTCGACTTGACGAGAAAAGCACCGGATGAAAAGAGCTGAGAACCAACGAACGAAAAACCAACTGCGTGAACCTAAAGGAAAATTTGAAGGGGAAGAGGAGTAACTCAAAACACCTACGTCAAGATTCCTCACCAGAGCGACGAAGGGGCTAGGAGTAAAAAGAATTCCTACTCTCCGATATAACTAGACGTTGAAAACAGTTCTCTTCTAGACTCAACAGCGGCCAAACTACACGATCAATCAAGGGGGGCTCCTATGGTCGGTCGAGGCTCTGATACCAACTTGTCACGCCCAATATGCGATACTATCCTAAAGAGACTCGAAGGTCCCACCAAGGATAGAACCGCATATTGATACGCTTTTGCAAGGTGGATATCATTACATCAACATAACATAATAGATAGGGATACATACAAAAGGCATACAATGCCACACGAATACAACATCATCTTACATAAGAGCACCATCCGACTACGGATGAAACACAAACAGAATCTCAAACGACATCCACCCTGCTAGCCCAGGCTGCCGACCTGGAACCTATCCCCTGATCGAAGAAGAAGCAGAAGAAGAAATCCAAACAAGCAAACATCGCTCTCGCGTCAAGATCATCATATAACCTGTACCTGCAACTGTTATTGTAGTAATCTATGAGCCACGAGGACTCAGCAATCCCATTACCATGGGTATCAAGACTAGCAAAGCTTAATGGGTAAGGAAGGGGTAAAGTGGTGAGGTTGCAGCAGCGGCTAAGCAAGTATGGTGGCCAACATACGCAAATAAGAGCGAGAAGAGAAGCAAAGGAACGGTCGTGAAGCTAGCAATGATCAAGAGGTGATCCTGAACACCTACTAACGTCAAACATAACCCAAAAACCGTGTTCACTTCCCGGACTTCGCCGAAAAGAGACCATCACGGCTACACACACGGTTGATGCGTTTTAATTCGTATCTGGTGTCAAGTTAGCTACAACCGGACATTAACAAATTCCCATCTGCCACATAACTGCGGGCACGACTTTCGAAAGATAATACCCTGCAGGGGTGTCCCAACTTAGCCCATGATAAGCTCTCGCGATCAACGAAGGATATTCCTTCTCCCAGGAAGACCCGATCAGTCTCGGAATCCTGGTTTACAAGACATTTCGACAATGGTAAAACAAGACCAGCAAAGCCGCCCGATGCGCCGACAATCCCGATAGGAGCTGCACATATCTCGTTCTCGAGGCAACACCGGATAAGTCAAGCTACGAGTAAAACCAACCGTCAAGTTGCCCGAGGTGGCCCATGATCTGCTCGGTTCGGACCAACACTTAGAGAAGCACGGCACAGGGGGCTAAAATAAAGATGACCCTCGGACTCCGGAAACCGAAGGAAAAAGGGGTAGGTGAGGCAAATGGTAAAACCAAGGTTGGGCCATCTTTGGAGGAGTTTTATTCAAAGCGAACTGTCAAGGGGGTCCCATAAATCACCCGACCGCGTAAGGAACGCAAAATCCGGGAACATAACACCAGTATGAAGGAAACTAGGGCGGCAAGAGTGGAACAAAACACCAGGCATAAGGTCGAGCCTTCCACCCTTTACCAAGTATATAGATGCATTAAAAATATAAGAGATATTGTGATATCCCAACATAATCCTGTCCACCATGGAGCAATCTTCAACTTCACCTGCAAATAACAACGCTATAAGAGGGGCTGAGCAAAGTGGTGATATAGCCAAGCAATGGTTTGCTAGGAAGGGTGAAAAAGGTTAGAGGCTGACATGGCAATTTAGGAGGCTTAAAGAGCAAAAGACAGGTAGCGCAGCAAAGCAATAGAACGAAGCAACTAGCATAGCAATGATAGTAGTGAGATCCAGGGTAGCGGTCATCTTGCCTGAAATCCCACTAGGAAGAAGAACGAGTCCATGAAGAAGACGAACGGATGAAGCCGAACCAAGCGTAGACGAACGAATCCTCACGATCGCAACGAAACGGGAACTATCGAGAAGAAGCACACAACATGGTAAACACACCACACATGAACAAGGCATGATGCTCAACCAAGTATGATGCATGATAAAACTAGATGAGGCTACTCATGGCAAGAGATGAGGCAAACAAGAGCAACTCATCAAGGCAAGTTTAAATGAGGCCGGAAACAACATATAACAATTCCGGTAAGTCCTCATATGCAAATTTAGAAATTGGTCCAGAACTGAATAAACTTTATGTTCAAGTTGTTAAACAGCAATTTGAGATGCACCAAGATGATCTACATGAGATTCTAGTCAAGTTACATATAAAGTTCATTTAATTCGGAGCTACGGTCTAGAAGATATGAGCAAAATAAGTCAAACATGGCATTGATGCAAAATGCATACAAACATCAAGCAAACACTCTCAAAACATGGATTCAACATGATAACATGAAACTACATGCAAAATCAAGCAAGTTTCATAGAGAGCACACTCAAAACAGAGCAACGGTTCAACACATACACACAATACAAGTTTAAAAGACAAGCTGTCCAAAACAGCAACTAGGCATATTGCAAGCACCAATCCAACAAGCTACAGCATCTCAACATGAAAACAAAAGGCATGGGCATGAAGTACAGGTAATGCATGACAAAACATGAACACTAAGCTATCTCGAGAAATCACTAGAACATGCTCAAAATGACATGGCAAGATTGCAAATAATAGCAGTTTCAGTCATTAGCAGAAATAACATCAGGTTGCAATGTTTAGAGCTATCAAACGACATGCTATATGAACTTAACATGGAAAACAAAGGCATGGCATGAATCTACTAATTGCATAGACAAAAGTCCCTTACTGACCATGAGCCAAAAGGGCACAGAAAATATGATGGCAACCATGTAAACATGGCAAATGATATGACAGATTCATACATGGCAGGAACAATAATAAGTAGGCATGTTTGTGAGCTTGAACCACTCACCACAGAGCAATAGATGGCATGGAAAGGCAACCAACAGTAAGAATACATGTTTGAGAAACTAAGCATGGCAAGAACAAGTTCATAGGGTGCATGGATCACTAGCAAAGCTCATGGCAAAACTGAACTTAATGTTAACAGACTGATAGCAACATTATTTAGCAATTTGAGAGCAAGATAACAACATGTTACAGCAGGCTATAAATGGAACCAGGGGCATGGATGGATAGAGCATGACATGTATAACAAAACATCCTTAGTGAACATCTCCAGATTATGCATAGAATAACTTGTAGCAGCAGGTTTACATAGCATCATGAAATAGCAGAATCAGACTAGCAAACAGTAACAGCAAGTATCCTACTTCACGAGCTTGATGCGCTCACTACAAGACTCACAAAAATACATGGATTGCACCACTGTATATATGGCATGATGTAGCACAAAACACATGTAGAGCACATGCTCATAGGATGCACACACACAAAATGCAACGAAAAAGACAAATCAATAAGTTATAACAGTTTCAGCAGGTTAACATCATATAGCACTCTTGCAACGATGATTAGGGCATCAAGATGGACTCAAACAAACATGGCACAATGAAATGAAATGAAGAGCATCTCACAGCGAACATTTTGATATATCATACGTGCAAAACAGAGTCACGAGCAGGAAGTTATGCTAGGTCAAACAAGTGCACATAAGATGAAAATTCTGGGACTTAGTGAAAAACTACCGGTAGCAGCAGGATCGGATCGGGCCAGCTCCATTCTTACGTCTTGGGCGGCTCCCATGAAGTCAACGGCGACGGTGGGGCGGCATGAGACTCCGGTAGGCATCGGGGAGGCCGGGAATGGGTAGATCAGGGCATGGGGCATCCGGATCCGGCGACGGACGAGGGCCTCGGGGCCCCACATGGCCGGCGTTGGGAGGTGGCAGGGGCGGCGCCATGGCTGCTGTGCTCCTGCAGCGAGAGAAACAGGAGGACGGGAGATGTTAGATCGAGAAGGAGAGCAGGGAAAGGAAAAGGGAGGTTGGGGCACTCATCTCCGGCGTGGGGCGAGGCCGGCGAACGGCGGCGGGGACGCCAGCCTCGGCGCCGGCGGCGTTGGTCCGGCCAAAGCCCGTAGGGCGGGCTGGAGGCGGCTCGGGCGAACAGGAGGAGCCATGGGGCTCGGGCGTGTGGGCGGGCTGCTGCGGGCTGCTGTGGCGCGACTTGGGCCTGGCGGGCTCGGGATGGGCCTCGGCAGGCCACGCGCGGTGGAGGAGGTGGGAGGCAACGTGGCGGGGCTTGAGTGGCTTCAGGCGGCGGGGACGGCGGCACTGGCCCGTGTGGCGGCGCCAAGTGGCGGGCGAGCAGCGGGGAGGCGCGGATTTCGAGGAGGGGGTGGCGGCTGCAGGTAGGGGAAGGCTAGGAGGTAGGTGGAGGCGCTAGGTTATTCCAAAAATGGACTAGGGGTGTTTAAATAGGGTAGGGGCTAGGTTTTGGGGGGTTTGGGAGGTTTTCGAGCCATACGATCACGATCGTGCGGCTCCGGACGGAGGGGGGACTAGGTGGGCTATGACGAGAGGCCTCTGAGAGGGGAGAAGAGAAGTGAGGCCCGCCGACTGTTCCGGAGACCGAAACGTCCGGTGAAAATACCGGCAACGGTGCCGCTATATATATAACGGTTGGGCTATCAAACGAGCTCCGAATGCGACGAAACTTGACAGGCGCTCTGTCTACACTATAATAAGACCGCATGCCAAGTTACATCCCATTCCGAGAACATTTAACACCCGCACATGAAAAGAGGCAAAAGGGGGCGTCGGGGGACATAGGAGTGTCGGATTGCAAAACGGACAAAGGGGAAAATGCTCGGATGCATGAGACGAACACATATGCAAAATGAGATGCACATGATGACATGACAAAATGCAACACGCAAGCAAATGACATGGCAAGGACGGCGAATAACTGGCAGACACCTGGCGCATCGAAACCGGGGCGTTACAATTCACACATGTACTAAGTTTCCGGTTAATACAATTCTAGCATGAATAATAAACATTTTATCATGATATAAGGAAATAAATAATAACTTTATTATTGCCTCTAGGGCATATTTCCTTCAGTTACATGTTTCTCCAAAGCTTTACTTGCTACTCTTTACATCTTTTACCTAAAGCTTTGATGTATGTTGTCATCAATTACCGAAAAGGGGGAGATTTAAAGCACAAGTGCTTCCTGGGTGATTTTTGAATTAATATCAACATATATCTCTTGTTGTACTAATGCTTTTATCTAGTGTATTTCAGACAAGTTCAACAATGGCGTGGTAAGGACAAGAGGATGTGGAACCCCTTCAAAATACTAAGGACACATATTGGCAAAAGCTCAAGACTCTTCATTTATATTTTAGTGATCCAAGATCACATTGAATCCATAGGAAAGCCAATACTATTAAAAGGGGATGAGGTGTTGCTTAATGGTCTACTTGCTCAAAATGCTTAGTGATATTGCTCCAAAGCCCTCAACCACTTTCTCACTCCAAATATGCCCAAAACCCAAAGTCAAACTTGGCCCCACTGAGTTCATTTGAGATAGCCACTGCCAGAAACCCTAACACTTTGGTCACATCGATACGGATCTCGGTCTCACCAAGATGGCCTTGCAAACGCTCTACGACTTGTTGCATTATTTCGGTCTCACCAAATCATGCAGTCGGTCCCACCGAGTTTGCTTGGCATTCTCTCAGTTGCCTTATTGCTTCACTTCGTTCTAACCGAGTTGACGCAATTGGTGCCACCGAGTTGATGTTTGCCCTAAGCCCTAGCACATCGGTCCCACCGAGTTGTTCTAGTCAGTCCCACCGAGATTCCTAACATTCACATTTTGAACTAAATCGGTCTCACCGAGTTCTTCTATTTGGTCTGACCGATTTGGGTCAAATGTGTAACGGTTGGATTTGGTGTGGAGGCAATATACACCCCTCCACCCCCTTCTCTATATGTGAGAGAGCCATCAGAACATGCCTACACTTCCAACTTACATTTTCTGAGAGAGAACCACCTAATCATGTGTTGATATCAAGATATTCTAATCCTACCACAAGAATCTTGATTTGTAGCCTTCCCCAAGTTGCTTTTCACTCAGATCATCTTTCCACCATATCCAAGTTTGTGAGAGAGAGTTGAGTGTTGGGGAGACTATCATTTGATGCACAAGAGCAAGGAGTTCATCGTCAACACAACATCTATTACCTTTTGGAAAGTGGTGTCTCCTAGATTGGTTAGGTATCGCTTGGGAGCCTCCGACAAGATTTTGGAGTTGAACCAAGAAGTTTGTAAGGGCAAGGAGATCGCCTACTTCGTGAAGATCTACCCGAGTGAGGCAAGTCCTTCGTGGGCGATTGTCATGGTGGGATCGACAAGGTTGCTTCTTCGTGGACCCTTCGTGGGTGGAGCCCTCCGTGGACTTGCGCAACCGTTACCCTTTGTGGGTTGAAGTCTCCATCAACATGGACGTACGATAACACCACCTATCGAAACCACGCCAAAAATCTTCATGTCTTCAGTGCGTTTGCACACTCCAACGACATCCCTTTACTTCCTTGCAATTAGCATGATTTACTCTTTTCGATGCTCATACTCTTGTCATGCTTGCTTGAAATGTATTGTGAATGCTTAAACTTGTGCTAAAACTCCACCTTAACTTGAGAAACTTAAAAATTGCCACTTTTACTTGTTGAAGGGTCTAATCATCCCCCTCTAAACCCCTCTTCTCGATCCTTTCACTATGTTTACTTGTCAGGTGGGATTGGAGTTTGTTAGTTCCCCTGGTACCCGTGTGTGCTGGGAACGTATGTTTTCTTCTTCTTGTGTCGCATAATGGTTTGTGCCTCGACCACTTTGCTCTATATGGGTTATATGAGCTTCTTAAATGTTTCCGCTTGTGATATTATATATGCTCTGTTTACTCAACTACCTGTCATGGATGTACGACTGTACAAAGGAGGTGTTGCCGGATTTTTCACACGAGCAGGTTTGGTTTGTTTGTGTTTTGTGATGGTAACATTCCTTCTTACAAGGAGGGGCGTTATAGGGTGTCTCAAAATAGTCCTTCCAGAGAAGGAAATGGTTGCTCTCTCAGTTGGGATTCAACGCCGGAGTGTGCCCCCGGGATAGAGCCCCAGAACAACGGCCGCTGCCTACTCAGGTGGTCATGGACGACTGAGGGAGTCCTGGACTAGGGGGTGTCCGGACAGCCGGACTATCATCGTCCGCCGGACTCCAAGACTACGAAGATACAAGATTGAAGACTCCGTCCCGTGTCTGGATGGGACTTTCCTTGGCGTGGAAGGCAAGCTTGGCGATCTGGATATGTAGATCTCCTACCATTGTAACCGACTCTGTGTAACCCAAGCCTCCTCCGGTGTCTATATAAACCGGAGGGCTTTAGTCCGTGGATAACATACATTACAACAATCATACCATAGGCTAGCTTCTAGGGTTTAGCCTCCTTGATCTCGTGGTAGATCCACTCTTGTACTACCCATATCATCAATATTAATCAAGCGGGGCGTAGGGTTTTACCTCCATCAAGAGGGCCCAACACAGGTAAAACATCGTGTCCCTCGTCTCTGTTACCATCCGCCTAGACGCACGTTCGGGACCCCCTACCGAGATCCGCCGGTTTGACACCGACATTGGTGCTTTCATTGAGAGTTCCTCTGTGTCGTCACCGATAGGCTTGATGGCATCTTCAACCAACAACGCTGTCCAGGGTGACTACGGAGAACTCATTTACCTTGCGACTCGTCAAGTCGCCGGTTGACAAGTGCGATGTCCGCATCCGCCACGTCAAGTTGCCGCATCAACTCAGCAACCCCATTAGTCCGGCTAGCCCTCGGACTATCCGCCACCTGCATAGGAATGGCGGCATTCATTACTTGCGATTTTGATCCTCGGCACGCTGTCGTTTCTGACAACCTACCGATTCCCAGGGGCTACTATCTATGCAGGGCGCATTTTTATGTGCAAAACTATTAAAAGTCAAAAAGGGTGCGTCATTCTCACAGACCTCAAATCCCGCCAAAGAAACTCATGGCGGCATTGCGCAATCCGCTCTCGGCGACGAAATCCTTCAATCACCATACGCATCAACGCACGGTGATCTTCCGAAATGGGCGCCCTCTCAAGCATATTCTTGATTCTCCCGGCGGATACTAGTGGGTGCGAACTCTCTGCCCCCTCCGGACTCGGGATACCCTCCGTGATTTATACTTGAGCTCTTTGCCTTATCGACGGCGCTGCAGACGGAGGCGTTTCACTCTCCATCATCTCCAGAAGAAGGTCCCCCGAAGATGAACTCATCTGAGAAGGCTGCAGATCCAAACTGCAATATAAATATTTCGGTTACCCACAGAAGCACAAATGAAGGTATTTCCTTACTAATTAACTCCCTTTTTCATACTCACGGCTCGCTGGAGGGCTGATCCTTTGGTGATGATTGTGCGTTCGGATTCTTTCCGGACACCGGACCCCCCGGTGAAGATCTCTTCCCACGCTTAGGGGCTTTGGCCTCCGGATCTTCGGAGGCGGTCCTCTTCTCCCCCTGGAGGGAGGGGTTTTTGATTCCCCCCTCTTCAGACACCCCTTTGGGCGAAATATTAGCTCCTCTATTCTCCCCTTCGCTCCCTTCTGTGGGCGCGACCTCCAACATTCTGACCAGCACGGGCTCCAGTGCGGTCTCTGGGAGGGGGGCCGGACACCTTATCAGCCTTGATCGCGCCACCCATTCTTGTGAAGAGTAATGGGTCAGGAGGCGAACTCTAGAAAGGCATATAAACAGAGTGACCGGACTCTGAGCTATTTACCTGAGTATCTGGGCGATTGCGGCTTAGGCCTGCGTCCTCGGCTAATTCCGGACACGCCACCTGCGGTCCGAAGAACAACTTGTACATCTCCATGGGTGTCGCACCCATAAAGTGTTGGAGAATCTGAGGTCCCTCCGGTTGAACTCCCATAGACGGGAGAGGGCGGCGTTTGCAGGCGAAGATGCACGATTAGCATAACTCGCATCACCACGATCGGTCGATCTCCCTCGCTTGGAGGTCTCGAATCCGGCCTGCGGTGAGGGCACGTCTTTGGGCGGCCCCAATTGAGCCCTTGGTTGACCCACGACATCGGTTGGCGTGGAGGTCCCGTGGAATAAAGGCGGCGGCTTTTGCTGCTGCCTTGAGAGCGGTGATATAGAACCACTCCTGCTGCCACAGTCCGAGTTCCTCTTGGAAGGAACCCTCGGGCCACGGGGCATCGGCCTTTTTGCTTATGGCCGCCCCGCCGCACTCCGCTTGACGCCCCCCGATCATCTTCGGCTCCACCTTGAAGGTCTTCAGCCACAGGCCGAAGTGGGGAGTGACACGGAGGAAGGCTTCGCAGACGATAATGAATGCGGAGATGTGGAGGATGGACTCCGGAGCCAAGTCGTGAAAGTCCAGCCCATAGTAGAACATGAGTCCTCTCACGAAGGGGTCCGTCGGGAAGCCTAAACCCCGACGGAGGTGGGATACGAAGACAACGAACTCACCGGGCTCGGGGGCGGGCACGGCCTGCCCTTGGGCGGGCAACCTGTGCGAAACCTCGTAGGCCAGGTACTTGGCTTCACGTAACTTCAATATGTCCTCCTCCGACCGGCCCTGGAGGTCGGAGCCGGACATTGTTGAGAATCCGAAGCGCTCAAATCTGAGGCTCTAGGTGTTGGAACTGGGAGCGAGGAGGAGATTCGACGCGAGATTGAAGAACAAGGACAAGCCTTGGTCCTCTTATAAATGGGAAAAAATACCAAGAGCCTTCTCCGTGACCGTTTGGGATTCACCTTCGATAGAGGAGGCGTGGCGATGGGAACGGTTGGGTTACCCACACACGTATTGACGAGAATCCCGGAATAAGGGGGACACGATCTCTGCTTCGACAAGACGTGCCAAGGAAACCGCTTCGCTAAACCTGCTGAGGTGGTGTAGTAAAAAACGATTCAAACAGTGGCTTGGTAGAGGTGTGATGTCACGCCGCATAATACGTCAGCAGATTGAGCTAGTGTACATTTTATTCTCTCTACGGTGGAATGTGGAATTTATTTTGCGAGCGGACACTATCCCGGTGTTCATGATCTTCTCTCGATTATTCAAGGAGGAACCCGCCTTGCAATGCCGAACATTATCGCGCGGGACTTATCATCATTGAAGCCTGGTTCGAGGCTCTTGAGGAGTCTGGACTAGGGGTGTCCGGACAACCGGACTATCATCGTCCGCGGACTCCAAGACTACGAAGATACAAGATTGAAGACTCCGTCCGTGTGCGGATGGGACTTTCCTTGGCGTGGAAGGCAAGCTTGGCGATCTGGATATGTAGATCTCCTACCATTGTAACCGACTCTGTGTAACTCTAGCCTCCTCCGGTGTCTATATAAACCGGAGGGCTTTAGTCCGTAGGACAACATACATTACAACAATCATACCATAGGCTAGCTTCTAGGGTTTAGCCTCCTTGATCTCGTGGTAGATCCACTCTTGAACTACCCGTATCATCAATATTAATCAAGCAGGACGTAGGGTTTTACCTCCATCAAGAGGGCCCGAACCTGGGTAAAAACATTGTGTCCCTCGTCTCCTGTTACCATCCGCCTAGACGCATAGTTCGGGACCCCCTACCCGAGATCCGCCGGTTTTGACACTGACAACGACCAACACAGCAGCCACCATCTCCTCATCGTCAGATGAAGAATCATCCGAGTGCAAATGAAATTGTGGAAAAAGAACTCGTCGGCGGAGTCCATTTGTACCTCGCGAGCAAACCGTCGAACAACTTGCGGGCGTCATCGAAGAAGCAAGCCGGCGAAGAGTCGCGCGCCTCCCCTGGACCAGGTAGCTTGGTTGGTGGCGTTCGGCGAGCGTGGCGTCATCGTCGAAGGAGCTGGCCGGGGGCGCGGGGGGCGAGGTGGTGCTAACGGCGACGTCGGGGGAAGTTGCGGTAGACCATCGGCGAGGCGATGGTGGCGACGACGTTGGACGGTGGCGTGCTGCGGGGAGGTATATGAAGGAAATATGCCCTAGAGGCAATAATAAAGTTATTATTTATTTCCTTATTTCATGATAAATGTTTATCATTCATGCTAGAATTGTATTAACCGGAAACATGATACATGTGTGAATGCATAGACAAAACAATATGTCACTAGTATGCCTCTACTAGACTAGCTTGTTAATCAAAGATGGTTATGTTTCCTAACCATGAACAAAGAGTTGTTATTTGATTAACAAGGTCACATCATTAGTAGAATGATCGATTGACATGACCCATTCCATTAGCTTAGCACACGATCGTTTAGTATGTTGCTCTTGCTTTTATCCATGACATATACATGTTCCTGTAACTATGAGATTATGCAACTCCGTTTACGGAGGAACACTTTGGTGCTACCAAACGTCTGGCAACGAATCGGGTGATTATAAAGGAGTACTACAGGTGTCTCCAAAGGCGATGTTGGGTTGGCGTATTTGAGATTAGGTTTTGTCACTCCGATTGTCGGAGAGGTATCTCTGGGCCCTCTCGGTAATGCACATCACTGAAGCCTTGCAAGCACTACAACTAATAAGTTAGTTGTGAGATGATGTATTACGGAACGAGTAAAGAGACTTGCGTAGCGAGATTGAACTAGGTATTGGATACCGACGATCGAATCTCGGGCAAGTAACATACCGATGACAAAGGAACAACGTATGTTGTTATGCGGTCTGACCGACAAAGATCTTCGTAGAATATGTAGGAACCAATATGGGCATCCAGGTCCGCTATTGGTTATTGACCGTGAATAGTTCTAGGTCATGTCTACATTGTTCTCGAACCGTAGGGTCCGCACGCTTAAGGTTTCGATGGCGGTTATTATGAGTTTATGTATTTTGATGTACCGAAGAAGTTGAGTCCGGATGTGATCACGGACATGACGAGGAGTCTCGAAATGGTCGAGACATAAAGATTGATATATTGGAAGCCTATGTTTGGAGTTCGAATGGTTCGGTAAAAACAGAAATTCTGCGAATCTTAGGAGGTTACGGAACCCCGGGAGGTAAATGGGCCATAGTGGGCCTTAGTGGAAAGGAGAAGGGCCAGCCCTAGGTGGCGCGCGCCTCCCCTTCCCTAGTCCTACTAGGACTAGGAAAGGGGCCGCCCCCTCTCTCTCTTTCCCCTCAGGAATCCTAGTCCAACTAGGATTGGGGGATCCTACTCCCGGAGGGAGTAGGACTCCTGGCCGCGCCTCCTTGGCCGGCCGGCCCCTCCCCTGCTCCTTTATATCTGACGGGGCAGGGGGCACCCTAGAACACACAAGTTAGATCTACGGATCGTTCCTTAGCCGTGTCGGTGCCCCTCCACCATATTCCACCTCGGTTATACTGTCGCTGAAGCTTAAGCGAAGCCTGCGCCGTGAAACATCAAGATCGTCCCACGCCGTCGTCTTGTGGAACTCTCCTCGACACTCGGCTGGATCGGTCGAGGAACGTCATCGAGCTGTCGTGTGTCAAGAACTTCGGGCGCCGAGTAACGGCGCCGGGATCGGTCGGATCGCGAGGAGAGCGTCGACTACTTCCTCTACGTTGTGATCGCTTCCGCTTGGGTCTACAAGGGTATGTGGACAACACTCTCCCTCTCGTTGCTATTCATCACCATGATCTTGCGTGTGCGTGGGAAAATTTTTGAAATTACTCGTTCCCCAGCAAAGGCATCGAGCCTAGTTTTTTTATGGTTTGATGTTTTGCACGAGTAGAACACAAGTGAGTTGTGGGCGATACAAGTCATACTACCTACCAGCATGTCATACTTTGGTTCAGCGGTATTGTGAGATGAAGTGGCCCGGACCGACATTACGCGTGCGCTTCGCGAGACTGGTTTCACCGCTCTGAGCACTCGTTGCTTAAAGGTGACCGGTGGGTGCTGTCTCTCTCACTTTAGTTGAACTGAGTGTGGCTACGCCCGTCCTTGAGAAGGTTAAAACGGAGTCTATTTGACGAAATATCGTTGTGGTTTTGATCGTAGGTGAGACTGGTTCTTGCTTAAGCCCGTAGCAGCCACGTAAAATTTGCAACAACAAAGTAGAGGGCGTCTAACTTGTTTTTGCAGGGCATGTTGTGATGTGATATGGTCAAGGCGTGATGCTATATTTTATTGTATGAGATGATCATTTTTGTAACCGAAGTTATCGGCAATGGCAGAGCCATATGGTTGTCGCTTTATTGTATGCAATGCAATCGCCTGTAATGCTTTACTTTATCACTAAGCGGTAGCGATAGTCGTAGAAGCATAAGTTTGGCGAGGCGACAACGATGCTACGATGAAGATCAAGGTGTCGCGCGGGTGGCGATGGTGATCATGGTGGTGCTGCAAGATGGAGATCATGAAGCACAAGATGATGATGACCATATCATATCACTTATATTGATTTGCATGTGATGTTTATCCTTTTATGCATCTTATCTTGCTTTGATTGACGGTAGCATTATAAGATGATCTCTCACTAAATTATCAAGAAGTGTTCTCCCGAGTATGCACCGTTGCCAAAGTTCGTCGTGCCCGGACACCACGTGATGATCGGGTGTGATAAGCTCTCGTCCATCTACAACGGGTGCAAGCCAGTTTTGCACACGCAGAATACTCGGGTTATACTTGACGAGCCTAGCATATGCGATATGGCCTCGGAACACGGAGACCGAAAGGTCGGCGTGAATCATATAGTAGATATGATCAACATAAGATGTTCACCATTGAAAACTACTCCATTTCACGTGATGATCGGTTATGGTTTAGTTGATTTGGATCACGTGATCACTTGGATGACTAGAGATGTTTTTCTAAGTGGGAGTTCTTAAGTAATATGATTAATTGAACTTAAATTTATCATGAACTTAGTCCCGTAGTATTTTGCAAATTATGTTGTAGATCAATAGCTCGCGTTGTTGCTTTCATATGTTTGTTTTTTGATATGTTCCTAGAAAATTGTGTTGAAAAATGCTAGTAGCAATGGTGCGGATTCGATCCGTGATCGGAGGTTTATCCTCATTCTTTGCACGTAAGAATTATGTCCTTAATGCACGCTAGGTAGCAGACCTATTGCGAGAAGCGGATGCAAACGTTATGAGCGTTTGGCTAGCTCAATATGATGACTACTTGATAGTTTAAGTGCACCATGCTTAACAGCTTAGAATCGGGACTTCAAAGATGTTTTGAACATCATGGACCATATGAGATGTTCGAGAATTGAAGTTAATATTTCAAGCAAATACCGAGTTGAGAGATATGATATCTTCAACAAGTTCTATAGCTAAAAGATGGAGGAGAATCGCTCAACTAGTGAGCATGTGCTCAGATTATGCAGGTACTTCAATCGCTTGAATCAAGTGGGAGTTAATCTTCCGGATAAGATAGTGATTGATGAATTCTCTAGTCACCATCACCAAGTTAGTAGAACTTCGATGAACTATAGTATGCAAGGGATGACGAAAATGATTCCCGAGCTCTTCGTGATGTTGAAATCGACGAAGGTAGAAATCAAGAAAGAGCATCAAGTGTTGATGGTTGACAAGATCACTAGTTTCAAGAAAAGGGCAAAGGAAAGAAAGGGAACTTCAAGTAGATTGACAAGCAAGTTGTCACTCCCACGAAGAAGCCCAAAGCTGAACCAAAGCACAAACCGAGTGCTTACACTCGCAAAGGAAATGGTCCTTTGAAGCGGAACTGCCCTAAATATTTGGTGGATAAGAAGGATGGCAAAGTGAAAAAGGGTATATCTGATATACAGGTGTTTGATGTGTGCTTTACTAGTGTTTATAGCAACCCCTCGGTATTTGGTACTGGTTCGGTTGCTAAGAGTAGTAACTTCGAAACGGAGTTGCGAGAATAAGCGAAAACTAGTTAAGGGTGAAGTGACGATGTATGTTGAAAGTAGTTTCAAGATTGATATGATCATCATCGCACACTCCCTATACTTTCGGGATTAGTGTTGAACCTAAAATGTTATTTGGTGTTTGCGTTGAGCATGAATATGATTTGATCATGTTTATTGCAATACGGTTATTCATTTAAGTAAGAGAATAAACTGTTATTCTTTACATGAATAAAACCTTATATGGTTACACACCCAATGAAAATGGTTCATTGGATCTCGATCGTAGTGATACACATATTCATAATATTGAAACCAAAAGATGCAAAGTTAATAATGATAGTGCAACTTATTTGTGGCACTGCCGTTTAGGTCATAATGGTGTAAAGCGCATGAAGAAACTCCATACTGATGGACTTTTGGAGTCACTTGATTATGAATCACTTGGCACTTGCGAACCATGCCTCATGGGCAAGATGACTAAAACTCCGTTCTCCGGAACAATGGAACAAGCTACTGACTTATTGGAAATAATACATACCGATGTATGCGATCCAATGAGTGTTGATGCTCGTGGCAAGTATCGTTATTTTCTGACCTTCACAAGATGATTTGAGCAGATATGGGTATATCTACTTGATGAAACATAAGTCTGAAATAGATTGAAAGGTTCAAAGAATTTCAGAGTGAAGTGGAAAAATCATCGTAACAAGAAAATAAAGTTTCGCGATCGATCGCGAAGATGAATATTTGAGTTCGAGTTTGGTCTTCAATTAAAACAATGTGGAATAGTTTCACAGCTCACGCCACCGAACACCACAATGTTATGGTGTGTCCAAACATCGTAACCGCACTTTATTGGATATAGTGCAATCTATGATGTTTCTTCTTGATTTACCAATATCGTTTTGGGATCATGCATTAGAGACAGCTGCATTCACGTTAAATTGGGCACCATCTAAATCCGTTGAGGCGACACTATATGAACTGTGGTTTAGCAAGAAACCCAAGTTGTCGTTTCTTAAAGTTTGGAGTTGCGATGCTTATGAGAAAAGTTTCATCTGATAAGCTCGAACCCAAATCGGAGAAGTGCGTCTTCATAGAATACCCAAAGGAAATTGTTGGGTACACCTTCTATCACAGATCCGAAGGCAAGACATTCGTTGCTAAGAATGGATCCTTTCTAGAGAAGGAGTTTCTCTCGAAAGAAGTGAGTGGGAGGAAAGTGGAACTTGATGAGGTAATAGTACCTTCTCCCTTACTTGAAAGTAGTTAAATCGCGAAACCGGTTTCGAGACACCTACACCAAGTAGTGAGGAAGTTGATGATGTTGATCATGAAACTTGAGATCAAGTTACTACAGAACCTCGTAGATCAACCAGAGTAAGATCCGCACTGAGTGATGCGGTAATCCTGTTCGGAAGTCATGCTACTAGATCATGATGAACCTACGAACTATGAAGAAGCGATGGTGAGCCCAAATTCATAAAATGGCTTGAAGCCATGAAATCGAGATGGGATCCATGTATGAAAACAAAGTATGGACTTTGGTTGACTTGCCCGAGGATAGGCAAGCAATAGAAAATAAATGGATCTTCAAGAGGAAGACAGACGTTGATAGTAGTGTTACTATCTACAAAGCTCGACTTGTTGCAAAAAGGTTTTCGACAAAGTTCAAGATGTTGACTACAATGAGATTTTCTCAACTGTAGCGATGCTTAAGTCTGTCCGAATCATGTTAGCAATCGCCACAATTTATGAAATTTGGCAAATGGATGTAAAACTGCATTCTGAATGGTTTTACGGAGGAAGAGTTGTATATGATGCAACGAAGGTTTTTTCAATCCAAAGGAAGCTAACAAAGTGTGCAAGCTCCAGCGATCCATCTATGGACTGGTGCAAGCATCTCGGAGTTGGAATATACGCTTTGATGAGTTGATCAAAGCATATAGTTTTATCTGAGACTTAAGGTGAAGCCTCATATTTACTAGAAAGTGAGTGGGAGCACTACATCATTTCGATAAGTATATGTGAATGACATATTGTATATCGGAAATAATGTAGAATTATTCTGCAAAGCATAAAGGAGTGTTTGAAAGAAGTTTTTCAAAGGAAGACCTCGGTGAAGCTGCTTACATATTGAGCATCAATATCTATAGAGATAGATCAAGGCGCTTGATAAGTTTTTCAATGAGAACATACCTTGACAAGATTTTGAAGTAGTTCAAAATGGAACAGTCAAAGAAAGAGTTCTTGCACTGTGTTACAAGGTGTGAAGTGGAGTAAGACTCAAAATCCGACCACGGCGAGAAGATAGAAAGAGAATGAAAGTCATTCCCTATGCCTTGGCCATAGGTTCTATAAAGTATGCTATGCTGTGTACCAGATCTGTTGTATACCCTACAGTGGAGTTAAGCAAGGAGTACAATGGTGATCTAGGAGTAGATCACAGGACAGCGGTCAAAAATTATCCTTAGTGGAATAAGGATATGTTTCTCGATTATGGAGGTGAAAAAAAAGGGGTTTCGTCGTAAAGGGTTACGTCGATGCAAGTTTTGACACCGATCTGGATGACTCTAAGTCTCTATCTAGATACATATTGAAAGTGGGAGAAATTAGCTAGAGTAGCTCCGTGCAGAGCATTGTAGACATAGAAAATTGCAAAATACATAACGGATCAGAATGTGAAAGACCCGTTGACTAAGATTCTCTCACAAGCAAAATATGATCACACCTTAGTACTCTTTGGGTGTTAATCACATAGCGATGTGAACTAGATTACTGAATCTAGTAAACCCTTTGGGTGTTGGTCACATGGCGATGTGAACTATGGGTGTTAATCACATGATGATGTGAACTATCGATGTTAATCACATGGTGATGTGATCTAGATTATTGACTCTAGTGCAAGTGGGAGACTGAAGGAAATATGCCCTAGAGGCAATAATAAAGTTATTATTTATTTCCTTATTTCATGATAAATGTTTATCATTCATGCTAGAATTGTATTAACCGGAAACATGATACATGTGTGAATGCATAGACAAAACAATATGTCACTAGTATGCCTCTACTAGACTAGCTTGTTAATCAAAGATGGTTATGTTTCCTAACCATGAACAAAGAGTTGTTATTTGATTAACAAGGTCACATCATTAGTAGAATGATCGATTGACATGACCCATTCCATTAGCTTAGCACACGATCGTTTAGTATGTTGCTCTTGCTTTTATCCATGACATATACATGTTCCTGTAACTATGAGATTATGCAACTCCGTTTACGGAGGAACACTTTGGTGCTACCAAACGTCACAACGTGAATGGGTGATTATAAAGGAGTACTACAGTGTCTCCAAAGGCGATGTTGGGTTGGCGTATTTGAGATTAGGTTTTGTCACTCCGATTGTCGGAGAGGTATCTCTGGGCCCTCTCGGTAATGCACATCACTGAAGCCTTGCAAGCACTACAACTAATAAGTTAGTTGTGAGATGATGTATTACGGAACGAGTAAAGAGACTTGCGTAACGAGATTGAACTAGGTATTGGATACCGACGATCGAATCTCGGGCAAGTAACATACCGATGACAAAGGAACAACGTATGTTGTTATGCGGTCTGACCGACAAAGATCTTCGTAGAATATGTAGGAACCAATATGGGCATCCAGGTCCCGCTATTGGTTATTGACCGTGAATAGTTCTAGGTCATGTCTACATTGTTCTCGAACCGTAGGGTCCGCACGCTTAAGGTTTCGATGGCGCTTATTATGAGTTTATGTATTTTGATGTACCGAAGAAGTTGAGTCCGGATGTGATCACGGACATGACGAGGAGTCTCGAAATGGTCGAGACATAAAGATTGATATATTGGAAGCCTATGTTTGGAGTTCGAATGGTTCCGGTAAAACAGAATTCTACCGAGTACCGGAGGTTACGGAACCCCGGGAGGTAAATGGGCCATAGTGGGCCTTAGTGGAAAGGAGAAGGGCCAGCCCTAGGTGGCACGCCTCCCCCTTCCCTAGTCCTACTAGGACTAGGAAAGGGCCGCCCCTCTCTCTCTTTCCCCTCAGGAATCCTAGTCCAACTACGATTGGGGGAATCCTACTCCCGAGGAGTAGGACTCCTGGCGCGCCTCCCTTGGCCGGCCGGCCCCTCCCCTGCTCCTTTATATACGGGGCAGGGGGCACCCTAGAACACACAAGTTAGATCTACGGATCGTTCCTTAGCCGTGTCAGTGCCCCCTCCACCATATTCCACCTCGGTTATACTGTCATGAAGCTTAAGCGAAGCCTGCGCCGTGAAACATCAAGATCGTCCACCACGCGTCGTCTTGTGGAACTCTCCCTCGACACTCGGCTGGATCGAGTCGAGGAACGTCATCGAGCTGTCGTGTGTCAAGAACTTCGGGCGCCGAGTAACGGCGCCGGATCGGTCGGATCGCGAGGAGAACGTCGACTACTTCCTCTACGTTGTGATCGCTTCCGCTTCGGGTCTACAAGGGTATGTGGACAACACTCTCCCCTCTCGTTGCTATTCATCACCATGATCTTGCGTGTGCGTAGGAAAATTTTTGAAATTACTACGTTCCCCAACAGTATATTGGTGCGGGGGGCTGGCGAGGGCACCAAAACAAGGCGGCGGCGATGACGGGATAGGGCGGCCGGGTGCTTGCAGTCGATGGGAGAAAGAGAATGGCCTATGCGCAATCAACTAGCGGGCGAGGGGAGGAGTAGCTGGGCGTCGCGCGCGTCTGCCTCGTGTCCGCGCCGACGCAATGAGGCCCAAAATTTGGCCTGGAATGGGTCGCCCGGCGGACGAAAAGCGGGCGCGCATCCGTTTAGATTAGCGTATTGGGCCGACTTTTGTGTCTGTTTTGATCGAAACGGACACACGCGGACGAAATGAATCGGCGTTTTAGAGTTTGGATAGGACGAATATAGGGAACCAGGTCTATATAAAATAAAAAAACTGTTTATAACAGACTAAAAACACGTTTGGCTCTCCTAACTAAATCCATAGATATGCAAACTGGATTCCCATAAACCAGGAATTTTCGGTTTGTGGAAAAATGACTAATAGTTGTTTTTCCAGAAACGCGATCTGTATATCTCTCTGGCCCGTCTTGCGATTCCTGACGCCGGTGACCGACGACAGCCGCGACAACAGTGTGCCGCACCTTGAGGCCGTCCTCCTCTAGCTGTCGGCCATCGCTTCTACCGCCTTGTCCGCCTTGGTTGTTGTCGCCGCCGAGTTCAGCTCCTTGAGCATTCGTGTACATGCCTCTGCAGCCGGCGGGTAGCTAGCTTCTACATGCACATGTCGTTTTGTGCGTTATGCAGCCGGCCGATGGAATTGATCCAGAAGCTTGCTCTCAGCAGCTAGGTTCTACATCTGCGTGCGTGTACAGCCGTAATTACGTGCTTTCGATAGCAGGATCGGATTGATCCAGCGCTTGCCTCGATAGCTAGCTTCTACATGTGCGCGTATGCGGCCGTCCGGCGAGATCGATGGGCCTGCTCTCCTGTACTTGTGTACCTCGACTGAATGTGACGGGAGAATGAGAAGATCAGGAGAGAATAGGAATAGTCTGAATCGTTATCCTAATGAGGAACTGACAAACACACCTTCCAAGCCAAACGTAGTCTTATATAAATTGATTCTCAACAGAAAAATTAGTAAAACAAGTTTTGCTAAAAATCAGGTAAAAACTCGTTTTCTATAAACCAACGCCTAATACTTGCTGCGAACCAACCTGTGGTTGAGATGGTTAGGTGGACAGTGGTATCCCCAACCCACCAGGGTTCAAATCCTGGTGCTCACATTATTCCTGGATTTATTTCAAGATTTCCGGCGATGCGCTTTCAGTGGGAGGAGACGTTCCTGTCGATGACGAGGTGCATACGGTGACTTCGTAAATCTCAAGATGAATGCCGCCTCAGTCTTTCGAAGATGCTCGCAGTGGTAGGGTGTGCGTGTGTGCGTTCATAGGGGTGAGTGTATGCGCATGTATATGAGCGCTTGTGCCTGTACTGATGCTTAAAAAAAGCCTAATACTTGCTATCCAAACAACGGCTAAGAGGAAGTAGTAGTCCGATAGAAACTCATTCCGGATGTCCAGCGTAAAGAGCTCATCTTCAGCCTCATATCTGTTGACTCACGGCAATTTCTCGATTAAATTAATCCACGAGTCAATCATTAGCATGGCATTGACTAAATTGATGACGTATTGACTTTGATCTAAACGTGCACGTACTAAGCAAACAGTAGACAAATCTACACATACTACTAGTACTGCTAATATGAAAATAATCGGGAGCGGGATAAGCGAGTTATACCCTCGATAGGCCATGCGAGAGGCGCGGCTTTGAGTGGCGGCAGCGGCGTCCTCGGCGGCCTTTTGTCGGCCGGCTTTCTCGGCGGCGGCACGGTCGGTGTCGGTGGACATGGTGATGATGAAGGCGGCGCGACGTAGAGGAAGCGAGCGATCGTGGCGGCGATCGCGTAATCGCTGCCAAAAACCTATTCGCCCCTCGCCCGTCACAGAACCGAGAATGGCGTGGTTTGGAGACCTGCTCTCCCATCGACCGTGTCTGCGGTGGGCGGACGGAGTCACCGCGGCGGCAGCAAAAAAACGGCGTGGGCGTGGGCGGGGATGCGTTACATTTTCGCGGCGGCTAGGGTTGGCGGCGCCCACATATATATGTGCGGTCGCGCGTGGAGAGACGTGGGCTGAACCCACGTCCAAGTCGGTAGCCCACGAGCCGACGTCTCAGATCGTGGCCCTACCTGTCAAAGACTCTCCGTTCCTGACCGGCAAAAAGAAGCGCATAAGAGTGAGCTCGGCTCGACTCAATCCCGCAACCCGCGGTGCGGCGCGTCGTGACGAGGCGTGGCGTGGCGAGGCGAGCGGAGGAGGAGGAGTGCGCGAGGGCCTCTTCTCTTCTGAAGCTCCAATAGCATGTAGAAGAGAAACCCTTATAAACCACTCCAACTCTCCTTCCACTTCCGGGGTGGGACTAAACTTCCCACAACACCTAGTGCCATATAACCCACATGGGCCCTTAGAGATTTTTCAGAAATTGCAATATGGGCCTAGAGCCCATCTCAGATTTCAGCAATCCTCCACCAGATCTCGAGGGCCCATTGTGTCCTCTGTTCCAAATACTGTTTTGATATACTAGTGTTTGGTGAAGACACATTAAGGTTGAGCTTCACCTAGAGCAAGTAACTACACTCCTTCACAACTGAACAATGGACTATGCCTTGAATTGTCAGTTTGGCGTAAAGAAGTTTCACCACATGTCTTACTAGTACTGGGCTGCCGAAGGCTGACCCCTTGGGTGGAGCATATAAGTCACACTCTTGGCCTATTCATGAGTTTACTAGAGATCACCCCAATCTCATGGACTGTGACTAGCAGTCGGGCTCACATAGGTGTGTTCCTCCAAAGATCGCTCTGTAGGATAGCATCTTGCTTATACATATAAGCCATGGAACACATTAAGATAGTAGTCGTCCTTCCATACAGTTTCCAAGAGTATTGCATCTCCAACGGAGTGGGTTAGTAAAGTTACTCTCCTCAGTTCACCACTGGCTTGTTTTTCCCAGGTCCTACTTCACGGGATCTCCGATCACATAGGTTGGGTCACCACCATGGTAACTCATGTGGGTCTCATACCCATCTCCCTCGATGCACTATCTATCACTACACGTGATAGCCCTTTCATAAAGGATCTCGCGATTCTTAGCCGTATGGACATAGTCCAACGCTATCACTCCGGAGTTTCTTAATTTTCTGACAGCTTTTAATCTCATTCTTATGTGTTTGTTGGACTTCATGTTGTCCTTTGAACTCTTCACCTTGGTGATGACTGTCTGATTATCACGGTTCATAAGGATAGCCGGAACTGGTTTATCAACCAGTGGCAAGTCCATCAAAAGATCTCGAAGCCATCTTGCTTCAACACCAGAAGTGTCTAATGTTGTTAATTCTGCTTCCATTGTCGATCTCGTTAAGATCGTTTGCTTACAAGACTTCCAGGAAACAGCGCCACCTCCAAGAGTAAACATATACCCAGTTGTGGCCTTCATCTCATCAGCATCAGAGATCCAATTCGCATCACTATACCCTTCAAGTACCGACGGGTCTTTGGTATAGTGAAGTCCATAGTTCATAGTACCTT
The DNA here is from genome assembly GCA_021437245.1 of Aegilops speltoides. Lineage (NCBI taxonomy): Eukaryota > Viridiplantae > Streptophyta > Magnoliopsida > Poales > Poaceae > Aegilops > Aegilops speltoides. The sequence continues at coordinate 399,623,045 of CM038144.1, forward strand.
TCAGATAGCGCATAACTCTTTCAACAGCATGCCAATGTACATCACCGGTTTGAAACAAACCGGCTCGGCTTTGCACACAAAGAACGCGATGTCGAACCTCGTTAAGCTCGCTAGGTATATCGATGAACCAATGATTTGAGAATATCTCAATTGATCTTTAGCCATGCCTTTGGACTTTCGAATCAACACGCTAGGATCATATGGTGTTTGAGATGGTGTGGAGTCCGAATATCCAAAACGACTCAACACCTTCTCAACATAATGGGATTGCAAAAGTGTGATCCCACCCTCATTATCTCTCAGTAGCTTGATGTTCAAGATAACATCAGCCACACCAAGATCCTTCATCTCAAAGTTCTGAGACAGAAACGACTTAACCTCCTCAATGACTTTGAGGTTGGTTCCGAATATCAGTATGTCATCAACATACAAGCACAGTATAACTCCTTCGCCCCACCATGGTGATAGTATACACATTTGTCAGCTTCATTAACAACGAAGCCAACAGATGTCAGAGTTGTATTAAACTTATCATGCCATTGCTTAGGTGCTTGCTTCAGGCCGTATAAAGATTTCAGCAACCTACACACCTTTCTTTCCTGACCGTCTATCACAAAGCCATCTGGTTGTTGCATGTAGATTTCCTCATTTAGCTCTCCATTTAGAAAAGCCGTCTTGACATCCATTTGATGGACGAGAAGACCATGTGAGGCCACCAACGAGAGTAATACTCGAATGGTGGTCAGTCTAGCCACAGGTGAATAAGTATCGAAGAAATCTTCCTCTTCTTTCTGGTCATAGCCCTTGGCCACAAGCCTAGCCTTGTACTTTTCAATCGTACCATCGGGCCTAAGCTTCTTTTTGAACACCCACTTACATCCCAATGATTTGCAACCATAGGGACGCTCAATGATCTCCCATGTCCCATTAGCCATGATGGAATCCATCTCACTATGGACCGCATCCTTCCAGTAGTCGGCTTCTGGAGAGGCATACGCTTCCGAGATAGAAGTGGGAGTATCATCCACGAGGTACACAAAGAAATCATCACCAAAGGTCTTTGCAGTCCTTTGTCTCTTGCCCCTACCAAGGGTTTCCTCGTCATCCTCCTCAGGATTTTCATCATGTGTTCGTTCATAATATTCCATAGGAATGGCAGGCTCAGGAGTCGCCTCAGATTCCTGTCTAGAAGTGCTTTGCATATCTCTCATGGGAAAAATATCCTCAAAGAATGTAGCATCCTTAGACTCCATAATTGTACCGACCTTACGGTCAGTATCATGATTTCACTACTAGAAATCTATAGCCAACGCTGTTCTTAGCGTAGCCCAAATTAACGCATCCACGGTCTTGGGTCCAAGCTTACGCTTTTGGGGATCGGCACATTGACTTTCGCCAAACAGCCCCAAACGCAAGCACGAGAGTGTTGTCCTTCTCTTTGCCCATTTCTCATAGGGATTGATCTCATTATCCTTTGTCAGAACTTTATTCAGGACATGACATGCTGTCAATATAGCCTCCCCCCACCATGCCTTGGATAAACCTGATGTATCTAACATGGCGTTAACCAGATTAGTTAGAGTACGGTTTTTCCGCTCGGCAACCCCGTTTGACTGGGGAGAATAGGGAGGCGTCCTCTCATGAATAATGCCGTGTTCCGCACAGAAGGAATCAAACTCACTCGAGAAGTACTCTCCACCGCGATCTGACCGGACTCGTTTAATTTTCTTTTCAAGTTGATTCTCAACTTCTGCCTTATAGATTTTAAAGTAGTGTAGAGCCTCATCTTTAGTATTTAACAGATATACAGAGCAATATCTAGTGGAATCATCTATCAATGTCATGAAGTACTTCTTTCCACCTTTAGTCAACACGCCATTCATCTCACAAAGATCGAATGTATGAGTTCTAACGGTGCCAAGTGTCTCTCCTCCATGACCTTGTGAGGCTTGCGAGGTTGCTTAGCTTGCACACATGATAGGCACTTAGAACCTTTGGCTAAAGTGAAACTCGGGATTAAATCCAACTTGGCTAGCCGCGTCATAACACCGAAACTAATGTGACAAAGACGTGAATGCCAAACTTCAGATTCATTAACATTCGAATGAATATGGTTCACGGCTTTATTACAAAAATCTGCGAGGGAAAGTCGGAACATCCCTCCGCTCTCATAACATTTTCCAACAAAGAGTCCATGTTTCGTGACAACTAATTTATTAGACTCGAAAACCAACTTAAACCCTTCTCTACATAGAAGGGAGCCACTAACGAGGTTTTTCTTGATGGCGGGACATCTTTGCGTTCTTGGTTGCACGATCCTTCCAGTAAACTTCAGATCGACCGTGCCAACACCATGAACAGAAGCACTCGCTCCATTCCCCATTAATACGGACCCGTGACCTGTGACCTGGTAAGAAGTGAACAATGAAATGTCAGCACACACATGAACGCCTGCACCTGTGTCCACCCACCAATCGTTGGGTTGAAACACTGAAAAAATAGTAAATAAATTACCGTACCCAGATGCACCATTCTCATTGTTGCACACAATCATGTTGACAGACTTGGAGTCCTGTCCTGGCTTCTTATACTTGTTTGGGCACTTGTTGGCCCAATGTTCAACCGAACCACAAGTAAAGCAACCCTCATCCTTCTTGTTCTTCTTAAAGGTCTTCTTACCCTTCTTCTTAAAGTCGGTATTGTGTTGGACACCGTTCTTTCCCTTCGGCTTGTGAGAGTTGAAGTTCTTCCGTTCACCATGTTGGCGGCGAAGTCCCTTGACCCCTTTTTCCGTGCGAGTCCTTTGCCCTCGAATTCTACTCAACACTCGGATGGCCAATGACATCCTCCACGAGAAATTCACGCCTCGATGTTTGAGTGGTGGCAAAGTTCCTCCGGAATTGGGGAGCTTAGCGATTATGCAGCCCGCGACAAACTTGCCGTGCTTCGCACTTCGAAGCTCAAGCTCCTTAACAATGCATATTATCTCATGAGCTCGCTTGATGCAGGGCGGTTCTCAACCATCTTGTAATCGTGGAACTGCTCTATAATATACATCTCGCTCCTGCATCGGCGGCCCCGAACTTAGATTCGGCGCCTCCACAAGTCCTTGGCGACATGCACATGTAAATATCGTCGACCGGTTTATCTCCGATCACAGAAGAACAGCTCAGAAACACAAGGGTTGCCTCCTGAACGCCTTCTCTGTTCAGAGCAATCGTTCCGTGGACACACCGGTCACCCGAACACGTTCATAGCCGTGAGCCATAAAGTGGTCTTTGTGCCGCCAACGCTTAAAATGCGTGCCGATAAACTTATCCGGTTTGGTCAGCGGCAAAGCCACTTCGAAAAAATTCCTACACATAATAGGTTTTGGATTGTTGACTCACGGCGATTTCTCGATTAAATTAATCCACGAGTAAATCACTAGCATGGCATTGACTAAATTGATGATGTCTTGACTTTGATCTAAACATGCACGTACTAAGCAAGCGAGAGACAAATCTACACATCTTGCTAGTATCGCTAATATGAAAATAATCGGGGCGGGATAAGCGAGTTATACCTCCAAGAGGGCCATGCAGAGGCGCGGCTTTGGTGGCAGCAGAGGCGTCCTCGGCGGCCTTCTTGTCGGCTTCGGCTTTCTCGGCGGCGACACGGTCGGTGTCGGTGGACATGGTGATGATGAAGGCGACGCGGACGTAGAGGAAGCAGACGATCGGAAGCGGGCTGAACCCACGTCCAAGTCGGTAGCCCACGATCCGACGTCTCAGATCGTGGCCCTACCTGTCAAAGACTCTCCGTTCCTGACCGGCAAAAAGAAGCGCATAGGAGTGAGCTCAGCTCAGCTCAATCCCGCAACCCGGCGCGGCGAGAGGAGGAGGAGTGCGCGAGGGCCTCTTCTCTTCTCAAGCTCCAATAGCATGTAGAAGAGAAACCCTTATAAAACCAGTCCAACTCTCATTCCACTTTCGGGGTGGGACTAAACTTCCCACTACACCTAGTGCCATATAACCCACATGGGCCCTTAGAGATTTTTCAGAAATTGCAATATGGGCCTAGAGCCCATCTCAGATTTCAGCGATATTATCCATCGAGCGGCTCACAAAGCACAAGATGACGTGGTGCCCTCTTAACCGATAAGGAACCTACAAAGCCACTGACAGGTGGCTCCACACGACCCCTAGTTTCCGGGTCGACGGGTCCACGAGCCAACAGCCAATAAACGAGGCAATCACGGCAACCCTCTCGAGCCCATTGGTCAGGTCAGGTCTTCCCACGCGGAAGGACGAGGAAGGTTCACGAATCCCCTCCTCACTTCGCCCCTCCCCCTCTCCTATTTCTTCTCTCCGGGCCCCGGGCCAAAATTTCATCCTAAGTTCCATCGAAGAGGGCGGCAAGGGGCGATCCGGATAGCGCAAGCGCGACCATGGCCTACGTCGAGAGAGGTAATCCGGTGTTCCGATTCTGTAGATTCCATGTAAGATCTGTTCATGATCTATATAATTTCGTGCTCGTGAGTTCGCTCCTCCTGCCCGATTCGTCAAATATTTCACCTAGATGATTCCTGTGGTCATGTTCAGCAACGGGCACCGCAGGCTGGTCTGCCTATTCCAGTTTTTCTAGAAAAACATCAACAGCTGGTGCATTTTATGGGAATCATTTGGACAATATCATCTTGGATTCCTTCTTTGCCACATACTGTATGTTTGCTTTGAGACGTGTAAGGAAAAACCTAGCCAGATTGGCTGATTGCCAATAGTTGTGTGCTGAGCAAGGGATCTTGCCAACTGAACAGTCCTTCACTATCGTTGCTGTTCAAACGGATTTTGTGAGAAATATCCAGGTAGCAGTGACATAGAGGCGGCCTCCATAGACTGGTAACTAATGCATTAGTGGTTGCATTCCTTTACATTACATACTAGCACCAATTCCAGAACCCACATAATCGATGAGTTCTTTCCATGTTGATTAGCTCCAAATAGCCAAGTTCGCAGTATTGTTTTATATGTTCACTAAGATAGAAATGTGTCTTTATTTATTGCCAAAAAGAGGAAGGCTGCATACAGATAAAACATGTCTGGCATATTTTTTAAAGTGTGTGTTAGAGATGTCCAAGCTTATTATGATATTTCATGGATTAATGGAGATATTCCTTACTGAATCATCGTAAGTAAGTGTCTCTGTATTTGGTGTGTGCACATAGTAGTCCAATTTTTAGTGGAACCTCGGCCACTTAGTGCCATTCTGTGGGTCACTGAAGAAAATAAGTGACGTTAGAAATTAGTTTGAGTGAAACACGTAGCTGCCCACAGTTCAATGGACCAAAGGAGGTAAACAATTGCTAGTTTCTTTTGCGTACTGTTTGGGAGTTATACTAGTATTATCACCCACTCTTTGCTAGGATGGTGATTCACTGTGGTAATACCACTAACAGCGGCATTTCTAGATTATTTATGTGTCGCTCAAATTTATCTTCCTAAGGGACACTATTTCATGAAATAATTCTGACAAATTATGAGCTTCAACCCTGTGAGCTGAAAGGTCCATGATCAAAGCATCTGTTAGGCATGTAAGACCTAAGTGATGACACGCTAATTTTGTTTGGTCTAATGGTATAATGTTACTACTTACTAATTGACTTGGCTTTATTAAGATTTTGCATTATAATCAATTTTAGAGTAAAAGAAGACTGGTTCATTTGGTGTAACTTCAGATTTTAGATTTTAAGTGGAGCATACTCACTTCTTGGTGATTTCTTGGATTGTTGCACTTATTATAGAGCATATGAATTGGTGCTAGCAGTTTCATTTGTCAGTTCCTGGAGACATGTCTTGTTTAAGAACAGAGTAAAGTTTGAGGTGACATTTTGAAGGCAGCTGGCCACGTTTGATCACTCCTTGGCTTTTTTGCTGAAGCCAAAATATAGTTTGGAGCATTCACAGTGTTGTATTTGAAATTGATTGATCATTTTTTAGCATGCACAAAGTTACATAATTCACCCTTGAGTACATATAATTGCACTGTTGTTGAATTTGTTTGGATTCGTTTCTGCCATATTACACGACTTCTTTTGATCTTAGGTCCGTATGTGAGTAGGCTTTCATTTAAGTAGGACTGTGACTATCAATCTCATTTATGTTTCTTCATGTATCTTCCAGGTGTTGTGAAAGGCAAACGGACAATCTGGAGACTAAGCATAATCCCCGACTTCTTTAAGGCCATTGTGAACTTCATCAGAATGTTCTTCCTCACAATGTTTTCTGTAAGTGATCAGAATTAAACTGCTCGAATTATCTTATTGTTGCCAAATTAGCCTTTGTCCCATATATTTCCATGAGTTGAAACACAATATAATTCTCGCATCCTATCTTGTAGATCGAGAAAACAGACAGCTATAAGAAAGGATATGGTAGTGGTAAGAAGTGGGATGGTGGACCTGGTGGGGGAGGTCCTGGTGGGGGTCCATATGGTGGTGGGGGCGGCGGTGGAGGTGGCCCTCGTGGTCCTCGCACACTATCTGACCTCCGATCAAACGATCAGAGTAAGTCCTATCTTCTAAAATTCCAGATTTTGTTGTTTGTTCAGAATGGTGGATTCGATGAGATTTCTAAGCCAAATTCTCTAATTTCAGGTTCCCTCCCTGCTTGTGGATCCTGCTGCGGATGACATCGTAACAAAAGAACAACATATTATAATGACAGAAAAACTTCCGTATTTCAATTTCAGCAGAGCAAAATCATTGTGACGCCGTGAAGAGTCTAGCATGTCCAGTATATATTCTGTAGCTTGTTTCTGATGTGATTTGCATACTGTATTCATCATCGCTTTGCCATGCTGAATTGTCCTGGATGGAGTCAAAATCTTATCCTTCTGAATTGTCCTGGATGGAGTCAGAATCTTATCCTTAATACTGGTTTCCTGTTGTGCAATCTGAATTTACTATACCTTTTGTCTACTTTGTACTCCCTCCGTTCCTAAATACTTGTCTTTCTAGAGATTTCAACAAGTGACTACATACGGCGCAAAATAAGTGAATCTACACTTTAAAATATGTCTATATACATCCGTATGTTGAGTCCATTTGAAATGCCTAGAAAGACAAGTATTTGGGATTGGTTTGATGCCAAAAGTTGGCATGCCAATATTTGGCAAATGCCAAATGTTGGCTAGTGATTGGTTGGCTACCAACTTTTCTTCTCAACCTCATAAAAAGTTGCCAATATTTGGCAAATTTTGATTTTGCCAAATATTGGCTTGCCAAATATTGGCAATGCCAATTGTTGGCATCAAACCAATTATGCTCTTCCGTGGAGATTGGAATTGGCGAATTGTTTGCTGTATGTTGAATTCAGCCAGGAAATAGTTGTTACAACGTGAAATTTACCTAGGTTATCTCATAGTCCTGAAACCTTCAACTGAAAACAAGAGCAGGCGCTCTTGTGAAAAACTGAAATGAAACCGTTCTAGGAGGAAAGTATTCATGATTCTTATATCGGTTCTGTGGGACAAAGGAGCACATGGCAAAGAAACTATAGAATTTGCCGTGTAAATTAATATCCTTGTGTTAGTCGCAATCAAGGCCATTCAGAATAATCGCCTTGTCAATAAACTTTGAATGAATGCTAAAATTAGATGTATACCTTCTGTAAACAGTGATGGTATGTCGTATTACTGAAATGGTTCAATTTGAACAACTCATGCTCAAACATTTAACGTATATTGTGTTGATGAGCATCACTTCACTGGACATCTTATAGGGGGCAAAGCATTGTTTTGGTGCGGACCAAACCTAAACAAACTCTAAATATTAGATACAGCCCACAAAATAACGGGGGTCAATGTGTGCCAGTGAGACCAACAAGAAGGCCTGAAAAAAACTTTTGCCTTGCATAGTATTTCCATTAACCCTATCAAGTAGTCGAGTTGAAAGCCGGGAAATTAAGAGCGAAGGTTTTATCTTGTCCTAACCTAGAAAACCCCTGTGAAACATGACTTTTGCAAAACATATACAAATATAATAGATGGCTATGAAACCATCAGAAATGTTTATTCTTTAATTCAAACAGAAAAACTTAGTCTCCATGGGTTGAATTAGTTACAGTTTCTTTAGGTTCTAATCCATAGAAATATTTCTTGTGGAGACCCTGTAGAGTATTCATAATTTTTTTCTTCTATATCTCAGTTTCAAATGATTCAACAATCTGTGGAAAGAACTATTGCATGGATTGTGCCTCGTTTTAATTTTTGATGAGTTAGTTTCACTTCAGGTTTACTAGTGGGATCAATAGTCACTACAATGCTTTGCTATGGGAAATTAGTAGACTGTTCTACTAAGTTTATTTTGCAATATTTATATAAAAATTGCACTTTTAAATATAGAGTTGCAAAGTTTTAAACGTTTCCCTAAAAAAATATAAATTTTAAATGTTGTTGAAGTCCATAACAAATTAAAAATGTTAAATTTTGGTACAGTATTTTTCTCACATAGTTAAGGCAATTTCAATGGTCGCATCAGTCAAGAAGTTATAAACTGGATTTGGTAATGTGTTAATCTAATAATTACTGTGCTTTTTTCAGAGAGTGGATCTTTTGCTCTCAGGCTCCATGGAGCCCAAAATTTTGAAACATTCAAAAATCGGCCTTTTAATTTTCAAAAAAATATTCTGAAAACAAATACACAAGTACTTATATATGTATACAAGATTTGTGCAAAATTTATCACAAAATACATTTTATGTGGCTTGTACAAAAAAAACTAGAATCATGTAATTTCATAGTGAATAGTACATGTACTAGAAATACTTGATTTTGTCATTTTTGTGCAGCTCACATAAAAAGGTCTTTTGTCATGAAACTTCGCAGAGAAGTAGTATAGATGCATATGTATATGCGTTTTTTTTCAGCATTTTTAGAAACTTACAATTTTAAATTATGAACTTTTCAAATAAAGGGCTCCATGGAGCTCGAGCTCCATTAAACATTTGTGTTTTCTTCATTCTTTTCTAATATGTGTTTCCACAAGAGAGGTCATTTCACCAAGAGACTGTCTTTCCACTAATAGATATTTTTTCACTAAAGGATGTGTCTTTCCAAAAAGAAACATCATTTCACTAAGGGTGAGTTATTTAACAAAAGGACACAATTGTTCGTAGGCCCCAATTGTCAAGATCTAGTGAACATCATTGATTCTCGATATAATCCAATAATGTGTCTTTTAGGTTTTTGCTTAGTCTTGCTTTTATGGAAGCTTTAGCAATTCATGTACTAGTTGTGGCACTAGCGCTTTTATTTGCGAACCCTTTTGTTTTATCCTAAAGATACTTCTTTCGATTTCGATTAGATACTTTTCTCTTTTTTAGTAAATTGGTATTTGTCGAAGTGGTTTAATGTTGATGTTGCACTAAGAGTCAATTTTAGAGTAAATAGGGAAGGGATTTCAGTTGCATGTTGTATGTCTAAAATTTGAATGAATAGTATGAAGCTCTCGTCATCATTTTCCTCCCAATGTCATGCTTTTCTTATTTGTTGTATATAAGAACACTGCATGAAATTTTGGATCAACATTACACATTTATATTTCGAGTTTAAAATTGATAGTAACATGCCTTTTAGCGTCTCAATGTGTATATCATGCTTCAGGATAGGACTCTATCGATCAACCTATGTTTTTTTTGTAACATGCCTTTTAGCCAAGCAAGTCTTTTTTTTTCTTCCAGAAAGGCCATATGTTAAATATTATCCCTCACAAGAACCTCCTTACAATAGTAAGAAATTACGTGCAAGTCCTTGCCAAATCAACACCGTGTCCTTCTGCATCCATCAACGACGTACCATGAGAAAATATCATTGCCGTCTCTAGGCCCCCGTCTCACCGGAGTAACCTTGTTCAAACCCATAAGCTTGTAGAAGCACTGGGCAAGAAGTCAGCGATGTAGACCAGAAGACGCTAGCGACCGTGAATTAGGTAGATCGTTGTTCTGGAGAAGTCGGGAAAAGGAGGGCCAAAGGATAATCTCAACTCCAACCACAACCTCACAAGTTCCCCAGCGGAGCTGTATCTGGTTGCGCTTCATCGGATTTAGGTGAAACTAGAGAACAAAATCACATGGCAACACCACCCCTCCACATGTTGCCGCTTGCCGTGAACAAGTGCTAATCACACTAAACCGAGTGCCCGATGTTCGACACCATCCTCAGACTCATCGACACCACTCCGAGGAAGGACATCAACATGGAAAAAGCGGAGGAATAATTATTCCATCGTTGATGTTGCCTAACTCCAGCCTCGAAGACTCTATGAGATACTTGGATCCGGGATCCCCTACCGCAGTGGACAACAAAGGCCAAGGGTACCCGCGGCGACGCTGGTGGCTTGAGGGGATGCAAGTCGCCTCTCTCAAGAAACCCTAGAACTTTTTTTTGGGATTTTTATTAGTTTTCTATTTATCTATTCTAAAATGCAAAACCAATAGCAGAGCCACTCGTCCAAAGCGCACCGTTTAAAATCCAAAAAGAATTAGGTTTTGGGAAATTAGGTGAAACGTCCAATATTTTAAAGTATCTTTTTTAGTATGTGGTATGATCCATGTCACCTTAATCTATTTTTCTCTATTCAACTGGTTAAAGAAAATTCTTTTTTCTGTAGAGTATTGCACTAATAGCCATGAAGTGATTCGATGTGGTCTACTATAGCATTTCAAATGAAAGCAAAATCATGTTTCATATATATTCTATCACGTCCTCCTCTAAAACACATGAATCAAAAGAGGTGAAATTCTGCCCCATGCTTTATTATTTCTCTTTGTGCATGTTGGGCTTTTTGTACGAAATTGCATATGTGTCATACTTTGTTTTTCTCTTTGATTTTACTTTCATTGAATCCTGTAAATCTCGTCTTTATGAATGCAAGGCAAAAATATTTTTTTTGACAATACGAAATGCAAGGCAATAACTTGTGTGTGTGTGTGTGTGTGTGTGTGTGTATTGAGGGAGAAGAGTAGATTTAGGAACAATATGAAGGGCTTTAGAACAAAATACATCTGAAAATCTAATGAAGCACGGGGAACGGAGAAATATCCAACTGACATGTGGGCTCCAAGGTTCATGACCCCACATGTCAACCGCACATCTACTTGAAGTAAACCCAAATCACACTAGTATTTGCCAGCACTCAAGTACAGAGCCCAATTCCGCCTTCTCTCTCCTCCCTTTCCGACGAGGCGACCTGCCCCCTTTCCCCTCTCGCGCACCTTCCTCTCTCGCCATGGCCTTCTTCTCCCACCACCACCTCCAGCAGCCCCACCCCGCGGCGCCGCCACCGCAGCAGCAGCAGCAGCAGCCGGCGCCTCTCTCCTTCAGGTGCCCCATCTCAATTCCGGCTCCGTGCCATTTCTCCGTCTGTTTTCCTGCGGTAAGAGGAGTCGCGCTAAAATCCCCTTCCTAATGCCCGTGAAATTTCGGCAGGAACGCGCTGCCGGTGCCGGTCGATGGACAGATCCCGGCGCCTCTCGCCTTCTTCAACGCGCCGCCCGCTTTCCCGGACCAGGCCGGGCAGCCACAGAGTAAGCTTTTCCCCCGCGAATCTCCCCCTTCGTCATTCGAAAATCCAGTTGAATTGACGCTGATTTTCGAGGGATTGGATTTTGCTGTGTTCTATCTAGTAGTGGACGCGGCGGGGCTGACGGCTGCGGCGGGTATGGGGTGGAGGCAGCCGAGGGAGCAGGAGCTGCTGGGGGAGAACTCGCAGATGTCGTCTATCGATTTCCTGCAGACGGGCTCGGCAGTGTCGACGGGCCTGGCTCTCTCTCTGGAGGACCGGCGCCATGGTGGCGGCGGCGCTGGCGCAGGGAACTCCTCGGGCGATTCGCCGCTGCTCCTGCTGCCGATGCTGGACGACGACATCTCCCGTGAGGTCCAGCGCCTAGATGCTGATATGGACCGATTCATCAGGGCCCAGGTCACGCGCTCTCGAACCTTTTCCTTTCGGCGATTTGAGTTGTGCAATCCATTCTATGCTTTACATGCGGTCTTTTCATCAGCTGACGAAGGTTTGTTGGGGGTAATTAGTGAAGCGTTCACTTTGTCAGGTCAATATAGTCTCTGCAGGTGAAGGGCACATATAGATAGTTTCTTCACTTCACTTTTCTAATGTTGGAGGTTTCTTATTTTCTTACTAAGACATGTGGCAATTCTGGATTACCGGTAGCTCTCATGAGTGAATGTTCATGGTATGCCGTTTAAATAAATCTTGTGAGTCTTAAACATAAGAAAGGTGAAATATTAATGAAGAAAAAACTGGGTAAATATCATTGGTACCACCCAAATCTTGTGGTTCAATTAAACACCACCAAAATCTCAAACTCCTCTTCCATTTGCCTTTCGGTTGGCTCCGTTACACCACACTAGCAGCAATGTACTCGACCATCTGAATCCTAGTCCAACATTGGAATCCCAAATGAGATCTGAACACTCAGCTACGGTGAGTAAATGATCTACTGTCCGCAGCTTGGGGTCAGTCCCCAGGAACCTAACAGATACCAATACCCCGAGCAAAACAGAAGCCCTTGTCATAATTTGCAGTTGTACCGAACTGAGCAGATGGAGCAGACCTGAATACAGGTCGGAGGAGGCAATGGGAGTCGTGCATACATGGTTCCACACTTTCCATACAAATTAAAAAAACCGATAGGGTTTAATTGTCTGTTTTGCCACCGCCTTGCACTTTTCTGACCAAAGTGCATGCTTAAGCGCAATTAAGCGGTAGGAGTTTGCTATCGACTAGGCACGCCTTTTTAACTACAGTTCCACGTCTGAGGTGGCATCTGCTGCTGGTGTATCTTCTGCAGGCATTGCTGGTGCTCATCATTAGAGCAACTCTAGCAGATCCTGTATAAATCGGTACTGCAAAATCGTTTTACCCTAAAACGATTTTGTGGAAACTCGAAGGTCCCGGCAGAACAGATCCGCTAAAGTTCATACTGCAAATTTAAAAACCAGATTCGCGCTACAAAGTTCCAACAAAACCGGAGTTCGTACCTAGCTAAAACATAGATGAAACTACAAATTAAACCTCAAAACGGATTTCGCGCATTGAAAGTGTCATCCCTTGCTTTGTTCTGACTGCCCTTCCTTTAAGTTTAAGTATTCAAAACTCTGGGTTGCCGGCTCAACCATCGAGGCTGAGGTAGAACTTCTCCGCCGACTTGCGGCAAGCGTGGGCGTAGGCGTGGTCTTCCTTTGCGGCGGCGCCTTCTTCTCCGACCGCCGCCGCTTGCTCCGCGGCGAGGAGCTCCGCATTCGCCTCCCGGCACCTCTTGGTGTGCGGGAAAAGAACCTCGTAGAGCTCGTTAAAGCCGGCCCACGTGCTCCGTCCACCGCTGCGGGAGAGGCGGCCCTGTTCACGTGCCTGCTTGGAACGCCACGGCTCGACGACGGACCAGCTGGAGCTGCCGGCCTCCGCGTTGTGCCGGGCGAGCTTGCGCGGCGGTGACCCGCCACGGCCGTCACGCCCACGAGCACCACCGGCCATGGATCCGCAAGAAAGGGAAAGAAATGTGTGGCTAATTGCTCGCCTGAGAAAAGAAAGGAGATGACGGAGGGGGCGGATTGCGGCGGAGCTTATCCAGGACGCGAACCCTAAAAAGCCCCCGACCCCATACATATAGCGGCGGACGGGCGGATTTGCGGGCCGCCTGTAAAATTTTTATGGGCCGGTGGACTTGACCTGTTCGGGCTGAAAAAATGCGGGAAACTGTAAAACCGCCGGAATTATACGGGCTGGCGAGGATATAGCGGATTTGCTAGAGTTGCTCTTAACAAGAGGGAGAATGATCTATCGGACCATGCCGACCGATGCATTCACAGGCCAAGCAAACATCTGATAGACTTGGACTACAGCCTCCAGGAACTCTGGATGGTTCAACATGAAATTCCACTTACTTCCTCCTGCATTCTTAGCTGTTGGAGGCCCAGTTTTACCTTTTCAATAACTTGGTCAGAGAGTAATTAACACAATGATGTTCTGTAGCCAGATTTGGATCCATGTAAACTTCAATGATTGCCACTAGTGTAGATTCTGCCGTTGCCTCTTAGTAACCACTTGTCTTATCTGTGTCAGTTTTGTTAGATGGATACCAAAGAAATTCCCTCATCTTATGCTCCCCCAGTCTTGCATCCACTTTCCCTAATTGCTCCTGGATCAGATCAAACCTGATGTGCAGTAGATGTGTAGCATTCTGATAGATGTGGTCCAGGGATGAAGTGCTTGGATGTTGGCATGGAACATGATCCAAGGTCCCAAAACTCACCGAACCTCATCCCCGCACCACCATGCGGGAGGGTTCTACACATGTGACACAGCTCTTGGGTTTTCATCCTTGCTTTACCGAAAAGGATCACCCCATAGTTACTACATTTGGGTCCTCAAGCATTAATATGCTGGTGCAGTCCATAGTAACTTCCTGGTGTGGGGCTAACCCACCACCACCTCCACTACACATGTGTCTACACATGTGACACAGCTCTTGGGTTTTCATCCTTGCTTTACCGAAAAGGATCACCCCATAGTTACTACATTTGGGTCCTCAAGCATTAATATGCTGGTGCAGTCCATAGTAACTTCCCGGTGTGGGGCTAACCCACCACCACCTCCACTACACATGTGCACCTGGGCTGCAACAAATGGGATGGAGTATTACAAGAAATTCAATCAGACATATGTACAGTTTATACAGCCTGCCTGTTAGTGTACTCTAGGTCTTCTCCTTGCTTAAAGACAGAGAACTGCAAGACAAATTTCATTCGATGAAATAACTATTGAAACCAAGGTCGTTTGAGCAGTACCTGTGTTCCTAGACCCTCTCTTTCAGTTGATGGGACAAACTTGTGTTGTTTTATCTCAATTTTCGTCCTTTAATACTGGTCAGATTATCCATTTAGTAATAAATTACATTTTTTATCAGCATTGAGTTTCTTCACTTCTTGGCTCGTACAAAACTCTATTATTAAGTTATTTTATGAAATAATTGCTAATAATAGGAACCTAGAGCTTGCTTTTATTTTGCTACCACATGATATTTTTATTATCAAAGTGGACAGAAAAGGAGAAAGAGAGGGTATGGGCTTATTATATGTAAACTAAACAAGGAAGAGAAGCTTTTGTCACATGTTCTCAGTTGAGTTGCTGACTTTCTGTTCACAGCTATATGATCGATGTCAAAATAAAGTTTTTCTGGTGGTCTGACCCGTGAGCAATCACACCTCGCGAATTAAATAATAGTTGTACGAATTCATTTATTCCATGCTAATAAGAAACCTTTCCATTTTTTCAAAAGAAACGAGAGACAGCAAAAGAGTTAGTGGAACATCAAAAGAAAAGTTACACTTGAACCGAGTGAGGGCTAAGCAAGTATTGCCAGCGCTGTTAAACAAGTAGCATTCAGTTCTACCACTCAGAATTTGTTTCTAGTTAGGACTATGCATAGTAGGGTTTGGGTCGAACTTCATCCCTGGTATCATCACATTCTGTACTTTTAAAAAGAAATCTTGCTTTGATGCTTGAAAGTATTGTAGTTTTCCTGACAAAAATGGTTTAACTGGCAGAGTGAGCGCATGAGGCAGTCTATATTGGAGAAAGTTCAGGCAAAGCAGTTTGAAGCGCTGGCCTCTGTT
Organism: Aegilops speltoides; assembly: GCA_021437245.1. Taxonomy (NCBI): domain Eukaryota; kingdom Viridiplantae; phylum Streptophyta; class Magnoliopsida; order Poales; family Poaceae; genus Aegilops; species Aegilops speltoides. The sequence continues at coordinate 399,638,717 of CM038144.1, forward strand.
GAAGACAAGATCCTCCGAAAAATACGCGATAAAGAGTCAGAAGTGCAGAACATCAACAAAAGGAACCTGGAACTCGAGGACCAGATTAAACAAATGGCAGGGGAAGTTGGTGCGTGGCAGCAACGAGCTAAGTACAACGAGAGCATGATCAGCGCACTCAAGTACAACCTGGAGCAGGTATGTGCCCATCAGAGCAAGGACTTCAAAGAAGGCTGCGGCGACAGTGAGGTAGACGATACAGCATCCTGCTGCAACGGCGGCGCTGTCAATCTGCAGCTGATGCCCAAGGAGAACAATCACCCCAAGGATTTGACGGCCTGCAGGGTCTGTAAATCAAGCGAGGCGTGCATGCTCTTGCTGCCCTGCCGGCATCTTTGCCTGTGCAAAGAGTGCGAGAGCAAGCTGAGCTTCTGCCCCCTCTGCCAGTCCTCCAAGATACTTGGCATGGAGATATATATGTGATGTAGAATATAATTTTATGTACTGCTTGAGTATCTTATCTTTCGAGATGCTGATGTACTTAGACATCAATGTATTGTCAACTGTAGTCTCACTGGGTCGATAAGACTGCCATTTCTGGTAGAATTACTGCAGCGAACTTCTGATTACAAGTGCATGATTTGAACTTCTGAGGCTTATTTAGTAATCGCTTGCCGTGTGGCAGCCCAGGGCATAATGTTGTGGACGTATGTAGGTTGTGTTTATTTTTTAAGAATTTACAAATGGTTAGTGTCCTGCATTTTCTTAAAGAAAATAGAATGGCTGAGTTTATAAGCTAACCAGGTCAAAACCTTTGCGCAAGGGCTGGATTTTCGAAGGAACCAACAGAAAACATAAACACCGCACGCAGATTACTTCCATCTAAGGAGCTGTTCAGCGAAAGACTCCAAACAAGCCCTAAAAGACAGCGAGGCAACATGGTCAACATAGTGACATCCCAACGTTGAGATAAAAGAAGTAAACAACGCAACATGAGAAAAGAAAAGTAACGACGCGACATGAATCGTCGTGCTCTAGCCTCGTGGAAGCCAAACACTAGCAAAAAGCCAGATGGTACAAAACAAATACCACGGTGTTAACGAGGCAACAGCCCTCCAGGGTTATGGAACCAGCTCACTAAGATTCAAGTCTTAAACTTGACACATTGGTGCTCGTATTTTTCTGAATTATTTTAGACTTTTCAGTAATATTCATTCAGTGTGAGGAGACGTTTCTGTAGACTACCGATCCGTTTGTGATGACTCCATCAATCTCAAGATGATGTGCCCACTTAGTATTTCGAAGGTGCTCATAGGAATAATGTGTGTGCATGCATTCATGCGAGTGTATGTACATATGTATGACCGTCTATGTACCGTGTTAAGAAAAATGAGACAACAACAACCCTGCAGTGGCCGAAATAAACCATCACTTGGGAAGCTACGGAGAACATGCATGATGAAATTTCATGGTCCTGGGAGACCAACGGTCAGTTTTCGGTTCGCTCCGCATTGCGACCAAGTTCTGGGCGAGAGAAGTGGCACCCACGGCGGATCTAACATGAAAATCACGTGCACCATCACAATGCAAGTTCTTCACTTGGCTTGCTCTACAAGATAGATGCTGGACGTCGGATCGCTTAGCACGGAGAGGGCTACCGCAACAGGACGCGTGCCCCTTTTGCGACCAGGAGCAGGAAACAATCAACCATCTACTACTCACGTGCGTCTTCGCCAGGACGGTCTGGACTGTGATATGCGAGGCCCTGGGGCCGCCGGACTGGGTGCCGGCACAACAAGACAACCTCGCACCTTCGTTAAGCAGCAAATAAGGACCGAACAACATGAGCATGAAGGATCTGCGTTACTGCGTACCATCCTAGGACTAACAATGTGGGAACTATGGAAGCACATGAATGTCATTGTCTTTGACGGCGCCCAACCTTCGTGTGAGGTGCTGCTACATAAAATTAGGCTAGAGGGCTTAGTGTGGTTGTCGGCAGGCCTACTAAAAGGGGATGTAAACCCCTTCTTTAGTCGGGTAGCGAGGTGAGATAGGTGTGAGGAGTAGAGTGACTTAAATCACTTGTAACTATGGTGGAGGCATTTTTTTGCCCTTCTTTTTTAATATATGATATGCACACTCGTGCATATTCGAGAAAAAGAAATAAACCATCCAGCCACGGGTCTCATCTTACTCTTCCCTGAAGCCCTTGCCACATTCTTCACAAGCGCGTCAGTTGCCTTGACCGACGTTGCCAAAAGCGGACCCCCAAACAATTTGGCAAAATGCAAGTACGTCGACATTCAAGGATGACTGGTGCAGAAGTTGAGCACTATCAGAATGATGCAATCCCATTCTTATCAAGTTGCATTTTCTTATGGGATGCTTGTACATACTTTATATGTCCATTTTCTATATACCGAAAGGACAGCTGCTCTTCGGCTTTTTCCTTGAAATATAACTTATTCAAGGTGTCACGACTTTTGAAATGTTCTCCAGAATAGTTGGTGAATGTTCTTCAGAATTCTAAAACAGCTTTTTTTTTCTCGGGTACTAAAAAACAGGTTTGCTTATAATTATTTGCGGTTAGATTTAAACCCTTATTCTATGGAAGTTCTTGCTGAACTGTAGCTCGAGCAAGAAAGTGCAACATAGAAGCAACCCCATAGTTCGTCATTTGCAAAAATTGTGCGTAGCGTTGGTTGCCGTACACGCATAGCAAGCCTTGGCTCAAAGCTTTACACCTAACGAATTATCTTTGGGGAATCTTCGGGCGGATTACGGCAATGATTTGCTGGTTAGCGAAAAAACACAAATGCTTACCTTTCAAGGTCAGCAAATCAATTGGTTTGCTCGCGCCTGTTTTTGGTTTGATATGATGGTATCATGGGTTGATGGATATATTCAACCAGCCCTGGGAAATAGGAACCTGGTACACAAGGACATATTTTTTAAAACTTGGCAAAATCACATTCTTAAGCTCCTAAGAATTACGGAAAAGCCTAGAAAACAGGCAGACTGGTTTTTTTGTAAACTTCTGTGAAATTGTGCTTATTTCACAAAAAATTTGCGTAGAAACTCAGTTGTGAATTTTGCGCACAGAGCAAATAATCATATGTTTTTATGAAAAATTTGAAGTTACAGTGTGGAGTGTTCGAGAAGAAGATTTTGCAATGCAACTGACATTTGGATCCCGTGCTTGAAAGCCCGTCGAAGTTTTAAAAATTCAAAAATTATAGTTAAAGGTTCCAAATAATTTTAAAACAAAATTTAAATATATTTTATGTATATATCCATGAACTTTCATTAAACACTCTGATTTGTGAAACAAGCCAAAATTGTCAATCTATAATGGGAAAATTTTGTTTTTGCCACTCTATAATGGGAAAACTAGTAGGGGCTCTAATCCCATTCAAGATCCCACCCCCTATCCCACATGCCATGCCACATAAGCAGTTCGAGGCGAGTCAACAATGGTCTAAGCCTTCCCTCATGAATTCAAGTAGGCCACCGATTAATCAAAATCCAAGTAAGATTTCATGGTCAACAAGTCAAAGGGAGAAGGTCACACAAAATAATATGTCAAAGAAGCCCAAGCCGAACCAAGGAGGCTTCCAAATAGTGTAGGGATTCTCTCCTTAGTGGGCTAGAACGCAACTCCTAGCCCAATTATAGGCATATGTGCCAAAGGACGAGAAGATATGTAGTTCCCACCTCCTTACTTACTTTATGGTTAGCATTGGTAATTTGTTAAGGACCCCTATGTATATAGCCCCCCCCCTCCCGGCACGGCCGGGGCCCGGGGGCATGTAAAATCATGTACTCCCTGCTTGAATAAGCTGAAGAGGAGCGTCACTCTCCTCTAGCTCTCTCGGGAGAGTTAGGGAGGTCAAGACTAGAGTTTGAGGGACCTTCGAAGGCCCGAACTAGTCGGGTGTCCTGGGACTCCAAATGCGGCGATACTCTAAGTGTTCTGTGAATCTGGTACCACTCTAGTTGGTCGTAGGTCGTGCTTCCATGATGCGACTTGCCCTATTTAAAAAAATGACGTGTCACATTGTCAGGTGTATGATGATCTTTGCTATAAGGTCGTCGTACGCAACTATGCCTACTCATCACTAACCACGTTGCTAAGGATACCCGTAATCGAAGGTTGATTCTTGAACGTCAACCGATATAAGACCACCGAAAGGAACGATATAGTTGACTAGAGGGGGGGGGGTGAATAGGCAACTAGCAATTTTTAGCTTTTCTTAACAAATTAGGTTAAGCAACAAATAGGTTGTCTAGATATGCAACTACGTGAACAACCTATGTGATGCTAACAACAACCACAACACAAACAAGAAAAGGATACGACACAATACAAGCTTGCACAAAGTAAAGGTAAGAGATAACCAGAAGTGGAGCCGAGAAGACGAGGATGTGTTATCTAAGTTCCTTCCCTTGGGAAGTATGTCTCCATTGGACCGGCGTGGAGGCACGATGCTCCCCAAGAAGCCAGTAGGGCCACCGTATTCCCCTCATGCCCTTGCAGAATGCAAGATGCCATGATTCCACTAGTGGTGCCCTTGAAGGCGGCAACCGAACCTTTACAAACACGGTCGGGGCAATCTCCACAACTTAATGGGAGGCTCCCAACACCACCATGAAGTTTCACCACAATGGATTGTGGCTCCGAGGTGACCTCTTCCGTCTAGGATGCTCAAACACCCAAGAGTAACAAGATTCACAAGGGATTAGGGGGGGAATCGAATATCTCTTGGTGGAAGTGTAGATCGGGGTCCTCTCAACCAAACCCTAGAAAATCAACAAGATTGGTTGGCTAGGGAGAGAGATCGGGCGAAAATGGAGCTTTGAGCAACAATGGAGTTTGGGGGAAGAAAGAGGTTAGTCTTCTTGGGGAAGAAGACCCCCTATTTATAGTTGGAAGAAATCCAACCGTTTTCTTGCACTCAGCCCACACACAAGCGATACTACCGCTCAGGCGGTAGTTCTTGATCTAAGTGCATGGGCAGAGTGCCCCGAGACGGTAGTGTCATCGGAGCGGTACTACCGCTCACCCTAGTAGTACTACCACTCAGGGTGCATTAGATAGGAACAAGCGGTAGTAGGGGGAGTAAAACCGCAGTCGTATTGCCGCCCTATTACCACACAGAGGCAAAACAGGCCAAAGAGCAAATAATAATCAGTAGTGGCAGCGGTAGTAAATGGACGGTAGTGCCGCTTGAAAGCAGTACTACCACGCTACTACCGCTACACTTCCGCCTATGGTTTTGAGCTACAACGAGACCAGCGAAGGTGGGACGGTAGTAGAGACGGAAGTACCACAAAGGGGTACTATTGCTCTAGTTTCCTCAACTATCGTTGAGTGTGAAGAGACAACAAAACACAATGAATAAACGGTAGTATGCGCGGAGCTAGACCAGCGGTTGTACCGCACAAGCGGTACTGCCGCTTGCCCGCGTGGTACTACCGCTTGAAGGAAATATGCCCTAGAGGCAATAATAAAGTTATTATTTATTTCCTTATTTCATGATAAATGTTTATCATTCATGCTAGAATTGTATTAACCGGAAACATGATACATGTGTGAATGCATAGACAAACAATATGTCACTAGTATGCCTCTACTAGACTAGCTTGTTAATCAAAGATGGTTATGTTTCCTAACCATGAACAAAGAGTTGTTATTTGATTAACAAGGTCACATCATTAGTAGAATGATCTGATTGACATGACCCATTCCCTTAGCTTAGCACACGATCGCTTAGTATGTTGCTACTGCTTCTATCCATGACATATACATGTTCCTGTAACTATGAGATTATGCAACTCCGCTTACGGAGGAACACTTTGGTGCTACCAAACGTCACAACGTAATCGGGTGATTATAAAGGAGTACTACAGGTGTCTCCAAAGGCGATGTTGGGTTGGCGATTTCGAGATTAGGTTTTGTCACTCCGATTGTCGGAGAGGTATCTCTGGGCCCTCTCGGTAATACACATCACTTAAGCCTTGCAAGCATTACAACTAATGAGTTAGCTGTGAGATGATGTATTACGAGCGAGTAAAGAGACTTGCCGTAACGAGATTGAACTAGGTATTGGATACCGACGATCGAATCTCGGCAAGTAACATACCGATGACAAAGGGAACAACGATGTTGTTATGCGGTCGACCGACAAAGATCTTCGTAGAATATGTAGGAACCAATATGGGCATCCAGGTCCCGCTATTGGTTATTGACCGTGAATAGTTCTAGGTCATGTCTACATTGTTCTCGAACCGTAGGGTCCGCACGCTTAAGGTTTCGATGATGCTTATTATGAGTTTATGTATTTTGATGTACCAAGAAGTTCGAGTCCCGGATGTGATCACGGACATGACGAGGAGTCTCGAAATGGTCGAGACATAAAGATTGATATATTGGAAGCCTATGTTTGGAGTTCGGAATGGTTCCGGCGAAAACAGGAATTTACCGAGTACCGGAGGTTACCGAAACCCCGGGGTAATGGGCCTCGATGGGCCTCGAGGAGAAGAGGAAGGGCGGCCAGGGGTGGCCGCGCCCCCCCCAGTCCGAATAGGACAGGAGGGGGCGCCCCTTTCCTCTTCCCCCCCCCCGATCCTATTCCAACTAGGAAGGGGAGTCCTACTCCCTGTGGGAGTAGGACTCCTCCCGCGCGCCTCTCTAGGGCGGCCGGCCTCCCCTCCCTCCTTTATATACGGGGCAGGGGGCACCCTAGAACACACAAGTTTGATCTTTAGATCGCCTTAGCCGTGTCGGTGCCCCCTCCACCATATTCCACCTCGGTCATACCGTCATGAAGCTTAGGCGAAGCCCTGCGCCGGTGAAGCATCAAGATCGTCACCACGCCGTCGTGCTGACGGAACTCTCCCTCGACACTCGGCTGGATCGGAGTACGAGGGACGTCATCGAGCTGTACGTGTGTCAAGAACTCGGGGGCGCCGGAGTAACGGCGCCGGATCGGTCGGATCGCGAGGAGAACGTCGACTACTTCCTCTACGCCAGATCGCGGCACGTAGACAACACTCTCCCCTCTCGTTGCTATCCATCACCATGATCTTGCGTGTGCGTGGGAAATTTTTAAATTACTACGCTCCCCAACAAAGGCATCCGAGCCTAGGTTTTTATGGTTTGATGTTTTGCACGAGTAGAACACAAGTGAGTTGTGGGCGATACAAGTCATACTACCTACCAGATGTCATACTTTGGTTCAGCGGTATTGTGAGATGAAGCGCCCGGACCGACATTACGCCAGACGCTTACGCGAGACTGGTTTCACCGCCACGAGCACTCGTTGCTTAAAGGTGACTGGTGGGTGCCTGCTCTCTCACTTTAGTTGAACCGAGTGTGGCTACGCCCGGTCCTTGAGAAGGTTAAACGGAGTCTATTTGACGAAGTATCGCTGTGGTTTTGATGCGTAGGTGAGACTGGATCTTGCTTAAGCCCGTAGCAGCCACGTAAAATTTGCAACAACAAAGTAGAGGACGCCTAACTTGTTTTTGCAGGGCATGTTGTGATGTGATATGGTCAAGATGTGATGCTATATTTTATTGTATGAGATGATCATGTTTTGTAACCAAAGTTATCGGCAATCGGCTGGAGCCATATGGTTGTCGCTTATTGTATGCAATGCATCGCTTGTAATGCTTTACTTTATCACTAAGCGGTAGCGATAGTCGAGAAGCATAAGATTGGCGAGACGACAACGATGCTACGATGAAGATCAAGGTGTCGCGCCGGTGACGATGGTGATCATGGTGGTGCTGCAAGATGGAGATCATGAAGCACAAGATGATGATGACCATATCATATCACTTATATTGATTTGCATGTGATGTTTATCCTTTTATGCATCTTATCTTGCTTTGATTGACGGTAGCATTATAAGATGATCTCTCACTAAATTATCAAGAAGTGTTCTCCTAAGTATGCACCGCTGCCAAAGTTCGTCGTGCCCGCACACCACGTGATGATCGGGTGTGATAAGCTCTACGTCCATCTACAACGGGTGCAAGACAGTTTTGCACACGCGAATACTCAGTTAAACTTGACGAGCCTAGCATATGCAGATATGGCCTCGAACACGGAGACCGAAAGGTCGAGCGTGAATCATATAGTAGATATGATCAACATAAGATGTTCACCATTGAAAACTACTCCATCTCACGTGATGATCGGTTATGGTTTAGTTGATTTGGATCACGTGATCACTTAGATGACTAGAGAGATGTCTATCTAAGTGGGAGTTCTTAAGTAATATGATTAATTGAACTTAAATTTATCATGAACTTAGTCCCGGTAGTATTTTGCAAATTATGTTGTAAGATCAATAGCTTGCGTTGTTGCTTTCATATGTTTATTTTGATATGTTCCTAGAGAAAATTGTGTTGAAAAATGTTAGTAGCAATGATGCGGATTTGATCTGTGATCTGAGGTTTATCCTCATTGCTGCACAGAAGAATTATGTCCTTAATGCACCGCTAGGTGAAAGACCTATTGCAGAGAGCGTATGCGCACGTTATGAACGCTTGGCTAGCTCAAGATGATGACTACTTAATAGTTTTGTGCACCATGCTTTATGGCTTAGAATCGGGACTTCAAAGATGTTTTGAACATCATGGACCATATGAGATGTTCCAGAATTGAAGTTAAATATTTCAAGCAAATACCGAGTTGAGAGATATGAAGTCTCCAACAAGTTCTATAGCTAAAAGATGGAGGAGAATCGCTCAACTAGTGAGCATGTGCTCAGATTGTCCGGGTACTTCAATCGCTTGAATCAAGTGGGAGTTAATCTTCCGGATAAGATAGTGATTGATGAATTCTTCTAGTCACCATCACCAAGTTAGTAGAACTTCGTGATGAACTATAGTATGCAAGGATGACGAAAATGATTCCCGAGCTCTTCGTGATGTTGAAATCGACGAAGGTAGAAATCAAGAAAGAGCATCAAGTGTTGATGGTTGATAAGATCACTAGTTTCAAGAAAAGGGCAAAGGAAAGAAAGGGAACTTCAAGTAGATTGACAAGCAAGTTGTCACTCCCACGAAGAAGCCCAAAGCTGAACAAAAGCCTGAAACCGAGTGCTTACATCGCAAAGGAAATGGTCACCGAAGCGGAACTGCCTCAATATTTGGTGGATAAGAAGGATGGCAAAGTGAAAAAGGGTATATTTGATATACAGTGTGTTTGATGTGTGCTTTACTAGTGTTTATAGCAACCCTCGGTATTTGGTACTGGTTCGGTTGCTAAGAGTAGTAACTCAAACAGGAGTTGCGAATAAAATGAAACTAGTTAAGGGTGAAGTGATGATGTGTGTTGAAAATAGTTTCAAGATTGATATGATCATCATCGCACACTCCCTATACTTTCCGGATTAGTGTTGAACCTAAATAAATGTTATTTGGTGTTTGCGTTGAGCATGAATATGATTTGATCGTGTTTATTGCAAAACGGTTATTCATTTAAGTAAGAGAATAAACTGTTGTTCTGTTTACGTGAATAAAACCTTATATGGTTACACACCCAATGAAAATGGTTCATTGGATCTCGATCGTAGTGATACACATATTCATAATATTGAAACCAAAAGATGCAAAGTTAATAATGATAGTGCAACTTATTTGTGGCAATCGCCGCTTAGGTCATATTGGTGTAAAGCGCATGAAGAAACTCCATGCTGATGGGATTTTGGAATCACTTGATTATGAATCACTTGATGCTTGCGAACCATGCCTTTTGGGCAAGATGACTAAAACTCCGTTCTCCGGAACAATGGAACAAGCTACTGACTTATTGGAAATAATACATACCGATGTATGCGATCCAATGAGTGTTGATGCTCGTGGCAAGTATCGTTATTTTCTGACCTTCACAAGATGATTTGAGCAGATATGGGTATATCTACTTGATGAAACATAAGTCTGAAATAGTTGAAAGGTTCAAAGAATTTCAGAGTGAAGTGGAAAAATCATCGTAACAAGAAAATAAAGTTTCTGCGATCCGATCATGGAGATGAATATTTGAGTTACGAGTTTGGTCTTCAATTAAAACAATGTGGAATAGTTTCACAGCTCACGCCACCTGGAACACCACAATGTTATGGTGTGTCCAAACATCGTAACCACACTTTATTGGATAAAGTGCAATCTATGATGTTCTTACTGATTTACCAATATCGTTTTGGGATCATACATTAGAGACAGCTGCATTCACGTTAAATTGGGCACCATTTAAATCCGTTGAGACGACACTATATGAACTGTGGTTTAGCAAGAAACCCAAGTTGTCGTTTCTTAAAGTTTGGGGCTGCGATGCTTATGTGAAAAAGTTTCATCCTGATAAGCTCAAACCCAAATCGGAGAAGTGCGTCTTCATAGAATACCCAAAGGAAATTGTTGGGTACACCTTCTATCACAGATCCAAAGGCAAAACATTCGTTGCTAATAAATGGATCCTTTCTAGAGAAGGAGTTTCTCTCGAAAGAAGTGAGTGGGAGGAAAGTAGAACTTGATAAGGTAATTGTACCTTCTCCCTTATTGGAAAGTAGTTCATCACGGAAATCTGTTCCTGTGACTACTACACCAATTAGTGAGGAAGCTAATGATGATGATCATGTAACTTCAGATCAGTTACTACCGAATCTCGTAGGTAAACCAGAGTGAGATCCGCACTAGAGTGGTACGGTAATCCTGTTCTGGAAGTCATGTAACTAGACCATGATGAACCTACGAACTATGAGGAAGCGATGATGAGCCCAGATTCATAAAATGGCTTGAGGCCATGAAATCTGAGATGAGATCCATGTATGAGAACAAAGTGTGGACTTTGGTGGAGTTGCCCGATGATCGGCAAGCCATAGAAAATAAATGGATCTTCAAGAGGAAGACGGACGCTGATAGTAGTGTTACTATCTACAAAGCTAGACTTGTCGAAAAAGGTTTTTGACAAAGTTCAAGATGTTGACTACAATGAGATTTTCTCAACTGTAGCTATGCTTAAGTCTGTCCGAATCATGTTAGCAATTGCCACAATTTATGAAATTTGGCAAATGGATGTAAAAACTGCATTCCTGAATAGATTTCTGGAGGAAGAGTTGTATGTGATGCAACTAGAAGGTTTTTCGATCCAAAGGAGCTAACAAAGTGTGCAAGCTCCAGCGATCCATCTATGGACTGGTGCAAGCATCTCGAGTTGGAATATACGCTTTGATGAGCTGATCAAAGCATATAGTTTTGTCTGCACTTATGGTAAAGCCCGTATTTACTAGAAAGTGAGTGGGAGCACTACAAAGATTTCGATAAGTATATGTGAATGACATATTGTAGATCGGAAATAATGTAGAATTATTCTGCAAAGCATAAAGGAGTGTTTGAAAGAAGTTTTTCAAAGAAAGACCTCGGTGAAGCTGCTTACATATTGAGCATCAAGATCTATAGAGATAGATCAAGATGCTTGATAAGTTTTTTCAATGAGTACATACCTTGACAAAATTTTTGAAGTAGTTCAAAATGGAACAGTCAAAGAAAGAGTTCTTGCATATGTTACAAGGTGTGAAATTGAGTAAGACTCAAAACCCGACCACGGCAGAAGATAGAAAGAGAATGAAAGTCATTCCCTATGCCTTGGCCATAGGTTCTATAAAGTATGCCATGCTGTGTACCAAATCTATTGTATACCCTGCACTGATTTTGGCAAGGGAGTACAATAGTGATCTAGGAGTAGATCACTGGACAGCGGTCAAAATTATCCTTAGTGAAATAAGGATATGTTTCTCGATTATGGAGGTGACAAAAGGGTTCGTCATAAAGGGTTACGTCGATGCAAGTTTTGACACCGATCTGGATGACTCTAAGTCTCTATCTAGATACATATTGAAAGTGGGAGCAATTAGCTAGATTAGCTCAGTGCAGAGCATTGTAGACATAGAAAATTGCAAAATACATACGGATCTGAATGTGAAAGACCCGTTGACTAAGATTCTCTCACAAGCAAAACATGATCACACCTTAGTACTCTTTGGGTGTTAATCACATAGCGATGTGAACTAGATTACTGAATCTAGTAAACCCTTTGGGTGTTGGTCACATGGCGATGTGAACTATGGGTGTTAATCACATGATGATGTGAACTATCGATGTTAATCACATGGTGATGTGATCTAGATTATTGACTCTAGTGCAAGTGGGAGACTGAAGGAAATATGCCCTAGAGGCAATAATAAAGTTATTATTTATTTCCTTATTTCATGATAAATGTTTATCATTCATGCTAGAATTGTATTAACCGGAAACATGATACATGTGTGAATGCATAGACAAACAATATGTCACTAGTATGCCTCTACTAGACTAGCTTGTTAATCAAAGATGGTTATGTTTCCTAACCATGAACAAAGAGTTGTTATTTGATTAACAAGGTCACATCATTAGTAGAATGATCTGATTGACATGACCCATTCCCTTAGCTTAGCACACGATCGCTTAGTATGTTGCTACTGCTTCTATCCATGACATATACATGTTCCTGTAACTATGAGATTATGCAACTCCGCTTACGGAGGAACACTTTGGTGCTACCAAACGTCACAACGAATCGGGTGATTATAAAGGAGTACTACAGTGTCTCCAAAGGCGATGTTGGGTTGGCGATTTCGAGATTAGGTTTTGTCACTCCGATTGTCGGAGAGGTATCTCTGGGCCCTCTCGGTAATACACATCACTTAAGCCTTGCAAGCATTACAACTAATGAGTTAGCTGTGAGATGATGTATTACGAACGAGTAAAGAGACTTGCCGGTAACGAGATTGAACTAGGTATTGATACCGACGATCGAATCTCGGGCAAGTAACATACCGATGACAAAGGAACAACGTATGTTGTTATGCGGTCGACCGACAAAGATCTTCGAGAATATGTAGGAACCAATATGGGCATCCAGGTCCCGCTATTGGTTATTGACCGTGAATAGTTCTAGGTCATGTCTACATTGTTCTCGAACCGTAGGGTCCGCACGCTTAAGGTTTCGATGGCTTATTATGAGTTTATGTATTTTGATGTACCAAGAAGTTCGAGTCCCGGATGTGATCACGGACATGACGAGGAGTCTCGAAATGGTCGAGACATAAAGATTGATATATTGGAAGCCTATGTTTGGAGTTCGAATGGTTCCGCGAAAACAGGAATTTACCGAGTACCGGAGGTTACCGAAACCCCGGGGTAAATGGGCCTCGATGGGCCTCGAGGAGAAGAGGAAGGGCCGCCAGGGTGGCGCCCCCCCCCCCCAGTCCGAATAGGACAGGAGGGGGGGGCCCCTCTTCCTCTTCCCTCCCCCCGATCCTATTCCAACTAGGAAGGGGAGTCCTACTCCGGTGGGAGTAGGACTCCTCCCGCGCCTCTCTAGGCCGGCCGGCCTCCCCCTCCTCCTTTATATACGGGGCAGGGGGCACCCTAGAACACACAAGTTTGATCTTTAGATCGTTCCTTAGCCGTGTGCGGTGCCCCTCCACCATATTCCACCTCGGTCATACCGTCGCAAGCTTAGGCGAAGCCCTCGCGCCGGTGAAGCATCAAGATCGTCACCACGCCGTCGGCTCGACGGAACTCTCCTCGACACTCGGCTGGATCGAGTACGAGGGACGCCATCGAGCTGTACGTGTGTCAAGAACTCGGGGCGCCGGAGTAACGGCGTCGGGATCGGTCGGATCGCGAGGAGAACGATGACTACTTCCTCTACGCCAGATCGCTTCGCTTGGGTCTACGAGGGTACGTAGACAACACTCTCCCCTCTCGTTGCTATCCATCACCATGATCTTGCGTGTGCGTAGGAAAATTTTTAAATTACTACGTTCCCCAACACCGCTGCCTCAGGACCAGTTCACAAAAGAACAAAGGATGAACTCCACAGGTGCGGGAATGGAAGTGGGTGCAGATGAAGGTGTGTATGTGATGATTCCACCCAAACCTTTCTGATGCAGGCCCCCTCTTGACAGTATTGTTTTCCTATGACTCAAGTCCACCGAAAAAGAAATGCTGGAAAAATACCCGTCTTCACTTTACAACTCCGAGGGGCTGGAATCGTCTTATGCCATATGGTAGAATATCTGAAATGCTCAATGCACATGATTAGTCCGCAAATACATTGTAATCAACCACCAAAACCACTAAGGGGGAAATATGCCCTAACAATCTCCCCCTTTTTGGTGAATTGATAAAAACATGAGATTTGCACAAATGATATAAAGAGATAATAAGCAAACCCAACATCTACAAAATATAGACGGACTCCCCCTAGATGTGCGCACTATTTAGGTATGCTTTTGGAATGCAAAGCACACACACTAGGATCAACACTCCCCCTATATTTTATAGATATGACAACACTTGCATCAACATAATTAACCAGATAAGCATGGATGCAAGTGGTAGCATGTGAGCATAAAGATAAGGGCACAAGATAACATAAACTTAGAAGCTAATATAGTACTTGAAATAAAAATAGAGATACGATAACATATGTCTCACACCATATGGATAAGGTCTCTGTGTCTCACAACGCACAAACCAAACGTAAACGAAAGCAAGCGATAAATGAGTTAACAAGCGAAGAAAGAAGCAAAGGCAAATAAGACGCACTCGTGAGTCAGCAAATCCCTATACTCCCTCCCTTTTTGGCATCGAGACACCAAAAGGGCAACGAGCACTACTATGGTCCTAGGTGGTAGCAGCACTCCATGTCGACATCGTCATTCTCCTCCTCGTGACCATCAGACTCCTCTGCTCTAGCTGGCTGATCATCATCTGAATCTGTCCACTTGCAGTTCTTCGACACCCACTCCTCCTCTGAAAGTGATCCTGTCCTTAGAACAGCTAGCTGCTTCCAAGCCAAGGTGCCTAATGATTGCCATGTCGCAACTGTGGGCCTTCTTCTGTGCCACGTGGGCCTTGTACTGACCCTGTGCCTCAAGGCAGAACAATTTCTTCATCTTATTGTTGAGCTTCTTAGCCCAATATGGCTTCTCATAGGAAGGCTCATAGTCAGGCTCGTCACCGCTCTTAGGCTCATCCTCAGGAGCCTCCTCCCAGAAGTAGCAGAAGTACCCCAGTTATCTTTCTGCCTCAGTCGAATAACGTCATGTGAAGTCAAATCACCAGTCACAAACATCTCATCTGGAAAAGTAGAGGCCCATGTGTTCTCAATGAGTAGAATCAGATAGGGCCCATAGACAGGACACTTGCGCTCCATCACAACAGGGTGAAGTTCAGACCACATGAAATGAGAAACATCCAATACCTACCACGTGATATATTCTCCTTTTGGCAAATGAGTAGCATATCCACGGGGTAAGAGTGAACCTGATCTAGATTCCCAATGCGAGGGAAAAGAGTGTTTCGGAAGATGCGATGCATGATATCTAGAAAAGGGCACAACTCATAGGTCTTCTTTCCCGTGGTGGCAGAAACCTTCTCCGTGCAGTAGGGCCAAAGCTTGGACTTTTGTGTGGCCGCATCATCCTTGTGTGGGCGCAACCCAATCAGGTTATTGATCCCTGCTACCTCTTGAGCTTGCATTGGTTTTTCCCTTGAAGAGGAAAGGGTGATGCAGCAAAGTAGCGTAAGTATTTCCCTCAGTTTTGAAAACCAAGGTATCAATTCAGTAGGAGACGACGCATAAGTCACCGAATACCTGCACAAACAATCAAGAACCTTGCAACCAACGCGATAAAGGGGTTGTCAATCCCTTCACGGTCACTCGCAAAAGTGAGATCTAATAGAGATAATAAAGTAAATATTTTTGGTATTTTTGTTGTCTAGATTGGAAAGTAAAGATTGCAAAATAGTAAACAAGATTCAACAATATGGAAAAGAGATGCAATATAATGGAAAAGAGACCAGGGGGCCATAGGTTTCACTAGTGGCTTCTCTCGAGATAGCATGAATTGCGGTGGGTGAACAAATTACTGCCGAGCAATTGATAGAAAAGCGCATAATTATGAAGACATCTAAGGCAATGATCATGAATATAGGCATCACGTCCGTGTCAAGTAGATCGACTCCTGCCTGCATCTACTACTATTACTCCACACATCAACCGCTATCCAGCATGCATCTAGAGTATTAAGTTCATAAGAACGGAGTAACGCATTAAGCAGATGACATGATGTAGAGGGATAAACTCAAGCAATATGATATAAACCCCATATTTTTATCCTCGATGGCAACAATACAATATGTGCCTTGCTGCCTCTACTGTCACTGGGAAAGGACACCGCAAGATTGAACCCAAAGTTAAGCACTTCTCCCATGGCAAGAAAGATCAATCTAGTAGGCCAAACTAAACCGATAATTCGAAGAGACTTGCAAAGATATCAAATCATGCATATAAGAATACAGAGAAGAACCAAATAATATTCATAGATAATCTTGTTCATAAATCCACAATTCATCGGATCTCAGCAAACACACCGCAAAATAATATTACATCGAATAGATCTCCAAGAACATCGAGGAGAACTTTGAATTGAGAATCCAAGAGAGAGAAGAAGACATCTAGCTAATAGCTATGGACCCGAAGGTTTGTGGTAAACTACTCACGCTTCATCGGAGAGGCAATGGTGTTGATGTAGAAGCCTACTGTGATCGATTCCCCCTCCGGCAGATCGCCGGAAAAGGCGCCAAGATGGGATCTCACGGGTACAGAAGGTTGCGGCGGTGGAAAAGTGGTTTCGTGACTCCTCCTGATGTTTCTAGGGTATACGAGTATATATAGGCGAAAGAAGTACGTCGGTGGAGCTATGAGGGACCCACGAGGGGGGCGCCCTACCCCCCTGGGCGCGCCCTCCTGCCTCGTGGACACCTCGTGGCATTTCTGACTTCAACTCCAAGTCTTCTGGTTTGCTTTCGGTCCAAGAAAGATCTTCGCGAAGGTTTTATTCCGTTTGGACTCCGTTTGGTTTTCCTTTTCTGCAAAACTCTAAAATAGAAAAAAAACAGAAACTGGCACTGGCCCCCCGGTTAATAGGTTAGTCCCAAAAATAATATAAAAGAGCATATTAAGGCCCATTAAACATCCAAAATAGATAATATAATAGCATGGAACAATCAAAAATTATAGATACGTTGGAGATGTATCAAGCATCCCCAAGCTTAATTCCCGCTCGTCCTCGAGTAGGTAAATGATAAAAACAGAATTTTTGATGTGGAATTCTACCTAAGATATTTATCAATGTAATTTTCTTTATTGTGGCATGAATGTTCAGATCCGAAAAATTCAAGACAAAAGTTTAATATTGACATAAAAATAATAATACTCAAGCATACTAACAAATCAATCATGTCTTATCAAAATAACATGGCCAAAGAAAGCTATCCCTACCAAATCATATAGTCTGGTTATGCTCTATCTTCATCACACAAAGTATTTAATCATGCTCAACCCTTATGACAAGCCAAGCAATTGTTTCATACTTTTGATGTTCTCAAACTTTTTCAATCTTCACGCAATACATGAGTGTGAGCCATGGACATAGCACTATAGGTGGAATAGAATGGTGGTTGTGGAGAAGACAAAAAGGAGAAGATAGTCTCACATCAACCAGGCGTATCAACGGGCTATGGAGATGCCCATCAATAGATATTAATGTGAGTGAGTAGGGATTGCCATGCAACGGATGCACTAGAGCTATAAGTGTTTGAAAGCTCAACAAAAGAAACTAAGTGGGTGTGCATCCAACTTTCTTGCTCACGAAGACCTAGGGCACTTTTGAGGAAGCCACCATTGGAATATGCAAGCCAAGTTCTATAATGAAAAATTCCCACTAGTATATGAAGGTGACAACATAGGAGACTCTCTATCATGAAGATCATGGTGCTACTTTGAAGCACAAGTGTGGTAAAAGGATAGTAGCATTGCCCCTTCTCTCTTTTTCTCTCATTTTTTATTTTTATTTTTTTATTTGGGCCTTTTCTCTTTTTTATGGCCTCTTTTTTTAGTCCGGAGTCTCATCCCGACTTGTGGGGGAATCATAGTATCCATCGTCCTTTCCTCACTGGGACAATGCTCTAATAATGAGGATCATCACATTTTTATTTACTTACAACTCAAGAATTACAACTCAATACTTAGAACAAAACATGACTCTATGTGAATGCCTCCGGCGGTGTACCGGGATGTGCAATGATTCAAGAGTGACATGTATGAAAAATTATGAATGGTGGCTTTGCCACAAATACGATGTCAACTACATGATCATGCAAGGCAATATGACAATGATGGAGCGTGTCATAATAAACGGAACGGTGGAAACTTGCATGGTAATATATCTCGGAATGGCTATGGAAATGCCATAATAGGTAGCTATGGCGGCTGTTTTGAGGAAGGTATATGGTGAGTGTATGGTACCGGCGAAAGTTGCGCGGTACTAGAGAGGCTAGCAATGGTGGAAGGGTGAGAGTGCGTATAATCCATGGACTCAACATTAGTCATAAAGAACTCACATACTTATTGCAAAAAATTATTAGTTACCGAAACGAAGTACTACGCGCATGCTCCTAGGGGGATAGATTGGTAGGAAAAGACCATCGCTCGTCCCTGACCGCCACTCATAAGGAAGACAATCGATAAATAAATCATGCTCCAACTTCATCACATAACGGTTCACCATACGTGCATGCTACGAGAATAACAAACTTTAACATAAGTATCTCTCAAATTCACAACTACTATACTATCATGACTCTAATATCACCATTTTCATATCTCAAAATAATTATAAAGAATCAAACTTCTCATAGTATTCAACACACTTTATATGAAAGTTTTTATTATACCCATCTTGGATGCCCATCATATTAGGACTAATTTTATAACCAAAGCAAATTACCATGCTGTTCTGATGACTCTCAAAATAATATAAGTGAAGCATGAGAGATCAACAATTTATATAAAATAAAACCACCACCGTGCTCTAAAAAGATATAAGTGAAGCACTAGAGCAAAATTGTCTAGCTCAAAAGATATAAGTGAAGCACATAGAGTATTCTAATAAATTCCGATTCATGCGTGTCTCTCCCAAAAGGTGTGTACGGCAAGGATGATTGTGGTAAACCAAAAAGCAAAGACTCAAATCATACAAGACGCTCCAAGCAAAACACATATCATGTGGTGAATAAAAATATAGCCTCAAGTAAAGTTACCGATAGACGAAGACGAAAGAGGGGATGTCTTCCGGGGCATCCCCAAGCTTAGGCTTTTAGTTGTCCTTGAATTTTACCTTGGGGTGCCTTGGGCATCCCCAATCTTAGGCACTTGCCACTCCTTATTTCAAAATCCATCAAATCTTTATCCAAAAACTTGAAAACTTCACAACACAAAACTTCAACAGAAAATCTCATGAGCTCCGTTAGTATAAGAAAATAAACCACAACTTTAAGGTACTGTAGTGAACTCATTCTGTATTTATATTGGTGTTAAACCTACTATATTCCAACTTCTCTATGGTTCATACCCCCCGATACTACTCATAGATTCATCAAAATAAGCAAACAACACACAAAAAATAGAATCTATCAAAAACAGAACAGTCTGTAGTAATTTGTAACTTTCGAATACTTCTGTACTCTAAAAATTCTGAAATAAATTGGTGGACATGAGGAATTTGTCTATCAATCATCTTCAAAAATAATAAACCTAAATTCACTCTTCTGTAAAAAATGACAGCTATTCTCGTGAGCGCAAAATTTTCTGTTTTTTACAGCAAGATCGCAAAGACTTCACCCAAGTCTTCCCAAAGGTTCTACTTGGCACAAACACTAATTAAAACATAAAACCACATGTAAACAGAAGCTAGATTAATTAATTATTACTAAACAGGAGC
The DNA here is from genome assembly GCA_021437245.1 of Aegilops speltoides. Classification (NCBI taxonomy): domain Eukaryota; kingdom Viridiplantae; phylum Streptophyta; class Magnoliopsida; order Poales; family Poaceae; genus Aegilops; species Aegilops speltoides. Next base: position 399,658,600 of record CM038144.1, read on the forward strand.
AAAAATGTAACGCCCTCGATGCGGCTATATCTCCCACGTGTCGAAGCACGACTTAGAGGCATAACCGCATTGAAAGCAATGTCGCAAGTGAGGTAATATTCACACAACCCATGTAATACATAAGGGAAAGAGATACATAGTTGGCTTACAATCGCCACTTCACACAATTACATGAATAAAGCATTACATCATCCAGATACAAACAAGGTCCGACTACGGAACCAAAATAAAAGAAGAACCCCAAATGCGACAAAGGTCCCCGATCGACCCCAACTGGGCTCCACTACTGATCACTAGAACGAAACAACACAAAGGGCAAGATCTTCATCGAGCTCCTCCTTGAGCTTGGTTGCGCACACCTTTCGGTAACATAGGCACCTGCAAACTGGTTTTGGAAGTATCTGGTGAGTCACGAGGACTCAGCAATCCCATTACCATGGGTATCAAGACTAGCAAAGCTTAATGGGAAAGGAAGGGGTAAAGTGATGAGGTTGCAGCAGCGACTAAGCAAGTATGGTGGCTAACATACGCAAATGAGAGCGAGAAGAGAAACGAAGGAACGGTCGTCAACTAGTAATGATCAAGAGGTGATCCTGAACACCTACTTACGTCAAGCATAACACAGAAACCGTGTTCACTTCCCGGACTCCGCCGAGAAGAGACAATCATGGCCACACATGCGGTTGATGCGTTTTATTTCGGATCTGGTGTCAAGTTATCTACAACCGGACATTAACAAATTCCCATCTGCCACATAACCGCGGGCACGACTCTCGAAAGTTTAAACCCTACAGGGGTGTCCCAACTTAGCCCATGACAAGCTCTCGCGACCAACGAAGGAATAGACCTTCTCCCAGGAAGACCCGATCAGTCTCGGAATCCGGGTACATCAAGACATTTCGACAATGGTAAAACAAGACCAGCAAAGCCGCCCGATGCGCCGACAATCCCGATAGGAGCTGCACATATCTCGTTCTCAGGGCAACACCGGATGAACACTACGTACGGCAACCGACGATACCCCAAGTTGCCTAGGGGCGGCACCGCAAGTGGCTCTGGTTTGGACCAACACTTAGACAAGCATTGGCCCCGGGGGCTATAATAAAGATGACTCTCGAGAGAGCGACTCCCAAGGGAAAAGTAGGTGGTGGTGAGGCAAATGGTAAAAGTCAATGTTGGGCCTTGCTGGACGAGTTTTATTCAAAGCGAACTGTCAGGGGGGTCCCATAAATCACCCGACCGCGTTAGAAACGCAAAATTCGGGAACATAACACCGGTATGATGGAAACTAGGGCGGCAAGAGTGGAACAAAACACCAGGCATAAGGCCGAGCCTTCCACCCTTTACCAAGTACATAGATGCATTAATAATATAAGAGATATTGTGATATCCCAACATAACCCTGTCCACCATGGAGTAATCTTCAACTTCACCTGCAACTAGCAACGCTATAAGAGGGGCTGAGCAAAGCGGTAACATAGCCAATCAATGGTTTGCTAGGAATGGTGTCAAAGGTTAGAGGTTCATGGCAATTTGGGATGGCTTGATAAACAGGTAATAGGTAGCGCAGCATAGCGATAGAACGAAGCAACTAGCATAGCAATGATAGTAGTGAGATCCAGGGTAGCGGTCATCTTGCCTGAAATCCCGCAAGGAAGAAGAACGAGTCCATGAAGAAGATGAAACCACGAAGACGAACCACACACAGACGAACGCGTACTCACGATCGCAACGAAACAGGAACTAACAAGAAGAAGCACACAACATAGGTAAACACACCACACATGAACAAGGCATGATGCACAACAAGCATGATGCATGAGAAAGCTAGATGAGGCTACTCATGGCAAGAGATGATGCACACAAGATCAACACATCAAGGCAAGTTTAAATGAGGCCGGAAACAACATATAACGATTCCGGTAAGTCCTCATATGCAAATTTCGAAATTGGTCCAGAACTGAATAAACATTATGTTCAAGTTGTTAAACATCAAGTTAAAGATCACCAAGATGATCTACACGAAATTCTAGTCAAGTTACATATAAAGTTCATTAGATTCGGAGCTACGGTCTAGAAGATATGAGCAAAACAAGTTAAGCATGGCATTGATGCAAAATGCACCCAAACATCAAGCAAACACACCAAAACAAGGATGCAACATGATAATATGAAGCTACATGCAAAATCAAGTAAGTTTCATATAGAACACACTCAAAGCGGAGCAACGGTGCAACACCCACACACTATACAAGTCATAGCCACAATCTGTCCATAACAGCAACTAGGCATCTTACAAGCATCAAAACAACATGCTACAGCACCCCAACATAATAACAAAAGGCATGGGCATGAAGTACAGGTAAAGCATAACAAAACATGAACACTGAGTTATCTTCAGAAACAACTAGAACATGCTCAAAAACACATGGAGATATTGCAAATTATAACAGTTTCAGACTTTAGTAGAAATAACATCAGGTTGCAATGTTTAGAGCTATCAAACAACATGTTACAGGAAGCTATCATGGCAAACAAAGGCATGGCATGAATCTACTAATAGCATAGATCAAAAGTCCCTTACTGACCATGAGCCAAAAAGACATAGAAAATATGATGGCACCCATGTAAACATGGCAAGTTATATTACAGATTCAAACATGGCAGAAATAACAATAAGTAGGCATGTTCGTGAGCTTGAATCACTCACCACAGAGCAATACATGGCATGGCAAGGCAACCAACAGTAAGAAGGCATGTTTGTGAAGCTAAGCATGGCAAGAACAAGTTCATAGGATACATGGATCACTAGGAAAACACATGGGAACAAGTGAACTTGATGTTAACAGGCTGACAGCAACATTTTCAAGCAACTTTGGAGCAAGTTAACAACATGTTCCAGCAGGCTATAATTGCAACCAAGGGCATGAATGGATATAGCATGACATGTAGATCAAAACATGTTTATAGGACATCTCCATATTATGCATAGAATGACTAGTAGAAGCATGTTAACATAGCAACAAAATATAACAGAATCTGTCAAGAAAACAGCAACAGTAACTACCCTACTTAGCAAGCTTGAGACACTCAGCACACAACTCACAAAAAAACATGGTTGACACCCCTGGAAAGATGGCATGGCATAGATAAATATTCATGTAAAGCTCATACTCATAGGATGCACACATCAATCATGGCAAAAATGATAATGAGCAAGTTATAACAGTTTCAGCAGATTAACATCAACATGCACTCTTTCAACAGCATTTCGGGCATCAAGATGAGCTCAAATGAAAATGATGCAATGGAATGAAATGATGTACTCGTCGAGACGAACAATTTGACATATTATACGCACGAAACGGAGCTACGGATGCAGAGATGTGATGCAATGAATATGGCATGTTTATGCAAGAAAACTTAGGGACTTAGCAGATTTCGGGAAGTCAACCTTTGGCACGGAATACGAGGTTCGCCGGCATCTCGCCGGAGAAGGAGGGGACGGCGGCCAGAGGGATCGGAGAGGGCGGAGGAGGCCGGGGATGGACGCCGGCGGGTCGGGTCGCGGATCCGGCGGCGCTGCCCGGATCTGCCGAGACGGCAAGGGTGCGACGGCGACGAGGCCGGCGGGCGAAGGCCAGCGGCGGCGCGCTGGAGGCGACTAGCGCCTCGCGCGGGCGTTCAGGGCGGAGGAGGCGCAGGCGGCGGGGCCGGGCGGCGCGTCCGGCGCCAATGGGCGGCGGCGCTGGCGACGCCGGGAGGCCGGGCGGCGGCGGCGCGGCGGCGGGAGGCTGCGGCCTCATGGGCGGACAGCGGCGGCGGCGCTGGCCGGGAGGGCCCCTGCTGGCTTGGGTGGGCCGCGGCGGAGGGAGGCGGCCGGGTGCCACGTGGCAAGCCCAGGTTGGCTGGAGGCGGCGGTAGGATTCGTCCGGCGGGCGCGGACATGTCCGCCGGGCAAGAGGGAGGAGAGACTAGGGTTTGGACTGCGGGAATTTCGGGAGGGGCACATATTTATAGGTAGAGGGAGCTAGGAGAGTCCAAATGAGGAGCGGTTTTCGGCCACGCGATCGTGATCGAACGACCGAGAGCATGGAGGGGAGTTTGGTGGGTTTTGGGCCACTTTGGAAGGGGTGTTGGGCTGCAACTCAAAGAGGGCTTTACGGTTACCCGGTTAACCGTTGGAGTATCAAATGACCTCCAAATGGCACGAAACTTGACAGGCGGTCTACCGGTGCTATACCAAGGCCGCTTGGCAAACCCCGGGACATTCCGAGAAAGTTTAATACCCGCACATAAAAAGAGACAAGAGGGGGACGCCGGAGGACATAGGAGTGCCGGATTGCAAAACGGACAACGGGGAAAATGCTCGGATGCATGAGACGAACATGTATGCAAAATGAAATGCACATGATGACATGATATGAAATGCAGATGATGACATGGCAAAGTGCAACACGCAAGCAAATGACATGGCAACGACGGCGAATAACTGGCGGACACCTGGCGCAACGACTTCGGGGCGTTAAAAAAAAGCAAAGAAAAAAAATTAAAATTGGGTTGCCTCCCAACAAGCGCTATCGTTTAACGCCCCTAGCTAGGTATAAAAACAAGAATAGATCTAGGTATTGCCATCTTTGGCATGCAATCAATAAATGGCTCTCATAATAGATTCATAAGGCAATTTAATTTCCTTCCTAGTAAAGTGTTCCATGCCCTTCCTTAACGGAAATTGGAATCTAATATTTCCTTCTTTCATATCAATAATTGCACCAATCGTTCTAAGGAAAGGTCTACCAAGAATAATAGGACATGTAGGATTGCAATCTATATCAAGAACAATAAAATCTACGGGCACATAATTCCTATTTCGAACAATAAGAACATCATTAATTCTTCCCATAGGTTTCTTAATGGTGGAATCCGCAAGATGCAAATTTAAAGAACAATCATCAAATTCACGAAAACCTAGCACATCACACAAAGTTTTTGGAATCGTGGAAACACTAGCATCCGAATCACACAAAAGCATAGCATTCATAATCTTTAATCTTAATTTTAACAGTAGGTTCCCACTCATCATAAAGTTTTCTAGGGATAGAAACTTCTAGTTCAAGCTTTTCTTCATAGGATTGCATCAAAGCATCAACAATATGTTTAGTAAAAGCTTTATTTTGATTATAAGGATGAGGAGAATTTAGCACGGATTGCAACAAGGAAATACAATCTATTAAAGAACAATTATCATAATTAAATCCCTTGAAATCCAAAATAGTGGGTTCATTGCTATTTAAAGTTTTGACCTCTTCAATCCCACTTTTATCAATTTTTGCATCTAGATCTAAAAACTCCAAATCATCGGGACACCTTTTAACTAAAGTTGACTCATCTCCAGTCCCATATTTATCAAGATTCATATTGGAAAACAAAGATTTAATAGGAGTCACATCAATCACTTTTAGATCTTCATCATTATTATCATGAAAACTAGAAGAACACGCTTTCACAAACCAATCTTTTTTAGCACGCATCCTAGCGGTTCTTTCTTTGCACTCATCAATGGAAATTCTCATGGCTTTGAGAGACTCATTGATATCATGCTTAGGTGGAATAGATCTAAGTTTCAAAGAATCAACATCAAGAGAAATTCTATCCACGTTCCTAGCCAACTCATCAATCTTAAGCATTTTTTCTTCAATTAAAGCATTGAAATTCTTTTGCGAGCTCATAAATTCTTTAACACTATTCTCAAAATCAGAGGCCATCTTATTAAAATTTCCATAAGAGTTGTTGTAGGAATTACCATAATTGTTAGAGGAATTACTAGGAAACGGCCTAGAATTAAAATTGCCTCTATACGCGTTGTTACCAAAATTGTTCCTATCAACAAAATTCACATCCATAGATTCATTATTATTCTCAATAAAAGTGGACAAAGGCATATCATTAGGATCAGAAGAAACACTCTTATTAGCAAACAATTTCATAAGTTCATCCATCTTTCCACTCAAAACATTAATTTCTTCAATCGCATGAACTTTTTTACTAGTAGATCTTTCGGTGTGCCATTGAGAATAATTAACCATAATATTATCTAGGAGCTTGGTAGCTTCTCCTAAAGTGATTTCCATAAAAGTGCCTCCCGCGGCCGAATCTAAAAGATTTCTAGAAGCAAAATTCAATCCAGCATAATTTTTTTGTATAATCATCCACAAATTCAAACCATGTGTAGGGCAATTACATATCATTAATTTCATCCTCTCCCAAGCTTGTGCAACATGCTCATGATCAAGTTGCTTAAAATTCATAATATCGTTCCTAAGGGAGATGATCTTAGCGAGAGGAAAATACTTAGAGATAAAAGCATCTTTTCACTTATTCCATGAATCAATACTATTTTTAGGCAAAGAAGAGAACCAAGTTTTAGCATGATCTCTAAGCGAAAATGGAAATAGCTTCAATTTAACAATATTATTGTACACATCTTTCTTCTTTTGCATATCACACAAATCAACAAAGTTGTTTAGATGGGTTGCGACATCTTCACTAGGAAGGCCAGAAATTTGATCTTTCATAACAAGATTCAACAAAGCGGTATTAATTTCACAAGATTCAACATTGGTAGTAGGAGCAATCGGAGTGCTAATAAAATCATTGTTGTTGGTATTGGAAAAGTCACACAATTTAGTATTATCTTGAGCCATCGTGACAAACAATCCAACACACAAGTACACAAGAGGCAAGCGAAAAAGAGGCGAACTGGAAAAAGAAGGCGAATAAAACGGCAAGGGTGAAGTGGGGGGGAGAGGAAAACAAGAGGCAAATGGAAAGTAATGTAATGCGAGGGATAAGAGTTTGTGATGGATACTTGGTATGTCTTGACTTGTGCGTAGACTCCCCGGCAACGGCGCTAGAAATCCTTCTTGCTACCTCTTGAGCATGCTTTGGTTTTCCCTTGAAGAGGAAAGGGTGATGCAGCAAAGTAGCGTAAGTATTTCCCTCAGTTTTTGAGAACCAAGGTATCAATCCAGTAGGAGGCTACACTCAAATCCCTCGTACCTGCACAAACAAATAAGAACCTTGCAACCAACGCGATAAAGGGGTTGTCAATCCCTTCATGGCCACTTGCAAAAGTGAGATCTGATAGAGATAATAAGATAAATATTTTTGGTATTTTTATGATATAGATTGGATAGTAAAGATTGCAAAATAAAATAGATCAGAAACGTATATGATGGAAAATAGACCCGGGGGCCATAGGTTTCACTAGTGGCTTCTCTCAAGATAGCATAAGTATTATGGTGGGTGAACAAATTAATGTCGAGCAATTAATAGAAAAGTGCATAGTTATGAGAATATCTAGGCATGATCATGCATATAGGCATCACGTCCACGACAAGTAGATCGAAACGATTCTACATCTACTACTATTACTCCACACATCGACCGCTATCCAGCATGCATCTAGAGTATTAAGTTCATAAGAGCAGAGTAACGCATTAGGCAAGATGACATGATGTAGAGGGATAAACTCAAGCAATATGATATAAACCCCATCTTTTTATCCTCGATGGCAACAATACAATACGTGCCTTGCATGGAAATCTTTGCTCCTCGGGAGCCAGCCCGAGGAGGTTGCTCCCTTTGGCGGTCTTGGTGTCGTCCGCCTCGTGAAACCTGGCCCTTCGAGAGGGTCTTGAGTTGTTGATGTCGAAGCTGGGCCGTACCAGGGTGTCGATGGAGCCACGCCGTGGGCCGCAGGCAGGCAAGTCTGGGTACCCCCGTTCCCAAAACGCCGACAACGTCTAATAATACCATCTACTCCTTTACAAAGATGTGGGCCTTTCAAAAAGTAATGTCTTTAATCATAGAAGAATTTTTTTCTTTTGTTGATATGTGAAACTAGGTGGTATGTATTTGGCAACAATATAATTAGCATAGTCAGCATACCATGGAGTGTTATGAGAAACATTTATTGCAGCTAGTTGTTCATCAGGAAAGCTATCATCAATAGGTAAGGGGTCATCAAGAATATTCTCTAACCTAGACAAGTTATCAGCTACGGGGTTCTCGGCTCCTTTTCTATCAGTAATATGAAACTCAAATTCTTGTAGTAAATGAACCCACCTAATGAGCCTAGGTTTAGCATCTTTCTTTTCCATAAGATATTTAATAGCAGCATGATCAGTGTGAATAGTTACTTTGGAATCAACAATGTAAGATCTGAATTTGTCACAAGCGAACACAACTACTAAAAATTCCTTTTCAGTAGTACCATAATTTCTCTAGGCACTATCTAGAGTTTTTCTAGCATAATGAATAACATTTAATTTCTTATCAACTCTTTGTCCTAGAACAACACCAACAACATAATCACTAGCATCACACATAATTTCAAAGGGCAAGTTCCAATCAGGTGGTTGAACAATAGGTGCAGAAGTAAAGGCTTTCTTAAGTGTTTCAAAGGCTTCTACACAATCATCATTAAAAAGAAATGGAACATCCTTTTATAAAAGATTTGTAAGAGGCCAAGAAATTTTAGAGAAGTCTTTAATAAACCTCCTATAGAAACCAACATGACCAAGGAAACTATGAATACCTTTAATATCTTTAGGACATGATATTGTCTCAATCACATCAACTTTAGCTTTATCCACCTGAATACCTCATTCAGAAATTTTAGGCCCCAAAACAATACCTTGATTAACCATAAAGTGGCACTTCTCCCAATTCAAGACAAGATTAGTTTGCTCACATCTCTGCAAAATTTGATCAAGGTTGAAAGAACATGCGGTGCCCCCATGTTTGGTTTTGGTAATTGATGACAATCTCTATGGACTAATGGTTGTCTTGAGTTATATTTGAAGGATTTGTCCATAGGCTTTTCTTGAAGTCCATGTGTTGGTTTCAAGGAGTTTATGAGTTGACCAAGGTGCTATTAAGGAATTATCCAAAGATTGGTCATGCGAGTGTTGAGCTTATTGCAAGCATGTCTTGAAGAAGAAGGTTGTGTGATCATTCATGTTTAGCTTCAATACATCATCCAAATGAAGAGAGTTTCAAAGATTCAAGGTTGATCAAGACTAAGTCAATAGTGAATCAAGTTGATTAACTCACAAAGAGTAGAAGATGTACCGAGAGGGATCAAGTGATCCCATGGTATGGTAAGCATTGTCCATTGCACTTTGTGTACTAACCCATGGTCTATGTGAGAGTTCTATGTGGGGTTAGGTACGTATCCATGGGCTTGCATCAAGAGGAAGATATCATACAACCCATGGAAAGGATGACATCAAGTGGTGATCGTCATCAAGATTGCCGTGTGCAAGTTCAAGTGGAGCATCACGAAGAGATCAAGTGCTTGAATCTTTCCATCCATTGTGGTGTCAATGGACTTGTGAAGATGAGCCGAAGAGTGGCTCACCCATAGTGGACTATGGGGGAGCAATCATCTAGTCTCCATGAGCCAACACAATCAAGAAAGGTGGTCCAACTTGAGGGAGTGAAGATCGTCATCATCTAGCTCAAGTGGACCATGTGCAAGGCAAAGGTTTGCCCTTGATAGGTTTTCTATTTTACCGGTCTCATGGTAGTTGTGGGAGATCGGGTTATAGGATCGATTGCCGTACTATCAAGGGGGGCTCTCGATGAGTTGCTTGATCGTATCATTCGTAGAGAGCTCAAACCATTGCATCCTTGCATCATGTTTCTTGGTTCTTGTTTGATTCTCTTTGTGAGTCTTAGAGCTTATGGTCATCTTGATGACAAGCTTGAGTTCATCGAAAACGGAGTTCGCATGCGTCTTCTATGATGTTTTCGGTGTTGGAGGTTTTACCGGTCTTATCCAAGGAAGGGTTCTCACCATTTTCTTATGGGCCTTTTCTAAGTTGCTTCTTATTGATATTTCTTTCAAGATTGTGTTAGCCCTTGTCGCTAGCTTTCCAACAAACTTGGTTTCATCGAATTCGAAGTCCGTTTGCAAAAGTTGTGGCTGTTTTGGTGAAGACTGCAGTGGTACTACCGCGACTAGAGCGGATGTAATTTTTTACTACCGCTCTAGAGCGGTACTACCGCGGCTCCTGAGCGGTAGTACCGCTCCAGAGCAGTACTACCATGGCTCCTAAGCGGTAGTACCGCCCGGACCAAAAACTTGTGTTTTTCTCTCTCGTTTGGGCTGTTTTGAGCGTGCTAAGCGGTAGTACCGCTCCTCCAAGCGGTAGTACCGCTTGTGCACGACCTAAGCACATAACGGTTGGATTCTGGAGGTCCTATAAAAGGGGGTCTTTTTCCCCATTGAACCTTATCCTTTGAGCTCGTGTTCTTCCCCCATTGTTGACCTTCTTCGAGCTTGCTAACTCTCAATCCCTCCATGGATTCTTGCTAGTTTTTGAGGGAAAAGAGAGAGGAGATCTAGATCCACATTCCCACCAATCACTTTCTCCTTTTTGTGAGGGGAACCCTTTGGATATAGATCTTGGAGTTCTTCGTGTTCTTCTTTTGTTCTTCCTCTCATTTTCCTCCCTAGCATTAGTTGCTTTGGTGGGATTTGGGAGAGAAGGACTTGGGAACTCCGTGTGCCCTTGCCATTGCATTTGGTGCATCAGTTTGAGTTCTCCACGGTGATACGTGGAAGTGAAGTTTGAGAAGCTTATTACTCTTGGGTGCTTGGTGCCCTTGAGCTTGTTCCTCTTGGGTGCTTGGGCGCCCTAGACGGTTGGTGGTGTTTGGAGCTCAATCATTGTGGTGTAAAGCTCCGGGAAAGCGTCGGGGTCTCCAATTAGGTTGTGGAGATCGCCCCGAGCAATTTGACGGGTACCAATGACCGCCCCCAAGGGTTGCCAAAGTGTACGGGTTCGGTGACCGCCCCCAAGGGTCGCCATTTGTACGGGTTCGGTGACCGCCCTCAAGGGTCCCTTAGTGGAATCACGACATCTTGCATTGTGCGAGGGCGTGAGGAGATTACGGTGGCCCTAGTGGCTTCTTGGGGAGCATTGTGCCTCCACACCGCTCCAAACGGAGATTAGCATCCGCAAGGGTGTGAACTTCGGGATACATCATCATCTCTGCGTGCCTCGGTTATCTCTTACCCGAGCCCTTTACTTATGCACTTTACTTTGTGATAGCCATATTGTTCTTTGTCATATATCTTGCTATCACATAGTTGCTTATCTTGCTTAGCATAAGTTGTTGGTGCACATAGGTGAGCCTAGTTGTTGTAGGTTTTGTGATTGACAAATTAACCACTAGGTTTATTCCGCATTTGTTCAAGCCTCTACCGTAATTATTTTAGAACGCCTATTCACCCCCCCCCTCTAGGCGACATCCACGATCTTTCAAAGGTTGCTCAAGCAATCAACAAAAGAAGTTCCATAAACGAAAAAATCATCCATGAAAACCTCAACAATCTTTTCACAAAAATCAGAGAATATAGTAGTCATACATCTTTGAATGGTAGCAGGTGTATTGCATAAACCAAAAGGCATACGTCTAAGTTCCAAATGGGCAAGTGAAGGTGGTTTTCTCTTGATCAGGTTGTGAATCAGGTATTTGAGAAAAACCAAAATATCCATCCAGAAAACAAAAGTGTGTGTGCTTAGATAATCTTTCCAACATTTGATCAATAAAAGGCAAAGGATAATGATCTTTTCTAGTAGCTTTATTTAATTTTCTAAAATCAATTACCATTCTATAGCCAGTAATAGTTCTTTGTGGAATAAGTTCATTTTTATCATTAGGGACAACGGTAATGCCTCCCTTCTTAGAGACACAATGAACGGGACTTACCCATCTACTACCAGCTATGGGATAGATTATACCTGCTTCCAGAGCTCTAATATTTTAGTTCTTACCACTTCTTTCATCTTAGGGTTCAAACACCGTTGATGATCAACAACGGGTTTAGCATCAGGTTCCATATTAATCTTGTGCTGATAGAGAGTGGGACTAATGACCTTCAGATCATCAAGGGTATATCCAATGGCAGCACGGTGCTTCTTCAAAATTTTCAATAATCTTTCCTCTTCATGTTCTGAAAGGTTAGCACTAATAATAATAGAATATATCTTTTTCTCATCGAGATAAGCATATTTCAAAGTGTCAGGCAATTGTTTTAATTCAAACACGGGATCACCTTTAGGTGGAGGAGGACCTCCTAGAGTTTCAATAGGCAAATTGTGTTTAAGAAGAGGTCGTTGTTCAAAGAAAGTTTTATCTATCTCATTTCTTTCATGCATATCCATATCATTTTCATAGTCCATCAAATATTGTTCTAGTGGATCAGTAGGAGGCGTGGCAATAGAAGCAAGACTAATTATTTCATCCTTAGTAGGTAATTCTTTCTTATGAGGTTGTCTATTAAGCTTGGAAAAATTAAATTCATGAGACTCATCACCAAAGCAAACACTGATAGTTTGTTTATGACAATCTATAGTAGCATTGACAGTGTTCAAGAAAGGTCTACCAAAGATAATGGGACAAAAATCATCTTCTGGTGAGCCAAGAGCTAGAAAATCAGTAGGGTATTTTATTTTCCCACACAAGACTTCAACATCTATAACAATCCCAAGTGGTGTGATGGTGACTCTATTAGCAAGTTTAATAGTAACATCTATGTCTTCTATTTTCAGCAGGTGCTATGTCAATCATAATTTCTTGGTATAAGGTAAAAGGAATAGCACTCACACTAGCACCTAAGTCACATAAACCATGATAACAATGGTCTCCTGTTTGAACTGAGACAACATGCATGCTAACAATAGGTCTATGTTTATCTTTTTCATCGGGTTTGGCAATTCTAGCAGCTTCATCATAGAAGTAAATAACATGCCCATCAATATTTTCTACCAGGAGATCTTTAACCATAGCAACACTAGGTTCTACTTTGATTTGTTCAACAAGTTTAGGTGCTATAATATTACTTTTGCGAACTACAATTCAAACCTTAGCATGTTCCTTTATCCTTACAGGGAAAGGTGGTTTTTCAAGATAAGCAGTAGGCACAACTGGATCAGCATTGTAAATAATAGTTTCATCTTTTGCCATGACCGGTTCTTTAATTTCTTCTTTAATAGGGGGATGGTATTTAAATCACTTCTCCTTAGGGAGATCAACACGAGTAGCAAAAGATTCACAAAAAGAGACTACTATCTCAGAGTCAAGTCCATATTTAGTGTTAAACTTATGAAAAGCATCGGTATTTGATGTTTGCTTGAACTATGTCAGTATTTCCCAAAGAGGAAGGGATGATACAGCACAACAACGGTAAGTATTTCCCTCAGTGATGAGACCAAGGTTATCAAACTAATAGGAGAACCACACAACACAGCATAAACAGTTCCTGGACACAAATAACAAATACTCGCAACCCAGTGTGTTAAAGGGGTTGTCAATCCCTTTCGGGCAACGACACCAGAAATTGGCACGGAGACGGTAGAAAGTTGTAATAGATTGGATAAATAGATCACAAACAGAATAAAGTGCAGCAAAGTATTTTTGTATTTTGGTTTAATAGATCTGAAAATAATAGCAAATAAAATAGATCGCGAAGGCAAATATATTAAAGAAGAAACCCGGGGGTCGTAGGTTTCACTAGTGGCTTCACTCGAGAAAAATAGCAAACGGTGGGAAAACAATTACTGTTGGGCAATTGATAGAACTTCAAATACTCATGACATATCCAGGCAATGATCATTATATAGGCATCACGTCCAAGATTAGTAGACCAACTCCTGCCTGCATCTACTACTATTACTCCACAGATCGACCACTATCCAGCATGCATCTAGTGTATTAAGTTCATGGAAAAACGGAGTAATGCAACAAGAATGATGACATGATGTAGACAAGATCTATTTATGTAGAAATAGACCCCATCTTGTTATCCTTAATAGCAATGATACATACGTGTTGTTTCCCCTTCTGTCACTGGGATCAAGCACCGTAAGATCGAACCCATCACAAAGCACCTCTTCCCATTGCAAGATAAATAGATCAAGTTGGCCAAACAAAACCCAAATATAGGAGAAGAAATACGAGGCTATAACCAATCATGCATATAAGAGATCAAAGAAGACTCAAATAACTTTCATGGATAAAAACATAGATCTGATCATAAACTCAAAGTTCATCAGATCCCAACAAACACACCGCAAAAAGACTAACATCATACGGATCTCCAAGAGACCATTGTATTGAAAATCAAGAGAGAGAGAGAGAGAGAGAGATAGGAAGCCATCTAGCTAGTAACTACGGACCCGTAGGTCTACAAAGAACTACTCACGCATCATTGGACATGCACCAATGGACATGATGAACCCCTTCGTGATGGTGTCTAGATTGGATCTGGTGTTTCTGGAACTTGGGGCGGCTGGAATTGATTTTTGTCGACTCCCCTAGGGTTTCTGGAATATTGGGGTATTTATAGAGCAAAGAGGCGGTGCGGGAGGCCACCGAGGTGGGCATAACCCACCTAGGCGCGCCTGGGCCCCCAGGCGCGCCCTGGTGGGTTGTGCCCCCCCTCGGGGCACCCCTCTAGTATTTCTTTGGCCCATATTGTGTCTTCTGGTCCAGAAAAAATCCACAAAAAGTTTTGATGCATCTGGACTCCGTTTGGTATTGATTTCCCGCGATGTAAAAAATAAGCAGAAAACAATAACTAGCACTGGGCACTATGTCAATAGGTTAGTACAAAACAATATATAAGATGATTATGAAATGATTGTAAAACATCCAAGAATGATAATATAGCAACATGAAACAATCAAAAATTATAGATACGTCGGAGACGTATCAGTATTCATAAAAGATTTAACACAATCAAATTCAAGCTTAATACCTGACTCTTTACCTTCGCCGAGTTCCCAATCTTTAGAGTTGCGTTTAATTCTTTCTAAAAGATCACACCTGAGTTCAATATTCTTCTTCATAAAAGAACCAGTACAAGAAGTATCGAGCATGGATTGATCATCACGGGAAAGCCGAGCATAAAAAATCTGAATGATAATTTCTCTAGAGAGCTCATGATTGGGGGCATGAATATAACATTGACTTAAGCCTCCCCCAAGCTAGAGCGATACTTTCTCCTTCACAAGGCCAAAAATTATATATATAATTCCGATCACGATGAACTAGAAGCATAGGATAATTTTTTTTTGGTAAAATCCAATTTCAATCGATTCCAGTTCCAAGATCCAATATCATCACATAGTCTATACCATGTCAATGCTTTTAACTTCAAAGATAAAGGGGAAACCTTCTTCTTAGCTTCATCTCCGGATAAACCTGCAAGCTTAAATATGTTGGGGAACGTAGTAATTTCAAAAAAATTCCTACGTACACGCAAGATCATGGTGATGGCATAGCAACGAGAGGGGAGAGTGTTCATCCACGTACCCTCGTAGACCGTAAGCGGAAGCGTTAGCACAACGCGGTTGATGTAGTCGTACGTCTTCACGATCCGACCGATCCAAGCACCGAACGTACGGAGCCTCCGAGTTCAGCACACGTTCAGCTCGATGAAGATCTCCGGCCCTCCGATCCAGCAAAGGCTCCGGAGATGAGTTCCGTCAGCACGACAGCGTGGTGACGATGATGATGCTCTACCGGCGCAGGGCTTCGCCTAAACTCCGCGACGATATGACCGAGGTGGAATATGGTGGAAGGGGGCACCGCACACGGCTAAGGAACGATCCGTAGATCAACTTGTGTGTCTATGGGGTGCCCCCTGCCCCCGTATATAAAGGAGCCAAGGGGGAGGAGGCCGCCGGCCTAAGGGGGCGCGCCAAGGGGGGAGTCCTACTCCCACCGGGAGTAGGACTCCTTGGAGTAGGAGAGAAGGGGGAAGGAGGAGGAGGAGGGGAAGGAAAGGGGGGCGCCGCCCCCCTTCCCTTGTCCTATTCGGACTAGGAGGGGGAGGGGCGCGCGGACCCCTCCTTGCTCCTTCCTCTTCTCCCTCTTGGCCCATGTAGGCCCATTAATCCCCCGGGGGGTTCCGGTAACCTCCCGGTACTCCGGTAAAATGCCGATTTCACCCGGAACCATTCCGATGTCCAAACATAGGCTTCCAATATATCAATATTTATGTCTCGACCATTCCGAGACTCCCCGTCATGTCCGTGATCACATCCGGACTCAACAAACTTCGTACATCAAAACTTATAAACTCATAATAAAACTGTCATCGAAACGTTAAGCGTGCGGACCCTACGGGTTCGAGAACTATGTAGACATGACCTAAAACCATTCTCGGTCAATAACCAATAGCGGGACCTGGATGCCCATATTGGTTCCTACATATTCTATGAAGATCTTTACCGGTCAAACCGCATAACAACATACGTTGTTCCCTTTGTCATCGGTATGTTACTTGCCTAAGATTTGATCATCGGTATCCAATACCTAGTTCAATCTCGTTACTGGCAAGTCCCTTTACTCGTTCCATAATACATCATCTCATAACTAACTCATTAGTTACATGCTTGCAAGGCTTAGGTGATGAGTATCACCGAGAGGGCCCAGAGATACCTCTCCGACAATCGGAGTGACAAATCCTAATCTTGAATTATGCCAACTCAACATGTACCTTCGGAAACACCTGTAGAGAACCTTTATAATCACCCAGTTACGTTGTGACCTTTGGTAGCACACAAAGTGTTCTTCCGGTATACGGGAGTTGCACAACCTCATAGTTGCAGGAACCTTGTATAAGTCATGAAGAAAGCAATAGCAGTATACTAAACGATCAAGTGCTAGGCTAACGGAATGGGTCATGTCAATCACATCATTCTCCTAATGATGTGATCCCATTAATCAAATGACAACACATGTCTATGGTCAGGAAACATAACCATCTTTGATTAATGAGCTAGTCAAGTAGAGGCATACTAGTGACTTTAGTTTTGTCTATGTATTCACACATGTATCATGTTTCCGGTTAATACAATTCTAGCATGAATAATAAACATTTATCATGATATGAGGAAATAAATAATAACTTTATTATTGCCTCTAGGGCATATTTCCTTCAGTCTCCCACTTGCACTAGAGTCGATAATCTAGATTACATAGTAATGATTCTAACACCCATGGAGTCTTGGTGCTGATCATGTTTTGCTCGTGAGAGAGGCTTAGTCAACGGGTCTGCAACATTCAGATCCGTATGTATCTTGCAAATCTCTATGTCTCCCACTTGGACTTGGTCCCGAATGGAATTGAAGCGTCTCTTGATGTGCTTGGTCCTCTTGTGAAATCTGGATTCCTTTGCCAAGGCAATTGCACCAAGATTGTCACGAAGATCTTCATTGGTCCCGATGCACTAGGTATGACACCTAGATCGGAAATAAACTCCTTCATCCGACTCCTTCATTCGCTGCTTGAAGCAGCTATGTACTCGCTTCACATGTAGATCCCGCCATGACGCTTTGTTTAGAACTGCACCAACTTACAGCTCCACCGCTTAATAAAAACACGATCCGGTTTGTGATTTAGAATCGTCCGGATCGATGTCAAAGCTTGCATCGACGTAACCATTTACGACTAGCTCTTTGTCACCTCCATATACGAGAAACATATCCTTAGTCCTTTTCGTATTTCAGATGTTCTTGACCGCTGTCCATGATCCACTCTGGATTACTTTGGTACCTTCCCGCCAAACTTATTGCTAAGCATACGTCAGTCTGGTACACAAGATTGCATACATGATAGAGCCTATGGCTGAAGCATAGGAACATTTTTCATTTTCTCTATCTTTTGTCTGTGGTCGGGCATTGAGTTTGACTCAACTTCACACCTTGTAGCACAGCAAGAATCCTTTCTTTGCTCGATCCATTTTGAACTTTTTCAAAATTTTGTCAAGGTATGTGCTTTGTGAAAGTCCTATTAAGCGTCTTGATCTATCTCTATAGATCTTGATGCCCAATATGTAAGCAGCTTCACCGAGGTCTTTCATTGAAAAACTTTTATTAAAGTATCCCTTTATGCTATCCAGAAATTCTATATCATTTCCAATTAATAATATGTCATCGACATATAAAACTAGAAATGCTACAGAGCTCCCACTCACTTTCTTGTAAATACAGGCTTCTCCAAAAGTCTGTATAAAACCATATGCTTTGATCACACTATCAAAGTGTTTATTCCAACTCCGAGATGCTTGCACCAGTCCATAAATGGAACGTTGGAGCTTACATACTTTGTTAGTACCTTTTGGATCAACAAAACCTTCCGGTTGCATCATATACAACTCTTCTTCTAGAAGTCCATTCAAGAATGCAGTCTTGACATCCATTTGCCAAATTTCATAATCATGAAATGCAGCAATAGCTAACATGATTCGGACAGACTTGCGGGTGAGAAAGTCTCATCGTAGTCAACCCCTTGAACTTGTCGAAAACCTTTCGCAACAAGTCGATCTTTATAGACAGTTACATTACCATCAGCGTCAGTCTTCTTTTTAAAGATCCATTTATTCTCAATGGCTTGCCGATCATCGGGCAGGTCAACCAAAGTCCATACTTTGTTTTCATACATGGATCCCATCTCAGATTTCATGGCCTCTAGCCATTTTGCGGAATCTGGGCTCATCATCGCTTCCTCATAGTTCGTAGGTTCATCATGGTCAAGTAACATGACTTCCAAAATAGGATTACCGTACCACTCTGGTGCGGATCTCACTCTGGTAGACCTACGAGGTTCAGCAGAAACTTGATCTGAAGTTTCATGATCAATATCATTAGCTTCCTCACTAATTGGTGTAGTCGTCACAGGAACCGGTTCTCGTGATGAACTACTTTCCAATAAGGGAGTAGATACAGATATCTCATCAAGTTCTACTTTCCTCCCACTCACTTCTTTCGAGAGAAACTCCTTCTCTAGAAAGGATCCATTCTTCGCAACGAATGTCTTGCCTTCGGATCTGTGATAGAAGGTGTATCCAACAGTCTCTTTTGGATATCCTATGAAGACACATTTCTCCGATTTGGGTTCGAGCTTATCTGGTTGAAGTTTCTTCACATAAGCATCGCAGCCCCAAATTTTAAGAAACGACAACTTTGGTTTCTTGCCAAACCACAGTTCATAAGGCGTCGTCTCAACGGATTTTGATGGTGCCCTATTTAACGTGAATGCGGCCGTCTCTAAAGCATAACCCCAAAACGATAGCGATAAATCGGTAAGAGACATCATATATCGCACCATATCAAGTAAAGTACGATTACGACGTTCGGACACACCATTTCGTTGTGGTGTTCCGGGTGGTGTGAGTTGCGAAACTATTCCGCATCGTTTCAAATGTAAACCAAACTCGTAACTCAAATATTCTCCTCCACGATCAGATCGTAGAAACTTTATTTTCTTGTTACGATGATTTTCCACTCCACTCTGAAATTCTTTGAACTTTTCAAATGTTTCAGACTTGTGCTTCATTAAGTAGATATACCCATATCTGCTCAAATCATCTGTGAAGGTGAGAAAATAACGATATCCGCCACGAGCCTCAACATTCATCGGACCACATACATCTGTATGTATGATTTCCAACAAATTTGTTGCTCTCTCCATAGTTCCGGAGAACGGTGTTTTAGTCATCTTGCCCATGAGGTACGGTTCGCAAGTACCAAGTGATTCATAATCAAGTGATTCCAGAAGTCCATCAGTATGGAATTTCTTCATGCGTTTTACACCAATATGACCTAAACGGCAGTACCACAAATAAGTTGCACTATCATTATCAACTCTGCATCTTTTGGCCTCAACATTATGAATATGTGTATCACTATTATCGAGATTCAATAAAAACAGACCACTCTTCAAGGGTGCATGACCATAAAAGATATTACTCATATAAATAGAACAACCATTATTCTCTGATTTAAATGAATAACCATCTCGCATTAAACAAGATCCAGATATAATGTTCATGCTCAACGCTGGCACCAAATAACAATTATTTAGGTCTAAAACTAATCCCGAAGGTAGATGTAGAGGTAGCGTGCCGACCGCGATCACATCGACTTTGGAACCGCTTCCCACGTGCATCATCACCTCGTCCCTGGCGCTGCTCGCTTATTCCGTAGTCCTGCTTCGAGTTGCAAATATTAGCAATGTAACCAATATCAAATACCAGTGTGCTACTACGAGCTCTAGTTAGGTACACATCAATAACATGTATATCACATATACCTTTGCTCACTTTGCCATCCTTCTTATCCGCCAAATACTTGGGGCAGTTCCGCTTCAAAGTCCATCCGCTTGCGGTAGAAGCACTCAGTTTCAGGCTTAGGTCCAGACTTGGGTTTCTTCTCTTGAGCAGCAACTTGCTTGCTGTTCTTCTTGAAGTTCCCCCTCTTCTTCCCTTTGCCCTTCTTCTTAAAACTAGTGGTCTTGTTGACCATCAACACTTGATGCTCCTTCTTGATTTCTACCTCCGCTGCTTTCAAAGATCGCGAAGAGCTCGAATAGTCTTGTTCATCCCTTGCATATTATAGTTCATCACGAAGCTCTTGTAGCTTGGTGGCGTGATTGGAGAATTCATCAATGACACTATCATCGGAAGATTAACTCCCAGTTGAATCAAGTGATTATTATACCCACACATTCGAGTATGTGTTCACCGACGTAACTATTCTCCTCCATCTTGCAGCTATAGAACTTATTGGAGACTTCATATCTCTCAATCCGGGCATTTGCTTGAAATATTAACTTCAACTCTTGGAACATCTCATATGCTCCATGACGTTCAAAACGTCGTTGAAGACCCGGTTCCAAGCCGTATGGCATGGCACATCGAACTATAGAGTAGTCATCGCTTTGCTCGCCAGACGTTCTTAACGTCGTCGGTTGCATCGGCAGCAGTTCGGCACCCAGCGGTGCTTCCAGGGGCGTAACTCTTCTGTGCAGCAGTGAGGATAATCCTTAGGTTACGGACCCAGTCCGTGTAATTGCTACCATCATCTTTCAACTTTGCTTTCTCAAGGAACGCATTAAAATTCAACGGAACAACATCACGAGCCATCTATCTACAAACAAACATAGACAAACAAGATACTATCAGGTACTAAGTTCATGATAAATTTAAGTTCAGTTAATCATATTACTTAAGAACTCCCACTTAGACAGACATCTCTCTAGTCATCTAAGTGATCACGTGATCCAAATCAACTAAACCATAACCGATCATCACGTGAGATGGAGTAGTTTTCAATGGTGAACATCACTATGTTGATCATATCTACTATATGATTCACGCCGACCTTTCGGTCTCGTGTTCCGAGGCCATATCTGCATATGCTAGGCTCGTCAAGTTTAACTGAGTATTCTGCGTGTGCAAAACTGGCTTGCACCCGTTGTAGATGGACGAGAGCTTATCACACCGATCATCACGTGGTGTCTCGGCATGACGAACTTTGGCAACGGTGCATACTCAGGGAGAACACTTCTTGATAATTTTAGTGAGAGATCATCTTAAAATGCTACCATCAATCAAAGCAAGATAAGATGCATAAAGGATAAACATCACATGCAATCAATATAAGTGATATGATATGGCCATCATCATCTTGTGCTTGTGATCTCCATCTTCGAAGCACCGTCATGATCACCATCGTCACCGGCGCGACACCTTGATCTCCATCGTAGCATCGTTGTCGTTCGCCATCTATTGCTTCTACGACTATCACTACCGCTTAGTGATAAAGTAAAGCAATTACAGTATGCGTTGCATTTCATACAATAAAGCGACAACCATATGGCTCCTGCCATTGCGATAACTTCGTTACAAAACATGATCATCTCATACAATAAAATATAGCATCGCGTCCTGACCATATCACATCACAACATGCCCTGCAAAAACAAGTTAGACGTCCTATACTTTGTTGTTGCAAATTTTACGTGGCTGCTACGGGCTTAGCAAGAACCGTTCTCACCTACGCATCAAAACCACAACGATAGTTGGTCAAATAGACTCCGTTTTAACCTTCGCAAGGACCGGGCGTAGCTACACTCGGTTCAACTAAAGTGAGAGAGACAGACACCCGCCAGCCATCTTTAAGCACGAGTGCTCGTAACAGTGAAACCAGTCTCGCGTAAGCGTACGCGTAATGTCGGTCCGGGCCGCTTCATCTCACAATACCGCCGAACCAAAGTATGACTTGCTGGTAGGCAGTATGACTTATATCATCCACAACTCACTTGTGTTCTACTCGTGCATATAACATCAACGCATAAATCCTAGGCTCTGATACCACTGTTGGGGAACGTAGTAATTTCAAAAAAACCTACATACACGCAAGATCATGGTGATGGCATAGCAACGAGAGGGGAGAGTGTTAGCCCGTACGCACGTGAGACCGTAAGCGAAGCGTTAGCACAACGCGGTTGATGTAGTCGTACGTCTTCACGATCCGACCGATCCAAGCACCGAACGTACGGAGCCTCCGAGTTCAGCACACGTTCAGCTCGATGACGATCTCCGGCCCTCCGATCCAGCAAAGGCTCCGGAGATGAGTTCCGTCGGACGACGGCGCGTTGGACGATGATGATGTTCTACGGCGCAGGCTTCGCCTAAACTCCGCAACGATATGACCGAGGTGGAATATAGTGGAAGGGGCACCGCCACGGCTAAGGAACGATCCGTAGATCAACTTGTGTGTCTATGGGGTGCCCCCGCCCCGTATATAAAGGAGCCAGGGGAGGAGGCCACCGCCTAAGGGGCGCGCCAAGGGGGAGTCCTACTCCCACCGGGAGTAGGACTCCCTTTCCAAGTTGGAGTAGGAGAGAAGGGAAGAGGAGGAGGAAGGAAGGGGGGGCGCCGCCTTCCCTTGTCCTATTCGGACTAGGAGGGGAGGCGCGCCCTCTCCTTGCTCCTTCCTCTTCTCCCTCTTGGCCCATGTAGGCCCATTAATCCCCGGGGTTCCGTAACCTCCTGGTACTCCCAGAAATGCCGATTTCACCCGGAACCATTCCGATGTCCAAACATAGGCTTCCAATATATCAATCTTTATGTCTCGACCATTCCGAGACTCCTCGTCATGTCCGTGATCACATCCGGACTCCAAACAAACTTCGTACATCAAAACTTATAAACTCATAATAAAACTGTCATCGAGGCGTTAGCGTGCGGACCCTACGGGTTCGAGAACTATGTAGACATGACCTAAAACCATTCTCGGTCGATAACCAATAGCGGGACCTGGATGCCCATATTGGTTCCTACATATTCTACGAAGATCTTTATCGGTCAAACCGCATAACAACATACGTTGTTCCCTTTGTCATCGGTATGTTACTTGCCCGAGATTTGATCGTCGGTATCCAATACCTAGTTCAATCTCATTACTGGCAAGTCTTTACTCGTTCCGTAATACATCATCTCATAACTAACTCATTAGTTACATGCTTGCAAGGCTTAGGTGATGAGTATTACCGAGAGGGCCCAGAGATACCTCTTCGACAATCGGAGTGACAAATCCTAATCTCGAATTATGCCAACTCAACATGTACCTTCGGAAACACCTGTAGAGCACCTTTATAATCACCCAGTTACGTTGTGACGTCTGGTAGCACACAAAGTGTTCTTCCGGTATACGGGAGTTGCACAACCTCATAGTTGCAGGAACTTTGTATAAGTCATGAAGAAAGCAATAGCAGTATACTAAACGATCAAGTGCTAGGCTAACGGAATGGGTCATGTCAATCACATCATTCTCCTAATGATGTGATCCCATTAATCAAATGACAACACATGTCTATGGTCAGGAAACATAACCATCTTTGATTAATGAGCTAGTCAAGTAGAGGCATACTAGTGACTTTAGTTTTGTCTATGTATTCACACATGTATCATGTTTCCGGTTAATACAATTCTAGCATGAATAATGAACATTTATCATGATATGAGGAAATAAATAATAACTTTATTATTGCCTCTAGGGCATATTTCCTTCAAAATAATCCACAAATTTCATGCACATATATCAAATGCATATCAGGATGTTCAGTTCCATCTCCTGCATAAGGATTAGCTAGCAGTTGTTCTATCATACCCGAAGGAATTTCATAACCAATATTTTCAGTAGGTGCAGTAGGTTGAGGGCAATTAATTGTGCTTCCTGTCGAGGTGAATATACCCCGAACAAACCCCTCAAAGGATGATTCTCCATAGTAACAAGTGACAATAAATTTCATCACATAGTAATATTTTTTTCTTTATCAAGAGCGCTTCACTCCTCGGCAACGGCGCCAGAAAAGAGCCTTGATGACCCACAGGTATAGGGGATCAATCGTAGTCCTTTTGATAAGTAAGAGTGACGAACCCAATGAGGAGCAGAAGGAAATGACAAATGGTTTCAGCAAGGTATTTTCTGCAAGCACTAAAATAGTCGGTAACAAGTAGTTTTATAGTACGATAATTTGTAATGAGCAAGTAACGGTAACGGTAAATAAAGTGCAGCAAGGTAACCCGATCCTTTTGTGACAAAGCACATGCCAAAATGGTCTCTTATGATAAGCAAAGCGTTCTTGAGGGTTCACGGGAATTTCACCATATCACTTTCATCATGTTGGTTTGATTCGTGTTCGCTACTTTGATAATGTGATATGTGGGTGGAACGGTGCTTAGGTGTGGTTCTTACTTGAACAAACCTGCTACTTATGATTAACCCCTCGCAAGCATCTGCAACTACGAGAAAAGTATTAAGATAAAATCTAACCATAGCATTAAACTTTTGGATCCAAATCGGTCCCTTACGAAGTAGCGCATAAACTATGGTTTAATGATAATGACCGAACCTCGTGGTGAGATCCGATCTATTGTTGCGGCCCGATCTTTCACGACACTCCACCACGAATAGCAGCAACCTCTCGCCCGCGCATGCAATGTAGACGAATTAGAGGGTTTGAACCTTGCAGCTCAGCACGAGAAAATCAATCTCGACGACGGTACTCACGCACAAAACAATTTCCTTGCAGAGAAATCGCAACACAAAGGTTTTCTAAAGCTTCCTCCAAAACTTAGGGATTTTTAGACAGCTTCCCCCAAAACTCGATACGGGTATTTACCCTAAAAACACATCGTGTCTATTCATAAAAAAATATCACTTTTCCTATTACATCCACGCACCCTTGCTTTAAATAACAACTTGAACCTATCCTAAACCCCTCACGCACGCACGCAACTTTGGAAAGAAAACAAACTAGCATAAAATATAAGAGTCCAATCCTTTTACATCTTAGATTGGATTTTCTACCTAGCTTAAACTTGTACGCCATCTTTCTTTCTGGCGGGCCCCATCCTATTTTCTGTAGAGATAAAAAACTCCAAGCATCAAGTCTCCTAGCCGTATCTATCTTGTAAGCCTTCTTGCATGGCAGGAACAAATATAATATGCGCCGCCTTGCTGTGTATTTGCAGTTACCAAACATATGTGATCTCTTTCTTATCTTGCACGTCCAAGAAAAGACCTTCCATGCAAGAACGCATGCATCACCTTGCTTCATACTACTCCATCGTGTCAACTCCATGCTTGCTCCCCTAGTCAGCCCTCATGTAGTTTCATGATCAACAACAGTTAGATCTTTATTTTGAACAATATCAGTAGAATATTTGACCATACGTGTAGACTTTGTTTTGTCAGTAGCGACCATCATAGATAAATTACACACGGTCATATCATCCTCTCCCCCTTGCAACGAAACCGTCCTCGGTTTCAAGTCAATCTCTTCGACAATATTTTTATTTGCAAACTGTTACGGTGTGTTTGGAATGAAGGAAATATGCCCTAGAGGCAATAATAAAGTTATTGTTTATTTCCTTAATTCATGATAAATGTTTATTATTCATGCTAGAATTGTATTAACCGGAAACTCAGTACATGCGTGAATACATAGACAAAACATATAGTTCCTAGTATGCCTCTACTTGACTAGCTCGTTAATCAAAGATGGTTAAGTTTCCTAACCATAGACATGTGTTGTCATTTGATAAACGGGATCACATCATTAGAAGAATGATGTGATGGACAAGACCCATTCGTTAGCTTAGCATTATGATCGTTCAGTTTATTGCTATTGCTTTCTTCATGTCAGATACATATTCCTTCGACTATGAGATTATGCAACTCCTGGATACGAGGAATGCCTTGTGTGCTATCAAACATCACAACTTAACTGGGTGATTATAAAGATGCTCTACACGTATCTCCAAAGGTGTTTGTTGGGTTGGCATAGATCGAGATTAGGATTTGTCACTCCGAGTATCGGAGAGGTATCTCTGGGCCCTCTCGGTAATACACATCATAAGAAGCCTTGCGAGCAAAGTGACTGATGAGTTAGTTGCAGGATGATGTATTACAGAACGAGTAAAGAGACTTGTCGGTAATGAGATTGAACTAAGTATGAAGATACCGACGATCGAATCTCGGGCAAGTAACATACCGATGACAAAGGGAATAACGTATGTTGTCACAACGGTTCGACCGATAAAGATCTTCATAGAATATGTGGGAGCCAATATGAGCATCCAGGTTCCGCTATTGGTTATTGACCGGAGAGGTGTTGGGGAACGTAGTAATTTCAAAAAATTCCTACGCACACGCAAGATCATGGTGATTCATAGCAACGAGAGAGGAGAGTGTTGTCCACGTACCCTCGTAGACCGAAAGCGGAAGCGTTTAGAACAACGCGGTTGATGTAGTCGTACGTCTTCACGGCCCGACCGATCAAGCACCGAAACTACGGCACCTCCGAGTTCTAGCACACGTTCAGCTCGATGGCGATCCACGGACTCGATCTAGCGAATGTCGGGAAGAGTTCCACGACCGCGACGGCGTGGTGGACGATCTTGATGTTCTACCGTCGCAGGGCTTCGCCTAAGCACCGCTACAATATTATCGAGGAGGACTATGGTGGAGGGGGGCACCGCACACGGCTAAGAGATCAAGAGATCAATTGTTGTTGTGTCTAGAGGTGCCCCCCTACCCCCGTATATAAAGGAGTGGAGGAGGGTGAGAGGGCCAGCATCTATGGCGCGCCCTGGAGGAGTCCTACTCCCACCGGGAGTAGGATTCCTCCCCTTCCATGTAGTAGGAGTAGGAGACAAGGAAGGGGGAGAGGGAAGAGAAGGAAGGAGGGGGCGCAGCCCCTCCCCCTAGTCCAATTCGCTTGGGGGGGTGCGGCCTGCCCTAGGCAGCCCCTCTCTCTTTCCCGTATGGCCCAATAAGGCCCAATACTTCTCCCCCGTATTCCCGTAACTCCCTGGTACTCCGAAAAATACCCGAACCACTTAGAACCTTTCCGATGTCCAAATATAGTCGTACAATATATCGATCTTTACGTCTCGACCATTTTGATACTCCTCGTCATGTCCCCGATCTCATCCGGGACTCCGAACTCCTTCGGTACATCAAAACTCATAAACTCATAATAAAACTATCATCGAAACCTTAAGTGTGCGGACCCTACAGGTTCGAGAACTATGTAGACATGACCGAAACACGTTTCCGGTCAATAACCAATAGCGGAACCTGGATGCTCATATTGGCTCCTACATATTCTACGAAGATCTTTATCGGTCAAACCGCATAACAACATACGTTGTTCCCTTTGTCATCGGTATGTTACTTGCCCGAGATTCGATCGTCGGTATCTCAATACCTAGTTCAATCTCATTACCGGCAAGTCTCTTTACTCATTATGTAATGCATCATTCCGTAACTAACTCATTAGCTACATTGCTTGCAAGGCTTATAGTGATGTGCATTACCGAGAGGGCCCAGAGATACCTCTCCGACAGTCGGAGTAACAAACCCTAATCTCGAAATACGCCAACTCAACATGTACCTTTGGAGACACCTGTAGAGCTCATTTATAATCACCCTGTTACGTTGTGACGTTTGGTAGCACATAAAGTGTTCCTTCGGTAAATGGGAGTTGCATAATCTCATAGTTATAGGAACTTGTATAAGTCATGAAGAAAGCAATAGCAACATACTAAATGATCAAGTGCTAAGCTAACGGAATAGGTCAAGTCAATGACATCATTCTCCTAATGATGTGATCCCGTTAATCAACTGACAACACATGTCTATGGTTTAGGAAACATAACCATCTTTGATTAATGAGCTAGTCAAGTAGAGGCATACTAGTGACATTAAGTTTGTTTATGTATTCACACATGTATCATGTTTCCGGTTAATACAATTCCAGCATGAATAATAAACATTCATCATGATATGAGGAAATAAATAATACTTTAGTATTGCCTCTAGGGCATATTTCCTTCAAGAGGTGTCTTTGTCATGTCTACATAGTTCTCGAACCCGTAGGGTCCGCAACATTCAATGACGATATTGTATTATATGAGTTATGTGATTTGGTGACCGAATGTTGTTCGGACTCCCGGATGAGATCACGGACCTTACAAGGAGTCTCGAAATGGTCGTGAGGTAAATATTGAAATATAGGATGATAGTATTCGGACAACGGAAGTGTTCCTGAGGGTATCGAGTACGTATCGGGTCATCGGAAGGGGTTCCGGGCACCTCCGGCAAAAGATATGGGCCTATTGGGCCAAGAGGGGAAACACACCAGCCACCAGGGGCTGGTGCGCCCCCATATGGGCCGAACCAGGAGGAGAAGGAAAGAGGGGAAGGGAAAAGGAAAGGGAGGGGGGATTCGGCCTCCCCCTTCCTTCCCTCCTCCCTCCTCTTTCCTTCCTCCCCGGCAAATAAGGAAAGGGGGCTGAATTGGGGAGAGACCCCAAGTAGGATTCCGCCTTGATGTCTACTACACAACCTTCTTCTTGTAGACGTTGTTGGGCCTGCAAGTGCACAGGTTTGTAGGACAGTAGCAAATTTCCCTCAAGTGGATGACCTAAGGTTTATCAATCCGTAGGAGGCGTAGGATGAAGATGGTCTCTCTCAAGCAACCCTGCAACCAAATAACAAAAAGTCTCTTGTGTCCCCAACACACCCAATACAATGGTAAATTGTATAGGTGCACTAGTTCGGTGAAGAGATGAAAATACAAGTGCAAAATAGATAGTAGATAAAGGTTTTTGTAATCTGAAATAATAAAAATAGGAAGGTAACAAGTGATAAACGTGAGCGTAAACAATATTGCAATGATAGGAAACAAGGCCTAGGGTTCATACTTTCACTAGTGTAAGTTCTCTCAACAATAATAACATAGATAGAACATATGACAAGCCCTCAACATGCAACAAAGAGTCACTCCAAAGCCACTAATAGCGGAGAACAAACGTAGAGATTATGGTCGGGTACGAAACCACCACAAAGCTATTCTTTCGGATCGATCTATAAAAGAGTTCCTACTAGAATAACACCTTAAGATACAAATCAACCAAAACCCTAATGTCACCTAGATACTCCATTGTCACCTCAAGTATCCGTGGGCATGATTATACGATATGCATCACACAATCTCAGATTCATCCAACCAACATAAAAGACTCAATCCAATAAGATAACTTCAAAAGGGGAAACTCAGTTCATCACAAGAGAGTAGAGGGGGAGAAACATCATAAGATCCAACTACAATAGCAAAGCTAGGGATACATCAAGATCGTGCCATAGATGGAACACAAGAGAGAACACGAGAGAGAGAGAGAGATCAAACACATAGCTACTGGTACATACCCTCAGCCCCGAGGGTGAATGTCGGTGTCAAAACCGGCGGATCTTGGGTAGGGGGTCCCGAACTGTGCGTCTAGGCGGATGGTAACAGGAGACAAGGGACACGATGTTTTTACCCAGGTTCGGGCCCTCTCGATGGAGGTAAAACCCTACTCCTGCTTGATTGATATTGATGATATGGGTAGTACAAGAGTGGATCTACCACGAGATCAAGGAGGCTAAACCCTAGAAGCTAGCCTATGGTATGATTGTTGTAATGGTTGTTCGTCCTACGGACTAAAACCCTCCGGTTTATATAGACACCGAAGAGGGCTAGGGTTACACAGAGTCGGTTACAATGGTAGGAGATCTACATATCCGTATCGCCAAGCTTGCCTTCCCCGCCAAGGAAAGTCCCATCCGGACACGGGATGAAGTCTTCAATCTTGTATCTTCATAGTCTTGGAGTCCGGCTGACGATGATAGTCCGGCTATCCGGACACCCCCTAGTCCAGGACTCCCTCAGTAGCCCCTGAACCAGGCTTCAATGACGATGAGTCCGGCGTGCATATTGTTCGGCATTGCAAGGCGGGTTCCTCCTCCGAATAATTCATAGAAGATTGTGAACACAAGGATAGTGTCCGGCTCTGCAAAATAAATTCCACATTTCACCATAGAGAGAATAATATGTACACAAGTTCAATCTGCTGACGTATTTTGTGGCATGACGTCACGCCACTACCAAGCCTTTACTTGAATGGTTTTTTATTATACCACCTCGGCGCGTTTAGCGAAGCGGTTTTCTTGGCACGTCTTGTCGAAGCAGAGATCGTGTTCCCCTTATTCCGGGATTCACATCAATACGGACGTGGGTAACCCAACCACGCCATTGATGGTGGCGCTTGGGAGATAAGCGAGTTTTACCAGGCTGGTGGGGATGCATAGTCTTCGTCCGCCCATATATAAGGGGATAAGGATCCACCTTTTTACCTATGCCTTCTTCCTCCTTTGCTTATCCATCTCTGCGCACTCGAGCTCCAGCGCCCAAGTCCGCACATCTTGTCTCGACCTTCTCCAGCCATGTCCGGAGCGGGAGGCAAGTGGTTGGCCTCCTCCGTTACGGAGGGGCACATTGAAAAGCTCGCGGCGCCAGATACCTTTCCAGCGACATCGCGCACCGGCTGCCCGACGAGGGGCAGCTCATCCCCACCCCCAGGCCCCATGAGAGGGTCGTATTCCTTCCCCACTTCCTCCGCGGACTGGGCTTCCCACTTCATCCCTTCGTCCGGGGGCTCATGTACTACTACGGCCTGGACTTCCACGATCTGGCGCCAAACTATCCTCAACATCTCAGCGTTTATCGTCGTGTGCGAGGCGTTCCTCTGCATCCGGCCCCACTTCGGCTTGTGGCAAAAGACGTTCAATGTCAAGCCGAAGGTAGTGAAGGGCGTCCAAGCGGAGTGCGGAGGCGCCATGGTGGGCAAAATGCCCAACGTCACCTGGCTCGAGGGGGCCTTCGTGGAGTCCGTCAAGGGGTGGCAATCGGGGTGGTTCTACATCACCGAGCCACGTGACCCTAAATGGGCAGCGGCCCCCGAGTTCAGATCTGGTATCCCCATGCAGCTCACCTCCTGGAAAGAGAAGGGCTTGCTATGGGGCAGTTCGGAGGAGCTGACAGGACTCTAGTCCTGTCTCCGGACCTTGGTGAACAAGAAGCTTAGGCTTGTCAATGTGATCCAGGTCATGCTCGTCCGCCGGATTCTCCCCTGCCAACAGCGGGCCTTCAATTTGTGGGAGTTCGATCCGGCACAGCACGGACCTGGCGGGCTCTTCGACCTGACGTCTGAAGCTGCACGGAGGTGCTGTTCAAGGGCGAGAAGCCCCCGCATCCGCGACGGAAGACCGCGGATTCAGCACCAAGCGCCCGGCCGGCGAGGTAAGCTTTGTTATCCTCTATGGGACACTTATTTTCTTTCATAGTTTGACTCTATGTGGGATTTAAAACTCCCAATGCCTTTAACAGGACTGGCAGAGGACGTCCGGACAGGTAGACTATCCGGCTCCCCTTCCCGAAGACCCAGCGGACGCCCGTTTAACGAGGCTGCTAGTGCCGACACTTTATGTGGTGCCGGAGAAGAAGGCCAAGAAAAAGGCCACGGGAACTCGAAGGAGTTCCCGGCGCCAGGTGGTATCGGACTCATCGTCCGATGGCTTCGAGGCGGACTCCTCCCCCGAAGATGAGGAGGAGAAAGAGGACTCTCCCCAGGAGGGGGGAGAGAGGAAGAGGAAGGCTTCCCCAACAGGGGAGGCCGAAGGGTCCAAGAGGGAGAGGACCCTTCCTCCGGACAGCTCCGCCAACGCCAACGTCGGCGACGAAGGGTGGCCCTCAAGGGCCAAGCCTCCGGCAAGATCGTAAGTATCCGGATTCCTGAATGATTTATCTCCTTCGTGCCACATGTTGTCCTTCTAATACCGCACACTACCTGCAGTCCGGCCGAGGATGATCTTCCCGCTTCATCGAGCGGGTCCTTGGCTCCGTCGGACGTGGATTCCATTCCGACCGCCTCCACCCCTCGTGATGCTGACGACGCCGAGGTGGGATCCCAGGAGGGGACCCATCAGGAGGAGGCTCGGGAGGTGCCGCAAGGCAGCCTCCGGACTTTCTTGCGCGGACTCCATGCGGAACCCGCAGTGGTTCCGAGTCCGGCAGCGCCCCTTCGTAAGAAGGGCAAGACCATGGCGCCGCCGCCTCTGTCCAACCGGGGCGCCGGATAACTTGTTGGGGCGCAGCGGTGCTTCCATCGAGGAAGAACACCGCACTATCATGAGTGCGGTGATTGAAGGTTCACTTCGCCAAGAGCAGGCTGACGAAGCTCGCAGCAGCCTTCTAACAGGCTTTGAGGTAAGAAGTTTTAAAATATGTAATGTAATACCGCATAGACAGTAGCCCTCGATGCTCGGTTCGGTGTTGGAAAGAAAAACGGACCGAGGATCTATAAAAGATATACGCAGGAGTGCTAAAAATTATGTCAATATGGGTTTGCAGGCTACGCTGCTGACCTCTGCCGCACTGACTGCGGAGGTCGGTGATTTGAAGCAGGACCTCGAGCGGTCCGAGCATGAGCTCGGCCTTGCCAAGAAGCAGCTCGAGGAAAAAGAAGGTGAGTAACACCGCATTAAATTTGTACCTTACAGAAAAGGATTTTGGTTGCAATAGAATAACAAGGATAACGTGGGTACTGCAGGGGCCACAAACGAGGTGGCGACCCTGAAGGAGGACGTGTCCGCGACGAACGCATAATCGCGCCGCGAACGAGTGGAAGCGAGAGAAGCGGGAGGCGGGTGGCGGAGGTGCGGCAAGAGCTCCGTGCTCTCATGGAAAAGCATGAGAGTTTGGAGCGCGACTCGAAGACTCGAGAGTCTGAGCTTGCCTCGGCTCTTGAAAGTGCCAAAGCCGCTAAGGCCGAGGCCCATAAGGCCCTCCAGGAGATTGAGGCAGTGAAGAAGATCGCGGCGGGTAAGGCATTTTTCATGCAAAGCAAGCATGTGAATGTAAATTACCTGTTACTTACCCGAATTCGAAGCTCTCCAGGGGCGTTTGCAGATCTACCTCGTAGTGTGTCCGATGCCGCCGCATTCTACCGGGCCGAGGAGGGGAGCTCAACGGAGAAGGTCTTTTGGTCTCGAGATCTTTGAGGCGGACATCCGTGCCCTTAGCGACCAGGTGAAGCAGGTGGTCGAGCTCGACAAGGTAGCCGAGCAGGCCATGAAGGGCCTCATAGTCCGGCTGTGGCCTGAAGAGGCCATGCCTGGGAGCTACTTCGATCTCGTGCGGCGGCTGGTGGATGCGTGCCCCTAGGTGGAAGTCATTAAGCGCTCCGCTTTGCATTGAAGGTGCCGTCGGGCCCTTGGCCGCATAAAGGTGCACTTGGGCAGGCTGGATCTTTGAAAGCTTATCACGGATCGCCGCCAATGGGCAAGGAGTATCGTCGCCCCAAAATGTACTATAAGAGTGTCTGAAGGGTGCCCGCAAGATTGCGGATGAGTGCCCCAAAGATGTAATTTTGAGTAGACTCGCAATGTGTTATCTGTCTTATTGAAAACTTTGTTCATATGCGCTAAGAAACACTTATTAATTTAAAATATTACCTTCTGTGCGGCCGTTTATCAAATTTGAGAGATGGCAAGTCGTTGGCTTCAGCCCCCATGCCACGAGTGCTCGGGTGTTCGGGATAAACTTGAGCGCTCTTGTTCCCATTTTTGGGTCCATCTAGGGAGGCGCTCAACACAACGAACAAGGCAACCGGACTTATAATGCTTGAACACTCTCACTTAGCCATAGAATTCTATAATTTTAAATTTAAAATGAAGCCCCTAGTGTTTGGAAGACCGAATTCGGGGCTGTAGGATCGAAAGTATGTCTAGAGGGGGGGTGATTAGACTACTTGACAATATAAAAATTCAGCCTTTTGATAAAGACAAGTTTTTGGCAGATTCACAGTTATGATCAAGTCAAGCATCACCCTACACATGCAATTCTAGAGTATAGGCAGCGGAAAGTAAATTGCACATGTAGTAAAGAGAGGTGGAGAAGAGCAAACGCAATTTGGAGACACAGAGATTTTTCTCGTGGTTCCGATAGGTGGTGCTATCGTCAATCCACGTTGATGGAGACTTCAACCCACGGAGGTAGCAGCTGCGAGAGTCCACGGAGGCTCCACCCACGAAGGGTCCACGAAGAAGCAACCTTGTCTATGCCATCATGGCCTCGCCCACGGAGGCTAGCCTTACTCGGGGTAGATCTTCACAAGTAGGCGATCTCCTTGCCCTTACAAACTTCTTGGTTCAACTCCACATCTCGTGGAGGCTCCCAAGCGACACCTAACCAATCTAGGAGGCACCACCCTCCAAAAGGTAATAGATGGTGTTGATGATGATGAACTCCTTGCTCTTGTGCTTCAAATGATAATCTCCCCAACACTCAACTCTCCTCACTGATTTGGCTGTGGTGGAAGAAAGGATTGAGTGGAAAGCAACTTGGGAAGGCTAGAGATCAAGCTTCATATGGTGGGAGTGGAGCAACTTGATCTCAACACAAGGGTAGGTAGTTTTCTTCTCGAAATGTAAGGTAGGAGTGGTAGTTCTTTCGATGGCTCTCTCCACGAATGAAGAGGGGGTGGAGGGTATTTATAGCCTCCACACAAAATCCAACCGTTACACACATTTGACCAATCTCGGTCGGACCGAAGTTGACAACTCGGTGAGACCGAAAGTTCAAATCATGTGAGCGTTGGGATTTTCGATGGGACCGAAAATACAATCTCGGTTAGTCCGATTCGTCCAAAGACAAGAGCTTGCCAATCTCGGTGGGACCGACTTCATCATCTCGGTGACACCGATTTGATGACGAAGGTTCTGAAGCTTGGCAACTCAAGTTTCGGTGAGACCGAGTTGAGAATCGGAAAATCCGAGATTTCTAGGGTTTGGCTTTGTGGTGAGGTGGTTCATCTCGGTGTGGTGGGTTTGGAAAATCGGTGGGACCGAGATTACTTATAAGTGTATTTGGCGGTGAGAGTTCTTGATAGTTTAGGAGATGTATCACTAAGCACTTTGAGCAACGGATCATCAACATAACCTCATCCCTTTTAATAGTATTGGCTTTCCTATGGACTCAATGTGATCTTGGATCACTAAACCAAAAATGGAGTCTTGAGCTTTTGCCAATGCTTGCCTTAGCATTTTGAGGGTCCACTTCTTGATCCTTGCCATACCCATATCAACTGAACTTTCTGAATGATTCTCAAGTAACTATTAGTTCAATGATATATATGTTGTTATTAATTACCAAAACCACCGGGGATTAGTTGCACTTTCAATCTCCCCTTTTGGTAATTGATGACAACATATAGATCAAAACTTCGACAAAGGATATAATCAATGAATAATATAAATAAGCTTTGAGAAGTATGTGATAAGCAAGAGCTCCCCTAAATTTGTGCATTATTTAAGATTTGCGTTTGAATGCAAATGCACAATCGATTAGGATCATGGGTCACTCTTCCATGTCACATACATCTTGGTGGGCGCACAAAATGATAAGAATGAATAGCATGCACCCAATCACCAAGACATGAGTAAATGGTCATACAAGATAGGAATAGCATATGATAAGCATTAAGCACACATTAAAGCATAATGCGACCAAGCACTCATTAAGGTAGCATGAAGCGTAGTATCAAACACACGGAATGTCTCGAAAATCAAAAGTATCTCAAAGAAACCGCAAATGAGCGAAAAGAGCAAAAGCGCAAAGACAAAATCACTCTCTCTCGAAGTCCTATGATCTATACAATTTCTCCCCTTTGGCAACAAGTTACCAAAAGTTCAAAAAGCATAGAGCTAAGCGTCCTTTGGGGACTCTGTTTGGCGGCTCTGTGCAGGTTGATGTTGGAGTTGAGATGGCAGCATCTGCGAAGACTTCTGGCGATGTCGTGGAGCTGGAGGAGTGGTCCTTTGGAGCTGGAGTTGGAGCAATGATGGAGCTGTGGGAGGTCTTGAGGCTGTAGTCTGGTGTCGGTCCTTTGGAATAGCAGTGATCGAGGTCTGTGGGAACCGGAGCGATCTGTTGATAAGCATCTGGACTAGGTCATCCTGCATCTCACGCATGAGCTCTTCCTTCTCCCTCTTTGCTTCCTCAATATCTGCCTCAAGCTTGTTGTGATTACTTGCACTTGATCGACTTCACATCGAGCATGGATCTTGTCTTCAACAATCCTCTCTAGGCTCTCCACGAGGCTGTACAATCTTGGCAGGCGTTGCTCAATCCTTTGGGTAGCTTCAAGTAGCTGTTCTCCAACACTCTTTGGTTTAGGCTGCTGCTGCTGCTTTGCTTCCTTCTCGACTTTGGCTTTCTTGGCAGCTTCAATCTTTGCTTGACCTTCAAGCGACGTTGGATCCTCCTCATCCATCACAACAACATTATCCTCATGCTCGAGGCTGCGGTGGTAAGTGTTCTCTATCCAACAGGAATGTGCCCGTGCCAAACTTGGCATTGATAAGCATCTGAATGTGCGGGGCAAATCCACATGACCTTTTCTGGTCATCTGCAGTCCTCTTAATAGTCTCAACTATCAAGTCCATCACCTTGAAAGGTGCCTTCTCATCAAGTATATGCAGCATGTTGATAGAGTATCCTCGATCATGCGATGATCTCGAACTTGGGCATCAAGGTATGCCTCGAGAATAGTGTTTGTGGTAGGTAGACCTGCCTAGAGATAATACTGCGAGCGAGCTTCTAGATTCCTAAATCCTTAGCTTGGAACCTCTTTGTACATATTCTTCATGGATTCATGGTTCTTCTTGGGAATACCATACACATCAACATCATCCTCTCTTGCCTTTGGAGCATTGAAAGTTCGCCCATTCTTCAGCAGTTGAAGAAAATCTTTGGCCTTGAGTCATCCATGTGATCTTTCCATCGGATAGAAATGAGCTGTGGCATAGAATTGCATAATCATTTCATCATTCCAATAGGTGACTTAGACCTGTTACGGCTGTCACTGGCATCGACATGGCTGACAACTTTGTGAATAGATAAGGTGTAGGCGAGTAGAAGAGTTATCACAAACTGCAGAAGTTTTTGCAAACAAAATGAGTTCAAATTTCAGTTTTAGGTTTTCACGAAGACATTTCGGTCGGACCGAGTTTAAAATTCGGTGAATCCGAAGTGTTCAAGCGAAGCATTCACACCACTTTCGGTTGGACGAAGTGGGTTTCGATCTGCCGCCAAAAACACTAGGGTTTCACTAAATCCTCATTTCGGTCACGCCGATTTGCACAACTTCGGTTGGACGAAAGGTGCGATCTGATGGCGGAGGCCAAATCGGTCATACCGAGAATGTAAATCGGTCTCACCGAGATGTGTTCGTGGAAACCTAACCTAACCTAAAACTTTTACTCGAATCTAGTCCAAAAGACTAATCTGGTGTTCGGGAAGATTTCAATCGTGGCAAGATTACAGGCAAACCAAGCGTGCATTGAATCGGAGATGGGAGCACGAGTGGGATCGAAACTCACCCTAACTTGGTGGAGTTCCTCTATGGCGGCAACGGCCTTGAGAAGATGTCCGTTGGCGGCGGCGGAGACTGCGGCGGCGCCTGAGCGGCAACGGAGGCGATCCGGAGACCACGGCGGCGGCGGCAAGGGGTGTGGGGCGGCGTTTGAAGTAGAAATCAGCGCGCGCCCTCGAGTATATATACCCCTTTCTTTGTCGGTGGGACGAGTTGTAAAACTTCGGTGGCACCGAGATGGATAACTGCAGAGGCGATTACACACTTGATCACGCCGAAATTCACAACTTCGGTTTCACCGAGGTGAAAACCTAGATCAATCTAAATGTTTTCGGTTTAACCGAATTTGAGTGGGTTGGTCGACCGAAATCACTTAGAAGGTTTTGGAAGTTAGCCCTTGACGGATCGGTGGCTCAGTGCTCCTCACTCGGAGGGTCCGAAATGACTTGTTCAAAGTTTGTGATGTAAGCATGAATAGAATTTGAGACAAGAAAGCATAGATAGCTAGGGGAGGTACTTAGGCATTCTTGTCCATCCATTTGGTCGAGAAAAATCAAAAGCGACCAAAGCAACAAATGGATGTCCTTGAATGGATAAAATCATGCATCCAACATGCTCACACAATAAGATAGCAAATGAAATATGTGTCAAACATGCACAAACAAAACTCTAGCTACTATCACACAATTTGTCGATGACTAGGTCATCTATATATGAGTATATTGACTTAGGAGTCAAATGAGAACATTTGATCATAGGTCATACTCATCGTTTAAGCACAAGTGGGGTTACCACTTTTACATAAAGCATTGATGTGTTCACATCATTTGAAGATGCTTTAGCTCAATTCTTTAGAGCAAAGCTCCCCTAGATGTGAGAACCCTTTTAAAGGGTCAAACTAACCTTGGGTTGTCGTAGAAGACTTCATGTAGATGTTGAAGATGTGGATGCTCAATGTTGATGAAGATCATCAAGAGTTGGGAGCAATCCTTTGGATTGGGCACTTTCAATACCTACATGGGTTAGTCCCACAAGGAACAAACAAGGATATCCATGGACATAGATTGAAGTACACAATAGATGATGTCCATGAAAGCAATGATTACCTTGTCCCTTGACTTACCAACAAGAGGGTTTGTGACTCCATGAACTAGTGCAAGATGTGGAAGTTGATTGCACAAGTTTTGCCAAAAGAATGTGAGTGAAGTATGTTGGCGGAGTCACCCTCAAGAACTCTCTAGTTCTTCTTCTTCGGGATCCACATCATCTTGATGGGAATCCTTGGGGTTGTAGTTGAGCTTGACGAAGTAGAACTTGATGTTTCCTTGGGAACCCACTTGACCATGGCTTGAGGTGCTTCAATAAATGCATCAATCTCCTCTTGAAGCTTGTCCTTGCCTTTTAGCTTGTGGTCTTGTGGTGGAAGGTCATCTTGAGCTTGTTCCACATTGGAAGAAGTAGGATCATACTTCTCCTTTTGAGAAACAAACTTTGGAGTGGGATATTGACCTTCTTCCCATTCAACACCTTGGCGTTGAACTTTCGCTCAAAACCAATTCCTTGATTCTTCGGTGCCTTCCTTGCTTGCGAACAATTTCCTCAAAGTTCTTGCTTCCGGCAAGGCTCTTGTAGACACCTTTCTCTATAATCCCTTTCAATAAACTATTTTCTTGCTCAAGTGTAACTTGGCTTGAAACATTGTTAGTGGAATCAAGAGAACTACTAGAAGCAACAATATTGGATTTAGCATGGTTATTGTTACTACTAGATGAAGAATTTTTCTTATGCTTGTCATGCTTAGTTTTAATAGGTGGCAAGAAATTAGACAAGAGAAGTCGTTTGGCAAGATATGAAGAACTCTTCTTTGAAGATCGTCATTGATTGCTTTTAGAAACTCATGTTCTTGCTCTAGATTGAGCTTCTCGAGCGTAGCTTCTCATGAGATCTTAGGAGCTCTCTATGATCTTCTTGAGTTGTTTCATGAGCTAACTTAAGAGTGTTTAGTTCTTTAGTTAGGCGCTCAATCTCCTTCATAGCATTGTCATTCGACTCTTCTCGACTATAAAGACTACTAGCATGTTCATCATTACTAGGCTCACTAGATTTGTCATGTAAGAGCTCATCTTCACCAAGCAAGTCATCCTCATCACTATCAAAGTCAATGAATTCAGG
This sequence comes from Aegilops speltoides, assembly GCA_021437245.1. NCBI lineage: Eukaryota > Viridiplantae > Streptophyta > Magnoliopsida > Poales > Poaceae > Aegilops > Aegilops speltoides. The sequence continues at coordinate 399,698,465 of CM038144.1, forward strand.
ATGTGATACCTTGGGGCCTTTAGCCATGAAGCATCTTCCAATTCCCTCATTTGGTGAATCAAATAAGTCATAGGAGTTGGAGTTGGAGGACACGAGAGCAAGACCGGCAACACCTTCATCTTGGTGTAGTCGGAGTTGGAGTGATAGCTTCTTTCGGATTGATTGTCGAGTCGGGCCGAGACCCATTCACCTACATGAGCTTGATGTTTTCTTCTTGTGTAGCTCCTTGATGACTTGTCTTTCCTCTCGAATCCTTGCTTCTCCGAGAGGGTCTTCGTTCATAACGATCATCTCTACTCCTTCTCTCTTTCCGAGGTGACTCATCTCTTGAGCTTCTTCTTCTTGGAGATTCTTCTCTTCTCTTGTGGGGAGCCGAACACTCATTTGAGTAGTGTCGGGTCTTCCACAATTGTAGCAGATTCGATCACGACTAGAAGATCTCTTTTCATCATATGATCTAGACTTTGAGCTTCTCTCTTTGCTTCTACTCTTGTAGAATTTGTTGAAGTTCTTCACCATTAGGCTTATCTCTTCATTGGAAACTAGCTTGTCACTTGAGGTTGTGGGAGCATCACTTGTAGCTTTATAAGCACCACTTGACTTGTTGTGAAGCTCTTCCTTATCCTTAAGTGTCATCTCATGAGCAACAATTCTTCCAATGACTTGGTTGGCTTGAGATTCTTGTAGTTTGGCATCATTTGGATCAAAGTGCACACGTGTCATACTTTCCATCCAAAGCTCGAGAATCTTCTTGATGATGAATCGATCGGTCATTTCTTCGCTTCCTAAGCCGGCAATCTCATTTGTGATGAGAGCAAGCCTAGAGTACATTTCAGCGACTCCTTCACCTTCCTTCATCTTGAACTTGTCAAGTTGACCTTGAAGAACATCTAGCTTTGATTCCTTCACGGACTCGGTACCTTCGTGCATTTCGACCAAAGTATCCCAAATCTCTTTTGCATTCTCAAGACGGCTGATTTTGTTGAACTCCTCGGGACACAAGGCATTGAAGAGAATGTCACAAGCTTGAGCATTGTTTTGCAACATCCGCAATTCATCCGTTGTAGCTTCACGATCCAGAACTTTTCCTTCCTCGAAGAATTCACCTTGCATACCAACACAAATAATGCCCCATGCGGCTGGGTTATGGCCAAGAATATGCATTTTCATTTTATGCTTCCAACTAGCAAAGTTTGTACCATCAAAGTAAGGACCTCTACAAAATTACCCTCACTAGGCGCCATACTCTCCTAGGTTGTGAAACCAAGCTTATGGAGTCAATGCAATGGAAACCAATACAATGGAGACCAAAGCTCGATACCACTTGTAGGATCGAAAGTATGTCTAGAGGGGGTGATTAGACTACTTGACAATATAAAAATTCAGCCTTTTGATAAAGACAAGTTTTTGGCAGATTCACAATTATGATCAAGTCAAGCATCACCCTACACATGCAATTCTAGAGTATAGGCAGCGGAAAGTAAATTGCACATGTAGTAAAGAGAGGTGGAGAAGAGCAAGCGCAATTTGGAACACGGAGATTTTTCTCGTGGTTCCGATAGGTGGTGCTATCGTCAATCCACGTTGATGGAGACTTCAACCCACGGAGGGTAGCAGCTGCGAGAGTCCACGGAGGCTCCACCCACGAAGGGTCCACGAAGAAGCAACCTTGTCTATGCCATCATGGCCTATGCCCACGGAGGCTAGCCTTACTCGGGGTAGATCTTCACGAGTAGGCGATCTCCTTGCCCTTACAAACTTCTTGGTTCAACTCCACATCTCGTGGAGGCTCCCAGCGACACCTAACCAATCTAGGAGGCACCACCCTCCAAAAGGTAATAGATGGTGTTGATGATGATGAACTCCTTGCTCTTGTGCTTCAAATGATAATCTCCCCAACACTCAACTCTCCTCACTGATTTGGCTGTGGTGGAAGAAAGGATTGAGTGGAAAGCAACTTGGGAAGGCTAGAGATCAAGCTTCATATGGTGGGAGTGGAGCAACTTGATCTCAACACAAGGGTAGGTAGTTTTCTTCTCGAAAATGTAAGGTAGGAGTGGTAGTTCTTTCGATGGCTCTCTCCACGAATGAAGAGGGGTGGAGGGTATTTATAGCCTCCACACAAAATCCAACCGTTACACATTTGACCAATCTCGGTCGGACCGAAGTTGACAACTCGGTGAGACCGAAAGTTCAAATCATGTGAGCGTTGGGATTTTCGATGGGACCGAAAATACAATCTCGGTTAGTCCGATTCGTCCAAAGACAAGAGCTTGCCAATCTCGGTGGGACCGACTTCATCATCTCGGTGACACCGATTTGATGAACGAAGGTTCTGAAGCTTGGCAACTCAAGTTTCGTGAGACCGAGTTGAAATCGGAAAATCCGAGATTTCTAGGGTTTGGCTTTGTGGTGAGGTGGTTCATCTCGGTGTGGTGGGTTTGGAAAATCGGTGGGACCGAGATTACTTATGAGTGTATATTTGGCGTGAGAGTTCTTGATAGTTTAGGAGATGTATCACTAAGCACTTTGAGCAACGGATCATCAACATAACCTCATCCCTTTTAATAGTATTGGCTTTCCTATGGACTCAATGTGATCTTGGATCACTAAACCAAAAATGGAGTCTTGAGCTTTTGCCAATGCTTGCCTTAGCATTTTGAGGGTCCACTTCTTGATCCTTGCCATACCCATATCACTAAACTTTCGAAATGATTCTCAAGTAACTATTAGTTCAATGATATATATGTTGTTATTAATTACCAAAACCACCCGGGGATTAGTTGCACTTTCAGGGGCGCTATCCACGCCTTGGCCGGACACAGCCGGTTTCTCGCTCTAAGCGGCATAAGTCTTTAGGGACTCAAAAAGACCTCTCGAACAGCGACCAGCTCTCGCCTTATCATGATGGTCAGTTTAGCTTTCTCCTTTGGCGCTCCCCAGCTCAACCGGGCGCAATCGCGATGGTTCTCCTGTGCTACCTTAGCCGATTGAACGGAACGTAAGGTACCAAAACATGGGAGCCGGGCAAACCCAACTATTGACCCAAGACATGATTCGGAGCCGATGCATATAGTGCTATAAGTTCGGGGTGCCGCACTTGTGAAAGTGTTCGGACTTATCACACCATAATGCGGGGAACATAAGCCCCTGGTGTATTCGGCCATACCAAAGTGTACAGATGCAAGATGTCATAAATGAACATATAAAAAGAGGAATGCAATTATAAAAAAAAAGTGATGCTTTGTTTATTCAAGGAATTCTGCTATGAGTGCAGAACGATACAAATAGTGCGGTAAGCAAGGGTTTGGACTATTAGACATGTCACCCTCCAGGGGTAGGCTGCGGAATGGTGTATTAAACAGATTTAATGCTCATAATGGAGACCACCTGAGTGTTCGACGTAGCCCTTGTCCCTCCCTGGCTGTTGCATCATGAGTTCGGCAGATCTACTGCCTTATAGGGCCTCTGGTAAACGGAGTCCTGTGGAAAAAAGAGAAGAAAAAAGAAAAAAAAAGGTGACACACGTGGGAGCCCCTGGTGTGGATGAGCCGCACTCTGGGCCTGTCGTGGTCGTGCCCCTCCCCCTATGCCCATGGTATCTTCAGAGCATAGTGATGTACACGAAGAGCTCGTCTTGCAATCATGCAAGGGCTGGGGTTGGGGCCGCATTGCTACGCGTGCTCGGAATGTGCCAGGTGGTCTTGATGTATGTTACTCCGGGCGCGTTTGGCCGTGTCCGGTCGTTTAACGGCCGGACTCGAGAACTGCCTTAAGAGGCTGCTCTGTACTTCTGCCGCGAGAGCCGCTGTGTGTTCCTCCGTTCGGAGGGAGCGTTCAGTGTTTCCGTTGATCATGATGACTCGACGAGGGCCTGGCATCTTGAGCTTGAGGTATGCATAATCGCGGCACCGCATTGAACTTTGCAAGCGCGTTCGTCCGAAAGCGAGCGTGATAGCCACCGCGAAACGGGACTATGTCAAAGATTAACTCCTCGCCGGAAATTATCCGGGATCCGAAGACCACTTCGGTGTGGTGAGCACAGTATAATTGGCCTCAACACCTGGTATGGCGCCTTTGAAGGTCGTCTTTGTAGGTTTAATCCTTGAGGGTCTATGCCCATCTTGCGCCTTTGTATCTGATAAAGCGAGGTTCGAGTGCTTTGCCGCCGTCCATCGAGGACTCTAGTGAGGTGAAATCCATCGGCGATTGGGTCTAAAACCAATGCGGCGAATCCACCATGGCGGATACTGGTAGGATGGTCCCTTCGATCGAAAGTGATCGGGCAAGAGGACCATGGGTTGAACTTCGGGGCGACCGGCTCCATCGCATACACGTCCCTAAGTGCATGCTTCCGCTCCCTCTTGGGTATGTGGGTTGTGTATATCATGTTTACCGTCCGCACTTGTGGGAGAAAACCCATACATCCTCTCTTCGTTCGTGGCGGGTCTCTTCCTCGTCATCGCTATGCAGCCCTTGTCATTGTTTTTGGCAATTAACTTGCCTGCACCTTGAATACCCAACAATCCTGTTGGTTTGGTTAGCTGGCTTTTGAGTGCCATGTATCGGCAAGAAGCGGTCGAGTATTCGGTCCAAATTGGACGGACCGGAGTGGTTCTTTTGAATGGCTTCTTCACGACCAGGTTTAGAGCCTCTGAATGCGGCGTTGGTAGCGTATCCTCGGTGTTATCGCCGTTAACGCGGCGTTTGTTTTTGTTGCGACGCGACCTGCCATTGCGGTCCTTGCTATCCGGACTGCGAATTTTTCTTTGAGGTTATTCTTTGCGAGCTAGCCAGCTGTCCTCTCCCGCATGAAGCGGGTCATGAGTGATGTGAGGGCTGCCATGGATTTCGGCTTTTCTGTCCTAGGTGCGGGCCAGCCACTCATCGCGGATGTTATGTTTGAAGGCTGCGAGGCCTCTACATCCGGACGATCGGCGATTTGATTTTTCTTTGTTAGAACCGTGTCGAGCTATGCGGCGATTAAATGCAGCTGCTGAATTATGTGGCTTAGGTCATCGGCGTCGGTGGTCGCACATATGTGCCACGGAAGTTGTCGAGAATGCGGCTTCGGGTCCTCCCAACACCAATTGACTCTGCGGGCAAGCTGTTAAGCCAATGCCGAGCTGGTCCTTTAAGCTTGAGTGGGAGATACTTGATGGCGTGGAGATGCGTCGCGCGGGCCATATGGATATGAAGGAGATAATCTTGATCCAAACCGCGGTCTGTTGTGCCATCGTAGGATTCAATGTTCACGGGTTTAAACCCTTGAGGATTTGATGATCCATTACTTCGTCGTGAAGCATAGTGGGTGTCTTGGCGCCTTTATATTGAGCAATATCACGGCGTAGCTCAAGAGAGCGTTATGCTGCTGTGTTCGGCCCGGCGGGTTGTCGTGGGTGGTGGGCGCCCACATGATCCGTAGATGGATCTGGATTGTCTTGCCTTGTCCTCAATATATCCCGCAAGTCCGGCGCATTTCCCCGTGGCCCGGCGCTTTTGGCGGTGCGGGAATGCGGTTACGGCGGAGGGCCTAGATGCCTCAATGTCGCGGCAACGAGGTGGTCGATCTGCCGTATTGTGCACTTGTGATGAAGGTTTGTATGCTTCCTCCTCTAGTCGAGGGAGCAACTTGCGTTTTGGGTAGCTTTTGGAGGGTCGTTCGAGTTCATACTCTTTGGCCGCGAGGACCTCGGTCCATCTGTCGGCCAGTAGGTCTTGATCAGCTCGAAGCTGTTGCTACTTTTTCTTTAGGCTGTTCGCCGTGGCTATTAGCCTGCGTTTAAAACGCTCTTGTTCGACGGGATCCTCGGGTACGACGAATTCGTCGTCGTTGAGGCTTGCCTCGTCTCCGGAGGGAGGCATGTAGTTGTCATCCTCTATCTCCTCGGTTGCCGCTCTCTCTTGAGGGTTGGCTTCTCCGTCCTCTGTCTTTGAATCTTCTTTGGAGGGTTGTCTTGACACTCTACGGGGTGTTATTATCTCCAGTGCGGAATCTCCATTATTCTTTGTGGCGGGATTTAGAGCGGCGCCACGACGTCGGCGTTTGGGCTGTTTCTTAGAGAATCGCCTCTGCTTTGCTTCTTCATTTGTCCCCATCCTTTGGGGTGTCCACCATGTATATCTCGTATGATGAGGTGGTCTTCCAGTGCCCTGTAGGCGCTGGTTCTTGATCGTCTCCGGCATCGTCGTCCATACCGTCGATGTCTTCGGAGTCGTAGTCTAGCATGTCGGTTAGATCGTCGACAGTGGCTACAAAGTGGGTGGTGGGTGGGTTTTGAATTTCTTCGTCATTCGCATCCCAACCATCCTGACCGCAATCCGGCCAGGGTTCTCCTGATAACGAGAGATGCTTTAGCGAGTTCAGGATGTCGCCAAAGGGCGAGTGCTGAAAGATGTCCGCAGCGGTGAACTCCATGATCGGCGCCCAATTGGATTCGATTGGTAGGGGCGCAGGAGGTTCGGAGTCCGGCAAGGAGTCCGGCACCTCGGAGTCACGAGCTTTAAAAGAGACAAGGTCAGTATTCGGCTCCATCACCGTAGAGGTTGCAGCTCCCGAGGCGGTGTCCAGCCACATGTCCTTGATCAGTGCGGTCGGCTCCGAACTATGGGTGGAGCGGATTAAATGTCTGACCTCAAGGTTACTCCGGCAGCAGAGCTAAATCATGCCCATCGTGGCGGTCGGCATGCTCGGCCGTGGCTCGAATCCATCAAAGATCAAATCGCGGATGTCGGCCGTGAAGTTTAGGCTTCAAATCGACTGATGGCGGGCGTAGCTTCGATCTGCTCGGATGGCCAAGTGAATTGGCCCGCGATGCAAAGCCGCCCGAACACGAAGATCTGTCCGGGGAGAAAATTCTCACCCTGGACTATGTTGTTGTTGATTGAAGAAGCCATCAAGCCTATCGGTGACGACAGAGGAACTCTCAATGAAAGCACCAATGTCGGTGTCAAAACCGGCGGATCTCGGGTAGGGGGTCCCAATCTGTGCGTCTAGGCGGATGGTAACAGAGACGAGGACACGATGTTTTTACCCGAGTTCGGGCCCTCTCGATGGAGGTAAAACCCTACTCCCGCTTGATTGATATTGATGATATGGGTAGTACAAGAGTGGATCTACCACGAGATCAAGGAGGCTAAACCTAGAAGCTAGCCTATGGTATGATTGTTGTAATGGTTGTTAGTCCTCACGGACTAAAACCCTCCGGTTTATATAGACACCGGAGAGGGCTAGGGTTACACAGAGTCGGTTACAATGGTTGGAGATCTACATATCCGTATCGCCAAGCTTGCCTTCCACGCCAAGGAAAGTCCCATCCGGACACGGGACGAAGTCTTCAATCTTGTATCTTCATCGTCTTGGAGTCCGACTGACGATGATAGTCCGGCTATCCGGACACCCCCTAGTCCAGGACTCCCTCAGTGAACTACTCCCTCCTTGTCATGGATAGCGCCGGGATGATGAATATGGCCTCCGGTGATGGGATCCCCCTCCGACGGTCTTGGAGCAGGGTCCCGATTGGTTTTGGTGGCTCTGAGAGGCTTGCGGCGGCGAAACTCCCGATCTATCTTCTATTACGGAAGTTTTAGGGTACATAGGTATATATGGGTGCGAGGAGAACTTGGTGGAGCTCACGGGGTCCCACGAGGCGGGGCGCGCCCGGGGCGTGCCCCCACCCTCGTGAGCACCTCCGTATCTTCGGCGTGGGGTCCAAGTCCATCGGTGGGTTTCCTTCCAAAATAACTTCTCCAGTTGATTTTGTTCCGTTTTGACTCCGTCGATATTCCTTTTCCTCGAAACACTTGAAATAGGCATAAAACAACCAAATCTGGGTTGGGCCTCCGGTTAATAGGTTAGTCCCAAAAATAATATAAAAGTGGATAATAAAGCCCAATATTGCCTAAAACAGTAGATAAAGTAGCATGGAGCAATCAAAAATTGTAGATACGTTGGAGACGTATCACGCCTACTTGGGCGCCCCTGGCTGCCTCCCCTCTCCCCCACCTATATATACATGGAGGGCACCTAGAACACACAACATCAATTGTTAGTCGTGTGTGGCGTCCCCCTCCATAGTTTACATCCCCGGTCATATTCTCGCGGTGCTTAGGCAAAGCCCTACGCGGATCACTTCACCATCACCGGTACCACGCCGTCGTGCTGATGGAACTCATCTACTTCCTCGACATCTTGCTGGATCAAGAGGGCGAGGGACGTCATCGAGCTGAACGTGTGCAGAACTTGGAGGTGCCGTACGTTCGGTACTTGATCGGTCAGAGCTAGAAGAAGTTCGACTACATCAACCGCGTTGTCAAACGCTTCCGCTTACGGTCTATGAGGGTGCGTAAACACACTCTCCCCCTGTCGTTGCTATGCATCTCCTAGATAGATCTTGCGTGAGCATAGGAATTTTTTTGAAATTGCATGCTACGTTCCCCAACATAAGCTTCTGTCACTATAGCAACCCATCGTCTAATAACTACTCCACAATGCATTCCCTTAGGCCCAAATATGGTGAAGTGACATGTAGTCGACGTTCACATGACACCACTAAGGGAATCACAACATACATATCATCAAAATATCGAACACATATCAAGTTCACATGATTACTTACAACATGACTTCTCCCGTGACCTCAAGAACAAAAGTAACTACTCACAAATAATAATCATGCTCAAGATCAGAGGGGTATTAAATAGCATAATGGATCTAAAGATATAATCTTCTACCAAATAAACCATATAGTAATCAACTACAAGATGTAATCAACACTACTAGTCACCCACAAGTACCAACCTAAGGTTCCGGTACAAACATTGAACACAAGAGATGAACTAGGGTTTGAGAGGAGATGGTGCTGTTCAAGATGTTGATGGAGATTTCCTCCCAAACATGGGAGAGTTGTTGGTGATGACGATGGCGATGATTTCCCCCTCCAGGAGGGAAGTTCCCCCGGCAGAATCTCTCCGCCAGAGGGCAAAAGTGCTCCTGCCCAAGCTCCGCCTCGAGACAGCGGCGCTTCATCCTGAAAATCCCCCTATGATTTTTTTCTATGTCAAAATTACCTATATACCAGAAGATGGGCACCGGAGGTGGGCTGGGCTAAGCACAACCCACCAGGGCGCGCCTGGGGTGCCTGGCGCGCCCAGGTGGGTTGTGCCCACCTGGTGGGTCCCCTCCGGTAGTTATTTTCTCCAGTATTTTTTATATATTGCAAAATAATTCTCCGTAAATTTGTAGCTCATTTGGAGATGTGCAGAACAGGTAACTATGACGTAGTTTTTCAGGTCCAGAATTCCAGCTGCCGGTATTCTCCCTCTTTGTGTAAACCTTGCATATTATGAGAGAAAAGACATTAGAATTACGCCAAAAAGCATTATTATGCATAAAAACATTATAAATAACACTAGGAAAACATGATGCAAAATGGACATATCACACTCCATGTGGATGTTGGTGAAGTAGGGGTCAACCAACTTGCGCTCATCGAACACCGTCTTGATCCTTCTCTAGTACGTGTCGGCGTTATGATTTGAGCTGGTGATCAGGTCGATGCTGACGGTCTTCCATGCTTCGGCGAGACACTCGTCCTACTTGGACGTCCACTTGACGCGAGGCTCGCCCAGCCTGACATTGGCCGCCCGCTTCTTTTTTAACCCTTTCTTCGCTGTCGCCGGCTCCACCTCCTCCTCCGCTTGTTCTTCCTCCTCCACCTTCTCGGCGTCGTCGAGCTCGTCGTCCATGTTGACGGCGATGTCCATCGTTTCGTCTCGTACGTGGAACCCGGGGCAGGAAGCGGCCGCAACCGAGCCGCTCGTGATGATCACGTCCATGTTGGCGTCGGTGGTGTCGGTATTGCCGAACTATGGCGAGGCCGTGCCGAATGGCGGTGCCCACGCAGAGCGGCGTGCGGTGAAATCGCCGTCGGCGAATAAATTTATCTTGGGTGGGGAGGTCGGCGAACGCGAGGAGGAGTCTTGTTGGTCGGGTTCGGTAGGAGGAGGCCTGCGGCGCGTCATGCGAGAAGGTGATGTTGGGGTTGAAACCGCTATGCGCGTCACCGTCGGAGTAGCCAGGCGAGGGTGCGGAGCCCATTGCGACGGGGGCGCACCCTCATCGACCGACTCTGCGGCTCCACACGGCTTGTGAGCAGTGGCCGGGCGGAAGGTTCATCCCTGCGCGAGACGCCTCTCCCTGCTCCGCCGCCGCCGTCGCGTCCCTGGCCCTCTTGACGATGAGCCTGTTCCGCCGGTCGGCGGTGACCGCTTGCCAGCGCTGAACATCCGCACTCCACGCGGCGTTCGACATGCCGGGTGGCCTTGCCATCGGCGCCCTCGCCTTCCTCTGCTTCGGCTGGGTGGAATCGGCGGCGGCGATGCGAGGGGCCACATACTTCTTCGGCGGCATGGTGGCCGGATTTGATGATGAGGAGAATGGCGGGAGCGGCGGGGGAGAAGGGGGGAGCACTGGGAAAATGGAGGGAAGGAGGGAGAAAAATGGCGGAAAATAGGCCCGTGTCGCCGACAACACGGGCCCAAGCGCCTTATTGGTTCGGCCGACGCCCCCAGGCGTCTCGGGGGCTGGGTTCGGCTCGGGTTCACCGGTTGTTATTTCGGCTCAAAGCGGCGATAAACAACGACCCAGAGGCGCGACTGAGCCGTTTTTTTACTGCCGGCGCTAAAAGGGCGTCCTGGGGGCCTGTTGGAGAGTGGAGATGCTGTTAGTAAAACTGTAAACCTAGAAACATTGGCGTTCTTGCTTTGAAGGATCTAAACCCAAATTGACGGTCCCCGACGACAAGAAGGCTGGCGGGGGCGGACCTACCAAGCAGTTCACTCCTGCTGACCGCGGTACCAGCAGCACGACCGGCCGAGGACCGCCACCAGCAGCAGCAGGCGACTGCAACCGCAAAACATAACGGTGCGAGACAGCGAGGGCGCGCGACCGAGCGTGACGGGGTCTCCAACGCCTCAACGTGCGCGCCCACACATACATGCGGCTCCAAAGCCTCGCAATCTTGACCAGTGCCGGCCGGACGGACGGAGTGAGGGGCGGGGCGGGCGGAGCGCCCTATCCACCATGTCCATGTGATTGCGAGGGAAGGGAACCAGCACGCGCCCTCGCGAATTCAGCCCTCCAGCTAGCCCAGCCACAAGCCAGGCTGCCACCTCCCCCCCTCCAACCATCGTCTCCTCCCTTTCTCCCTTCCTTCCACCTCCACCGCACCACGCCCACGCCCACGCCGCACCACAACCGCCGCTCCACCCTGGTCCCACCCCACCCCCGCCTGCCCCCTCCCCTCAAATCCCCCGCCCCCGCGCGTGCCGAATTCGCCGTCCATCGCCGCTCTGCCCCCCCACCCAGCGCGCGGCTTCCCGCGATGGCGCTGTCCGCGTCGGCGGCGTCGGCGGGGAGGGGCGCGCGGGCCGAGAAGGTGCGCAGGATCTTCGAGCGCTTCGACGCCAACGGGGACGGCGGGCTCGACCGGGCCGAGATGGCCAAGCTCGTCGTCGCCGTCAACCCGCGGGTCAAGTTCAGCGACGACCAGATCTCCGCCATCCTCGACGAGGTCTTCCGCACCTACGCCGAGTTCATCCTCCCGGGGGGCCAGGGCCTGTCCCTCACCGGCCTGCTCCGGACCTACGACGACGGCGCCGGGGACGTCGACCGCGACTTCCTCGCGCTCTCCCTGCCCGCCGTCGACTCCGACGCTTCCTCCCCCGAGATCGGGCCCGGGGACGCCGCCTCGTCGCCCTCCCCGACCTCCGGCGCCGCCGTCGCCGCGTCGCTGCTCGACGACCACCTCAAGCCGCTCGGCATCGGCGGCACGGGCCCCTCGTCCAGCTCCCGCGCCGCCGTCGCCGCGCCGGCCTGGGCGACCTCGCCCAGCCACGGGATTGCCTTCGATTCCTCCTGGGCGCTCCTCGACGACCTGGAGATACTCGTCAAGCGCCTCCGCTCCAAGCAGCTGCGGAAGACCTCCTCCATCGACACCAGCGGGGGCGGCAGCAATCTCGACTCCTTCTCTGAGGCCGGCTGGTCCAGGGAGATCTCCGCCTCCGCCGATTCGGGTTTGGCGTCCGCGCCGTGGGACGAGACGAGCCGGGACTACCTCACCTTCGTCAAGGAGCTCGCTGTTCTCCGCACGCGCGCGGACGCCTCCCGCTCTCGCGAGGAGGCCTTCGACAACCACATGGTCATCGGCCGGGCGCTCTCCGAGCACCGCCTCTTCCGAGACGCCCTTGCCAGCTTCCGCCGTGGCTGCGAGCTTCAGCCCACCGACGTCCGCCCGCACTTCCGCGCTGGTAACTGCCTCTACGCCCTGGGCCGCCACGCCGAGGCCAAGGAGGAGTTCCTCCTTGCCCTCGAGGCGGCAGAGGCAGGTAACTCCCAGTCCGCGGACATTCTCCCGCAGATCCATGTCAACCTTGGTATTGCAATGGAGGCTGAGGGGATGGTGCTTGGTGCGTGCGAGCACTATCGAGAGGCTGCCATACTGTGCCCATCCCATGCCCGCGCGCTGAAGCTCCTCGGGAGTGCACTCTTTGGTGTTGGGGAATACCGTGCAGCCGAGAAGGCACTGGAGGAGGCCATCTTCCTGAAGCCAGATTATGCTGATGCGCACTGTGATCTTGGGTCAGCCTTGCATGCAGTAGGGGACGATGATCGTGCAGTTCAGGAGTTCCAGAAAGCAATTGATCTTAAACCTGGGCATGTTGATGCCTTATACAATCTTGGTGGATTGAACATGGACGCATGCCGATTTGTGCGAGCTGCGGAGATGTATACTCGTGTGCTGAGCATCCGACCAAACCATTGGCGTGCTCAGCTAAACAAGGCAGTCGCTTTGCTTGGGCAGGGAGAGTCCGAGGAGGCCAAGAAGGCACTCAAGGAGGCATTTAAGATGACACAAAGGGTGGAGGTGTATGATGCCATCTCACATCTCAAGACACTGCAGAAAAAGAAGCCAAAGCCTTCAAAAGGAAAACATGATGCTCAAGGAGAGGAAGCCTATGTTATTGTAGAAGCATCCAAGTTCAAGAGGGTTGGAAGTAAGACCACATTGCGGCAGGATTTGGCCAATGCCCTTGATATAAGGGCCTTCGAGAGGACGACAAAGCTTGGCCACTGTGATGCTGAGCTTCTGAGGAAAGAGATGAATGAGACTGATGTCCCCGTATCCTACTCAGGCACTGGCAACCCAGAGAAGTCGATCAGGAAAGCAGCTCTTGAGGTTATTCTTCGCAGGCTCCTATCTTTCCTCAAGCCAGATACCTTCCAGGGTGCTGTCAAAGCAATGAACGAAAGAATTCTCTCGGTCCTTGATGCGTCTGGCTCTGGCCGCGTTGATCTTGGGATGTTCTTTGCTATTATTGCTCCAATCTGTTCTGGTCCTGTGGATAGGCGCAAGCGTGTCGTCTTTGATGCACTCCTTTGGCGTCCTGCAAGCGAAGGTGGCAGGGGCCAGATCAGGAGGAGTGACGCGCTAAGTTACATTAAACTTCTCCGTGCCGTTTACATACCAACCCATGGGGCTAGTGACATGCTTGAAATGCATGGGGAGTCTGACCCTACCATGGTATCGTACACAGAGTTCCTCGAGATGTTCAATGATCCTGATTGGGGGTTTGGAATTCTAACCACACTGGTGAAGCTTGAAGACAGCGATCATGTTCGCCATGGCAGCCACACCTGCTCCATATGCAGATATCCTATCATCGGTTCACGGTTCATGGAAACAAAACACTCCTTTAGCTTGTGTAACCGGTGCTACAGTGAAGGGAAGGTTCCATCAGCCTTCAAGCTGGACGAGTACAGGTTCAAAGAATACAGCAACGAGTCGGAGGCTCTTATAGACAAGTGCATGTGCTTTAACTTGAATTCTAAGAAGCTGGAAGCTGATGCTTGATTGTTCGAGCATGAGCATGAATCTGTGTATGCCCTTGTAGTTGTGAAGATGCCTAGTTAGCTCTCCTGCCCGCCCTCTTGTAAACTAAGATGCTGTTCTTTTTGGAGTTCGCCAAATGTGTTCCAACCCTAAGCTGTCGGCTATTCTTCGTTCCAAGTGTATGGGAGCAAAAGCATGTGAACTCCAAATACACTCCTGTAACCACGTCCAAATTCCCAAATCAATGCCACCAAGGCTTTGAAGTATTTTTGAGCCGGATGTGTTGTTCAGACCAAACAGTTTTGGTTGCGCTGCGTACTATTTTTGTGCATTTTAGGTTTCAGGTATGTAGTGTTTTTGTGCATTTTAGGTTTAAGGTGTGGTTCCAGGGGCATAACGAAACACCAATATCTATGTTGTTTCTTTTCAACTGCTTTTCTTGGCCGATCTTAAATAGAAGCTTCTTCTCTAATCTTGGTCACAGGTAGTGGTTGCTCCCATCATTTCTCTACATCATTCGCATGACAGGTGAGTCCACTCAGTGACCCAAATTTCTGAATCATTTTCGGATGGCTGTTGCAGATTTCTGCCGCTCTAACTGTGGTTCACATGTTTTAATCAAATGGTTGGCTTAGCTTGCTCATGCAGGCTATTCTTTTTGCTGGAAAAAATTTTGATCTATTCATCATCTGTTAGGGCAGTACAAAGTACAAAGAACAGTAGATGTAAAATTTACATCTAGATCTGTAGATCACCTAGCGATGACTATAAGCATTGAAGCGAGCCAAAGACGCGCCACCGTCATTGCCCCTCCCTCACTAGAGCCGAGGGTGAACCGAGCAAACCTTGTTATAGTAGACAGTCGAAAAATTATTGTGCTAAGACTCAATAGGGTCAGCGCATCAGAACAACAACCGTCGGCGATAAAGCGAAGCGTAGATCGGAATGATGCAGGTTATTCCACGGTATCAAGATATGCAAACGACATTTGCCAATGTCGTGGCCTTGAAGGCTGTTCTCCTGCTCCGGAGATTGCTTCCGTTCAAATGTTCGGTATACTCTCACACCCCTGGATAGATACCTAGGGCCTCTGTATCTAATCTCCGTCGTGTTTCTTTACTTCTTTCAAGGTCTCCTCCAGCTATTTTCGGTTCTTGCTTCTGTATCCCAAGCTGCTGCTAGAGTGCTGAATAACTCGATGCTCTTGTTTCGTGGTACTATGCTATCCTTTTTCCAGAACGTGGATTTATCGCTGGTATTCAGTTGCTCCCTTCTTCAGTCTGTCGTGGCTGTTGCTCAACTAAAAGATTCTTGCTCTTTATGCCTTGTTTAGTTTTCGCCGTCGCATGCTGATGCTGTGCAGGTCCATGAAATCCAGCATGTGCGACCCACTTCAGGGACACTTTCCGCTCTTTTTATTTGTCGGCACTTTTTTTCTGCCTTATTTTCCCCTGTGCCTATTGGCAAAGCAACACGGTGCGGCAGCATCACGCGCTCGCCTGGAGTGAAGGAATGCGTATGGCGAGCGCCGGCCGAATCTCGGCCGGTCACGCGCGAGCCCCCAGATGAAACCATCTTTGACCGTCTGATTTGTCGCCCCGCAATGGTTGCAGAATTGGGTCCGCCATCCTCACCGTTGACGCTCCCTGCACGGGTGCTCGCTTTGCGCACCGTTGTTGGTTTGCCGGTTGCAGCAAATCAGCTCACCCCGTGGTCACCATGGTCACCGTCGAAGGAAGAAAAGCCCGTTCCAGCTATTTTGTATGCTGGTTCCAGCAAATTTCAAAATGGTTGCAGCAAAAATAAAATGCATCGCCGCCGCGACCAACACCGTCGTGCATGCATGTAGCAAAAAAAGTCGCCGGTGGTAGTAAAAACATGCTACGGTTGTAGCAAAGTGTCGCTAGTCCAGCAGGATGAACTTGGTGGTAGCATTTTTACGTGTTGGTTCCAGCAAAGCTCCCCACCGGTTCCAACAAACTTGGTTGCCGGTTGCAACATCCAGTGAGCCTAGGCGCCGCTCCAACTTGTGACTTGCGGCATCGCACAACGCCGTCGCACCTGTACCAGCGCCATGGCCGCGGGCTTTGAAGCAAAATTATATGCTAGTTCCAGCTCTCGCTCCGGCCAGTTCCAGCAAACACAGTGTTGGCTCCCAGCTCCGGCGATGGACGGTTGCAGCAAAAAAGGATGTTGCTTCCAGCTCCTACTCCGGGCGCTTCCAGCAAAAAAACCAAGCAGAGGTGGCGTGCTCCCTGAGGAGGAGAAGGAGGTTGTAACACCCTGGATTTTGCCCTTTTCTCTTTCTTTTAATTTTCTTGGATTTCTTGATTTGAATTTGTTTTTCTGTGGTTATGTGGTCCTGAAACTTGGGAAGATCATGTCTTCCTAGGTTTCATAGTGACTTGTCATCTCGAAAATCATCCATAGATCATGTCATTTTCATCCTAGCTCAAGTCCCAGTATTCTTTTATTGGGAATATTCCTTTTCTATTAAAGGAATTCTCCTGTTTGCCCTAGGTTGTGAAGCAACCTATACTTCTGTCATTCTAAAAATTCCCAAATAATTCTCATAAATTGTTTGGGTCATATCTTCCTCAATTATGGCAAAACTTTTCATTGCCAAATTAAAAAATAATCCTCCAATAATTCTTTTCCTATTCTGCCCTAAATGGCACTAAATGAAACAAGTGCTATTTATCTTTGCTTGATTGCCTCCAAACTTTTTGGACACCTTTTCTATCCATATCATTGCCTCCTGCCAAAATTCAACTCAATTTGCCTAGTAGATATTCCTGAGAAATTTTTCAAAATTCCTGTCTGACGGAAGCCATTGTGAAGGAAGTACTAGCTACGGTAATCCAAATGAGTTGAAGTTTTGCAAGATCATTCATATGACCAAATCATGACTCTCCACCAAATTTGAGCTCATGTAACCCTTCTATGTGAGCTCAGCTTCAAATCTTGGTTTCTGGTCAGATTTTCAATTTGTGAAGAAACTATATTTTATATTGCTTCAGTTAAGTTGATAATTTACTAGGACATTCTTCTATCTATATTAGCTCCCTCCACCAAGTTTTGGCTCATTTCATCTAGCCATTTGCCCCTGTGCAATTTGTCCAAGTTTCTTGTCAGAATGAAGCTCTATGAAGCAAGTACCATTTTGGTATTTCCGAATGTCATGAAACTTTTACAGCAGCTTAATATGATCAATTAACTCACCTCATCAAAATTTTAGCTCATGACAATCATGTATGTGAGTGCAACTTCATAATCCCCAAATCTAACCGGTATGGCCCTTTCTACAACAACTACCCTCTAAACTCCTCCTCGTAAGCTCATTTTTGGTAATCAGTATCATCTTAGTGCTTGGTCAAGTTGTGCCAGATATCTGAGTCTACCTCCACTCATGTGAACCACAGAAGATATCAAACACCTTGTTGTTCGTTTGGTTTCTTGCTAACTGTGGTCTCATCCTGTATCTCCGTGCTCGTTTCTTTGCTTCACGGCCTTCTCTATACCACGTCCTATCCAGATGACATGGTGTGGCCGCTAGGAGTGCATCTCTGGCGCCAGCTCACGCGGTGACCATGGGGCAGACGTGCCAAACTCGCGCTTTGGCTCGCTCCGGCCGCTGTTCCCGTCATCTCCCTCCTCGTCTTGACCTCCATTCGTGTCTAGTAGCTGCCCCGTGATTCCCTGCGTCTCCTTGTCTCTCTTCTTCATCCTGGTTCGCCATAAATGCTCCGCAAACGCCATGCCCGTGCCACTACGTGCCCCTGTCCATCATTATAGCTCAGCCCAAGCTCGCTCGTGGGCTCGAGAGGCTTCCCCTCGGCCTATATAAGATGCCCCAAGGTGTTCCGCATCTCACCACTCCCTCCCTTGCCTTGCACGACCACCGGAGCTGCCTCTATTTGCCTCCGTCCGCCATGGCCGCCCCGGTCTCATCTCGTTTCCGGCGAGCCTATCCCTCCTCTCCTCCTCCCAACCTCTCCAACAGCTGCCCCACATCCCGGAGGTCCTCCCCATCCCTCTCGTTTGTCGCCGGAGCACCCGTGGCCACGTGCCCCGAGTCCGGCCGCCGCCTCTCCTCTAGGCCTCGTCCTTGATTCCGACCATCCGTGCCTCCCCTCCACTCCCTGACTCCACCTTGGCCTCCTCCTAAGTCCGGTTAACCGCCCCTAGTCCTCCATCTCGCCTCTCAATCGCCGAATACCCCGGCCATCGCCATCCCGTCCGCCTCTGTGCATCCTCTGTCACCGCCCCTCGTCGTCGTTTCGCTCCTCCCCAGGGCCTCCTCTCTGCGGGAACGGAGGCAGCGGGCCGAGCCGCGCCTGCTAGTGCCCTCGCCCCGACCGGAGGTGGCCGGAGGCGGTGCGGCCAGCGCCGGCAGCGCCCCTGTCCTTTTTTATTTAAAGCGGGTATTTGAAAGGAGAAAATCAAGTTGAGAGTTTAAATTCTGATTTCTCCAGGGGTATTTGCGGAGCTACCGCGCAGCATCTCTGATGCCGCCCAATTCTACCGAGCCAAAGAGAGGAATACTGCGGATAAGCATTTTTGGATGCAGTATTTGGCGCCGAATTATCCGGTGCCTTTCTCCGATCAACTGAAGCAGCTGGTCGAACTGCATAAGGCGGCCGAGCTAGCCATGAAGGATTTAATTATCCGGTGTGGCCCGTCGAGCGATTCCGAGCGATTACCGGGCTCGTGGGCGGCTTGTGAGTGCTGCCCTCGACTCGAAGTCATCAAGCGATCGATGCGCATAGAAGGTCTTGTGAATGGCCTTCGCCCGCGCAAAGGTGCATTGGAGGAAGATGGATGCGGAAAAGCTGATGATCGAGGGACTGCCGGAGGGAAAGGAGCACCACAAGCCCGAGCTGTATTATGAAGGTGTCTTGAAAGGAGCCTGCCTTGCAGCGGAGCAATGCACCAAGGACATTATATTTCCATGAATACGGTCATGTTTGTCCTTTGTAATGTTTGAACAAGGTCATTTCTATTATTTATTGCTTGTCGTTTGAAAGTTTTTCCTCCTGTGCGGCCGTTTTTATATACTAATCCTGAGAGTTGGCCAGTCGTCGGCTTTTGCCCCCACGTAGTAAGTACGGGGGTGTTCGGGATAAACCTGAGCACTCTTTATCCCATTTTTGGGTCCGTGAAGGAGGTGTTCAGCACAGCGAACCAGGCAATCAGACTATAGGGCTTTATCACTCTCACTTAGCCATAGGAGTTTTAAAAGGAAGGTAGGCGCAGCACCTGGTGTTCGGAAGACCGCACGAGGGGCTCTATAAGCGCCTGATCGGAAGAAAAGCCGATCCTTCGCCTTATTGTATTAGTTATGGCATTATCGCGGAAGAAATCCTTAAAGATTTTACAACCTCTCGAACAGTGACCAGCTCTCGCATCATGCCGGTCGGTTTTGGCTTTCTCTCTTGAGGTGCTCGTCCGGAAGAACCAGGACACAATCGCATTAGTTCTCCTGTGCTACCTTAGCGATATAGCGGAACATAAGGTACCAAAACATAGGGCAGGCAAACCCAACTATTGACCTAAGACACGATTGGAGCTAATGCATATAATGCTATAAGTTAAAGTGCGAACTGCCGTGAAGGTGTTCGGACTTTTTTGCCGTAGTATGGGTATAATGAAGCCCCTGGCATATTAAGGCATATCGCGATATGCCGAAAGTCTTTTAAAATAACAACAAATAAGCATCATATAAATCCACATGTTGTATTTGAATAATACGTCGATGCGTATGAGTATAGGTAATGTGATAAAAGGAAATATAACTGCGGAACCTGCTGAGACCAGGCGGGAGGAAGTTGTATGCGGATCCGGAATTGAGTCGGATGATCGTCGAGGGGAATATCTAGAGATTCCTTTACGCGCTCGAACTATTTCCACGCCATCCATCCTGGCCTACGCAAAGGTGAACCTGCGAAGAAAATGTAAGAAATGGTTTTGTGCCGCAGAGCGGTGGAGCCGCAGTATGTGGCTTGCCTTAACTTTTGCCGCAGTGTTTTAACTGAGCTCCGGACGAGCCGGGCTATCCTGCCGCGCAGTAGTTCGTACTCCTTTGGCGGTGTTTGCGAGCTTGGCCGTCGACTCGAGGTTCGGTTGAAAGGTGCCATTCGTTGCTTCTGCTGTTAAAGCGGCGGTAGACTCTTCGGTAGTGAGGGGAAATTCGGCCCTGCCATTAACCGTGATGACGCCGCGCGGACCGGGCATCTTGAGTTTACGGTAGGCATAATGTGGCATCGTGTTGAATCGAGCGAACGCGGTTCGTCCGAGCAATGCCTGATAATCACTGTGGAAGGGGACGATGCCGGAGACGTATGGTAATTGTTTGGTGATCCGAAGACTACCTCCAGAATGATGGAGCCTGTACAATTGGCCTCCACACCTGGTATGACACCTTTAAAGGTGGTTTTAGTGGGCCTGATCATCAAATGATCGATAACCATCCTGCACGTTGTGTCCTGATACAACAGGTTTAGACAGCTGCCTCCATCCATGAGGACTCGTGTGAGGTGGAATCCATTAATTATTGGGTCAAGGACGAGTGCGGTTAGATTGCCCTGATTGGTATTGGCCGAACGATCCTCACGATCGAAGGTGATCGGCCGTAGGTTGTATTGGGGGGCGATTGGCTCCGTTAAGTCGACATCCCTAGGAGTGCTCGTTCGTTCCGGCTTGGGAATGTGGGTGGCGCTTATCATGTTCACTGTTTAGATTTGAGGGGGAAATTTCTTTTGCCCTCCTATATTCGGTGGTCGGGGCTCCTCGTCGTCATCGTCGCTTTGAGACCCCTTCCCTTGTTTTATTTTGATCGCGGCTTGTCGAAGACCCAGCATTCTCTATTGGTATGATTGGCTGGTGTTCCGGCGCCATGAATCTGGCATGGACGGTCGAGTATGCGGTCCAAACTGGACGGACCTGAATTGTTTTTGTTGAATGATTTTTTCCACTGACCGGACTTGGAGCCACTGAATCCGGCGTTGACTGCCGTGTATTCGGCGCTATCACCATTTTTGCGACACTTGTGTTTGTTGCGTCGTGTTTTGTCGTTGCTATCTCTGGCTTTTGATGTGCCAGGATTGCTTGCTGTGTTGTTGCTACGAGCCAACCAGCTATCCTCGCCCGCACAGAAGCGGGTCATGAGTGTCTTCAGGGCTGCCATGGACATTGGCTTTTCTTGGTCGAGATGTCGGGCAAGCCACTCGTCACGGATGTTATGCTTAAAGGCCGCTAGGGCTTTGGCATCCGGACAGTCGACAATTTGGTTCTTTTTAGTTAGGAACCGAGTCCAAAATTTCCTGGCTGACTCTCCGGGCTGTTGGGTTATGTGACTTAGATCGTCAGCATCCGGCTGTCGCACATAAGTGCCCTGGAAGTTGTCCAGGAATGCGTCTGCCAGGTTCTCCCAACTCCCGATGGAGCTTGCTGGCAAGCTATTCAGCCAATGCCGAGCCGGTCCCTTGAGTTTTAGTGGGAGGTACTTGACGGCGTGTAGATCATCTCCGCGGGCCATGTGAATGTGGAGGAAGAAATCTTCTATCCATACCGCGGGGTCTATAGTACCATCATATGATTCAATGTTCACGGGTTTAAACCCTTCTGGGAATTCATGATCCATTACTTCATCAGTGAAGCATTGGGGGTGTGCGGCGCCTCTGTGCCGGGCTACATTATATTCGGTCCGGCCGGATTTATTGGTATATCCGGCATGACAGTCATCGACCCGCGTTGGGGCGCGTCCCCGTTGAAAGAACATGCGGTGCCGCCATGTTTGGTTTTGGTAATTGATGACAATCTCTATGGACTAATGGTTGCCTTGAGTTATTTTTGAAGGTTTTGTCCATAAGCTTTTCTTGAAGTCCATGTGTTGGTTTCAAGGAGTTTATGAGTTGACGAAGGTGCTATTAAGGAATTATCCAAAGATTGGTCATGTGAGTGTTGAGCTTATTGCAAGCATGTCTTGAAGAATAAGATCGTGTGATCGTTCATGATTACCTTCAAGACATCATCCAAATGAAGAGAGTTGGAAAGATTCAAGGTTGATCAAGACTATGTCAAGAGTGAATCAAGTTGATCAACTCACAAAGCGTAGAAGATGTACCGAGAGGGATCAAGTGATCCCATGGTATGGTAAGCATTGTCCATTGCACTTTGTGTACTAACCCATGGTCTATGTGAGAGTTCTATGTGGGGTTAGGTACGTGTCCATGGGCTTGCGTCAAGAGGAAGATATCATACAACCCATGGAAAGGATGACATCAAGTGGTGATCGTCATCATGATTGCCATGTGCAAGTTCAAGTGGAGCATCACGAAGAGATCAAGTGCTTGAATCTTGCCATCCTTTAATGGTGTCAATGGTCTTGTGAAGATGTGCGAAGAGGCTCACCCATAGTGGACTATGGGGGAGCAATCATCTAGTCTTCATCGAGCCAACGCAATCAAGAAAGGTGGTCCAACTTGAGGGAGTCAAGATCGTCATCATCTAGCTCAAGTGGACCATGTGCAAGGCAAATGTTTGCCCTTGATAGGTTTTCTATTTTATCGGTCTCGTGGTGGTAGTTGGGAGACCGGGTTATAGGATCGTTTGCCGTACTATCAAGGGGGGATCTCAAGTTGGTAGCTTGATCGTATCGTTAGTAGAGAGTTCAAACCATTGCATCCTTGCATCATGTTTCTTGGTTCTTGTTTGGTTCTCTTTTGAGACTTAGAGCTTATGGTCGTCTCGATGACAAGCTTGAGTTCATCAAAAACTCCGTTCGCATGCGTCTTCTATGATGTTTTCGGTGTTGGAGGTTTTACCGGTCTTATCCGAGGAAGGGTTCTCACCATTTTCTTATGGGTGTTTTCTCATTTGCTTACTCTTGATATTTCTATCAATATTGTGTTCGCCCTTGTCGTTAGCTTTCCAACAAACTTGGTTTCATCGAATTTGGAGTCCGTTTGCAAAAGTTGTGGCAGTTTTGGTGTTCTGAAAAGGCTGCAGCGGTACTACCGCGAATTGGAGCGGATGTAATTTTTTACTACCGCTCTGGCTCCTACAGCGGTAGTACCGCTCCGGACCAAAAACTCATCCGAAGTCCTGCGGTGGTAGGCCCGAATGTATTTTTTTAGTACCGCTCACAAGCAGTAGTACCGCTACCCTTTGTGGTAGTACCGCGATCCCTAGCGGTAGTACCGTGAGGACGAGCGGTAGTACCGCTCCGGCGGTTCTACTGGTCTTTTGCCTCCTCGCTGTTGTTTTTCAAAGGGGTACTACCGCCCTAGCGGTAGTACCGCTCCTTGGAGCGGTAATACCACTCTGTGTGGGCTGTGAGCATAACTGTTGGATTTTTCCCCACCTATAAAAGGGGTCTTCTTCCCCATTGAACCTTATCCTTTGAGCTCGTGTTCTTCCCCCATTGTTGACCTTCTTCGAGCTTGCTAACTCTCAATCCCTCCATGGATTCTTGCTAGTTTTTGAGAGAAAAGAGAGAGGTGATCTAGATCCACATTTCCACCAATCACTTTCTCCTCTATGTGAGGGGGAACCCCTTGGATCTAGTTCTTGGAGTTCTTGGTGTTCTCCTTCTTGTTCTTCCTCTCATCTTCCTCCCTAGAATTAGTTGCTTCGATGGGATTTGAGAGAGAAGGACTTGGGCACACCATGTGCCCTTGCCATTGCATTTGGTGCATCGGTTTGAGTTCTCCACGGTGATACGTGGAAGTGAAGTTTGGGAAGCTTATTACTCTTGGGTGCTTGGTACCCTTGAGCTTGTTCATCTTGGGTGCTTGGGCGCCCTAGACGGTTGGTGGTGTTCAGAGCTCAATCATTGTGGTGTAAAGCTCCGGGCAAGCGTCGGGGTCTCCAATTAGGTTATGGAGATCGCCTGAGCAATTTGATGAGTACCGTGACCGCCCCAAGGGTTGCCAAAGTGTCTGGGTTCGGTGACCGCCACCAAGGGTCGCCATTTATGCAGGTTCGTGACCGCCCTCAAGGGTCCCTTAGTGGAATCACGGCATCTTGCATTGTGCGAGGGCGTGAGGAGATTATGGTGGCCCTAGTGGCTTCTTGGGGAGCATTGTGCCTCCACACCGCTCCAAATAGAGATTAGCATCCGCAAGGGTGTGAACTTTGGGATACATCGTCGTCTCCGCGTGCCTCGGTTATCTCTTACCCGAGCCCTTTACTTATGCACTTTACTTTGTGATAGCCATATTGTTCTTTGTCATATATCTTGCTATCACATAGTTGCTTATCTTGCTTAGCATAAGTTGTTGGTGCACATGGGTGAGCCTAGTTGTTGTAGGTTTTGTGCTTGACAAATTAACCGCTAGGTTTATTCCGCATTTGTTCAAGCCTCTATCGTAATTATTTTAAAACGCCTATTCACCCCCCTCTAGGCGACATCCATGATCTTTCACCCGTGATCCATAGATCGATCTTGACTGTCCTGCTTTGTTTTTCAATTTGTCTTGCAGGTCAAGCATGGAGCCCCAGGTCTTCGTGTTTTTGCTTGTTTGGCGTCAGGGTGCGGGCTGGACTTCGGGCTGAAACGCCACTTTGTCTTGGCCACGAGGTGGCCGGTTAGCCGCGTCATGCGCTGGTAGTGCGAGCTTTTGTGCCTCCTCCTCGAGTTGAGGTAGCAACTTGCGCTTTGGGTAACTTTTGGTAGGGTGCTCGAGTCTGTATTCCTCGGCAGCCAGGACCTCGGTCCATCTATCAGTTAGCAAATCTTGATCAACTTGAAGCTGTTGCTGCTTTTTCTTCAGGCTTTTTGCAGTGGCTATAAGCCAGCGCTTGAAGCGCTCCTGCTCGACGGGATGCTCAGGCACGATGAATTCTTCGTCGCCAAGGCTCACTTCGTCTTTGGAGAGAGGCATGTAATTATCATCCTCTGATGCTCCATCAGTTGCCTGTTCCTTAGGGCTAGCTTGCCCATCTTCTTGCTCAGCCTGCTCAAAGCCTGGCTGGGCAGGATTGTTTACGTCTTCGGCACCATCCGGATTGTTATCATCTCTTGTGCCGGTATCGCTATTTTTGCTATGGCGGGGCTTGGTGCGGCGCCTGTGACGCCGGTGCCTAGATTGCTTCTCCAGGGGATTATCTTCCGTTGCCTCATCACCATTTCTTTCTTTGGGGGTGTCCACCATGTATATATCATATGATGAGGTGGTTGTCCAGCGCCCTATAGGCGGTGGTACCTGTTCTTCACTTGCATCGTCGTCCATACCGTCGATGTATTCGGAGTTGAAGTCAAGCACGTCGGTTAAGTCATCGACAGTGCTATTAAGTGGGTGGTGGGTGGGGAACGAATTTCTTCGTTGTCGCTTCCCACTCGAGCCGGACATAGTTCGGCCAAGAGTCTCCTGACAAGGAGAGAGACCTAATGAATTTAGCACATCACCCAAGGGCGAGTGCTGAAAGATATCCGCGGAGGTGAACTCCATGACCGGGGCCCAATCAGATTCGATAGGCATGGACGTACGCGGTTCAGATCCTGTAGCCAGAGACGAGTCCGAGGATCCGATGATACCGTCCTCATAGGAGGTGGGGTCAGTGTTCGGCTCCGACGCCGACGAGTGTGCGGCCTCCGTGGCGGGGCCCATCCACCCGTCCTTGGATGGCACAATCTGCTCCGGATTGATTCCTGGGGCCGCCGCAGGTGCGATCTCCCGAACATTGTCCGATGGCAGATCTAAGTCATGCTCGTCGTGACTATTCGGCGCACCTGACATGGGCTCGAATCCGTCGAAGATCAAGTCTCCACGGGTGTCGGCAGTATAGTTCAAGCTTCGAAACCTGACCTGATGGCCAGGGGCGTAGGTATCGATCTTCTCCAGATGGCCAAGCGAGTTGGCCCGCAGTACGAAGCCGTCGAATACGAAGATCTGTCCGGGGAGGAAAACCTCCCCCTGGACCGCGTCGTGGAAGATGATTGAAGGAGCCATCGAGCTTTATCGTGACGACACAGAGGAACTCTCAGTGAAAGCACCAATGTCGGTGTCAAAATCGGCGGATCTCGGGTAGGGGGTCCCGAACTATGCTTCTAAGGCTAATGGTAACAGGAGGCAGAGGACACGATGTTTTACCCAGGTTCGGGCCCTCTCGATGGAGGTAATACCCTACTTCCTGCTTGATTGATCTTGATGATATGGGTATTACAAGAGTTGATCTACTATGAGATCATAGAGGCTAAACCCTAAAAGCTAGCCTATGATTATGATTGTCCTTGTCCTACGGACTAAACCCTCCGGTTTATATAGACACCGGAGGGGGCTAGGGTTACACAGAGTCGGTTACAGAGAAGGAGATCTACATATCTGAATTGCCAAGCTTGCCTTCCACGCAAAGGAGAGTCCCATCCGGACACGGGGCGAAGTCTTCAATCTTGTATCTTCATAGTCCAATAGTCCAGCCAAAGTATATAGTCCGACTGTCTGAGGACCCCTTAATCCCAGACTCCCTCACTCGCTAGTTGATTATGCCATTGATATGAGTAAACATGAGACCTAAATGTTATTGTGAATATGGTTAGTTCATAATCTTTGCTTTGAAAACTTGAATCTTTGGCTTTACATATTTGCAACAACAAGATCAAGCAGAGTTTGTAAAAGTTTTTCTTTATCACTTTTAGTTTGTCAACTGAATTGTTTGAGGACAAGCAAATGTTTAAGCTTGGGGGAGTTGATACGTCTCCAACGTATCTACTTTTCCAAACACTTTTGCCCTTGTTTTGGACTCTAACTTGCATGATTTGAATGGAACTAACCCGGACTGACACTGTTTTCAGTAGAACTGCCATGGTGTTATTTTTGTGCAGAAATAAAAGTTCTCGGAATAACTTGGAAATCCACGGAGCAACTTTTTGGAATTAATAAAAAATATTGGTGAAAGAATCAACGCCAGGGGGCCACGCCCTGTCCACAAGGGTGCAGGGCGCCCCCCTTAAGGCGAGCCCCCTGCCTCGTGGGCCCCCTGAGGCTCCACTGACCTCAACCCCAACTCCATATATTCACTTTCGGGGAGAAAAAAATTAGAGAGAAGGATTCATCGCGTTTTACGATACGGAGCCACCGCCAAGCCCTGTTCTTCCTCGGGGGGGGGGACTGATTTGGAGTCCGTTCGGGGCTCCGGAGAGGGGAATCCGTTGCCATCGTCATCATCAACCATCCTCCATCACCAATTTCATGATTCTCACCGCCGTGCATGAGTAATCCCATCGTACGCTTGCTGGACGGTGATGGATTGGATGAGATTTACCACGTAACCGAGTTAGTTTTGTTAGGGTTTGATCCCTAGTATCCATTATGTTCTAAGATTGATGTTGCTATGACTTTGCCATGCTTAATGCTTGTCACTAGGGCCCGAGTGCCATGATTTCAGATCTGAACCTATTATGTTTTCATGAATATATGTGAGTTCTTGATCCTATCTTGCAAGTCAATAGTCACCCACTATGTGTTATGATCCGGCAACCCCGAAGTGACAATAATCGGGACCACTCCCGGTGATGACCGTAGTTTGAGGAGTTCGTGTATTCACTAAGTGCTAATGCTTTGGTCCGGTACTCTATTAAAAGAAGGCCTTAATATCCCTTAGTTTCTAATAGGACCCCGCTGCCACGGGAGGGTAGGACAAAGATGTCATGCAAGTTATTTTCCATAAGCACGTATGACTATATTCGGAATACATGCCTACATTACATTGATAAACTGGAGCTAGTTCCGTGTCACCCTATGTTATAACTGTTGCATGAGCAATCGCATCCGACATAATTATCCATCACTGATCCATTGCCTACAAGCTTTTCACATATTGATCTTTGCTTAGTTACTTCTCCGCTGCCACTGTTACGATTACTACAAAATTGCTACTGTTACCTTTGCCACCGTTACCGTTACTTCCATACTACTTTGCTACTAAATACTTTGCTGTAGATATTAAGTCTTTCAGGTGTGGTTGAATTGACAACTCAGCTGCTAATACTTGAGTTTGGCTCCCCTTGTGTCGAATCAATAATATTGGGTTGAATACTCTACCCTTGAAAACTGTTGTGATCCCCTATACTTGTGGGTTATCACACCTCCCCCAAGCTTGGCGAAAGCCAAGGGGAGTGCCCATACCCGATACTCAATTTTCTTTTGGTGATGAAGAAGGAGGTGGTGGTGATGAAGTAGAAGCAATCTTGTCCTCTGGTTTCCATGGCAGAGGCTCACCATCAAAAGAGGAGGAGTGAGTCTCTTGGATCCTGCAACTGGCAGCCTGCTACCTCTTGAGCACTGTGTTGGTTTTCCCTTGAAGAGGAAAGGGTGATGCAGCAAAGTAGCGTAAGTATTTCCCTCAGTTTTTGAGAACCAAGGTATCAATCCAGTGGGAGGCTACACGCAAGTCCCTCGTACCTACACAAACAAAACAAGAACCTCGTAAACAACACGATAAAGGGGTTGTCAATCCCCTCACGGCCACTTGCGAAAGTGAGATCTGATAGAGATAATAAGATAAGATAAATATTTTTGGTATTTTTATGATATAGATTGAAAAGTAAATATGGTAAAATAAAGTAGATCGGAAACTTATATGATAGAAAATAGACCCGGGGGCCATAGGTTTCACTAGTGGCTTCTCTCAAGATAGCATAAGTATTACGGTGGGTGAACAAATTACTGTCGAGCAATTGATAGAAAAGTGCATAGTTATGAGAATATCTAGGCATGATCATGTATATAGGCATCACGTCCGCGACAAGTAGACCGACTCCTGCCTGCATCTACTACTATTACTCCACACATCGACCGCTATCCAGCATGCATCTAGAGTATTAAGTTCATAAGAACAGAGTAACGCATTAGGCAAGATGACATGATGTAGAGGGATAAACTCAAGCAATATGATATAAACCCCATCTATCCTCGTGTGACGCCCCCGATTCAATCGTACACTAATCATGCACGCAAACGTGTACGATCAAGATCAGGGACTCACGGGAAGATATCACAACACAACTCTAAAAACATAAGTAAGTCATACAAGCATCATAATACAAGCCGGGGGCCTCGAGGGCTCGAATACAAGTGCTCGATCATAGGCGAGTCGTGAAGCAACAATATCTGATCTGGACATAAGTTAAACAAGTTTGCCTTAAGAAGGCTAGCACAAAGCCGGATCTGAGATCGAAGAGGCGCGGCCCTCTGCAGGATCCTCCTAACTACTCACGGTCGCCGTCAACGGGCTGCACGTAGTAGTAGGCACCTCCGATGTAGTAGGGGTAAATGCGTCGACGGTGGCGTCGCTCTGGGCTCCAACATCTGTTGCGACAACCGAGAAAAGAAAGGAAAGGGGAAAAGGGGAGAAAGCAACCGTGAGTACTCATCAAAGTACTACAAACAAGGAGCTACACTACATATGCATGTGTATATGTGTAAAGGGCCATATCGGTGGGTGAAGCTGCAGAATGCCGAATAAGAGGGGATAGCTAATCACGTCGAAGACTACGCTCGCAGCCTCCGTCTTCTGACATGTAGAAGAGAGTAGATTGAAGTCCTCCAAGTAGCATCTCCAAGTAGCATCTCCAAGTAGCATCTCCAGTAGCATCGCATAGCATAATCCTACCGGCGATCCTCTCCTCGTCGCCTGTTAGAGAGCGATCACGGGTTGTATCGCACTTGGAAGGGTGTGTTTTATTAAGTATCCGGTTCTAGTTGTCATAAGGTCAAGGTACAACTCCGGGTCATCCTTTACCGAGGGACACGGCTATTGAATAGATTAACTTCCCTGCAGGGTGCACCACATAACCCAACACGCTTGATCCCATTTGGCGGACACACTTTCTGGGTCATGCCCGCCTCGGAAGATCAACACGTCGCAGCCCCACCTAGGCACAACAGCTGTCGGACGCGGTCTAAACCTAAGCGCCAGAAGTGCAGGCCCATCGCCTTAGCACACCTGCACGTTGCGACGCGCCGAAAGCGTAACTAGCCCCTTAATACAAGCGCGGCTTACGTTCCAATCCGGTAGCGCCACTCGATCCAGACGTCAAGAAGGCTTGGTGATACCACGACGCGGGATACCCATAACTACTCCCACGTAGATGGTTAGTGCGTATAGACCAAATGGCGGACTCGGATCAAATACCAAGATCTCGTTAAGCGTGTTAAGTATCCGCGAACGCCGAACAAGACCAGCCCACCTGTCTCCTAGGTGGTCTCAACCTGCCCTATCGCTCCGCCATACAAAGTAACGATCGGGGCCGTCGGGACCCAGGCCCACCTCTACCGGATGGAGCCACTGTCCTTTCAGCCCCTCATCGTAATCACTTGCGGGTACTCAATGAGCTGACCCGACTTTAGTCACCATCTGTATAGTATGTATGTATGTATAGTATATACCCATGATCACCTCCCAAGTGGTCACGGCCCGATAGTAATGCAAGGCAGACTGACAAGAATGTAGGGCCAATGATGAATAACTAGCATCCTATACTAAGCATTTAGGATTGCGGGTAAGGTACCAATGACTGTAGCAACAATGTCAGGCTATGCATCAGAATAGGATTAACGGAAAGCAGTAACATGCTACACTACTCTAATGCAAGCAATATAGAGAAGAATAGGCGATATCTGGTGATCAAGGGGGGGGCTTGCCTGGTTGCTCTGGCAAGGAGGGGTCGTCTTCGGTGTAGTCGAACACACAGACATCGGCACCGGTCTCAGAGTCTACCGGAAAGAAGTAACGAAGGGGGAACACAATAAATAACAGAGCAATCAAATGTAACACAAAGCAAGACGCGGCAATATGCGGTGCTAGGGGTGACCTAACGTAGTGGTAGGTGATATCGGCGAAGGGGGAAACATCCAGGAAAGTATCCCCAGTGTTTCATGCTTTCGAACAGATGTACTGGAGGGGGAAAGTTGCGAGTTGGATAGGTTAGGGATGTGTGGCGGACGAACGGGCTACGTATCCGGATTCGTCTCGTCATTCTGAGCAACTTTCATGTACAACGTTTTTCCATCCGAGCTACGGTTTATTTTCTATTAATTTTTAAAGTTTTAAATCATTTTCTAAATTTCAGGAATTTACTAAATTCGAAATTATATTAAATACTAAATGTTGTGGGTACACAGAAGTGTACCAAGAAATGTCTGTGAGGTGACATGTGGACCCAGTTGACTGAGGTCAATTGCCAATCGGCCAGAGGTCGACTGGGCCCACGGGCTTAGTCGACAAGTCGACCGGACCCATCTTATCGGTTTGAGCGATGGCAGGGGCCCTACATGGCATTGGTCGTAGTTTATAAACCAGTTTTATTTATCTATGAACATCAGTTAATTAACCGTGGGCTCCATTAGTCATAGGCACAAGGGGTAATTAGCGGTGTTATTAGTGGCTAATTAGTGGATTAGCCGGCAGCTAAGCAGCAACGGCCACCATGTGCGATGGAGGCTCACGGAGCCGTCTTTGGAGGCAGCGATGGGGCGAGCCAAGGGCACCGAAGGTTGCCCTTGCTCGCTCGCATCTAGGGAAGCCCTTGGGGTCGTGGGGGCGGAGAAGATGGCCAAGGCGAGTCGTGCGGCGGCAATGTAGCAGCAGGTGGTGGGAGCCGCCCAGCAACGGGCGCGAGAGGCGGGCGCGCCCTAAGCGCGGGAGCGCATGACAGCGCCGCCACGTGAGGCAGGCGTGGCGGCAGGGCGATGTGGGGCGCGGCGTTCGGAGGGGGAGACGGACGAGGCGATGGGAGCTCACCCTGACGAAAGAGGCGGCGTCTTGGGGGAGGACCGACGAAGAGAGGCGGGATGTGGCGATCCGGCGATGAAGCGAGATGACGCATCCGGCGAGGCGGCGGCGAAGCGGCAGCCGGTGGGGAGGAGGAAACAGGCCGGCGAGGGAGCTACGGGCGGTGCCGATGTGGTGGCGATCTGTCGAGGCGCAGCGGCGACGGGCGGCAACATCGGGTCGGCGACGAGGCGAGGCCGCCGCTTGAGCGGGCGCCAGCGCAAGGGAGAGGAGGGCGCGGACGAGTGGGAGGAGGAATCGAATAGGCGCCTCTCCCTGGGGACGATCGTGTGTGTGTTTGTGTTGCGTGTGGCGCTGGGAGGAGATGAGGGAGCGGTGGGGGATCGAGAGAGAGATCGATCTAGGGTTAGGTGGGTTGAGGCCATATAGGCCATGGGGTGGCCGTCTGGGCTATTAGCTAGGCCACTCGGCCATTTAGACCAAGGCCCAGTGGGGAGGGGGCTTCTTTTATTTTCCTATTTTGTTTTCTGCTTTTGCATTTTCTTTTATTATTTCTCTTTTCTGTTTTATTTCATTTTAAAATATTCAGGCACTTTATAAAAATATGTTTTCTTTATTATAATTACCCTTGTAATATTCGGCCACCACCGAACATTTTAGTTTAATATTTTGAAAAAAAATTGTCGCTTGACTTATTTAGTATTTAAATTTGAAAGGGCTTCGAATCATTGCGAGGTTAGCAACAGTAATCGTGGTGACGTGGCATCATTAGCGGAGGTTCACTATAGCTTGATTACCCGGGCGTCACAATTCTCCTCCACTACAAGAAATCTCGTCCCGAGATTTAAGAGGGGGACTAAGTGGAAAATTCTGGTTACGAAATTCTAACGGGTCTTCTCGATCTTGGTTGCTCTTCTCGAAGAGGTTGATCCATTATGTTGATGTCTTCATTTCTCTGCTTCAGGCCATCCTGATGTAGTACACATCCTTTCTTCGGGATCTTCATCGTACTTACGGAAAGGATAAAGGGTGGGCATTCCGGGAGTACGGACCTCTACAAGGTCGACTATCTGGTCGATAAAAGATGGCGGAAGTAACTCTCAAATTTAAACTTAAGAAATTATCGAGAGCAAAGTAATGAGGTTTCATGGGAAGTTTCGAGCGAGCAGGCAACCATTCGATGCCTGAAACAGGGCGTGAAAGGGCTCAAAGCAATCAGGAATAAGTATTGCGTTTCATACCAGAATTGATGATCTCTGGAAGGTGGCTCGTGAATTACATACGAAGCCAAGCGTGAGGAATAACTTTGGAAACAGGGGGTGTACAGGACAGTCAGGTTTCGATCATGTGGAACTGTGGGTTATGGGCCCACCATGTGGTTTAAAGTAGAAAGGGGGCTGGCATCTTGCACGGTCACGAAAGCAAGGCATGTCAGAGGGTACCATGTCAGTTATGTCGGCAACAACATCGGTACCAAGGGCGAGGGACGAAGAGAACCATTTTCCTGCTCGTTGAACGAGACGGACCAATAGGCAAAGTTCTCGTCCATCGGTGGTTAGCGGAATGCTATCAACAAATGCAACAGGGTCTTGCTAACAGAATTGTACACCGGGGTGTTTACATAAGCGTGAGAATATTACTGCTTAGATAATATAGATCAACAAGAAAGATCAAACAAAACAATGGAAAGGAAAATGTGTTTGACACATATACCAGGGGTATACTCTTCCCAAGGACAAGCAGAGCATGATATCTGTGGTAGGATATAAAGTAGAAAACCCTTCAGGAAAAGGGAGAGAAATTTCATGACATTACCCATACAACAATGTTTGGATAATTGATCAAGAAACATTTAGCATTGTGCTTCAAATGCTCTTATTGAAAATCGGGTTACCACGGACATGCTTGAGATAGCATTGACATGGCCTTCAAGCAAAGGCGGACTACGAAACAAAAGGATCCATCAGGAACAACTTATAGAATAAGTCTTACAATTCCGTCACGGAAGAATGACTAGCCTTGCTAAAAAGGAAACTTATAAAAATAGGTCCTCCGACCAAGTGTGCTAGGCATGACATCATCTTACCGGGTCATCTAAGAACCATCATCATAACTCCTCGAAAGTTGACCCAACCATCATATCTGACCGAGATTCAGATCCGATTGGTGTCATGATAACTCAGACTCAGGATGTCCGAGAAGAAAAGGTGCAACACAAATAGACGAAATGACATTGCAAGATTCTCAGGAAATGAACTATGGAAGCGAGTTCCGAAACAAGAGTTCATCATTAAAGCAAGAAGAGGATGATGAGGTGGCTGATGGACTTAGTGATAATTCAACGAGGCATCCAAAAAGATGCATCTCCTCAATTATGTGGATAAGGAGATAGCATTTGTCAGATCAAATGATATAATGAAGCATGTTTGAGGAAAACATACGATTAAACATTGGTTGAAAGGTGCGCCCAAATATGGGTTGGGCTGCACGACCAATGTCAGAATGGTGATTCAATAATCAATAGTCTAAGAATGAATGGCCGACCATTAACTTCAAAGCAATAGGGTTGCTAACTAGGCAGAATCCAAACAGCACCGCTCACTTGTTGGTACCGGTTGGGATCAACGAGGACCAAGAAAGAATGGTGATTATGAGAAGTATCACCATAGCAAGAATTCTTAAGAGGTGGAGCAATCCTCACAACATCCTTGACATCAAAGATGGTAATACTCCATGGTAGAATCATAACATAAGTTGGATAACAAGGAACTCAATGTACAACACAAAACAGGAACAATTTTTGTGTTGGAGGAATCTAATAATGTTGTGGATGATAACCCAAACCATCGAGGGCAAAGGATGCTATTTCTCATCAAGAATTGATAGATATCTTGGAGGACCTCGAATGTTGATGATGATCACGACACATTTGTCGAGAGGTTTCGAGAAGATGTAATCGATCGGTGATGACATCAAGTCAATGGAAATGATGAAGCCAAAAGTCATTGGGACCATGGAGTGCGACACAAACTCGAAATCAAGCTTGCTGTTCAAGGAGAAACGATATGACGAGGAAGATCGATTGTAAGATTAGCTCACGGTCGAAATTTGTGCTCCGAGAAGAAGGACCCGGTAGCACAGTTAAATATTAGCACAATGATATAGCCAATCAAGGCAGGAATGGCGTGATCGGGTACAAACTCGTACTTATAGAAGCTATCGAAGAGTTGTTGAACCGTAGTGCGGACTCGGTTCGATTATTGGTGTCTTTGAGTGTTTAAAACTCGAGCCCGTGAAAAATTGGAATCGATGGGAATGTAGCACTTGATGAAGAACTCATAAGAAGTTCTGCGCATTCGTGACAATCTCGAGATACTAGGGGGTAATACTCAATGACAAACCAAAGTAAAGGTTGGACATGTGTATTGATCCAAGAAGACAAGTGCTTAAACTTGCCCGAGAAATGGGATCAAAGAAGAACATATGGTCGGAACCACGATTGCAAAGGATCAATTCACCGATACCAAAGGATATTATATCACGAAAATAGTTATTATTACAAGAAGCTTCCATGATAGGATCTACATCGTGTCCATGGGCATGAACGCAAAGGTTCAAGGTCGACTACCACTTCTCCACTGCATAACCTTTCATTTACTTCTCGCGTTTGATGAAGTTGTAGTGTTGAAATTTTATCTGGCAAAAATACCAGCAGAATATGACTCGTGAAACTTTCGAGTCCACACATATTAAGGAAGGTACAGGTTCAACCCATCGGGGCATCGTGGAAACATATACCACAAGCTTCAAGAATAAATATCACCAGCTCGAAAGCAAAGCAAGGTTGGCAAAAATCAACGAATAGGATTTACTAATGGCATTATGTATCAGGGAAGAATTCACAAGGCGATTAAATATGAAGGACATTGCCGAATAATAATCCAACAAAGGATCTGGTGGTCCACAAGGGATCTGACATGAGCATCGGTACTCAACTAGAGGAAGAAGAATACAAGGAGATCAGATTATAGAAACAACTGACTAACTCAATTCTCAAATGCAAAGGAATTATGATTTCCAAATCAAGGGATCAGAAGCAATGCTCTGATTAGGGATGGATAAGTTGAATAGCCTTAGGGTGCAATCAACGACAATTGGATTGGTCGAGAACTAATTCCAGTTAAAAGAATGGCAGCTCAGTCGGAAAGGTAATTTATAAGGATCAATGATGATTGCGTGTATTCGCAAACATATTGAGTCAGCAGACTCAAAATGATAATGACAAGGAAGGTCAATAAGACTACGAGACTTATGGGATTAACCATAATGCAAGCAAGCAAGAATTTCAAGAGAAATAGGCTGCTCAGGATTTTCGGAAGATCGGGTAGTATTTGAATGTATTTTTGTGAAACACATGAACAACTGGGGTATGAGCGGATACTTGATAAGTGCGAGAATTATCCATATGGGTATTCAGGTGACAAAGTACAGCAAGGCGGTAAGATTAAAGGATTATCGAAACAACGACGAGTGTTTCGAGGTATCTTGTAATAACAAGACCAACTGGGGATCAATATAAGAATAACAACTATAAGTAGTTATCCATAGTTGACAGTGGAAGGGGAATTGCAAACGCGATGAACACAAGTTCTCGAGTTAACGGCGGAGAGTATCTTCAGGGTCTTCACGTGCAACAGACGATCATCAGTAATAAGGGGCTCTCCGGGTGAAAGTGATAACGAGATCCTAATGTTAGATTTAGAAAAATTCATTTAACCCGAATAGAAGAGAGATCAGAGTCCCAGAGTATAGATAAGGAGTAAAAGATCCTAATACCACCCAATGGCGACGTGGGCCCATGGGCCACACAGCCATGTTAGTAAAAGTTTTGTAAACTCTAGACTCGACTTCAGCCAAGGAGTTGGAAAGGGGATTCCTACAGGCAGTCGGCTCTGATACCAACTTGTGACGCCCCCGATTCAATCGTACACTAATCATGCACGCAAAGCGTGTGCGATCAAGATCGAGGACTCACGGAAGATATCACAACACAACTCTAAAAACATAAATAAGTCATACAAGCATCATAATACAAGCCGGGGCCTCGAGGGCTCGAATACAAGTGCTCGATCATAGACGAGTCAGCGAAGCAACAATATCTGAGTACGGACATAAGTTAAACAAGTTTGCCTTAAGAAGGCTAGCACAAAGCGGGATCTGACGAAAGAAGCGCAGCCTCTCTGCACTGGATCCTCCTAACTACTCACAGTCGCCGTCAACGGGCTGCACGTAGTAGTAGGCACCTCCAGTGTAGTAGGGGTCGCCGCCGACGGTGGCGTCGCTCTGGGCTCCAACATCTGGTTGCGACAACCAGAAAGAAAGGAAAGGGGAAAAGGGGAGAAAGCAACCGTGAGTACTCATCCAAAGTACTACAAAGCAAGGAACTACACTACATATGCATGTGTATATGTGTAAAGGGCCATATCGGTGGATTGAATTGCAGAATGCCAGAATAAGAGGGGGATAGCTAATCATGTCGAAGACTACGCTTCTGGCAGCCTCCGTCTTGCAGCATGTAGAAGAGAGTAGATTGAAGTCCTCCAAGTAGCATCTCCAAGTAGCATCTCCAAGTAGCATCTCCAGTAGCATCGCATAGCATAATCCTACCCGGCGATCCTCTCCTCGTCGCCCTGTTAGAGAGCGATCACCGGGTTGTATCTGGCACTTGGAAGGGTGTGTTTTATTAAGTATCCGGTTCTAGTTGTCATAAGGTCAAGGTACAACTCCGGGTCGTCCTTTTACCGAGGGACACGGCTATTCGAATAGATTAACTTCCCTGCAGGGGTGCACCACATAACCCAACACGCTTGATCCCATTTGGCCGGACACACTTTCCTGGGTCATGCCCGGCCTCGGAAGATCAACACGTCGCAGCCCCACCTAGGCACAACAGGCGGTCGACGCGGTCTAAACCTAAGCGCCACAGTGCAGGCCCATCGCCTTAGCACACCTGCGTTCTTGACTTGAACGGAAGCGAGAACTAGCCCCTTAATACAAGCGCAGCTTACGTTCCAATCCGGCCGCCACTCGATCGTTGACGTCAAGAAGGCTTCGGCGATACCACGACGCCGGATACCCATAACTACTCCCACGAGATGGTTAGTGCGTATAGACCAAATGGCGAGACTCAGATCAAATACCAAGATCTCGTTAAGCGTGTTAAGTATCCGCGAACGCCAAACAAGACCAGGCCCACCTGTCTCCTAGGTGGTCTCAACCTACCCTGTCGCTCCGCCACAAAGTAACAGTCGGGGGCCGTCGGGAACCCAGGCCCGCCTCTACCGGGATGGAGCCACCTGTCCTTTCAGCCCCCTCATCAGAATCACTTGCGGGTACTCAATGAGCTGACCCGACTTTAGTCACCATCTGTATAGTATGTATGTATGTATAGTATATACCCGTGATCACCTCCCAAGTGGTCACGGCCCGATAGTAAAGCAAGGCATACTGACAAGAATGTAGGGCCAATGATGAATAACTAGCATCCTATACTAAGCATTTAGGATTGCGGGTAAGGTACCAATGACTGTAGCAACAATGTCAGGCTATGCATCAGAATAGGATTAACGGAAAGCAGTAACATGCTACACTACTCTAATGCAAGCAATATAGAGAAGAATAGGCGATATCTGGTGATCAAGGGGGGGGGGCTTGCCTGGTTTCTCTGGCAAGGAGGGTCATCTTGGTCTTGATCGAACACACAGACATCGGCACCGGTCTCAGAGTCTACCGGAAAGAAGTAACGAAGGGGGAACACAATAAATAACAGAGCAATCAAATGTAACAAAAAGCAAGACGCGGCAATATGCGGTGCTAGGGGTGACCTAACGTAGTGGTAGGTGATATCGGCGAAGGGGGAAACATCCAGGAAAGTATCCCCAGTGTTTCATGCTTTCGAACAGATGTACTGGAGGGGGAAAGTTGCGAGTTGGATAGGTTAGGGATGTGTGGCGGACGAACGGGCTACGTATCCGGATTCGTCTCGTCGTTCTGAGCAACTTTCATGTACAACGTTTTTCCATCCGAGCTACGGTTTATTTTCTATTAATTTTTAAAGTTTTAAATCATTTTCTAAATTTTAGGAATTTACTAAATTCGAAATTATGTTAAATACTAAATGTTGTGGGTACACAGAAGTGTACCAAGAAATGTGCAACAGAGGCTGACATGTGGACCCAGTTGACTGGGTGTTGCCTTGATCGGCAGAGGTCGATCGGTGGGGCGGGGGCTTAGTCGACAAAGTGACTAGACCCATCTTATCGGTTTGAACAGTAGAAGGGGGCCCTACATGGCATTGACTGTGGTTTATAAACCAGTTTTATTTATCTATGAACGTCCAGATTAATTAACCGTGGGCTCCATTAGTCATAGGCACAAGGGGGTAATTAGCAGTGTTATTAGTGGCTAATTAGTGGATTAGCCGGCAGCTAAACGGCAACGGCCACCATGTGCAGTGGAGGCTCGCCGGAGCCGTGCTGGAGGCAGCAGTGGGACGAGCCAAGGGCACCAGAAGGTTGCCCTTGCTCGCTCGCATCTAGGGAAGCCCTTGGGGTCGTGGGGGGCCGGAGAAGATGGCCAAGACGAGTCGTGCGGCGACGGCGAAAGTAGCAGCAGCTGGTGGGAGCCGGCCCAGGCGACGGGCGCAGAGGGGCGAGGCGCGCCCTAGGCGCGCGGAGCGCGACAGCGCCGCCACGCAGAGGCGGCGTGGCGGCAGGGCGATGTGGGGCGCAGCGTTCGGAGGGGGGACACGGACGAGGCGATGGGGAGCTCACCCCGTTGAGCGAAGAAGCGGCGTCTGCGAGGAGGACCGGCGAAGGAGAGGCGGGATGTGGCGATCCGCGCGATAGGGCGAGATGCGCGATCCGGCGAGGCGGCGAAGAGGAGGCAGGCGGTGGGGAGGAGGAAACAGGCGGCGAGGAGCTCCGGCGGCGCCGGCGTGGTGGCGATCCGTCGAGGCGCAAGCGGCGACGGCGGCGGCATCGGGTCGACGACGAGGCGAGCCGCCCGCTTGAGTGGCGCCGTGCAAGGGAGAGGAGGGCGCGGACGAGTGCAGGAGGAGGGAATCGAATAGGGCGCCCCTCTCCACAGGGACGATGCGTGTGTGTGTTTGTGTTGCGTGTGGCGGCGGGGAGGAGATGAGGGAGCGGTGGGGATCGAGAGAGTAGATCGATCTAGGGTTGGTGGGTTGAGGCCATATAGGCCATGGGGTGGCAGTGGGCTATTTAGCTAGGCCACTCGGCCATTTAGACCAAGGCCCAGTGGGGAGGGGGCTTCTTTTTATTTTTCCTATTTTGTTTTCTGTTTTGCATTTTCTTTTATTATTTCTCTTTTCTGTTTTATTTCATTTTAAAATATTCAGGCACTTTCTAAAAATATGTTTTCTTTATTATAATTACCCTTGTAATATTCGGCCACCACCGAACATTTTAGTTTAATATTTTGAAAAAAAATTGTCGCTTGACTTATTTAGTATTTAAATTTGAAAGGGCTTCGAATCATTGCGAGGTTAGCAACAGTAATCGTGGTGACGTGGCATCATTAGCGGAGGTTCACTATAGCTTGATTACCCGGGCGTCACACCTCGATGGCAACAATACAATATGTGCCTTGCTGCCCTAACATCCTTTGGGAAAGGACACATAAAGATTGAACCCAAAGCTAAGAACTTCTCCCATTGCAAGAAAGATCAA
This sequence comes from Aegilops speltoides, assembly GCA_021437245.1. Lineage (NCBI taxonomy): Eukaryota > Viridiplantae > Streptophyta > Magnoliopsida > Poales > Poaceae > Aegilops > Aegilops speltoides. The sequence goes on from CM038144.1 coordinate 399,738,843, forward strand.
TCTAGTAGGCCAAACCAAACTGATAATTCGAAGAGACTTGCAAAGATAACCAATCATACATAAAAGAATTTAGAGGAGATTCAAATATTTCTCATAGATAAACTTGATCATAAACCCACAATTCATCGGATCTCGACAAACACACCGCAAAAAGAGTTACATCGAATAGATCTCCAAGAAGATCGAGGAGAACTTTGTATTGAGATTCAAAAAGAGAGAAGAAGCCATCTAGCTAATAACTATGAACCTGAAGGTCTATGGTAAACTACTCACAACTCATCGGAGAGGCTATGGTGTTGATGTAGAAGCCCTCCGTGATCGATTCCCACTCCGACGGAGCGCCGAAAAAGGCTCCAAGATGGGATCTCACGGGTACAGAAGGTTGCGGCAGTGGAAATAGGGTTTTGTGGTGCTCCTGGATGTTTTCGGGGTACATAGATATATATAGGCGAAGGAGGTTGGTCAGGGGAGCCAGGAGGGGCCCACGAGGGTGGGGGCGTGCCCACCCCCCTAGGGCGCGCCCTCCTACCTCGTGGCCGCCTTGGCTGCTTCTTGACGTCCACTCCAACTCTCTTGGTTTGCGTTTGTTCCAAAAAGATCTCTCCCGAAGGTTTCATTCCGTTTGGACTCCGTTTGATATTCCTTTTCTTCGAAACACTGAAATAGGCAAAAAAAACAGCAATTTGGGCTGGGCCTCCGCTTAATAGGTTAGTCCCAAAAATGATATAAAAGTGTATAATAAAGCCCATAAACATCCGAAACAGGTAATATAATAGCATGGAACAATCAAAAAATATAGATACGTTGGAGACGTATCAAGCATCCCCAAGCTTAATTCCTGCTCGTCCTCGAGTAGGTAAATGATAAAAACAGAATTTTTGATGTGGATGCTACCTAACATATTTCTCAATGTAATTTTATTTATTGTGGCATGAATGTTCAGATCCAAATGATTCAAGATAAAAGTTCATATTAACATAAAAAATAGTAATACTTCAAGCATAGTAACAAGTAATCATGTCTTATCAAAATAACATAGCCAAAGAAAGCTTATCCCTACAAAATCATATAGTTAGGCTATGTTTCATTTTCGTCACACAAAATACTCCCATCATGCACAACCCCGGTTTCAGCCAAGCAATTGGTTCATACTTTTTAACACGCTTCAGCTTTTTTCAACTCTCACGCAATACATGAGCGTAAGCCATGGATATAGCACTATGGGTGGAATAGAATATGATGATGGAGGTTGTGTGGAGAAGACAAAAGGAGAAGGTCTCACATTAACAAGGCTAATCAACGGGCTATCGAGATGCCCATCAATTGATGTCAACATGAGGAGTAGGGATTGCCATGCAACGAATGCACTAGAGCTATAAATGTATGAAAGCTCAACAAAAGAAACTAAGTGGGTGTGCATCCAACTTGTTTGCTCACGAAGACCTAGGGCATTTTGAGGAAGCCCATCATTGGAATATACAAGCCAAGTTCTATAATGAAAAATTCCCACTAGTATATGAAAGTGACATCATAGGAGACTCTCTATCATGAAGATCATGGTGCTACTTTGAAGCACAAGTGTGGAAAAGGATAGTAGCATTGTCCCTCCTTTTTTGGGCCTTCCTTTTTTTATTTGGCCTTTCTCTTTTTTTTGTCCTTTCTCTTTTTTTGGCCTTTCTTTTCAAGCGATAATGCTCTAATAATGATGATCATCACACTTCTATTTACTTACAACTCAAGATTACAACTCAATACTTAGAACAAAATATGACTCTATGTGAATGCCTCCGGCGGTGTACCGGGATGGGCAATGAATCAAGAGTGACATGTATGAAAGATTATGCATGGTGGCTTTGCCACAAATACGATGTCAACTACATGATTATGCAAGGCAATATGACAATGATGAAACGTGTCATAATAAACGGAACGATGGAAAGTTGCATGGCAATATATCTCGGAATGGCTATGGAAATGCCATAATAGGTAGGTATGGTGGCTGTTTTGAGGAAGATATAAGGAGGTTTATGTGTGATAGAGCGTATCGTATCACAGGGTTTGGATGCACCGGCGAAGTTTGCACCAACTCTCAAGGTGAGAAAGGGCAATGCGCGGTACCATAGAGGCTAGCAATGATGGAAGGGTAAGAGTGCGTATAATCCATGGACTCACATTAGTCATAAAGAACTCATATACTTATTGCAAAAGTTTATTAGCCCTCGAAGCGAAGTACTACTATGCATGCTCCTAGGGGAAGGGTTGGTAGGAGTTAACCATCGCGCGATCCCTACCTCCACTCATAAGCAAGGCAATCAAAAGAGCACCCCATGCTACAAATTTGTTACACAACTTTTACCATACATGCATGCTACGGGACTTGCCAACTTTAACACAAGTATTTCTCAGTTTCATAATTACTCAGCTAGCATGACTCTAACATTACCACCTTTACATCTCAAAACAATTATCAAGCATCAAATTAATCATAGTATTCAATGCACTTTCTATGATAGTTTTTATTATACCCAACTTGGGTGTCCATCATCTTAGGACCAATTTTATAACCAAAGCAAATACCATGCTGTTCTAAAATACTCTCAAAATAATATAAGTGAAGCATGAGAGATCAATAATTTCTACAAAATAAAACCACCGCCGTGCTCTAAAAAGATATAAGTGAAGCATTAGAGCAAAATTGTCTAGCTCAAAAGATATAAGTGAAGCACATAGAGTATTCTAATAAATTCCGAATCATGTGTGTGTCCCAAAAGGTGTGTACAGTAAGGATGATTGTGGTAAACTAAAAAGCAAAGAATCATATCATACAAGACGCTCCAAGCAAAACACATATCATGTGGTGAATAAAAATATAGCTCCAAGTAAAGTTACCGATAGACGAAGACGAAAGAGGGGATGCCTTCCGGGGAATTCCCAAGCTTAGGGTTTTGGTTGTCCTTGAATTACCTTGGGGTGCCTTGGACATCCCCAAGCTTAGGCTCTTGCCACTCCTTATTCCATAGTCCATCAAATCTTTACCCAAAACTTGAAAACTTCACAACACAAAACTCAACAGGAAATCTCATAAGCTCCGTTAGTGCAAGAAAGCAAACCACCACTTTAAGGTATTGTAATGAACTCATTCTTTATTTATATTGGTGTTATACTTACCGTATTCCAACTTCTCTATGGTTCATACCCACCGATACTAGCCATAGATTCATCAAAATAAGCAAACAACACACGAAAAACAGAATCTGTCAAAAACACAACAGTCTGTAGAAATATGTAACTTTCGAATACTTATGTAACTCTAAAAACCCTAACAAAATTGGAAGTCCTAGTAAGTTTGTCTATTAATCTATTGCAAAAAGAATCAACTCAAAATCACGTTTATGTTATTTATTAAAATTATTCTCGTGCGCGCAAAAGTTTCTGTTTTTCAGCAAGATCAAATTAACTATCACCCAAGATGATCCTATAGGTTCTATTTGGCACAAACACTAATTAAAACATAAAACCACATCTAAACAGAAGCTAGATGATTTATTTATTATTGAACATAAGAAAAAAGCAAGTAACAAAAATAAAATTGGGTTGTCTCCCAACAAGCGCTATCGTTTAACGCCCCTAGCTAGGCATAAAAGCGAGAATAGATCTAAGTATTGTCATCTTTGGTATTCAATTCATAAGTGGATCTCATAATAGATTCATAAGGTAATTTGATTTTCTTTCTAGGAAAGTGTTCCATGCCTTTCCTTAATGGATTGGTATCTAATATTTCCTTCCTTCATATCAATAATTGCACCAATCATTCTAAGGAAAGGTCTACCAAGAATAATAGGACATGAAAAACTGCAATCTATATCGAGAACGATAAAATCTATGGGCACATAACTCCTATTTGCAACAATAATAACATCATTAATCCTTCCCATAGGTTTCTTAATGGTGGAATCCACAAGGTGCAAGTTTAAAGAGCAATCATAAAAATCACGGAAACCTAACACATCACATAGAGTTTTTGGAATCGTGGAAACACTAGCACCCAAATCACACAAAGCATAGCATTCATAATCTTTAATCTTAATTTTAATAGTAGGCTCCCACTCATCATAAAGTTTTCTAGGGATAGAAACTTCCAATTCAAGTTTTTCTTCATAAGATTGCATCAAAGCATCAACGATATGTTTGGTAAAAGCCTTATTTTGACTATAAGCATGAGGAGAATTCAACACAGATTGCAACAAGGAAATACAATCTATTAAAGAACAATTATCATAATTAAATTCCTTGAAATCCAAAATAGTGGTTCATTACTATGTAAAGTTTTGACCTCTCCAATCCCACTTTTACCAAATTGAGCATCAAGATCTAAAAACTCCGAATCATTGGGACGCCTTTTAACTAAAGTTGACTCATCTCCAGTCCCATCATTATCAAGATTCATATTGCGAAACAAAGATTTCATAGGGGACACATCAATCACTTTTAGATCTTCATCATTATTATCATGAAAACTAGAAGAACACGCTCTTACAAAGCAATCTTTCTTAGCACGCATCCTAGCGGTTCTTTCTTTGCACTCATCAATGGAAATTCTCATGGCTTTGAGAGACTCATTGATATCATGCTTAGGTGGAATAGATCTAAGTTTCAAAGAATCAACATCAAGAGAAATTCTATCCACGTTCCTAGCCAATTCATCAACCTTAAGCATTTTTTCTTCAAGCAAAGCATTGAAATTCTTTTGAGAGATCATAAATTCTTTAACACTATTCTCAAAATCAGAGGGTATCTTATTAAAATTTCCATAAGAGTTGTTGTAGGAATTACCATAATTATTAGAGGAATTACTAGGGAAAGGCCTAGGATTAAAGTTTCCTCTATACGCGTTGTTACCAAAATTATTCCTACCAACAAAATTCACATCCATAGATTCATTATTATTATCAATCAAAGTAGACAAAGGCATATCATTAGGATCAATAGGAGCACTCTTATTAACAAACAATTTCATAAGTTCATCCATCTTTCCACTCAAAACATTAATCTCTTCTATCGCATGAACTTTTTTACTAGTAGATCTTTCGGTGTGCCATTGAGAATAATTAACCATAATATCATCTAGGAGTTTAGTAGCTTCTCCTAAAGTGATTTCCATAAAAGTGCCTCCCACGGCCGAATCTAAAAGATTTCTAGAAGCAAAATTCAATCCGGCGTAAAATTTTAGTACGATCATCCATAAATTTAATCCATGTGTAGGGCAATTGCGAATCATTAATTTCATCTTCTCCCAAGATTGTGCATCATGTTCATGATCAAGTTGCTTAAAATTCATAATATCGTTTCTAAGAGAGATGATCTTAGCGGGAGGAAAATACTTAGAGATAAAGGCATCTTTGCACTTATTCCACGAATCAATACTATTTTTAAGCAAAGACGAAAACCAAGTTTTAGCACGATCCCTAAGTGAAAATGGAAATAACTTCAATTTAACAATATCATTATCCATGTCTTTCTTCTTTTGCATATCACACAAATCCACAAAGTTGTTTAGATGAGTAGCAGCATCTTCACTAGGAAGGCTGGAGAATTGATCTTTCATGACAAGATTCAACAAAGCAACATTGATTTCACAAGATTCAGCATCATCAAGAGGAGCAATCGGAGTGCTAAGGAAATCATTATTGTTGGTATTGAGAAAGTCACACAATTTAGTATTATCTTGAGCCATCGTGACAAGCAATCCAACACTCAAGCACATAAGAGGCAAGCGAAAGAGAGGCGAACGGGAAAGAGAGGGCGAATAAAACGACAAGGGTGAAGTGGGGGATAGGAAAACGAGAGGCAAATGGCAAATAATGTAATGCGAGGGAGAAGAGTTTGTGATGGGTACTTGGTATGTCTTGACTTGCGCGAAGACCTCCCCGGCAACTGCGCCAGAAATCCTTCTTGCTACCTCTTGAGGACTGCGTTGGTTTTCCTTGAAGAGGAAAGGGTGATGCAGCAAAGTAGCGTAAGTATTTCCCTCAGTTTGTGAGAACCAAGGTATCAATCTAGTAGGAGGTTAGATGCAAGTCCCTCGTACCTACACAAACAAAACAAGAACCTCGCAACCAATGCGATAAAGGGGTTGTCAATCCCTTCACGGCCACTTGCGAAAGTGAGATCTGATAGAGATAATAAGATAAGATAAATATTTTTGGTATTTTTATGATATAGATTGAAAAGTAAAGATTGTAAAATAAAGTAGATCAGAAACTTATATGATAGAAAATAGACCCGGGGGCCATAGGTTTCACTAGTGGCTTCTCTCAAGATAGCATAAGTATTACGGTGGGTGAACAAATTACTGTCGAGCAATTGATAGAAAAGTGCATAGTTATGAGAATATCTAGGCATGATCATGTATATAGGCATCACGTCCGCGACAAGTAGACCGACTCCTGCCTGCATCTACTACTATTACTCCACACATCGACCGCTATCCAGCATGCATCTAGAGTATTAAGTTCATAAGAACAGAGTAACGCATTAGGCAAGATGACATGATGTAGAGGGATAAACTCAAGCAATATGATATAAACCCCATCTATCCTCTATGGCAACAATACAATACGTGCCTAGCTGCCCCTGCTATCACTGGGAAAGGACACCGCAAGATTGAACCCAAAGCTAAGCACTTCTCCCATTGCAAGAAAGATCAATCTAGTAGGCCAAACCAAACTGATAATTCGAAGAGACTTGCAAAGATAACCAATCATACATAAAAGAATTCAGAGGAGATTCAAATATTTCTCATAGATAAACTTGATCATAAACCCACAATTCATCAGATCTCGACAAACACACCGCAAAAAGAGTTACATCGAATAGATCTCCAAGAAGATCGAGGAGAACTTTGTATTGAGATTCAAAGAGAGAGAAGAAGCCATCTAGCTAATAACTATGGACCCGAAGGTCTATGGTAAACTACTCACAACTCATCGGAGAGGCTATGGTGTTGATGTAGAAGCCCTCCGTGATCGATTCCCCCTCCGGCGGAGCGCCGGAAAAGGCTCCAAGATGGGATCTCATGGGTACAGAAGGTTGCAGTGGTGGAAACAGGGTTTTGTGGTGCTCCTAGATGTTTTCGGGGTACGTAGATATATATAGGCGAAGGAGGTCGATCAGGGGAGCCACGAGGGGCTCACGAGGGTGGGGGGCACGCCCACTTCCCTAGGGCGCGCCCTCCTGCCTCGTGGCCGCTTCGGCTGCTTCTTGACGTCCACTCCAAGTCTCCTAGATTATGTTTGTTCCAAAAAGATCTCTCCCGAAGGTTTCATTCCGTTTGGACTCCGTTTGATATTCCTTTTCTTCAAAACACTGAAATAGGCAAAAGCAAACAGCAGTTTGGGTTGGGCCTCCGGTTAATAGGTTAGTCCCAAAAATGATATAAAAGTGTATAGTAAAGCCCATAAACATCCAAAACAGGTAATATAATGGCATGGAACAATCAAAAATTATTGATACGTTGGAGATGTATCACAGCCAAACTCATACCTTTGAACCTTGCCTCATATTCAAGGACTTGGCTTTGGAGGTCGCGGATCTGGCTATGTGGAAGTTGATTTTCTCGTTGAGGGATAAGACGATGTCCTTCATGGACTTGCCAGCCACCTTGAGATCACGGGAGTAGTCCGCAATCATGAGGTGATTGGCATTGAGTCCACGTTCCACCATCCCCTTGCACCGGAAGACTTCCCGCTCCATAGCTTCAAGCCTGGCCTCCACGGATCCAGTCCCCTTGGGTCCTTGCACATCGCGGATGTGCAGCACCCCATCGCGCATCTGGATAGCTTGAGGGTGCTGCATCACTTCCCGCAAATATGGGTTGATGACGTTGTCAAAGAACTTGTCCTTGGAGGAGCTTGAAGTGGCCATGGTGGATTGGATCTGACAGAAAACAACAAGAAAATAAAACAGGAGATTTCTCCATGATACGGAGGTCAACAGGTTGGGAGGGTATATAAAGGTTTTTTATCTTGGGGAACAAGCAGAATGGAAGAAAAACAGAGTCCGGAAAGTACCTGAGGTGGGCACAACCCACCGGGGCGCGCCTGGTGTATCGTGCCCACCAGGGTCACTTTCCTGGAAGTTTCTTATTTTCCTAATTTTTTAAATATTCCAAAACTAACAAAAAAATATTTTTGCGGATTTTTTGGAGTCTGTTTACTTACCTTATCACGTACCTCCCTTTTTCACGATTCTGGAGTGTTCCAGAAGGTTTCTTTTATGTGTTCTTCTGGTGTCATAGTTTGCATAATATTGCTTTCAACATTAATGGGTGTACTTGAGATATAATGTTTTATTCGTTGCCCATTAACAACCGTCGGGTTAGTACCTTCGGCATTATTTATTTTGATAGCTCCAAATCGATAAACCTCCTCGATGACATAGGGTCCTTCCCATTTGGAGAGGAGTTTTCCTGCAAATAATCTGAAACGGGAGGTGTACAAAAGAACATACTCTCCAACTCTGAACTCATGCTTTTGGATTCTTTTGTCATGCCATATTTTAAATTTTTCTTTGAATAACTTTGCATTTTCATAAGCCTGGGTTTTCCATTCATCTAATGAGCTAATATCAAATAGCCTCTTTTCACCAGCAAGTTTGAAATCGTAGTTGAGTTCTTTGATTGCCCAATACGCTTTATGTTCTAACTCAAGAGGCAAATGACAAGCTTTTCCATAAACCATTTTATAAGGAGACATACCCATAGGATTTTTATATGATGTTCTATAAGCCCAAAGTGCATCATCTAGTTTCTTAGACCAATTCTTCCGAGACCTATTGACAGTCTTTTGTAAGATTAGTTTTATTTCTCTATTACTAAGTTCAACTTGACCACTAGACTGAGGATGATAAGGTGATGCAAATCTATGATTAACATCACACTTAGCAAGCATTTTGCAGAAAGCACCATGAATAAAGTGTGAACCACCATCAGTCATTAAATATCTAGGGACTCCAAACCTTGGGAAAATAACTTCCATAAGAATTTTAATAGAGGTGTTGTGATCAGCACTACTAGTTGGAATAGCTTCTACCCACTTAGTAACATAATCAACAACAACCAAAATATGTGTATACCCATTAGAGGAAGGAAAAGCTCCCATGAAGTCAAATCCCCAAACATCAAATGGTTCAACAGCAAGTGAATAATTCATAGGCATTTCTTGACGCTTGCCGATATTACCTATTCTTTGACATTCATCACAAGATGAGACAAACTTACGGGCATCCTTGAAGAGAGTAGGCCAAAAAAACCAGATTGCAATACCTTATGAGCGGTTCTGTCTCCCGTTTGATGTCCTCCATAAGCCTCGAAATGACATTTCCGTAGGATTTGTTCCTGTTCATGCTCAGGTACACAAGGTCTAATAATACCATCTACTCCTTCTTTATAAAGATGTGGGTCATCCCAAAAGTAATGTCTTACATCATAGAAGAACTTTTTCTTTTGTTGGTAAGTAAAGCTAGGTGGTATGTATTTAGCAACAATATAATTAGCATAATTAGCATACCAAGGTGTACTATTAGAAACATTTATTGCATTTAATTGTTCATCAGGGAAGCTATCATTAATAGGTTGTGGGTCATCAAGAATATTTTCAAGCCTAGACAAGTTATCAACTATGGGGTTCTCTGCTCCTTTCCTATCAGTGATATGCAAATCAAATTCTTGTAGCAGAAGAACCCACCTAATGAGTCTAGGTTTAGCATCTTTATTTTCCATAAGATATTCTATAGCAGCATGATCAGTGTGAACAATCACTTTAGAATCAACAATGTAAGATCTGAATTTATCACAAGCAAACACCACTGCTAAGAATTCTTTTTCAGTAGTAGCATAATTTCGTTGAGCACTGTCTAGATTTTTATTAGCATAATGGATAACATTCAATTTCTTATCAACTCTTTCTACTAGAACAACACCAACAGTATAATCATTAGCATCACACATAATCTCAAAAGGCAAGTTCCAATCAGGTGGTTAAACAATAGGTGCAGTAATTAAGGCTTTCTTTACTGTTTCAAAGGCTTCCAAGCAATCATCATCAAACACAAAGGGAATATCCTTTTGCAAAAGATTTGTAAGAGGCCTAGAAATTTTAGAAAAGTCTTTGATAAACCTTCTATAGAAACCAGCATGACCAAGGAAACTACGAATACCTTTGATATCTTTAGGACATGACATTTTCTCAATTGCATCAACCTTGTCTTTGTCCACCTCAATGCCTCTTTCAAAAATTTTCTGGCCCAAAAATATACCTTCATAAACCATAAAGTGGCACTTCTCCCAATTCAAGACAAGATTTGTTTGTTCACATCTCTGCAAAACTCGATCAAGATTACTCAAACAATCATAAAAAGACTTCCCATAAACAGAAAAGTCATCCATGAAAACCTCAACAATTTTTTCACAATAATCTGAGAATGTAGCAGTCATACAACTTTGAAAGGTAGCAGGTGCATTACATAAACCAAAAGGCATACGTCTATAAGCATAAGTTCCAAAAGGGCAAGTAAAAGTGGTCTTTTCTTGATCAGGTTGTGAAAAGGTATTTGTGAAAAACCAGAATATCCATCAAGAAAGCAAAATGTGTGTGCTTATATAATATTTCTAACATTTGATCAATAGAAGTCAGAGGGTAATGATCTTTTCTAGTTGCTTTGTTTAATTTCCTATAATCAATTACCATTCTATAGCCTATGACAATTCATTGTGAGATAAGCTCATTCTTATCATTAGGAACAACAGTAATACCTGAAGGAAATATGCCCTAGAGGCAATAATAAAGTTATTATTTATTTCCTTATTTCATGATAAATGTTTATTATTCATGCTAGAATTGTATTAACCGGAAACATAATACATGTGTGAATACATAGACAAACATAGTGTCACTAGTATGCCTCTACTTGACTAGCTCGTTTATCAGAGATGGTTATGTTTCCTAGCCATGGACAAAAGAGTTGTCATTTGATTAACGGGATCACATCATTAGGAGAATGATCTGATTGACATGACCCATTCTGTTAGCCTAGCAATTGATCGTTTAGTATTCTGCTATTGCTTCCTTCATGACTTATACATGTTCCTGTAACTATGAGAATTGTGTAACTCCCGTTTACTGGAGGAACACTTTGGGTACTACCAAACGTCACAACGTAACTGGGTGATTATAAAGGAGTACTACAGGTGTTTCCGAAGGTACATGTTGAGTTAGCATAATTCGAGATTAGGATTTGTCACTCCGATTGTCGGAGAGGTATCTCTGGGCCCTCTCGGTAATACTCATCACCTAAGCCTTGCAAGAATGTAACTAATGAGTTAGTTATGAGATGACGTATTACGGAACGAGTAAAGAGACTTGCCGGTAACGAGATTGAACTAGGTATAGGATACCGACGATCAAATCTCGGGCAAGTAACATACCGATGACAAAGGGAACAACGTATGTTGTTATGCGGTTTGACCGATAAAGATCTTCGTAGAATATGTAGGAACCAATATGGGCATCCAGGTCCCGCTATTGGTTATTGACCGAGACATGTCTCGGTCATGTCTACATTGTTCTCGAACCGTAGGGTCCGCACGCTTAAGGTTTCGATGATGGTTATATTATGAGTTTATGTATTTTGATGTACGAAGGTTGTTCGAGTCCGGATATGATCACGGACATGACGAGGAGTCTCAAAATGGTCGAGACATAAAGATTGATATATTGGACGGATATATTTGGACACCGGAAAGGTTCCGGAGAGTTTGGGAATATCTGGAGCTCGGGAGGTTACCGAACCCCGGGAAGTATATGGGCCTTATTGGGCCCATGTAGGAGGAAGGAGAAGGAGCAAGGGAGGCGCGCCCCAAGCCCAATCCGACTGGGGAGGGGGCCGCCCCTTTCCTTCTCCTTCCCTCTTCCTTTCCTACTACTAGTACTCCTTCCTACTACTAGTACTCCTTCCTTCCCCTCCAAATAAGATAAGGAAAAAGAGGGAAACCTACTTGGAGTAGGTTTCCTCCTCCTATGGCGCCCCCTCCTTGGGCGGCCACCTCCTCCCTCCCTCCTCCTTTATATCACGGGGTAGGGGGCACCCTAGGACACACAAGTTGATCATTGATCGTTCCTTAGCCGTGTCGGTGCCCCCTCCACGATATTACACCTCGGTCATATTGTAGCGGTGCTTAGGTGAAGCCTGCGACAGAGAACATCAAGATCGTCCACCACGCCGTCGTCTTGTGGAACTCCCCTCGGCGCCTCTCTGGATTGGAGATCGAGGTGCGTCATCGAGCTATCGTGTGTCAAGAACTCGGAGGTGCCGAGTAACGGTGCTTGGATCGGTTGAACCGAGAAGGCGTCGACTACTTCCACTACGTTGTGTCAACGCTTCGCCTCGGTCTCAGAGGGCGTGAGACAACACTCTCCCTCGTTGCTATATCATCACCATGATCTTGCGTGTGCGTAGGAATTTTTTGAAATTACTACGTTCCCCAACAATGGCATCGAGCCTAGGTTTTATGCGTTGATGTTATATGCACGAGTAGAACACAAGTGAGTTGTGGACGATATAAGTCATACTGCCTACCAGATGTCATACTTTGGTTCAGCGGTATTGTTGGATGAAGCGGCCGGACCGACATTACGCGTGACGCTTACGCAAGACTGGTTTTACCGCCGTGCTTTGCACACAGTGACTAGCGGTGTCTGTTTCTCCAACTTTAGTTGAACCGAGTGTAGCTACGCCGGTCCTTGTGAAGGTTAAACGGAGTCTATTTAACAAACTATCGTTGTGGTTTTGATGCATAGGTAAGAACGGTTCTTGCTAAGCCCGTAGCAGCCACGTAAAATTTGCAACAACAAAGTAGAGGACGTCTAACTTGTTTTTGCAGGGCATGTTGTGATGTGATATGGTCAAGACGTGATGCTATATTTTATTGTATGAGATGATCATGTTTTGTAACCGGTTATCGGCAACTTGCGGAGCCATATGGTTGTCGCTTTATTGTATGAAATGCAAGCATACATAATTGCTTTACTTTATCACTAAGCGGTAGCGATAGTCGAGAAGCAATAGATGGCGAACGACAACGATGCTACGATGGAGATCAAGGTGTCGCGTCGGTGGCGATGGTGATCACGACGGTGCTTGGAGATGGAGATCACAAGCGAAGATGATGATGGCCATATCATATCACTTATATTGATTGCATGTGATGTTTATCCTTTATGCATCTTATCTTGCTTTGATTGACGGTAGCATTTTAAGATGATCTCTCACTAATTATCAAGAAGTGTTCTCCCGAGTATGCACCGTTGCGAAAGTTCTTCGTCTTTGAGACACCACGTGATGATCGGGTGTGATAGGCTCTACGTTCAAATACAACGGGTGCAAAACAGTTGCACACGCGAATACTCAGTTATACTTGACGAGCCTAGCATATACAGATATGGCCTCGGAACACGGAGACCGAAAGGTCGAGCGTGAATCATATAGTAGATATGATCAACATAGAGATGTTCACCATTGAAACTACTCCATCTCACGTGATGATCGGACATGGTTTAGTTGATTTGGATCACGTGATCACTTAGATGACTAGAGAGATGTCTGTCTAAGTGGGAGTTCTTAAGTAATATGATTAATTGAAGTTAAATTTATCATGAACTTAGTCCTGGTAGTATCTTGCAAATTATGTTGTAGATCAATAGCTTGCATTGTTGCTTTCATATGTTTATTTTGATATGTTCCTAGAGAAAATTGTGTTGAAAATGTTAGTAGCAATGATGCGGATTGGATCTGTGATATGAGGTTTATCCTCATTGCTGCACAGAAGAATTATGTCCTTAATGCACCGCTAGGTGACAGACCTATTGCAGGAGTAGATGCAGACGTTATGAACATTTAGCTAAGCTCAATATGATGACTACTTGATAGTTTAGTGCACAATGCTTAACGGCTTAGAATCGGGACTTCAAAGACGTTTTTTGAACGTCATGGACCATATAAGATGTTCCAGGAGTTGAAGTTAATATTTCCAGCAAATACCCGAGTTGAGAGATATGAAGTCTCCAACAAGTTCTAAAGCTAAAAGATGGAGGAGAATCGCTCAACTAGTAAGCATGTGCTCAGATTGTCTGGGTACTTCAATCGCTTGAATCAAGTGGGAGTTAATCTTCCAGATAAGAAGTGATTGACAGAATTCTCTAGTCACCATCATTAAGTTACTAGAACTTCGTGATGAACTATAGTATGCAAGGGATGACGAAAACGATTCCCGAGCTCTTCGTGATGTTGAAATCGACGAAGGTAGAAATCAAGAAAAGACCATCAAGTGTTGATGATTGACAAGACCACTAGTTTCAAGAGAAGGGCAAAGGGAAAGAAAGGGAACTTCAAGTGGAAAGACAAGCAAGTTGTCACTCCTGTGAAGAAGCCCAAAGCTGGACCATAGCCTGAAACTGAGTGTTTACACTGCAAAGGAAATGGTCACTGGAAGCGGAAATGCCCTGAATATTTGGTGGATAAGAAGGATGGCAAAGTAAACATAAGTATATTTGATATACATGTTATTGATGTGTACTTTACTAGTGTTTATAGCAACCCCTCAGTATTTGATACTAGTTCGGTTGCTAAGATTAGTAACTCAAACGGAGTTGCGTAATAAAAGCAGAGACTAGTTAAAAGGTGAAGTGATGATGTGTGTTGGAAATAGTTCCAAGATTGATATGATCATCATCGCACACTCCCTATACTTTCGGGATTAGTGTTAAAACTAAATAAGTGTTATTTGGTGTTTGCGTTGAGCATGAATATGATTTGATCATGTTTATTGCAATACGGTTATTCATGTAAGTTAGAGAATAATTGTTGTTCTGTTTACATGAATAAAACCTTCTATGGTCATACACCCAATGAAAATGGTTTGTTGGATCTCGATCGTGTGATACACATATTCGTAATATTGAAGCCAAAAAATGCAAAGTTAATAATGATAGTGCAACTTATTTGTGGCACTGCCGTTTAGGTCATATCGGTGTAAAGCGCATGAAGAAACTCCATAAAGATGGATTTTTGGAATCACTTGGTTATGAATCATTTGATGCTTGCGAACCATGCCTCATGGGCAAGATGACTAAGACTCCGTTCTCCGGAACAATGGAGCGAGCAACTGACTTATTGGAAATAATACATACTGATGTATGCAATCCGATGAGTGTTGAGGCTCGCGGCGGGTATCGTTATTTTCTGACCTTCACAGATGATTTGAGCAGATATTAGTATATCTACTTGATGAAACATAAGTCTGAAATAGTTGAAAGGTTCAAAGAATTTCAGAGTGAAGTGGAAAATCATCGTAACAAGAAAATAAAGTTTCTGCGATCTGATCATGGAGATGAATATTTGAGTTACGAGTTTGGTCTTCAATTAAAACAATGTGGAATAGTTTCACAGCTCACGCCACCTGGAACACCACAACGTTATGGTGTGTCCGAACGTCGTAACCGCACTTTATTGGATATGGTGTGATCTATGATGTCTCTTACTGATTTGCCAATATTGTTTTAGGGTTATGCATTAGAGACAGTTGCATTCACATTAAAATGGCACCATCTAAATCCGTTGAGACGACAACATATGAACTGTGGTTTAGCAAGAAACCCAAGTTGTCGTTTCTTAAAGTTTGGGGCTGCGATGCTTATGTGAAAAAGTTTCATCCTGATAAGCTCGAACCCAAATCGGAGAAGTGCGTCTTCATAGAATACCCAAAGGAAATAGTTGGGTACACCTTCTATCACAGATCCAAAGGCAAGATATTCGTTGCTAAAAATGGATCCTTTCTAGAGAAGGAGTTTCTCTCGAAAGAAGTGAGTGGGAGGAAAGTAGAACTTGATGAGGTAACTGTACCTATTCCCTTATTGGAAAGTAGTTCATCATAGAAATCAGTTCTGTGACAAATACACCAATTAGTGAGGAAGCTAATGATATTGATCATGAAACTTCGGATCAAGTTACTCTGAGAACCTCGTGGGTCTTCGAGTAAGATCCACACCAGAGTGGTGTAATAATCATGTTCTGGAAGTCATGTTACTAGACCATGATGAACCTACGAACTATGAGGAAGCGATGATGAGCCCAGATTCCGCGAAATGGCTCGAGGCCATAAAATCTGAGATATGATCCATGTATGAGAACAAAGTAAGGACTTTGATTGACTTGCTCAATGATCATCAAGCCATGTTAAATGAATGGATCTTCAAGAGGAAGACGGACACTGATAGTAGTATTACTATCTACCAAGCTCGACTTGTTGTGAAAGGTTTTCAACAAGTTCAAGGTGTTGAATACGATGAGATTTTCTCACTCGTATCGATGCTTAAGTCTGTCTGAATCATGTTAGCAATTGCCACATTTTATGAAATCTGGCAAATGGATGTCAAAACTGCATTCCTTAATAAATTTATTAAAGAAGAGTTGTATATGATGCAACCAGAAGGTTTTGTCAATCCTAAAGGTGCTAACAAAATGTGCAAGCTCCAGCGATCCATCTATGGACTGGTGCAAGCGTCTCGGAGTTGGAATATACGCTTTGATAAGTTGATCAAAGCATATAGTTTTATATGGACTTACGATGAAGCCTATATTTACAATAAAGTGAGTGGGAGCACTACAACCTTTCTGATTAGTATATGTGAGTGACATATTGTCGATCAGAAATGATGTAGAATTTTTCTGCAAAGCATGAAGGAGTGTTTTAAAGGAGTTCTTTAAAAGACCTCAGTAAAAGCTACTTATATATTGAGCATCAAGATCTATTGAGATAGATCAAGATGCTTGATAAGATTTTCAATGAGTACATACCTTCGCAAAATTTTGAAATAGTTCAAAAATGGAACAGTCAAAGAAAGAGTTCTTGCCTGTGTTGCAAAGGTATAAAATTGAGTAAGACTCAAATCCCGACCATAGCAGAAGATAGAAAGAGAATGAAAAATCATTCCCTATGCCTCAGTCATAGGTTCTATAAAGTATGCTATGCTATGTACCAGACCTATTGTATACCTTGCTCTGAATTTGGCAACGGAGTACAATAGTGATCTAGGAGTAGATCACTGGACATTGGTCAAGAATATCCTTAGTAAGGACTAAGGAGATGTTTCTCGATTATGGAGGTGATAAAAGAGTTTGTTCTAAAAGTTATTTCAGTGCAAACTTTTACACTGATCCAGATGACTCTAAGTCTCAATCTGGATACATATTGAAAGTGAGAGCAATTAGCTAGAGTAGCTCCGTGCAGAGCATTGTAGACATAGAATATTTGCAAAATGCATACGGCTCTGAATGTGACAGACCCATTGACTAAGCTTCTCTCACGAGCAAAACATGATCACACCTTAGTACTCTTTGGGTGTTAATCACAAAGCGATGTGAACTAGATTATTGACTCTAGTAAACCCTTTGGGTGTTGGTCACATGACGATTAATCATATACAAATATGAATATTGGTGTTAAATCACATGGTGATGTGAACTAGATTATTGACTCTAGTGCAAGTGGGAGACTGAAGGAAATATGCCCTAGAGGCAATAATAAAGTTATTATTTATTTCCTTATTTCATGATAAATGTTTATTATTCATGCTAGAATTGTATTAACCGGAAACATAATACATGTGTGAATACATAGACAAACATAGTGTCACTAGTATGCCTCTACTTGACTAGCTCGTTTATCGAGATGGTTATGTTTCCTAGCCATGGACAAAAGAGTTGTCATTTGATTAATGGGATCACATCATTAGGAGAATGATGTGATTGACATGACCCATTCATTAGCCTAGCACTTGATCGCTTAGTATTCTGCTATTGCTTCCTTCATGACTTATACATGTTCCTCGTAACTATGAGAATTGTGTAACTCCGTTTACGGAGGAACACTTTGGTACTACCAAACGTCACAACGAATCGGGTGATTATAAAGGAGTACTACAGGTGTTTCGAAGGTACATGTTGAGTTAGCATAATTGAGATTAGGATTTGTCACTCCGATTGTCGGAGAGGTATCTCTGGCCTCTCGGTAATACTCATCACCTAAGCCTTGCAAGCATGTAACTAATGAGTTAGTTATGAGATGACGTATTACGGAACGAGTAAAGAGACTTGCCGTAACGAGATTGAACTAGGTATTGGATACCGACGATCAAATCTCGGGCAAGTAACATACCGATGACAAAGGAACAACGTATGTTGTTATGCGGTTTGACCGATAAAGATCTTCGTAAGAATATGTAGGAACCAATATGGGCATCCAGTCCCGCTATTGGTTATTGACCGAGACGTGTCTCGGTCATGTCTACATTGTTCTCGAACCGTAGGGTCCGCACGCTTAAGGTTTCGATGATGGTTATATTATGAGTTTATGTATTTTGATGTACCGAAGGTTGTTCGAGTCCGGATATGATCACGGACATGACGAGGAGTCTCGAAATGGTCGAGACATAAAGATTGATATATTGGACGGATATATTTGGACACCGGAAAGGTTCCGGAGAGTTTGGGAATATCTGGAGCTCAGGAGGTTACCGGAACCCCGGGAAGTATATGGGCCTTATTGGGCCCATGTAGGAGGAAGGAGAAGGAGCAAGGGAGGCGCGCCCAAGCCCAATCCGACTGGGGAGGGGCCGCCCCCTTTCCTTTCTCCTTCCCCTCTTCCTTTCCTACTACTAGTACTCCTTCCTACTACTAGTACTCCTTCCTTCCCCTCCAAATAAGATAAGGAAAAGAGGGAAACCTACTTGGAGTAGGTTTCCTCCTCCTATGGCGCGCCCCCTCCTTGGGCCGGCCACCTCCTCCCTCCCTCCTTTATATACGGGGGTAGGGGGGCACCCTAGGACACACAAGTTGATCATTGATCGTTCCTTAGCCGTGTGCGGTGCCCCCCTCCACGATACTACACCTCGGTCATATTGTAGCGGTGCTTAGGCGAAGCCCTGCGACAGGAGAACATCAAGATCGTCACCACGCCGTCGTGCTGGCGGAACTCCCCCTCGGCGCCTCTACTGGATTGAAGATCGAGGGTGCATCATCGAGTTGTACGTGTGTCAAGAACTCGGAGGTGCCGGAGTAAGGTGCTTGGATCGGTTGAACCGGGAAGACGTACGACTACTTCCACTATGTTGTATCAACGCTTCCGCTTCGGTCTATGAGGGTACGTAGACAACACTCTCCCCTCGTTGCTATATCATCACCATGATCTTGCGTGTGCGTAGGAAATTTTTTGAAATTACTACGTTCCCCAACAATACCTCCCTTCTTAGGGACACAATGAACATGACTTACCCATCTACTATCAGCTATAGGATAGATTATACCTACTTCCAGAAGTTTCAATATTTCTGTTCTTACCACTTCTTTCATCTTCGGATTTAACCGACGTTGGTGATCAACAACGGGTTTAGCATCAGGTTCCATATTAATCTTGTGCTGACATAGAGTGGGACTAATGCCCTTAAGATCATCAAGACTATATCCAATAGCAGCTCGGTGCTTCCTTAGAACTTTCAATAATATTTTTTCTTCATGTTTTGAAAGGTTAGCACTAATAATAACATGATATATCTTTTGCTCATCAAGATAAGCATATTTCAAAGTGTCTGGCAATTGTTTTAATTCAAACACAGGATCACCGTTAGGTGGAGGATGACCTCCTAGAGTTTCAATAGGCAAATTGTGTTTAAGCAGAGGTTGTTGTTCGAAAAAGATTCTATCTATTTCATTTCTTTCACGCATATGCAAATCATTTTCATGGTCCAGCAAATATTGTTCTAAAGGATCAGTAGGAGGTACAACAATAGAAGCAAGACCAATAATTTCATCCTTACTAGGCAAATCTTTCTTATGAGGTTGTCTACTAAACTTGGAAAAATTAAATTCATGAGATTCATCACCAAAGCTAACACCGACAGTTTGTTTCTTACAATCTATTCTGGCATTGACGGTGTTCAAGAAAGGTCTCCCAAAGATAATGGGACAAAAGTCATCTTGTGGGGAGCCAAGAACAAGAAAATCAGTAGGGTATTTTATCTTCCCACACAAGACTTCAACATCTCTAAGAATCCCAATTGGTGATATAGTATCTCTATTGGCAAGTTTAATAGTAACATCTATGTATTCTATTTCGGCAGGTGCTATTTCACTCTTAATTTCTTCATATAAGAAAAAAGGAATAGCACTCACACTAGCACCTAGGTCACATAACCCATGATAACAATGATCTCCTATCTTAACTGAGACAACACACATGCCAACAACTGGTCTATGTTTATCCTTTTTATCGGGTTTGGCTTCTAGAAGCTTCATCATAGAAGTAAATAACATGCCCATCAACATTATCGACCAA
This sequence comes from Aegilops speltoides, assembly GCA_021437245.1. Classification (NCBI taxonomy): domain Eukaryota; kingdom Viridiplantae; phylum Streptophyta; class Magnoliopsida; order Poales; family Poaceae; genus Aegilops; species Aegilops speltoides. The sequence continues at coordinate 399,759,286 of CM038144.1, forward strand.
GAGATCTTTAATCATAGCAACACTAGGTTCAACTCTGATTTGTTCAGCTGGTTTGGGTGTTCTAACATAACTTTTGTTAACTGCAGTTGAAGCTTTAGTATGTTCCTTCATCCTAACAGGGAAAGGTGGTTTTTCAATATAAGCAGTGGGAACAACTGGATCAACATTGTAAATGATAGTTTCTTCTTTAGCTTTTACCGGTTCTTTAATCTCTTCTTTAATAGGTGGGTGATATTTAAACCACTTCTCCTTAGGGAGATCAACATGAGTAGCAAAAGATTCACAAAAGGAAGCTACTATCTTAGAGTCAAGTCCATATTTAGTGCTAAACTGTTGAAAAGCATCGGTATTCATAAAAGATTTAACACAATCAAACTTAGGTTCAATACTTGACTCTTTACCTTCATCGAGTCCCCAATATTCATAGTTGCATTTAATTCTTTCTAAAAAATCCCACTGAAATTCAATAGTCTTCTTCATAAAAGAACCAGTACAAGAAGTATCGAGCATGGATTGATCATTACGAGAAAGTCGAGCATAAAAATTCTGAATAATAATTTCTCTTGAGAACTCATGACTGGGGCATGAATATAACATTGACTTAAGCCTCCCCCAAGCTAGAACGATACTTTCTCCTTCATGAGGCCAAAAATTATATATATAATTCCGATCACGATGAACTAGATGCATAGGATAAATTTTTGATGGAATTCCAATTTCAACAGATTCCAGTTCCAAGATCCAATATCATCGCACAACCTATACCATGTCAATGCTTTTCCCTTCAAGGATAAAGGGGAACCCTTCTCCTTAGCTTCATCTTTGGGTAAACCTGCAAGCTTAAACAATCCACAAATTTCATCCACATATATCAAGTGCATATCAGGATGTTTGGTTCCATCTCCTGCATAAGGATTAGCTAGCAGTTGTTCTACCATACCCAAGGAATTTCATATTCAATATTTTCAGTAGGTGAAGTAGGTTGAGGGGAACTAATTGTGGTTCCGGTCGAGGTGAAGATACCCGAACAAACCCCTCAAAGGATTTTTACCATAGTAGCAAGTGACAATAAATTTCAGCACGTAGTAATAAGGTTTCCTTACCAATTTCCACTTACAAAGAGCGCTTCACTCCTCGACAACGGCGCCAGAAAATAGCCTTGATGACCCACAAGTATATGGGGTCAATTTTACTCTTTTTGATAAGTAAGAGTGTCGAACCCAACGAGGAGCAGAAGGAAATTACAAGTGGTTTTCAGCAAGGTAATGTCTGCAAGTGCTAAAATTGTAAGTAGCGGAGTAGTTTGATAGCAAGATAATTTGTAACGAGCAAGTAACGATAGTAGTAACAAAAGTGTAGCAAGGTAGACCAATCCTTTTGAGGCAAAGGACAGGCCAAAACAGTCTCTTATGATAAGCAAATTGTTCTTGAAGGTACACGAGAATTTCATCTAGTCACTTTCATCATGTTGGCTTAATTCGTGTTCGCTACTTTGATAATTTGATATGTGGGTGGACCGGTGCTTAGGTTCTGTTCTTACTTGAACAAACCTCCTACTTATGATTAACCCTCTCGCAAGCATCCGCAACTACGAGAAAAGTATTAAGAATAAATTCTAACCATAGCATTAAACTTTTGGATCCAATCGGTCCCTTACAGAATAGCGCATAAACTAGGGTTTAAGCTTGTGTCACTCTCGAAACCCATCATCTAATAAATACTCCACAATGCATTCCCTTAGGCCCAAAGATGGTGAAGTGTCATGTAGTCGACGTTCACATGACACCACTAAGGGAATCCCAACATACATATCATCAAAATATTGAACACATATCAAGTTCACATGATTACTTGCGACATGATTTCTCCTGTGACCTCAAGAACAAAAGTAACTACTCACAAATGATAATCATGCTCAAGATCATAGGGGTATTAAATAGCATAATGGATCTAAACATATAATCTTCCACCAAATAAACCATATAGTAATCAACTACAAGATGTAATCAAACTACTAGTCACCCACAAGCACCAATCTATAGTTCCGATACAAAGATTGAACACAAGAGATGAACTAGGGTTTGAGAGGGGTTGGTGCTATTGAAGATGTTGATGAAGATAGCCCTCCCCAAGATGGAAGAGTTGTTGGTTATGAAGATGACGATGATTTCCCCCTTTGGCAGGGAAGTTCCCCCGGCGGAATCACTTTGCCGGAGGGCAAAAGTGCTCCTGTCCAGGTTCCGCGTTGATATGGCAGTGTTTCGTCCCGAAAGTCCTCCCCTTATTTTTTCTAGGTCAAAATGACTTATATACCAGAAGAGGGGCACCGGAGGTGGGCCTGGGTAAGCACAACCCATTGGGGCGTGCCTGGGCTCCCTGGCGCGCCCAGGTGGGTTGTGCCCACCTGGTGGGCCCCCTCTGGTACTTATTTGCTCCAATATTCCTCAAATATTCCATAAAAATTCCTCTTAAAGTTTCAGCTCATTTGGAGTTGTGCGGAATAGGTAGCCTGACGTAGCCTTTTCGGGTCCAGATTTCCAGCTGCCAGAATTCTCCCCCTTTGTGTATACCTTGCATATTATGAGAGAAAAGACATTAGAATTACTCCAAAAAGCATTATTATTCAATAAAAAAACATAAATAACAGTAGGTAAACATGATGCAAAATGGGCGTATCAGGCTCGTCGATGCAGAGAAAAGGAAGGAAAGCTGTGGCATGGGCCCCATACCTACGTGGTGAAGCACATCGCGCCTCACGGTGCACACGAGAACGCGTGATCTGCGCGATCGAACGCAATGCGCGCGTTCGGCCGAAGATTGGGCTGGACTGTCGGCTATAAACGTTTCCCCATGTGTATTTTACCTTTTTCTATTTACAAAAAATCGATCCTTTGTTCACTTGAATTGGCCAAATGGCCCTAAGAGAATCTTCAATACACGCGTGTAGGCGCGGCGCGCTAAAAGTTTTTTACAGAGCCAAAATAGCGGTTTTGTGCGTCGAACTAGTCAGTTGTTTTATCAGACGCCCAAAAAATTTAGTGCGCCAGCGTGCGGAGCAGGCGCGGTAAAATAGAGCGCGTGCGCCCAGACGGCACACAAACAACACATACAAGATGATCTCAAACATCAAAAATATGCAACACAAACAAGATGATCTCAAACATCAATGAGAGAAACATAACATAGTTCAAATTCATAGCATAGTTCAAAATATGCAAAGTTCGCACAAACAAGATGATTACAAGCAAGTTGATGACAAATAAGTCCACACAAATGAATTAAACATCAACAATCATTCCTCATCTTCTTCCTCCTCGTTTGCCTCTTCCGATTCGTCCATTTCTTCATCCGATTCCCCATCCTCTTGTTTGTCCTCTCCTTCATTGGAAAGTCGGGCGGTGTTTGCACTATGAACAAAGGCATCATGCAAAGGCGTGTGAGGCACACCAGAAGCTCCCATGCCAACCATGCCCCCCGTAGGTGCTCCCATGCCTCCCATGAGACGCAAAACTCATGTTTCTCATGGTAGCTCCCATGGCCTCCGATGCCACCCATGGTAGCTCCCAAGCCTCCCATGGAATCTCCCATGCCTCCCGTAGGTGCTCCCATTCCTCCCATGGAAGCTCCCATGCCTCTCATAGGTGCTCACATGCCACCCATGGAAGCTTCCATGCCTCCCATGCACATCATTCTTTTTTGCATCAAGATTTGATCACGGCAAAGGTTGATGTACTCCTTTTGCCTCTCATCGAAGTTGGATGTGTCCATGAAGAACAAGTACTTCTCCCATTCAAATAATCTTGCTTGCTCCTCCATGGCCAATTTTCCCACCTCCAATGCCACTTTCCTCTCCTCGGCCGCCACCCTCTTCTCCTCGGCCGCCGAATCTTGGCTCCTTGCCACCCTCCTCTCCTCATTTGCTTCCTTTCTTGCCTCCACAATAGCCTCCATAGCACCCTTCTTCTTCTTCTTCTTCTTCTTCTTCTTCTTCTTCTTCTTCTTCTTCTTCTTCTTCTTTTCCTAGTTTCTCTCCCTGTGGTCTTTTTGGCTTGGAGTAGGCAACCGAATTTGGTGCAGGGCTCCTCTTGACGTCGTCACTTGATGCCTCATTGTCATCATCATCCAAATCAATAGTTGCATTGTGTTTGTCTTCACGTTTTTTCCATTTCTCTTCATCCTTCAACACCTCGTAGCAATGGGGCAACACAAATGATCTCCCTTTCTTCACCTTGCCTTCTTGGTTTTCTTCTCTTCTCCTTGAAACAAGTTTTGTGCAACGTTGAGCTACAAACAAAAGAACAAGTTATCACTAGAAACACGAAAGATGAAGCATGAACATAGAAGAAATGATGAGCATGGGAGGCATGGGAAATGGCACTCACCCTATCTCTATCATTAGTGCCACTTGGGTTTATCTTGTCAACTGCCGTCATTGCCGCCGCTCACTTTTGACAATCTTTGTTGATCATCGACCACCGGGAGCGAAGAGATCTTTCGGTACGCTCAATTCCATTCTTGTTGTGTGTGTTAAAGAACTCCTTCATCCGAAGCCAATATGTATCTCTAGTTTGGTCAGTTCCAACGGTGGCATCCATAGGCACATTCACCCATGTGTTGCAAAGCAAGATGTCTTCGTCAACGGTGTAGTTGGAAGCCCTTCCTTTCGGTGCATCGATCAAACCCCCACCCTCATCATCCACTTCATATTCATCTTCATCAACTTTATTGGTTTGAGACCAATTGTTGGAGCCAACACCCATAGTCGACATATATGCCTCATCATTGAAACTACAAAGTAGTATGACAAAGGAAAACTAATCAATCTATCACCATATGTGCACATTTGTCAACAACAACGAAACAAAAACAAAAAATATACATTGTGGGCATTTCATCAAACACTATGTGTGCATCGGCCGTCGGCGCAACAAATTGCAAGGTTTCCGGCGCTTCGGGTGGCGGAGGCGCGGCCGGACTCACTCCTGCCTTCTTGTTTATCACCGCTTTCCTCTTCTTTTGGGAAGTCGTAGCCCACGCCATCGCGGTGGCCGCCATGGTTTGTTTGGAGGCGGAGCTCCGTGACTTCGCGGCGGGTGGCGACGCGATGCCACCTTGTGCGCACGTCTGGGGCGGCATGAAGAGCCCGCGCGCGAGGCCGGTGTTCGGAGCCGTAGCGGCGGCGGCAGAGGTCAAGCCCACGCTAGGGTTTGCGGCGGCAGCGGAGAGGTCTCGCGTGTATGGAGGGGTTAGGGGGATGTCGATGCGCCCGTCCATGGCTGGAGGTCGCCGACGACGGGGCGAAAGCGTGCGCGAGCGGAGAGTTCAGCGGCGGTTGCTCCCTTCATGCGCGATTTCTTTCTGTCGCGCGCGCGGTAGCGGACGACCGGAAAAACCAACGCGCGATGTCGTTTTGTTCAGCGCGTGGAGTGGTTTTTAGCGCGCGCACGATTTCTGCGCGTCTGCTGGAGCTGTAGATTCGGCCACGCGTGCTAAAAATCTGTTTTTTCAGGCACGCGACTTATTTAGCGCCTCTGTTGGAGATGCTCTAAATAGTAAAGCCTGTTGCCAATTTGTGGCAAAATGTTCTCTAAGCGCCATGCGTCTCTTTCATCCATTTCCGCCTCATCGTGCTGACGGGAGATCATCTCAAAATGAACTAAGAGCAACTCTACCGGAGTCGTTGGATGGCCCTGATGACTATAATAATTATCAATATAGTGATTTTGACCTAAAATGACACTTTAGAAGAGTCGCCGTAATCGCTATAATTTATGGAGCTCACTTAAATATGAAGGTTGTTGAGCGAAAACTCAAAACGGTGCCCGGGCTCATCTGCTCCCTCTCAGCAAAAAATTCAAAATAAATACTAGAAAAATTTAAAAAATTACAAATTTTTTTGCGGTGGTAGATAATTTGACGCGTAAGGTGTGCCCCAAAATTCAACTTATTTGGACATCTGAGCAGCTCTCGGCAAAAAAGACAAATCGGGTCAAAACAGTGCGTGAACAGTAAACATTTTTACAGACCCTGATTTTGTCTTTTTTGCCGAGAGCTGCTCAGATGCTCAAATGAGTTGAATTTTGGGGCGCACCTCACGCGTCAAATTATCTACCACCACAAAAGAATTTGGAATTTTTTGAATTTTTCTAGTATTTTTTTTTGAACTTTTTTCTAAGCGTGGGTGCAGATGAGCCCGGGTGCAGATTAGCCGCACTCGGTTGTTGAGACCCTATTTGAAGCTCGCTCCATATCCAACTGCTGGCGTGGGAGGGAACTTTTGGGTTCTTCCTTCTCTCGCCAAAACCGGGATTTTACAGAGCGCCCGGCAGGCAAACACACCACTGCATAAAGATAATCACCAGCAAGTAAGTGGGCTGACAAGACAGCTAACCACCTATCCATTGATGGTGTACCCGTTCACCTCGAATTCCTGAGGCGTCCGTTTGGATAGCCCGGCATCACCCCAGGGTTAAAATACCGGTGTCAACACGTTGCCATCATCGAAACCCTAGCCGCCAGCTCGCCTTCCTCATTGTCTCCTTCCCTAGCCATCTTTGCCACGATGCGCCCGCGCCAAAGGGGCGCAATCCATTGGATAAGCTGCGCGTCCCAATTGTGGCACACTGATAGCGCAAACTCCCCCAGGGCGCACTAGTCGCGGCAACCGATGATTCCTCCTTCGATGATGACACGCATTGCGATTCATCCTCCCGTGGCAAATCCATCGGCTCCCAGCGGCGGGCGGCATATCTCGCGCCTCGAATGCCATCATACACGTCACCGAGGCCATTCCCATCGACACCACTGCCCCATTGCCTCAACATCGTGTTATGGCTCTGTACAAAGCTCGCAATGATGAGCACAATTCTGACCGACAACCACCGATGAGGAGGAGCGACAGCACGACTGCCACTCATGAGTCCGACACTAGTACGCCTACCTTGACGATCTCTCGGAGGAGGTCGATGGCAATGTCGAATAGTGACATTGCATATGACGTTCCAGTGGCTTAATTATATGTAATGTGACACATTTTGGCCACTAAATATAGTTGTTATTAAGTTATTGTGTTGATACTCCCTCCGTTCCAAAATAATTGTCTTTCTAGAGATTTCAACAAGTGACTACATACAGAGCAAAATGAGTGAATCTACACTCTAAAATATGTCTACATACATCCGTATGTTGTGTTCATTTGAAAAGCCTAGAAAGACAACTATTTAGGAACGGAGGGAGTACATGTGTTTGGTTAGATTAAACTGAGCTTAAATTGCCCCTACAAAATTAAAGAAGATGACCAAGAAAAAGATATTTATGGAGGCAACATTTGCACACAAGTGCGATAGCCTCCAAATCCGTATGGAGCAGCGACCCACTATGATGAATCTGCTAAAGCTGCTCTAGAAAAGAGCAAGAGGAGAAAATGAAGATGCCTCTAACCCTCTACTATTAAACTTTGGCAAAAATAGCAAGATATTTAAGACACAACCGACCATGAAATATCGGGTTTGGTAACATATATATGTAGCACCAAATTGTCCTAAAATGCCAAATGGAGACGGAGTTCTATGGAGGCCTTAATTCGGAAACTTTAAAATTTAAACTTTTTAGTCTCAAAAAAATTACCTAGAGACATAATGTAGATGTGTAAATTTTCAGGTCAAAATAGGTTAAAATGAGAGCTACAAAAAAATATGTGGCTTCTTAGCATGTACTCCCTCCGTTCGGAATTACTTGTCACAAAAATGGATAAAAATGAATGTATCTACAACTAAAATACATCTAGATACATTCATTGCTTGGACGAGTAATTCCGAACGGAGGGAGTACCATTCGTTCTAAAGTCCATGATTTTTATTTTTATTTTGCAGCTAGCAATTCAAGATATTTCATCCCAAAATTTTACCCACATACACATTACATCCTTGCGTACATGTGTATTTTTTCAGAATGCTTTGAAAGTACAAAGTTTGAATTTTGAAATTTCCAAGATTAAGGCCTCCATGAAGCTCGGTCTCCAAAATGCCCTAGTTGTCACACAAGAGACAAGCTGCTCTTGGTTGCTGTACTCCAAGCTCCTTCAACACAGTTTAGACCACTACTCCCTCCATTTCTAAATATAATGTTCTTTAGAGATTCCAGTATGGACTACATACAGAGCAAAATGAGTGAATCTATAATCTAAAAATATGTCTGTATGCATCCGTATGTAGTTCCTATTGAAATCTCTAGAAGGGCTTATATTTAGAAATGGAGGGAGTAGATAACTATAGCCTTCTTACAAATCAAGTTAGAGCCTCTGAAATTCCACTCACCAGAACAGAGCTTGACATGTCTATCCGGATCCTTAACTCCGTAGTATTTCAAATGTATCTCAGAGCTCTTAACAACAGGCCCATGCAATGATGTACTCCCTCCGTCCAAAAATACTCGTCGAATGGATGAATGTATCTAGACGCAATTTAGTTCTAGACTAGATACACCCATTTTCATCCATTTCTCCGATAGTATTTCCGGACGGAGGGAGTACATTACAAACCAATGCAGATGCACTCGTAGTCACACATAGACAAAAAACAACGAAGACAAGATAAACCAATGCCGCCAAAAAGTTATAACTAGCAGCATGAGACACTTGACACATGAGATGAGAAGATACATGTGAGATTTACTCCTGATAAAAAAATCAACTTATTCCCATGAATTAGAGCTAAACCTACTCATAGTCACAGTATACAAGACATGGTAGAGAGGAGCTTCTAAGCTCTGCGGAAAAGCCACAGAAAACGACCTCTTAAGCCTTTTCTACTAACAAGGAAAGATGAACCAAAAATTATGAAGGGACCTTCAAGTAAGTTGCTAGCTATACCCGTTATGTATAGAACCTGCTCAGTTTCTTGGTCTAGCAATCTTTGATATCATAAGATAATATACAGAAATGAAACTTTCTTAGCACAAGCTTGCGGACCAACACAATCTACTGTTGTAAGTACAGGGCAAGGTACCAGCAAAGAAATGGCCCATCACAATTGTCAAAGAACCACCCCCATCAGTCATCATCGTCCGAATCTGCATTGTGAAGAAATTCATCATTTAAATGATCACAACTAACAAAAACCTGGGTTAATATAGTTTCTGGTGCAATTCAAATCTTCATAACTGATTATGATGGAAGGGGGTCTACCAAACAAAAACCTGGGTTAATATAGTTTCTGGTGCAATTCAAATCTTTATAACTGATTATGATGGAAGGGGGTCTACCAAACAATGTATCGGAGCTAGTTACCATTAGGCAATCTGATCAATATGTGATATTATGACTGTACTATTCATGCAACTATTCAAAATTGAAATGGGTGGTTCATTATTTCATTATGTATGCCATATGGGTCTTCCCTACTGATTATGCAGGGCTCTCCTGTTTCATGCAGGAATTTGACGACAAAGTTAGACGTTGTATTATCTGGAAGAGAAGGGGGGAACCCAAATTTCACAAGAAAAAATAAGTATGTAGATATCCTAATACCATCTGTGAGTTCGTGAAAAAAACACGGCAGTCAGGATGAAAAAGGGTGAATGCAAATCAAACAAGTGATTGCGGCAAAGAAATGAAACCTTACCAGATCGAACATCCTCTCCAACTTTTCCTTTATTATTCAATTGTTTCATTATCATTGAAAATATGAGTTTCCCCCAATACACATGAAACACAAGTAATGTGAGAAGCATTGTGTTGAAAATATAGTACAAGGTCGTTGGGAACCTGTCCAGCTTCCTCAAGGATATGATGGACTGGTAGCTGGCATTGCAAGAACAAGAACAGTGAGTTCTAACCTTGGGATGTAAAAGGAATACAGGAAATTATGTACAAAGGAGCAAACAAACCTTGAGGTTTTGATTATCCAAAATGGGAAGTAAATCAGACGCAATAGGAGCCACGAGAGAGCAAAAAGCCCAAAAAATAAGCTAGCCCCTAGTTCTTTTTCAGTGTACTTGCACAATTTGGCAGTTTCAAGGAACACATCACTCGTGTCATGCAATGCAAGAATAATTGTTCCAATACGAAAAAATCTGCAGAAATGTAAATTTAGTTGTCTTAGAGCTGTGTTGCAATTTTGATCTTTAGCTATAAAAGTCAACTATATCTCTATGAATGATCATAATCAACAGAAAGAAGTAAAAATAAATGAATGCCTCGGTAGCACAGCGATTTTCAGAAATAATTATGTATTGTGAGATTACATAGCTGACCTGCATGAAAAGAAAAGCGAAATTACAAGAAGGGAGTGCGGTACCCTTTGTTCTAATGAAGCACATTGATTTTCAGAAATATCTATGTACTGTTACATGGCATGGCCAAATTAAGCACTGCTTACTAGAACATTCAGATCAATAAACAGCAAGAGTTAGATTCATCTATTATTGGCATTATAAATTCTGCATTCCAATTTATGTATTTTCATACATAATCATATTTGTTTATCGAATCAAACCAGTAGGTAACTAGAAAGATCTAGAGAATTGCCAAGCTTCAGTGCACACTGCAGAGTCATTGAATTCCAGCACAAGTGATTGGTAATTGATGATTTTTCATTGCATAATGACCAACTGACCATAAATAGGATACAACAGAGTATAACAGAAGTCTGTCCCCATACAATTGCAATCCAGAAAATACAATATTAAAGAGGCTCAAGAAATATTTACCCAGTCAGAAAAGAATATCCAATAAGAGCAGATGTTACTACATGATGAGACATCATTACAGCAAAATCTTTTCTGCGGGTTTCCCAAGCAATGAGAGCAAAAATGCTGTAGATATAAAATCCACACTGGCACATGTAGAAAAGTCTCAATGAGGACCTGAGAGACAGAAATTAACATATACATTAGAGCAAGGAACAAAAAATCACTCCACTCCAAAGAATGGGTTAAATGGTTCCAAACAAATATGCCCGGGAGTGTTTCAGAGTTTCTGTTAATATATCTAAAATCTAAGCCATTTGTTGTGTGTGATGATGAGCACAGCAATTGGTGTTCCGAGCATCATGTCATCAAACAATGAACGAAGAACAGCATCATGAGTATGCATCTTCCCCTCTAAATGGAAGGTCACGCCAGGTAGACCTTACCCCTCAGACTTCCTAGAAAAGCTAAGACTAAGTAAAAGGATGAGAGAACAATAATTTATCATGGTTATATCTGGTAATGGTTAAATGAAGCAGGATTCCTTTATCAAGGTAAGAAAGCTATTATAAGATCACATGTAAAAAAATTATAGTGAAAATGGGTACAGTAAAGCATGTGGTTGCTAGATAATACTCCCTCCTTTCCGGTTTATAGGGCTCAAATCTAGAATCTCATCAACCAAGGCAAGTGATGAGTGGAGGAATGTATCTCGTATTCCCTCCGTCCCATAATGTAAGACGTTTTTTGACACTACACTAGTGTCAAAAATCGTCTTACATTATGGGACGGAGGAAGTACTTTACAAAACTACCCAAATTAAACTGATGCATTAATTTGGATAAATTGATGTGCATGCATGCTTGGCCACTACTCCCTCCGTTCCCAAATACTTGTCTTTCTAGGCATTTCAAATGGACTAAACATACGGATGTATGTAGACATATTTTAAAGTGTAGATTCACTCATTTTGCGCCGTATGTAGTCATTTGTTGAAATCTCTAGAAAGACAAGTATTTAGGAACGGAGGGAGTAGATGAGTAGGAACATCACATGCATTGGTGGGTTCCTTTTTAATTATTGCATGCCAAGATTTAATGCGCCTCGAAATCTCAATAGGAGATGGAGATGAGCCATTTAAATCGGAAAAACAAAAAAGCTGAGATAAGCCCTCTAAACCGGAAAGGAGGGACTTTGCAACTCATATGCATGCCTCCAAAAGTCAGTTATTTAAAGTTACTATAGATAGGGTTTAGAGGACTCTCTATGAGACAGTAACAGACCATATGCAACAAATGGTGTGGGAATCTACCTAACTTCCTTGACTATAAATAAAGATATCAATAATAAATAAATAATGTCAACGTATGAAAAGTAAGAAATGTGCATAAATATTTCTTAGTAGAAGATAATGGTACAGTAGCAACACCCTCAAGGGCATGCCAAACAGTTTGCTTATACTCATGAAAGAGAGGATACATAGAAATGCTTTGAACATAGGCAACCTTATCATGTTAGCTTAATAGCAAGGTAAGGGAGTTTACGTTTTCCTATATATAATAAAATTACGAGATAATTAAATATTTCATGATCTGGAATATTCTGAAATTCATACTTTTTGAGTACATTTAGAGGTTATAATGTATTGCAATAACATAAGTTATTTCTCTTCAACTTTAAGGAGATTGAAGAGACCATGTATCAGGGCAAAAAGCTCATGCAACACCAGTATACCCATATATATATTTAAGAAAATTAAAGAAGTATACTTTGCACTCACGGGATGGGTTGATTCGGCCAGCCATCGAAGTATTGCATTGTATCCAACGACCATGGTTCCTGCTTTATTATCAATAGGACCCATGCCTGAACAGAAGCATAGTATGTCAGCTTCCAAGTAGACTCTGAGAACTTGACAATCTTTGCTTGCCTGGCCTCATCATTCATCAACTTAGAAGCCTTGCTAGTGAAAAAGTAAACTGCCAATGGCTGAAATGACATATACAGACGGCCAAACATCAGATGTGAAGGTTAAAGTGACGAATACTCGGGGATGTAAAAAATAGTTCATGGTAAAATTTGAACAGAAGCAAATAAACATATACAGAAATAGAGCAGAGATAACCTAGGGGCCTGGTGAGACAGATTTATAGAACAAATAAAACAATTATATTATTCAGTAGTCTGAAGTATCATGTAACGAACTTCAGACTGTATATGGATTTTACAGTGGCTTCGAAATCGAAGATAATAATCTAGTGCAGTGGTGTATCATGTAGGAATTGTTGGTACTCACTGCAGTACATGACATGACATGATAATGCTCACTACAGTACAGAGTACATGGAACACCAGAAGGCATGAGAATAGACAAGCAAGCTCAGCTTAATAACTGCAGTAGTACAGGCACAGGAGTTCTAGACATCATCCATCAGTAAAGCGACAATTAATGAGCAGTTTCCATTCGGGGCAAAGTCCGCGGGGCGTTGCATCACATGCGCACGGACGGTTAGTCAAATTAGCCGGATCGCATTGATCGGTTACGAACTCGGCAGCAACACCAGCGAGCATTGAGCAGCGGTACGAAGCGTACACGTGGGGCGAGAGATCTCGCGGAACCCAGCGCGAATCTGGGGCGGGAAGAGGAGGCGGCGGAGGAGCCGGTTCCGTACCTTGTACAGTAGGCGGTCGAGGACGAAGCGGGCGCAGAAGAAGCCGAGGGAGAAGAGCAGCGTCATGGGGAGGACGGACGCGGCGTCCGGGCCGCGGATCGCCATCGCCGACTCCGCGGCGGCACCGGTAACAGCAGCAGCAGCAGCAGCACCGCACGGCGGCGCGCCCCCGGCCGGGCAGTCCGCGCACGCGGATAATGTGAAGGGGTTGGATTGGGTTAGGGAGCAGGCGGTTGAGGAGGGGGGAGCGAGAGGCCCAGGCGGACGGACGGGCACGCACTGCTCCTTCCCTCTGTATTTCTACTGCTGCTCGCGCAGCCGCGGCGCAGGTGGGAGGAGGAGACGGGCACGAGCAAGGGAGGAGGGCAGCAGGACGACGCGCGTGAGGGACGACGGCGGGGTGTGGGATCTCTGGACTCTGACGTCTCTGTCTCTGCTCACCCTAGAATTTCGTCGTCTTTGTTTATTTAAGTGTCCGGTCGTATTTGTGATTTTAACTAGGGCTCCTCCTGGACTAATTAAGACTCCAGTCTTGAATTGTTTTTTTTTAGGATCAGTCTTGAATTGATGGGATGCCTCGTGCTTCCTGACACCTCTCCAAAGAATGTTGGGACTGATGGTTTGTTCCGCTTTCGCCACCCCTCCTTCGCTTGGAAGCGAACCTATGTCCAACCATTCATATACCTGTAGGGAAAAATCACGTGAATCCTTAGTGTTCTTCATTCTTTAATTTTAAAATATTACTTTAAAAGTTTCAAAAATTCTGAAAAAACTACAAATGTTCATAAGGGATGTGACTATAACCCCTAAAAATTTCAGATCCAAACTCGAAATGTACATTTGAGAAACAGGAAATACAAATTTAAATGTGAATAGTGTCAAACTTTTTTTGTCCGTTTTCCAACACTACTCATGCTAGATTTTTTTTCTCACGTACATTTAGAGTTTCGACCCGAAATTTTCATGAGTTGTAGTCAACCTGCCACCGATTTGTCTCTAGAAGGTAGTTTATTTCTTAACATGTGAAAAATGATCCATGTCCTCAACAACGGTGTGACTAGTTTGTTTGTCTAGCCTACGCCACGTTTTTTCGGCTCACGCTCTTTTTGTTGTGAGCTAGTAGTTTGCGTGCACGGATCCATGTCTTCCTTGACTGTTTTATGGCATGCTTGGAGGATTTGAATTCTTATGAGTTCATTTTTTATGGTCGTTTGTATTTGGGTGTGCCTTGGTCTCAGTTGACTGAGACTTAACCAGGTTTTAGTCAAGTGACGTAACATGTACTCCCTTCGTTCTTAAATACAAGTCTTTTTAGAGTTTTCAATAAGGGACTACATACGGAGCAAAATAAATGAATTTACACTCTAAAATATGTCTATAAACATCCGTATGTAGTTTGTGTTGAAATCTTAAAAAAAACTTATATTTAGAAACGGAGGGAGTAAGAAAGAAAATGAAAAAACTGAAAAGAAAAATTTGCATCGATCACCACGTAAGACCCCACATATATAGCATCGACTGAGGCTTGATTAAGTCCCACTCGATTGAGATTTAGCAATCCCCTTTGTATTATTTTTCTCGTAATGTGTCAAGCACTCATTGATGCCCATTACCCCATTAAAAAACTTTAAAATATGTTGAGTACCCGCCACCCAAGGCCATCCACGGCCTCACGCACCCATGCGGCATCCGATCGATTCGTGCCGTCCCTATCCACCTGCCGACGGGCTTCGCGTCGTTCAATCTTGTTAGTCCGTTCCTCACCACCGAAATGGAACTATTCGCCCATGATCAGTGCCCCCCCCCTAGCCGGGCGTCTTTTAAAATTTTTGGTGTGCCTAGGTCTCAGTTGACTGAGACTTAACCAGGCCTTAGTCAAGTGACATAACATGTACTCCCTTCATTCTTAAATGCAAGTATTTTTAGAGTTTTCAATAAGGGACTACATACGGAGCAAAATGAATGAATTTACACTCTAAAATATGTCTATATACATTCGTATGTTAAACAGTTCACGGATACACCAAGTTCACTAGTTTGAAAGGAAAAGTTTGCAAATTTGGAAAATAATGCCCATGAATTTGCATAAAGTCCACAAATTTTAAAATGGTCCACAGATCTGAAAAATTAGAAAATGAAAACAAAAGTGCATAAATTTTGAAAAAAGTTCATGAATACAAAAAAGTTCACGGATTTTAAAGGAAAGGTTCATGAATATGAAAAAAATGACAAACTTAAAAAATATTCATGAATTAAAAAAACATAGATTTGAAAAAGTTCACAGATTTTATAATTCACGTATCTGAAAAAAGTTCATGATTTTGAAAACCAAATCTTGGTTTGGAAAAAAGATCGTAATTATTGAAAAAGAGTTCACGGATTAAAAAAAGTTGATGAATTCGAAAAAATTATAGCAAAGTTCAAAAAGTTTGCGAATATCAAAAAACTCATGGACTTTCAAAAGATGTTTGCGAGTATTAAAAAGTTTGCCAATTTTAAAAATGATCAATAATTTCAGAAGTGTTTTTGAATATGAAATATGTTCACAATTTTCAAAAGTGTGCAAAAATATGAACAAAGATTTTGAGAAAATTCAATAAAAAAGGAGAGCGTAAAAAGAAAGAAAACAAACCGGCCAGGAAGTAGATACAAACCAGGAACGACAGTTGAACATTTATGGGCCAGCCCAGTTAACTCGTGGGGTGTGCGTCGCGTACCATTTACCCTTTAAAGGGCGCTTAGGGTGCTATAGAGTGTGTTTGGGGTACATGGAGGGTGTATGAGGGCAAAAGTTTCCAATCCGACCCACTTTTGCTTGTTTGGTAGGGTTCATGTGCTCACTTGGGCCCTTAGCCATGCTCAAAATATCGTTAAATTTTTAAAAAATACTCAGATTTTCATAATTTATTTAAAATTTCAAAAAATGTTTAGAATTTTCAAAATTTGTTTAAATTTTCAATAAAAGTTCAGAATTATAAAATATGTTTAGATTTTTGTTCATGTTTTTTCAATCTTGTTCACCACTCAAAAAATTATTCGGAATTCGAAATTGTTCAGCATGTCTAAACACATGCAGGCTGCCAAACAAAGTCTCAGCTCAGCATGTCTCAGCGCATACACCGCTGTCAAACAACAACAAATGCATGGACTCAGCATGTCTACACTCGGCATGTATGAGAGGAGAACAATTAGGCTAGGTTCATACATGCTACCAAACACACCCCTAAGCGTTGAATAGGATTTGCGGCTGCGCCTATACAACGTTGTAGCGTCGTTCCCTGATGTGGCGCTTACCCGCACCCATGGTGGGCAGAGCTATCTATTGTTACCTTGTGTGTATTTTCTCAGTTGACTATTGACCATTGAAAATAAAAAATACATAAATTATACAAGACAGTAATTTAAAAGATGGGAAAATTTTGATAAAAAATCACCATTTTTTAAGAAAATTGAAAAATGTCATGAAATTTGAAAAAATATTCATGAATTTGGAAAAGTTCATAAAATTTGAAAAAATGGTGGAAAGTAAGAAAAGTTTGCGAAATTCACTAAACAATGTCTTGCGCTGGTGGGGCGATGTCGAGCTTAATTACCGGTTGGGTCTCGTTTAGGGGTGGGGACCGGTCCTTATCTGCCTGGTTGTTGAGTGCCTCTTGATTGGCTCACTTGTTGTCTACCCGGTTGTTGGATCCCACCGGGTCTAACCGGTCGTTGAACATCGTGATTGGCCCCCCTTTATGCTTGCTCCTTTGTTGGATCCCGACGGGTCTACCCGGTGGTTGGGCGTGTTGCGTCCTCGAATGTTCGTGTCCTTAGGGTCATGCATTTCGTGTCTACCCAGGTTGAATCGAAGATAAAAGTAAAGCAGGTCACACCGCCGAAAGCTCCATTTACTTCCCCTGGGGAAGACACGATCGGTACATAAGAAACAAAGGCGACTAAAAACTACTTTGAATTGGAACCCTACTACTCAATACTAGTCTAATCTAATTTGGATTGCTCTATCGGGTCAAAAACAAGGGAACCATGGGCTATAGATGGTTGGGACATATCATCATCCGGAGGGCGTAGTCTTAATACCGATGTCTTTTTTAACCTTTGGGAGATCGAACCACTGAACCTATTTCTTTGACCTTGGGATCGATACCTTTGCGGATATGCCCTTATGCAGCTCTTGAAACAAAGAAAGATAGAAAGAGAGAATTATCAAACTCAACTAGACGACAGTTGAACGATGCCTGATCAACCATGTTTCTCTATTGGGCATGGCGGGATCTAGGTAGTTGTTCGTGTCTACTCCTCTGTTATATCTCGACACGTGTACCCAACGGTTGGATGTCGTCGGTGGCGCATCCCTAGACGGGCGTGTTCCACGAAGAGTGTTATTATTGTCTACCCAAATAATGAACGTCGTCTGCTCGACCCTCTTTCTCTGTTGGGTGCCACCAGGTCTGTCCATTAGATATTGTCGGGTTGGCGCATTATCGGTCGTTAGATATCATTGGGTTGGTGCTACTCCTATAAATCCGTTGATCCTATTTACATGGCTACTGAATGCCACCTGATTGGCACCTTTCTGTGTTTGGCATTGTCCGGTCTGTCCGCCTGGACCGACCAATCGCTTCACTCGGTTCTCTTTTAGGGTTCTAATAGGATGTCTTGACGGTCGCATTAGCCGCTACGCGCGAAGATAGGTCAAAGTAGTAAAAACTAAAATGTTGTAAAAAAAACTCAAGCGCAAACCCTAAACTTGATAGGCTATTTATTACAAAGGATCCTACGACGGCGGATGTCTCGTGTTGTCTTTGGAGTCTTGGCGCTCACGAAAACTAGGTAGGGCAATGCCTTTGTGTATGGAGACTGCCAGCCCAGGCACTGATGAAGGCTAGGCAAGCATGTATGGTGTCTTGACTAGTATAGATCCCTTAGATGTAGCTACATGAGCTTCTAGTATTTACATGCTCAGAGTGAAGAAATAGAAATGTGAGGAAACTAAATCATCACAAAAACAGAAAGCATGCATACAAGATACATATAGGTGAAGAACATGCGATCATACGAGCATACAAGCATGAAGAAGATGAACTGAAGAAATGAAAGACAACATGAGGAGGAACTTGAACCTTCTTGAACTTTCTTCTTTGGTGGATTTGCCCAATCAAAGTTCACTTGGAAGTCCATTGCAGCAAGTTCGTCAGCCATCTTCGGATGAGAGAGAATGGCTCAGGTTCTGTCAAAGATCTCATTGGCATAATAGTGATTTTTGCGAATAGAGTTGTGTGTCATTGTCATATTTGCGTTAATTACAGCAAGTTGATGGTTAACCCAATCATGATTTTTGTCTACTTTCTGGTGCAAGCTAATGAGAAGTTCATGGTCAGTCATGACACATGGTGCTTCTGGTTGAGGAGATGGCCTTGACGCTTTTGTAGCAATGTCCTGGATGGCAGTTTCATCACAAGTAGAGGTGGAGACAGGCTGACAAAATTGTCCATCAAGTGGACGGATTCCTTCTTCAATGACTGCCTTGCCCTTGCCAGGATCTGAGGAGATTATGCTCTGAAGAACTTCTACCTCTGGTAGATAATTGAGATGACAATCAGCCTTGTAGTGAATTGAAGACCGGGATCTGATGAATCTCATGATCCATGGAGCATACGGCTTCAGATCAAAAGGTGTTTGGGGCACTGTGACCAAAGTCCTCATGAAGAAATCATGTATGTTAATGGGAGTGCCATGTATGATATGAAATAGCAGATTCTTCATGACCCCCACAACTTCTTCAGTTGCAGAGTTGTGTCCTTTGATGGGACTGAGGGTCTTGGCCAAAATTTTGTAGACAGTTCTTGGCACACAGAGCAAATCTTGCACCAAGAAGGTACTCCTTTGAGCTTCTCCTTCATCCAATGGCTTCATCGACACTTGCATCAAATAATTTGGCAGCTCGGGTTCTTCATAGATCTTTTAAGAATCTTCAAGGGGTGGTTCAATTGGAAGAGCACGAAGTAGTTCATCAACTGGTGCTTTATAGTGAGTGTCTTCACTCATCCAGTCCAGAGCCCATGTCACAATGTCATCAGCATTTCCTGAGAAGTGCACAGTTGTATAGAATTGAAGAATTAGTTGTTCATTCCAATCACAAACATCTGAGCAGAAGCTAAGCAACCTAGCATCATGAAGAATGGCCAAAAGTGGCCGGAAGCATGGAATGGATTCCATGTCCACATGAGGAATATGGCGATGCGGGGAGATCTTGTTCTTTTCAAACATCAATTAAGCATAGTAGTTTATTTGCTTCTTGGTCTAGAAGTGCAGACGCCTGATCTTGGCTGAGTCATATGGTGACTCGCCGATGAAGAAATTCTTCTCTTTGAAAATTTGGACCTGCCGATTTGTGGTCGTTTGAGGCTTCTGCCAATCTTTGGCATGACCAGAACTGGTTGAAGATTTGTTTTCTTCGGTCTGACATCAAACACTGGTCCTGGAGAGCCAGTTGAGTCATGTGGATCTGTGACAACAAGTGATTTTGCAACTTCTTCAGCAGTGGTAGTTGAAACAGTGTCAGTATCTGCTGAAGGAATTAATTCTGCATGTTGAGGAAATGTATTGACGACATCCAGTGTTAGGTATGGTTGTTTAGTCTCATCAGCTATTGCAGCTGGAATTTCTTCATCAGTGCTTTGAAGATAAAGTTGCCTTTCTTCAGAACCAGTGTGAATTTCTTCAGTGTGCGCAGGCAACTAAGGCACTTGCGATAGAGGTGTGGTGATGGGTGAACTGGGATGAGTTGTTTCCCAGAATTCATGATGGAGTACAGGAGTGGTAGCATCGTCAATATCCACATCCTCTTGATACATCTCCAACGTATCTATAATTTTTTATTGTTCCATGTTATTATAGTATCAATCTTGGATATTTATTATGCAATTATATGCAATTATATATCATTTTTGGGACTAGCCTATTAACCTAGTGCCCAGTGCTAGTTGTTGTTTTTTGCTTTTCAGGAAATCAATATCAAACAGAGTTCAAACGGAGAAAAAACTTTGGATTAATTTTTCTGGACCAAAAGAGACCTTATAAGGTTTGGGAGAAGACCTAAAGAGCAACGAGGGAGCGACAAGCTTGGGAGGCGCGCCCTAGGGGGGCGCCCCCAGGCTTGTTGGCCCCTCGTGGCACCTCTTGACCTAATTCTGCCTCTATAAATTCTCAAATATTCCCCTGATATCAAAGGGCCACCCAAAATACTTATTCCACCACCGCAAGTTCCTGTCCCACGAGATCCCATCTGGAGGCCTTCTCTGGTACTCTGCCGGAGGTGGGACGGATCATGGAGGGGCTCTACATCAACCTCTTGTTGCCCTTTCGATGATGTATGAGTAGTTTACCCCAGACTACGGGTCCATAGCTAGTAGCTAGATGGATTCTTCTCTCTCTTTGATCTTCAATACAATGTTCTCCATGATGTTCTTGGAGTTCTATTCGATGTAATCACTTTTTGCGATGTGTTTGTTGGGATCTGATGAATTGTGGATTTATGATCAGATTATCTATGATTATTATTTGAGTCTTCTCTGAACTCTTTTATGCATGATTATTATAGCTTTGTATTCCTCTCTGATCTATTGATTTGGTTTGGCCAACTAGATTGATTTTTATTGCAATTGGAGAGGTGATTTGTGATGGGTTCAATCTTGCGGTGATCTATACCCAAGTGACAGAAGGGGACAAGACACATATTTGTATTGTTACCATTAAGGATAAAACGATGGGGTTTATTCATGCGTGACTTTACTTTGTCTACATTATGTTATCTTGCTTAAGGTGTTACTCTATTCTTTATGAACTTAATACACTAGATGCATGCTGGATAGCAGTTGATGTGTGGAGTAATAGTAGTAGATGCAGGCAGAAGTTGGTCTACTTGTCTTGGACGTGATGCCTATATACATGATCATTACCTTGGATATCGTCATGATTATTTGCTTTTCTATCAATTTCCCAACTGTAATTTGTTTACCAAACATATGCTATTTTCAATAGAGAAGCCTCTAGTGAAAACTATGACCCCCGGGTCTATTTTATCATATATTAAAAATCCAAAAATACCTTGTTGTAATTTTATTTATGTTATTTTATTTTGTATTTTTGTGCTATCTATCTATCACTACGAGATTTGATTGTTGCAATCAACCACCGAGGGATTGACAACCCCTTGTTCGCGTTGGGTGCGAGTATTTGTTATTTTGTGTGTAGGTACTGCTAACGAGGTGTTGAGTGGTTCTCCTACTGGATTGATAACCTTGGTTCTTAACCGAGGGAAATACGTATCTCTATTGTACTGCATCATCCTCTCCTCTTTGAGAAAATCCCAACACAGCTCACAAGTAGCAGGAAGAATTTCTGGTGCTGTTGCCGGGGAGACATCATCAACACCTAGCAAGTACCATTGCATAAACTTTCATTTCTTTCCATTTATATTATTTGCCATTTCCTCTCATTTTTGCTACTTCTCGAGCTTGCATTGATTTTTTCCCTTGAAGAGGAAAGGGTGATGCACCAAAGTAGAGATAAGTATTTCCCTCAGTTAAGAACCAAGGTATTAATCCAGTAGGAGGAACACACAAGTCTCCAATAGATGCACCTGCACAAACTAACAAACACTTGCATGGAACGCAAAAAAGGGGGTTTTCGATCCCTTCGCTGTCACTAGCAAGAGTGAGATCTGATAGAGATAGGTATAAAAGATAAGTAAAAGTATAAAATAAAGTATAGATAAATAAATTGCAACAAGGTATTTTGGGGGTTTTGGTTTTATAGGTATGAAAATAATATGATAAAAATAGACCCGGGGGCCATAGGTTTCACTAGAGGCTTCTCTCTTGAAGAAAGCATACGGTGGGTAAACAAATTACTGTTGAATAATTGATAGAAAAGCGCATAGTTATGATGATATCTAAGGCAATGATCATGAATATAGGCATCATGTCCATGACAAGTAGACCGACTCCTACCTGCATCTACTACTATTACTCCTCACATCGACCGCTATCCAGCATGCATCTAGTGTATTAAGTTAACAAGAATGGAGTAACGCCTTAAGCAAGATGACATGATGTAGAGGGATAGATCCAAGCAATATGGTAAAAAAACCATATTTTATCCTTAATGTAAACAATACAAATACGTTCCTCGCTACACCTATTGTCACTGGGTGAGGACACCTCAAGATTGAACCCATTACAAAGCACCTCTCCCATTGCAGGATAGATCAATCTAGTTGGCCAAACCAAATCAACAGATCATAGAGAAATACAAAGCTATCTTAATCATGCATAAAAGAGTTCAAAGAATACTCAAATCATATTCATAGATAATCTGATCATAGACCCACAATTCATCAAATCTCAACAAACACACCGCAAAAGAAGATTACGTCAAATAGATCTCCAGGAACATTGTATTGAAGATCAGAGAGAAATAAGAAGCCATCTAGCTACTAGCTATGGACCCTTAGGTCCATGGTAAACTACTCACACGTCATCAGAAGGGCATCAATGTTGGTGTAGAGGCCCTTTGTGATCGAATCCCCCTCCGGTAGAGTGCTAGAAAAGGCCCCAAGATGGGATATCACGAGAACAGAAGCTTGCGGCGGCGGAAAAGTATTTTTGGTGCACCCTCTAGTGTACAGGGAATATTTGGGTATTTACAGAGCTGGAATTAGGGTTAGGGGGCTACGAGGGGCCCACAAGCTTGCAGGGCGCCCTCTGGGGCACACCCTGTGAGCTTGTGACCCACTCATGGCTCTCCTGTCCTCCTCCCGAAGCTTCGTGGTTGTCTTCTGGTCCAAGAAAAATCCTCAACAAGTTTCGTTCTGTTTGGACTCCATTTGGTATTGATTTTCTATAAAAGACAAAAACAAGGAAAAAACATCAACAGGCACTAGGCACTAGGTTTATAGGTTAGTCCTAAAAAATGATATAAAATGGCATATTAATGCATATAAAACATCCAGGATGGATAATATAATAGCATGGAACAATGAAAATTATAGATACGTTGAAGATGTATGAGTTTTCATCTCCCCACTTCTAAAACGTTTTCACAAAAATCCAAAAATATTTTTTGTTTGCCTTCTTCGTGTTTGCTTCTTTGTTTGCTTGTTATCTTGTTTGCCTAGTCATGATGTCTCAAGAAAATACCAAATTGTGTGATTTTTCCAATACTAATAATAATGATTTTATTAGTGCTCTGATTGCTCCTCCCACCACTAGTGCGGGGTCTTGTAATATTAATGACGCTTTGCTAACTCCTGTTATGAAAGAACAATTTTCCGGTAGTCCTAATGAAGATGTCGCATCCCTTCTTAACGCTTTCATTGAATTGTGTGATATGCAAAAGAAAAAAGATGTGGATAATGGTATTGTCAAATTTAAATTATTTATGTTCTCACTATGAGATCATGCTAAAACTTGGTTTTCATCTTTGCCTCAAAATAGTATTGATTCTTGGGATAAGTGTAAAGATGCTTTTATTGCCAAGTATTTTCCTCCCGCAAAAAATATTTCTCTTAGAAATCAATTATGAATTTTAAGCAACTTGAGCATGAACATGTTGCCCAATCTTGGGATAGGATGAAATTAATGATAAGAAATTACCCTACTCATGGCTTAAATTTATGGATGGGAATACAATTTTTTATGCGGGATTGAACATTGTTTCTAGAAATCTTTTTGATTCCGCCGCGGGTGCTACGCTAAAGGAAAGCACATTGAGAGAAGCTAAAAAATTGCTTGATAATATTATGGCAAATTATTCAAAATGGCATACTGAAAGAACTTCTACTAGTAAAAAGGTGAATTATGTTGAAGAAATTAGTACTTTGAGTGATAAAGTAGACGCGCTTATGAAAATGGTTGCTACTAAGAGTGCTCATATTGATCCTAATGATGTGCCATTGTCTACTTTGATTGAGCAAAATAATGATCCCGTAGATGTGAATTTTGTCTCACGAAATAATTTCAATAGTAAAACTTATAGAGGTAATTTTAATCCTAGGTCGTTTCCTGGAAATTCGTCTCGTAATTATGGCAATCCTTATGGTATTTCTTATAATAATAATAATAATAATAATAATAATAATAATAATAATAATAATAATAATAATATGATACCCTCTGATCTTGAAAGTAATACTAAAGAGTTTATTAATGTTAAAAAAATCAACACTACGATAGAACAAAAATTGAGTAAACTCGATGATATGTCTAGCAGCATGGATAGAATTGTTCATGATGTGGAAAATCTCAAAACTAAAATCTTGCCACCTAAGCTTGATATTAATGAATCCATCAAAGCTATTTATGTCTCTATGGTTGAAAGTAAAGAAAGAACCCCTAGGTTGAGGGCTAAGCGCGAATTCTTAGAAAAAACAATTCCGCCCGATTTTATTTGTAGTAATGATGAAGATATTAAAATGATTGGTGTTACACCCATTGAATCTTTGTTTAGAAATGTAAAACTTGATGAAAAGGGGACTGAAGAAGAGTCAACTTTAGCTAGAAGGAATTCCCATTGTTTGGAGGGTGAAAATCTTGATTAAAAAATGGCTAAAAGTGGTTTGCGAAGGTAAAAACTTTAAATAGTGATGTGCCCACTATCTTGGATTACAAAGTTTTTAATTATGATAGTTGTTCTTTAATTGCATGTATTTCTTTGTTGCAATCCATGCTAAATTCACCCAATGCTTATGAACAAAATAAGGTTTTTACTAAACATATTATAGAAGTGATGATTAAAGCTTTAGAAGAAAAGCTAGAATTAAAGATTTCAATACCTATTGTATGATGAGTGGGAACCTACCATTAAAGTTGAAATGAAGAATTATGAGTGTAATGCTTTATGTGATTTGGGCGCTAGTGTTTGCACAATACCAAAATATTTATGTGATGTGCTAGGTTTTACCAACATGGATGAATGTTCTCTTAATTTGCACTTAGCGGATTCCACTATTAAGAAACCCTTGGCTAGAATAAATGACGTTCTTATTCTTGCAAATAGGAATTATGTGCCCGTTGATTTCATTGTGCTTGATATTGATTGCAATCTGTCTTGTCCTATAATACTTGGTATGCCTTTCCTACGAACCATAGATGCTATTATTGATATGAAAGAAGGGAATATAAAATTTCAGTTTCCATTAAAGAAGGGTATGGAACACTTCCCTAGAAATATAATTAAGCCACCATATGAATCTACTATGAGGGCCACCTATGGAGTTAATTAGAAAGATGACAACACTTGAAACTATTCATTACACCTAGCTAGGGGCGTAAAACAATATCGCTAGCTGGGAGGCAACCCAATAGTTATCTTAATTTTTATTCTTATTTTCCTGTTTTTTGGTGTGAACACAATTATGCTATTGTTATGGTTGTGTTTTGTTTTTAAATTAGTGTTTGTGCCAAGTAAGACTTTTGGGATGATTTGGATGATAGTTGCTTTGATTTTGTGCAAAAACAAAAACTTTTGCGTCCAGTAACAGAATTGTTAAAAATCACTGGAGTGTCAAAAAATTCTGGTTTTTACACATGATTGATATATAAATTTCCCCTGTTGTCCTAATTTTTCAGAATTTTTGGAGTTTACAGAAGTATGGTCATTGTTCGAATCATTACAGACTGTTCTATTTTTGACAGATTCTACTTTCATTGTGTTGATTGCTTGGTTTGATGAACTTATGGATTGTATCCGGGGGGGGTATAAGCCATGGTGAAGTTAGAATACAATAGGTATCATGAAATAATAAAATATGAATGGTTTACAACAATACCTAAATTGGTGATTTGCTTTGTTATACTAATGGATCTCACGAGTTTTTTGTTGAGTTTTGTGTGCTGAAGTTTTCAAGTTTTGAGTGAGATCACGATGGATGAAGATCACGATGGATGAAGGAATAAGGAGTTGCAAGAGCCTAAGCTTGGGGATGCACGAGGCACCCCAAGGTAATATTCAAGGACTCCCAAGCATCTAAGCTTGGGGATGCCCCAGAAGGCATCCCCTCTTTCTTCTACCTACTATCGCTAATTTTACTTGGAGCTATATTTTTATTCATCACATGATATGAGTTTTGCTTGGAGCGTCATGTATTATATGAGTCTTTGCTTTGTTTGGTTTTTAGTTTGTCACAATCATCTTTGTTGGACACACCTTTTTGAGAGGGATACACATTATTCGTGATTTGTTAGAATACTCTATGTGCTTCACTTATATCTTTTGAGCTAGGCAGTTGCTCTAGTGATTCACTTATATTTTTTTAGAGCATGGCGGTGGTTATATTTTAAAGAAATATTTTCACTCTCATGATTCACTTATTTATTTTTAAGAGTTGATAATAGTAATGGCAATTAGTATGGGTTATGAATTTGGTCCTAATATGATAGGTATTCAAGAGGGATATAATAATAACTTTCATGTAGATCACTGAATATGATAAGTTTCATTCCTGGCAATAGTTTTGCGTATAAAGGTGGTAATATGTGGGTTGTGCTAGTGAGTAATTGTGGTTTAGTGAGAATATTGGTGTTAAGGTTTGTGATTCCCGAAGCATGCACGTATAGTCTCTCGTTATGCTATGAAGTTGGAGCATGATTTGTGATTGATGGTCTTCGTCATGAGTGGCGGCCAGGGACGAGCGATGGTATTTTCCTACCAATCTATCCTCCTAGGGGCATGCACAGTAGTAAATTGCTTCGAGGGCTAATAAACTTTTGTAATAAGTATGTGAGTTCTTTATGACTAATGTGAGTCCATGGATTATACGCACTCTCACCTTTCCGCAATTTGCTTGCCTCTTCGGTACCGTGCATTGTCCTTTCTCACCTTGAGATGTGGTGCAAACTTCGTCGGTGCATCCAAACCCCGTAATATGTTACCTCTATAACACATAAGCCTCCTTATATCTTCCTCAAAACAACCACCATACCTACATATTATGGCATTTCCATAGCCATTCCGAGATATATTGCCATGCAACTTACACTGTTCTGTTTTATTATGACACACACCATCATTGTCATATTACTTTGAATGATCATATAGCTAATGTAGTATGTGTGGCTCAGCCACCATTCATCATTTTTATACATGTTACGCTAGATCATTGCACATTCCTGTACACCGCCGGATGCATTCATATAGATTCATATTTTGTTCTAGTATTGAGTTGTAATTTTCTGAGTTTTAAGTAAATAGAAGTGTGGTGATCATCATATTCATTATTAGAGCATTGTCCCAAGTGAGGAAATAAAAAATAGGCCAAAAATAACCCACAAAAAAAGAGGCCAAAAAGAGTCCAACAACAAACAAACAAAAGAGAAAAAATGAGAGAAAAAAAGAGAAGGGGAAATGTTACTATCCTTTCCACACGTGTGCTTCAAAGTAGCACCATGTTTTTCATATAGGGAGTCTCCTATGCTTTTATTTTGATACAACTAGTGGGAGTTTTTCATTATAGAACTTTGCTTGTATATTCCAATGATGGGATTCATCAAATGCCCGAGTCTTCATGAGCAAGCAAGTTGGATGCACACCCACTTAGTTTTCTTTTTGAGCTTTCATACACTTATAGCTCTTATTGCATCCGTTGGATGGCAATCCCTAGTCCTTGCATTGACATCAATTGATGGGCATCTCCATAGCCCTTTGATTAGCCTCGTCGATGTGAGACTTCCACCTTTTTTTGTCTTCTCCACAATTTCTCTATCACCATACTCTATTCCACACATAGTGTTATATCCATGGCTTGCGCTCATGTATTGCGTGAGGGTTGAAAAGGCTGAAGCGCATTACAAAGTATGAACCAATTGCTTGGCTTGTCATCGAGATTGTGTATGATAAATACTTTGTGTTAAGAAGATGGAGCATGACAAGGCTATATGATTTTGTTGGGATAATGTTCTTTAGCGTTGATATTTTGAAAGACATGATTGCTTGTTAATATGCCTTGTTATTGTTGTTTTTATGTCAAACTATAGACTATTCTTTTGAATCATTCGGATCTTATTATTCATGCCACAAAACAAAGATTACATGATGAACATGATAGGTAGCACTCCACATCAAAAGTTCTATTTTTATCATTTACCTACTCGAGGATGAGCAGGAATTAAGCTTGGGGATGGTTGATACGTCTCCAACATATCTAATTTTTTTATTATTCCATGCTATTATAGTATCAATCTTGGATGTTTATTACGCAATTATATATCATTTTTCGAGACTAGCCTATTAACCTAGTGCCCAGTGCTAGTTGCTGTTTTTTGCTTGTTTTTGGCTTTTCAGGAAATCAATATCAAACAAAGTCCAAACGGAGAAAAATATTTGGATTAATTTTTTCTGGACCAGAAAAGACCCTAGATGGTTCGGGAGAGGACTAACGAGCCATAAGGGAGCGACAAGCTCGGGAGGTGCGCCCCGGGAGGGCGCCTCCCAGGCTTGTGGGCCCC
This sequence comes from Aegilops speltoides, assembly GCA_021437245.1. Taxonomy (NCBI): domain Eukaryota; kingdom Viridiplantae; phylum Streptophyta; class Magnoliopsida; order Poales; family Poaceae; genus Aegilops; species Aegilops speltoides. The sequence continues at coordinate 399,788,150 of CM038144.1, forward strand.
TTGTGGCACCTCTTGACCTAATCCCACCTCTGTAAATTCTCAAATATTCCCTAGATATCAGAGGGCATAACTAGTAGCTAGATGGCTTCTTCTCTCTCTTTGATCTTCAATACAATATTCTCCTCGATGTTCTTGGAGTTTTATTTGATGTAATCACTTTTTGTGGTGTGTTTGTTGGGATCCGATGAATTGTGAGTTTATGATCAGATTATCTATGAATACTATTTTAGTCTTCTCTGAACTCTTTTATGCATGATTATTATAGCTTTGTATTGCTCTCCGATCTACTGATTTGGTTTGGCCAACTAGATTAGTTTTTCTTGCAATGGAAGAGGTGCTTTGTCATGGGTTCAATCTTGCGGTGATCTATATGCCAGTGGCAGAAGGGGACAATACATGTATTTGTATCGTTGCCATTAAGGATAAAACAATGGGGTTTATCTATACGTGAGTTTACTTTATCTACATCATGTCATCTTGCTTAAGGCGTTACTCTGTTCTTTATGAACTTAATACTCTAGATGCATGGTGGATAGTGGTCGATGTGTGGAGTAATAGTAGTAGATGCAGACAGGAGTCGGTCTACTTGTCTCAGACGTGATGCCTATATACTTGATCATTGCCTTGGATATCGTCATGATTATTTTCTTTTCTATCAATTTCCCAACAATGATTTTTTACCCACCGTATGCTATTTTCTAGAGAGAAGCCTCTAGTGAAAACTATGGCCCCGGGTATATTTTTATCATATATTAAAATCCGAAAGTACCTTGCTGCAATTTTGTTTATGTTATTTTATTTTGTATTTTTGTGCTATCTATGTATCACTATGAGATTTGATCCTTGAAATTAACTGCTGAGGGATTGACAACCCCTTGTGTGCAAGTATTTATTATTTTATGTGTAGGTACTGCTAACAAGGTGTTGCGTGGTTCTCCTACTGGATTGATAATCTTGGTTCTTAAATGATAGAAATACTTATCTCTACTGTACTGCATCACCCTCTCCTCTTCGAGGAAATCCCAACGCACTCGCAAGTAGCGCCTCTTCAGTTTCTTCACTGCTTCCAGATTAAGTAGCAGCATTTTCTTCTGTCAATAGAGCATGAGATGGCTTCCGTGATGATACATGATGAAGTGAAGCATTTGTTTCCACTTCAATTTCTTCATCCATTTGCTCTGTGGTAGCTGCAGAATGGGTATCAGTCTCTTCAACGTCATCAGCTAGAGGAATGACATATTCCACCCCCAAACAGAACAATGTAACGACCGTTAGTAGTATGAGCAGGGGGTGCCGATGAAATTGGAATTGCATCAATTGGAATAACTGAAGACAATGGGGCCATCTTCAGTTTCTTCACTGATTCAGGAGCAATAGAAGGAGTTGAAGCTTTTTGTTTCTTCGCTTCCTTCTCAGCAGCCTTGGTCTTCTTCGCTTCTGATGCAAAAGGAAGAGTGATGATCTTCAAAGATGAATTCGTTGGAGGCGCTGTTGTTGAGGAACTTGGTGAAGCATTTTTCTTGAGCCTTCTTGATGCGATTGCCACAGCAGATTCTTGGTAGCGCTTCATCAGTTGCCCTAGCTTGTACTTGTGGAGGAGGTGAGGGCGCAGATACACAGGCCTGAGCTGTTGGAGGAGGGACTGAAAAACTTGAGGGAGGCATAGAGCCAGACCTTGCAGCCTCACGCTTGTTGTGGTCATCAACTACCTTACTGGTGGCAGTGATGAATCTATCTTTGACGCCACATAAGTGATTGGCTTGGTGCTCATATTTTCAAACAACTGTTGAATTTCATGTTGCAGAGTCACGAGCTGCTGAGGAGATATGGTAAGCATGTTTTTCTTCAATTCCTTCTCCTTCTAAATTTGAAGTTTCACCACCAGCTTTGCCTGTGCAATCTTGTGTTTCTCATTCAAGATGAATGCAGATAATACATGGCTTTGGGCCAGAGGAAAGTTGAGGTCATCAAATGGACTGTCTGGCTTCTTCACCCATATATCAATGAAATCAAGGATCTTCTTGGGATCCAGTAGCAATGGGAGTGAAGAATTCTTGGCAATAGCAACTTATTCTTGCTTTCTTCTAAGGAACTCAACGAGCTCATCTTTGTCAGCTAGCCCATGTTCATTAGCTTGACGCACTACGACCTTGTTCTTGGGACTCGGTCTTGTGCCATGGCCGGCAGTGACCTTTGTCTTTAGCTTGGGCGTTGTTGAAGATATATGCCCACTAGTTGAGGCACTTGATGCAGCAATGGAGGTCGTTGGAAAGCCTTCAGTGCACTGGCAAGATGCGAGCACGACAGGTGTTGAGGCTCTTGCTGTTGCCATAGAAGAACTTGTGGCAGGAGGAGGCGCTGGAGATTTTGCAATCTTGGGTGCAGAGGCCTTTGAAGCAGTCGCCTTGGCCATTGAGGGCTTTGGATCTGATGGTTTTGGCTGTGTGCAGGCTTCTTCTGCATCGAGTTGTTTGGTGCACTGGCACTGTCACAACCACTTGCTTTAACTAAGGCCTTTGAGGCCCTGCTGAATTCATCAACTGCCTTCTTGGCCTATTTTGCGAACTTGGCCTGACATTTGGCCCATTCAGCGGGAAATTCTTCACCGCGTCTGATGCCGTTGGGGTCAGCTAATTGTCCAGGAGCTAGTGGTGGCCTCGAGCATGGAGGCTTCACAGCGAAATCCTTCATGTACTTGGGAGTGACATATTTGTAGCTCTGCCATTCATACATCTAGTACCTCTTGATTTTCTAAGTGCATGTTTCTCCTTAGTTTCTTTGCCATGTATATTTTCATCAGGCATGCAGTACCCTGAGTATATATCATCTGGGATCTCGAAAGATGTATGTTCCTCTTGCCTCCCTTCTGAGGCTTTTTGCCATCAACCATTTTCTTCAACTAAGGTTTCTAAGCTTTTGATGAATCTAAAGATGTTTGAAGATTTTCCTCAAGCAACACTGCAAATGAATAAATTTGATGAGAACCTAGAGATTCGTTGGTAGACATTTGTACCTGTGAGCAAAGTATAGTTGGGAGGAAATTGGGAAGAGTCACATGCGTTCTCAGATGTTTTCAAAATAACTAGTTGAGGAAATTGACCCTTATCATCTTGACAAAATTCACTAAGTGTTCTTGACTTAGGTTCCAAAGTTGTACATACTGAGGCAATTTGCACAATTAGGGAATCTAGCAGTTCAACATAACATAGATGAAATACTCAAGACTGCCCAAAAGGAAGTGTTGAAGAATTGGAAATGAAGTTAAAACAACACTTGAAGATTTTGAGACAGTGAAGAGATCAAACTAGGTAGTAAAATTAGCATTTGATTACCCTAAGGATGAACTAGACAAAGGAATGAAGGAAATGGCTAGTTCAGATCTTCCGCGCCCTAACTCGGCAACGAAAGACAACTTTGGTGGTTGCGGAGATGAAGAAATCCGCGTCCAACGTGAGTACGTCGATGAAGAAGTTGAGGCAGTGAAGCTCTTATTCTCCGGCGCGATGAATTCCAGTAGCTGTGCTAGGGTTTTGGGAGTGAGAGCGACGGGAGTGGGGGAGCAAAGTGAAATTAGGTTGACAGAGTCAAGGCTACTTATAGCACGGTGAAAACCGAGTGGTCCGAAGATTTTGGACAGATAAGCCTCTGACAATTCGCATCTCTGTGACACGCGTCACACATGCATTTTCACATGCTTATCCACAAGAGTGAAGCATGAGATAAATTTGCTGTGGCGACTGCCAAAAAAACTTTGAAATTTTTAAAATGAGTTCGCAATTTCTTCAGCCATCAAGGACACGGTGAAGATTCTGAACAGTGTCAAGTAGAATGCATATGAAGAATTTGTGAACAAAGTGGGTTGAGTTTAGCATAGAGGGGAGTGGGTTCGATCACATCCACAAAGGTTTAAGCTCAAACACAGGATCACCCTTGGGTGGAGGAGGATCCCCTAGAATTTCAACAGGCAAGTTGTGTTTCAAAATAGGTCCCTGTTTAAAGAATACTTCATCTATTTTCCTTCTTTCATTCATAAACATATCATTCTCATGGTCTATTAAATATTGTTCTAAAGGATCATTAGGAGGCACGGCAATAGAAGTAAGACCAATAATTTCATATTTACTAGGCAATTCTTTATCATGGGGTTGTCTATGAAATTTAGAGAAATTAAAATCATGAGACATATCCCCTAAGCCAACAGTAACAATATTTTTTTCGCAGTCTATCCTACCATTAACAGTATTCAAGAAGGGTCTACCAAATATAATGGGGCAAAAGTCATCTTGTGGGGAACCAAGAACAAGAAAATCAGTAGGATATTTAACTTTCCCACACAAGACTTCAACATCTCTAACAATCCCAATTGGTGAAATAGTATCTCTATTGGCAAGTTTAATAGTAACATCAATACCTTCTATTTCAGCAGGTGCGATATCATGCATAATTTCTTTGTATAAGGAATGAGGTATTGCACTCGCACTAGCACCCATATCACATAAGCCATGATAACAATGATCTCCTATTTTAACAGAAACAACAGGCATGCCAACAACAGGACTATGTTTTTTTGTATCGGGTCTAGCAATTCTAGCAGTTTCATCACAGAAGTAAATAACATGCCCATCAATATTATCGACCAAGAGATATTTAACCATAGCAATACTAGGATCAACTTTAACTTGCTCAGGGGATGTAGGTGTTCTAACATTACTTTTACGAACCACAGTTGAAGCTTTAGCATGATCCTTTATTCTAATAGGCAAAGGTGGTTTCTCAATATAAGCAGTAGGAACAATAGGATCAACATTATAAGTGATAGTCTTTTCTTCAACTTTAATAAGTTCTACTACATTTACTTCAATGGGAGGATGATATTTAAACCACTTCTCCTTAGGGAGATCAACATGAGTAGCAAATGATTCACAGAAAGAAGCTACTATCTGAGAGTCAAGTCCATATTTAGTGCTAAATTCACGAAAAGCATCGGTATCCATAAAAGATTTAACACAATCTAACTTAGGAGTTATACCTGACTCCTTACCTTCGTCGAGCTCCTAATCTTCACAGTTGCATTTAATTCTTTCCAATAAATCCCATCTGAATTCAATAGTTTTCATCATAAAAGAACCAGTATAAGAAGTATCGAGCATGAAGCGATTATTGAGAGAAAGCCGAGCATAAATTTTTTGAATAATAATTTCTCTTGAGAGCTCATGATTGGGGCATGAATATAACATTTACTTAAGCCTCCCCCAAGTTTGAGCGATACTTTCTCCTTCGCAAGGCCAAAAATTATATTAAGGACAGTATAACCGCACCCAAAGAAAGCTCTCTCAGCGGTTCGTGTTTGTGGCTGTCGGATTTCATTGCTTGATCATTGCTGCCCGTCCGATACTGCTCCTGTCGCACGTGGGCTGCTCCTGGGCCAACTGTCCGACGACCAGGTACTCTCGAAACCAAATCGAGGCCCTCTCATTCGCTTGCAGGAAGGAATATCCGATCTTGGACGTACGGTCATCGAGCGTTTCCTTCCCACCCCAATCTCCTTTTTCTCACCCATGCCACATGGTGCCCCTTCCTATTCTCTGTTTGTCCACCTCTCCCATCCGATCCCCATGACGGGTGACAAACATGGCAGGCGACGGATCGATACAAACATCAAGGCTCGACGTCCTCCCCTGCCTTAATCTCTGACCACTCCTCTACCTCCCCTCTCTGCACCACCACGGTGATGGTGATGACACCGCCAATTGTTTCCATCGGCTATGGCGATGGGTACGGTGCTCCACTCCCCGTCTCCGACCTCTGCCGGCGACCAGACCCCTCCCCCTCTAGGTATGCCATGCGATCTACAGAACAGAGCCCACCCCAAACACCGGCCATGGCATGAAGGGCAATTGCTCTCGCCGGTGGGGAAGAATGCCTGTAGTTTCCAATCTGAGATTATACCAAGAGATCCTGAACTGACATTGTGTAATCAAATTGTTATGCTTTGGGACCCGTGAGTGACTGTACTGAAACTTGTTAAATAGTCCACGGATTTTACATAGAAGTTAGTAGGCTCATACATCTTTGATGGTATGTTGAAGGCTAGCTAGCTTTGTTGTATGTTCTTTGTTGCGTTATTTCAAGGAAGATCCAGTACATAAAACTGCTCAATGGTCACATGTTAGTTTTAAAAGCAGCTAATTATGTGGATATAATATAGATCTAAGTATGCAATGAAGCGCTGCAGTTCCAATTCCACGATCATTGAATATTTGGATGCTTTGCACCATTTTAATCTTCCACCAATTGCAAGCTCAATATGCTACTACTTTTGGATTTTTCTTGTGCAGAGGAAGTTCTTGATTTATCTTTTGAATTGATTTAGCATGGATTTGGCTTCCAGGTAAGTCTAGAATCCTTGAACATTTTTGTTTGCATTAAGCATAGCAGTACATATGAATATATTAGGCCATGCCGTTGTTTACGACTGAGTTGTTGCAACTCCATATGTAATTTGCAAGCAGCCAAAGTGAGGTACTGGATATCACACTAACTATTTATCTTTTCAATTCATCATGAAATTCAGTTCAATACTATTATCATGTTTGATTTACACAAGAAATTTTGCTTCACCGATCATGTTAATTTTTTCTCTGCACAATCTTCTAGTGATCAAATTGTTGCTGCACTTGCGAGTCAAATGTGCGAAAGGATGGATCAAAAGGCAACCATGGCATCGACTATGACGCCCGGATAATCAAGCTACAGTAATCCCCTACTAATGATGCCAAGTCACCACGAGTACTGTTAATAATCTCTCTTAGATTCAAAATTGCTTCGGATTCAAATTTAAAATAAAGTCAAACTATAAAAAGTTTTCAAATGTCAAACTAAAATGTTCAAAAGGTGGTAAATAATCCGTAGGCAATTATGGTGGTGAAATCAACTTTTTGTAAAGTAATTAAGTGGCCTAAAATAATTAAAACATGGGGTCAATTATTTATTAAAATGCATTTCCCAAATGGTAGAAATCTCCAAACTATTTTATTTGCCCTGAACCTTTTTGTTACAGTAGCCTATATTACTATAGTATTTGTGGAGCAACTTTTGTTTTTTACTAAGACTAAAATGGCTTAGAAACTAAATAGAAACATAAGTTGAAATAAAAAGAAAACAAAGGAAAAGGAAAGAAAGAAAACCACGGGCCTTCCCCCTCCCCTTCTGCCGTTTGGCCCAACTGGGCATCCAGCCCACCAGCCCACAGGCCCAGCCGCCCCATCGCTCCCTTATCTCCCTGGGCGACCGCAACCCTAGCGGTTCCCTTCCCACTCGTCCCCACTTTCCCTCCCCACGATCCCATCGCCCCGATCCCCTCTCCCTCTCCGCTCGTTCTGGATCGGGGCACGAACTCGCCCTCGCCGCGCCCGACATGCACGTTGCCGCCTTCGCCGGCTCCGTCGCCCGCCACCTCGCGCTCCCATCTCCATCTCCCTCGACGGATCTGCTTGTGCCCAAGGACGCTGTCCCCATCGCCAGAGCATGCCGTGGTCGAGCCCTCCCCGAGCTCGCTGTTGCACGCCTACAGGGCCCGGTGAGGCCTCCCATCCTTCGTCTTCCCCCTCTCGTTTACCCCGTAGAGCTCACCGCACCCGCACCTCCAGCGCCTCCCGCTCGCTCTCTGCATGCCCTTTGGGGCCGAGGCCCCCCGGGCCATTCCCTTCTGCTCTGGCCATGGCCGCTCGCGCGACCGCACCCTCGCGCCGTCCAGCAGCTGCCATGCTCCCCTCGCCGCCCGCGACCGCGCAGGCATCGCCATGCCGCCACTACCTCATCGCGGCTCCAAAGCCCGTCCCTACTGCCGGCCCAAGCATGCGGCCTTGCCCTGCCACTACTCCCTCTCCCCTGCAGCTGTGGCTGCTCGTCGTGGTGGCCGTCGGCGCCCCGCTGCCGCCCTGTTTGCCTCGCCCCGTCGTGCGCTCGGGTCCAGGCGCCCAACGCTCGTCCCAGCTCGCTTCCGGCTGACTGCGGCCGCCCCGCCGTGGCCACCGGAGCTCGGAGCGCCCAACCGGGTGCGCCACCATGGCCAGTGCCCGTTTGGGCTTCACGCGCTAAGGGCATGTACAATGCATAGCCTCAAGGGGATGCCTCGCATGCCATGTAGGATCGGATATGATGTAAAGTAGGTTCAGTTAGGGAAGCGGGATCCTCTTCAGGAGGCGGGTGCTTGAAAGAAAAAGTGTGGTCCGGTGACAAAGCTGAAAATGTTGGAGTGAAAAGTAGAGATGCATGTGTAGTAGAGTCTTTATTTTTTATTTCTTAATGAGGCTCACTAGTGGTAGCTTGCATTGGGGAGAAAAAAATAAATATAGATGCCTCAAATTACTTTTTGTTATGGGCATATGTATCCATATGCCACCATTATACATGCCCTAACGCACCGGCCCGCCATGGCCTTTGTGCCACTGGACAACGGGGCCACGCCTCTTAGAACAAAAACAGAATTTTTAAATATATATATATATCATATTAATTAATTAAAGAATTAATTAACTTAATTAATCTGGATTAGATTAACCTAATCATCCAGTTAAAGCTAATTAACCCTGTTTAATTACTATGAGACTATGACAAGCGGGACCGACTAGTTAGTTTGACGGTCAGCGATCAATCTTGTTGACTGGTTGCTGACTTTGATAGCCCCATCGATCGACCTCTGTTGGTAGGCGATTGACCAAGTCAACTGGGCCTACTGGTCGGCCACCCAAGCCCATGTGTGGGTACACTTCTATGTACCCATAGCAATTTAACATTTAATTTTCGAATTAAAAATAATTTAGAAAATGATTTAAAACTTTAAAAATCAGTATAAAATAATCCGTAACTCGGATGACAATACTTTGTACATGAAAGTTGCTCAGAACGACGAGACGAATTCGAATTCGCAGTCCGTTCATCCGCGACACATCCCTAGCATAGCGAACACGAACCTTTCCCCCTTCGATTCACTTGTCAGAAAACGCGAAACACCGGGGATACTTTCCCGGATGTTTCCCCCTTTCACCGGTATCACCTACTACCGCGTTAGGGCACACCTAGCACCGCTCCTTGTCATGTCTTGCATCGTCATGCTTATGTTTGCATTGTATTTATTGTGTTCCCCCTCCTTTACTTCTTTCCGGTGAGACCCGGGACCGCCGAACCCCCGATTCGACTCTGAGTTGGCGACCCTCCTTCTTGCCAGAGCAACCGAGCAAGCCCCTGATCACGGATATCGCCTATTCTTCTCTCTCGCTTACATTAGAGTAGTATAGCATATTCTTGTTTTGATTGATCCTATTACATTGCATAGCTTTGTCATTGTTGCTCATGATTGTTGATACCTTACATAATCCTAAATGCTTAGTATAGGATACTAGTTTATCATCATTAGCCCTACATTCTTGTTAGTCCGCCTTGCTATACTATCGATCCGTGATCATTCTGGAGGTGATCACGGTATATATAATACATACCTACATACTATCTGAGATGGTGACTAAAGTCGGGTTGGCTCATTGAGTACCCTCAAGTGATTAGATGTGAAATTTGAAGGACAGTGGCTCCATCCGGTAGAGGTGGGCACAGGTTCTGACGCCCCGATCGTTACAATGTGGTGGAGTGTGACAGCGAGTTGAGACCACCTAGGCGAGAGGTGGGCACAGCCTGGTCGGTGTCATGATTACTTCATAATAACACGCTTAACAAGATCTTGGTATTTGATCTGAGTCGGCCACCGCCTATACGCACTAACCAACTCTGTGAGGAGCGAGCTTATGGGCACTCGGCGTCTTGGTATCGATCGAAGCCTTCTTGGCGTCGGCGGCGAAGCGGCGCAGCCGGTTGGACCGCGTAACGCAACTTCCTTTGTAATGGAGGTTGCTAGGTGCGCTCTCCGTACGCCACGCATAGCGTGTGGTGTCTGATGGGTGATGGGCCCGGACCCTGCGTGCATAGGATTTAGGCCGTCGTCTTGACCTCTTTGTTGTGCCTAGGTGAAGTGCGGCGTGTTGATCTTCCGAGGCCTAAATGACCCAGAAAGTGTGTTGGCCAAATGGGATCGGCGTGTTGGGCTATGTGGTGCACCTGCAGGAATTTTATCTGTTGAATAGCCGTGTCCCGGTAAAAGGACGACTTCGGAGTTGTACTTTGACCTTATGACAACTAGAATGGACACTTAATAAAACACACACCTGACAAGTTCGAGACAACCCGGTGATCGCTTTCCCACAGGCGGCGAGGGAGGATCACGGGTAGGATTATGCTATGCGATGCTACTTGGAGGACTTGATCTACTCTCTTCTACATCTTTGCAAGACTAAAATTTGCGGAAGCTTAGTCTTTGATAGGACTAACTACCCCTCTTATTACGGCATTCTGATTCGGTCCACAATATTGCCTCTTTACAAATATACCCATGCATATGTAGTGTAGATCCTTGCTTGCGAGTACTTTGGATGCGTACTCACGGTTGCTTTGCTCCCTTTCCCCCCCTTTTTTTCCTCTTCTTCTCGGATGCCGCAATCAGATGTTAGAGTCCAGGAGCCAGAGGATCCCGAGGATGGTTCTACAAGGAGTTCGGCTTCGAGGAGTAGTTAGGAGGTCCCAGGCAGGAGGCCTTGCCTTTTCGATCGTCGCTACTTTTGTGCTAGCCTTCTTACGACAAACTTGTTTAACTTACGTCTGTACTCAGATATTGTTGCTTCCGCTGACTCATTTATGTTCGAGCACTTGTATTCGAGCCCTCGAGGCCCTGGCTTGTAATATGATGCTTGAATGACTTATTTTACTTTAGAATTGTGTTGTGATATCTTCCCATGAGTCCTTGATCTTGACCGTACACGTTTGCGTGCATGATTAGTGTACAATCAAATCGGGGGCGTCACAAGTTGGTATCAGAGCCGACTGCCTGTAGGAATCCCCCTTCCACACTCCTTGGCCGAAGTTGAGTCTACTCACTGAAAACTGTTTTACTAACATGGCTGTGTGGCTTACGGGCCCACGTCGCCATTGGGTGGTATTAGGATCTTTTACTCCTCGTCTATACTCTGGGACTCTGATATGTCTTCTATTTGGGTTAAATAATTTTCTAAAATCTAACTTTAGGTTCTCGAATACACTTTCTCCCGGAGAGCCCCTTTAGTCCAGATGATCGCCGGCTGCGCTAGAAGATTTCAAAGTTACTCTCTGATACTCTTTCGAGACTTTGTGCCTGTTGCTTTTGCAATTCCCTTCCACCGTCAACCCCAATAGATAACTACATGCCCTTGCCATTCTTACATTCATCCCCAGTTGCTCTTGTTATTACAAGATGCATCGAATTATCCTTCGACTTTTAAGAATCTCTTGAGCCACTACCTTACAGATTTTTGCCGGATGAATACCCCTATGGATAATTCCTCGCACTTATCGAGTATCTGCTCATTCCCAGTTGTTCATGTGTTTCGCAAAAGACTTTGAAATACCATTCGATCTTTTGAAAATTCTGAGCAGCCTATTGCTCTTGAAATTCTTGCTTGCTTGCATTATGGTTAATCCCATAAGTCTCGTAATCTTATTGGCATCCCTTGTCTTTATCATTTTAAGTCTGTTGATTCAATATGTTGAGGATGCTCGCATTCCTCAGCCGAATCCTATAATTCGTCCTTCCTGCTCAGATGTCATTTTGAATAGGAGCTGGTTCTTGACTAATCAAATTACCGTCGATTGTATCCCTAAGTCTACTCAACTTATCCACCCTTAATCAGAGCATTTGCTTCTGAGCCCTTGATTTGGAAATCACAATTCCTTTGCATTTGAGCTCTGAAGTAGTCAGTTGTTTCTATAATCCAATGCCTTTGCATTGTTACTTCCTCTGCTTGTGTGCCGATGCTCGCATCAGCTCCGTTATGGACCGTCAGATCCTTTGTTGAATTTCATCCGACAGTGTCCTTGGTATACAAAAACCTCGAGAAGTTCTTTCCCTGATACATAATGCCATTGCTAAATCCTATTCTCTGATTTGGCCAACCATGCTCTGCTTTCAAGCTTGTGTATTTACTTTTGAAACTTGTGTACTAAGATGCCCGATGGGTTGAACCGATGCCTTCCCCTAATCCGTAAAAACCCGAAAGTTTTCACAAGTCATACTCTTCCAGTGTTCTACCAGATAAAATCCCAACACTACAGTTTTATCAAAGTGAGAGGTGAATGAATTGATATGCATTAAAGAAGTGGGAGTCGACCTTGAACTTTGTGTTCATGCCCATGAAAATGATGTAGACCGTCTCAGGAGCTTCTTGCAAAATGATTATCCAGCTGTATGATTCTTTCGGTATTCTTAAATTGATTCTTCTGAGTTATGGTTCGATCATCTTTGTCTGATCTAATATATCTAATGGGAATTCATTCCAGTGCCTCGTCTATTTTTGGCAAGGTTGAAGTATCCACTGTCATAGGTCAATGACCCGGTTCTACTTCTATCATGTTCTACCTTCGAGTATTACCCCTGGTATCTCGAAGATGTCTTGCCATTGCACCACATCTTACTAACTTTGTTGAAGTAATGTGTTTCCTTGTCGTAGTTACTCTACGGGTTCTGGGTTGTTGTCAACCGAGGACACCGACTAGTGAAATTATTCCGCACTACCAATCAAATACCCCTAGTATTTTTACTAGGAAATTCTGAACTCAATCTCGTCATTCCTAGACTATTGGATGCATCATGGTCTTGCTATCTTTGACTGTGCTACCTCGTCCTTCTTTGGTGCACGAATTCTTCAGTGTGTGAGCACGACTTACGTCGAGCTTTCAACATCTTGTTGCTTGTCTTGAAAGGAAACTTTGGTTCCGAGCTTGCATCTTATATATTGATCCTATAACTTGCCACTTCGTCATTCCCTTGCTTGTTGCCGTTGTTGTTTGATTGCATCCTCTTGAAACCTCCCGACAAATGTGTCGGATCACCTTCAACACTTTGACTTCTTCCAAGATGTTAACTGTGTTCACGATGAGAAATACCCTCCTTGCCCTCGATGATTTTTATTATCATCGACAACACCCTTGACTTCCTTTCATCGTGAACTTGTCCACATTATGAACACAACTTGCTCTCCAGCTAGTGTTATGTTCTGCCTTGAAGTATTATTGTCTTTTCTGTCGAGAATGTTGTGGGGATTGCTCCACCTCTTAGAAATTCCCGATATGATGATACTTCTCACCATCACCATTCTTTCTTTGTCCCCGTGTTGTTTTTAACCAGGATACCAATATGCTAATGATGTTGTTTGAGTTCTGTACTTCTAGCAACCCTATTGCTTTGAAGTTAACGAGCGACAATTCGTTCTTAGACTGTTGGTTATTGAATCGTCACTCTAACATTGATCTTGCTGGCTAAGGTCATACTTCGGGCACACCTTTCAACTAATGATTGATGGTGTATGTTTTCCTAGAGCATACAAAATTATATCATTTGAATTGACAAGTGTCATCTTCTTGTTCACATTATTGTGGAAAGCCATCAGTTTGAAATTCTCGATGAATTGTCGCTGAGCCCATTAGCCACTTTCTCGTCCCCTCCTTGGTTTAATGATGAACTATTGTTTCAGGAACCCCGCTCCCATAGTTCATTTCTCGAGAATCTTGTAATGTCATTTCGTCTATTTGTGTTGCACCTTTTCTTCTCGGACATCCTGAGTCTGAGGTATCATGACACCAATTGGATCTGAATCTCGGTCAGATATGATGGTTGGGACAACTTTCCAGGAGTTATGATGTTGGTCCTTTGATGACCCGGTAATATGATGTCATGCCTAGCACCCCTGGCTGGAGGACCTATCATTATAATTTCTTTTGCAAAGATAACCATTCTTCCTGGAGGAAATTGTAAGACTTTTTTTTATAAGTTGCTCCTGATGGATCATTTGTGTATCCAAAGTCCGACCCTTGATTGAAACACCATGTCATTGCTACCTCGAAGCATGACTATGATACCTAGCTCATCAACAAGAACATTGGAGGCGCGATGCTAAATGTTTTCTTGCTCAATTATCCAAACATCATTGTATGGGTAATGTCATGAAATTTCTCTTCCCTTACCTAAAGAGTTCTCTACATTATATCCTGTCATGGATATCATGCTCTGCTTGACCTTGGGAAGGATATACCCTTGAAATATGTGTTTAAACACATTTTCCTTTTTGTTGTTCTGATTAATCTGTTGACCACATTTCCTTTCCATTGTTTTGTTTAACCTTTCTTGTGATCTATATGATCTAAGCAGTAATATTCTTCTCCTTATGTAAACACCTTGGTGTACAACTGTGTCAGTAAGATTGTGTTACTATTGTTGATGACATTTCGGTAACCACCGATGGACGAGAACTTTGCCTATTGGCCCGCCTCGTTTCAACGAGCAGGAAAATGGTTCTCTTCGTCCCTCGCCCTTGGTACCAATGATGCTGCAACATAACTGACCGGTTATTCTCTGACATGCCTTGCTTACATGATCGTGCAAGACGTCACCCCTCTTCCTACTTTTAACCCACATGGTGGGCCCATAACCCACAGTTCCACAGGATCGAAACCTGACTCTCATATACCCCTTGTTTCCAAACTTATTCCTTGTGCTTGGCTTCGCATTTAATTCACGGGCCACCTTCCTAGTGCTCTATTCTGGTATCAGACTCAATACTTACTCTCGTTGCTCTGAACCCCTTTCTCACTCTGGTTCAGACTTCGAGCAACTATCTATCCGCTTGGAACCTCTTATTGTACCTTCCTACCTTACTCTCGATGTATTTTATATGTTCAACTTGAGAGATAATCTTATGCTCATTCATGGGTTAACCCCAGATTGTTTCCCTCATAAGCATTCCGTCGTAGCCAAGTTGTACCTTACCTATTCGTAAGTACGTTGGAGTTCTCAGAAAAGGACGACTTCACCATGATGACCTGAAGCAGAGAAACGAAGACGTCAAGGTAAGGGATCGACCTCTTCGAGAAGAGCAACCAAGGCAGAGAAGATCCATTAGAATTTCATAACTAGACCTCCCCCCTTCTCTACCTCTTAAATCTTGGGACGAGATTTCTTGTAGTGGAGGAGAATTGTGATGCCCGGATAATCAAGCTACAGTAATCCCCTACTAATGATGCTAAGTCACCACGAGTACTGTTGATAATCTCTCTTAGATTCAAAATTGCTTCGGATTCAAATTTAAAATAAAGTCAAACTATAAAAAGTTTTCAAATGTCAAACTAAAATGTTCAAAAGGTGGTAAATAATCCGTAGGCAATTATGGTGGTGAAATCAACTTTTTGTAAAGTAATTAAGTGGCCTAAAATAATTAAAACATGGGTCAATTATTTATTAAAATGCATTTTCAAAATGGTAGAAATCTCCAAACTATTTTATTTGCCCCCGAACCTTTTTGTGACAGTAGCCTATATTACTATAGTAATTGTGGAGCAACTTTTGTTTTAATTAAGACTAAAATGGCTTAGAAACTAAATAGAAACAGAAGTTGAAATAAAAAGAAAACAAAGGAAAAGGAAAGAAAGAAAACCCCGAGCCTTCCCACTCCCCTTCTGCCGTTTGGCCCAACTAGGCATCCAGCCCACCAGCCCACAGGCCTAGCCGCCCCATCGCTCCCTTATCCCCCTGGGCGACTGCAACCCTAGCGGTTCCCTCCCCACTCGTCCCCACTTTCCCTCCCCACGATCCCCTCGCCCCGATCCCCTCTCCCTCTCCGCTCGTTTTGGATCGAGGCACGGACTCGCCGCGCCCGACGTGCACATCGCCGCCCTCGCCGGCTCCGTCGTGCGCCACCTAGCGCTCCCATCTCCATCTCCCTCGACGGATCTGCTCGCGCCCGAGGACGCCGTCCCCATCGCCGGAGCATGCCGCCATCGAGCCCTCCCCGAGCTCGCTGTTGCACGCCTATAGGGCCCAGTGAGGCCTCCCATCCTTCGTCTTCCCCCTATCGTTTACCCGTAGGCTCACCACCGCACCTCCGGCGCCTCCTCTTTCGCTCTGCGCATGCCGTTCGGGGCGAGGCCCCAAAGGCCATTCCCTTCGCTCGGCCATCGGCCCCTTTCATGTGACCAGCGCCCTCGCGCCGTCTAGCGGTGCCTGCTTCCCTCGCGGCCGCGACCACAAGCGAGTATCGCCGTCGCCGCCGCCTCGCCGCGGCTCAAGCCGTCCTGCTGCCAAGACAAGCATGTCGCCTCGCCTCGCCACTACCCTCTCCCTCAGTTGCGGCCGCTCATCGCGGTAGCCGTCGGTGCCATTGCCGCCGCTGTTTGCCTTCGCGTCGTGCGCCGGGTCGGCGCCTAACGTCGGCTAAGCTGCGGCGATTGTGGCCGCCTCGCCGTATACCGGCGCTCGGAGCACCCAACCGGGTACGCCCCCATGGCCAGCGCCCGTTTGGGCTTCACTCGCTAACGCACCGCCCCGCTATGGCCTTTGTGCCATTGGATAACGGGGCCCACGCCTCTTAGAACAAAAAAAGAATTTTTTAATATATATAATATCAATTAATTAAAGAATTAGTTAACTTAATTAATCCGGATTGGATTAACCTAATCATCTAGTTAAAGCTAATTAACCCTGTTTAATTACTATCAGACTATGACAAGCGGGACCCACTAGTTAGTTTGAGCGATCGGCAATCGATGTTGGTGGTCGTTGACTTTATTCGCCCCATCAGTTAGCCTCTGTTGACTGGGCAGTTGACCAAGTCATCTGGGCCTACTGGTCAGCCACCCAAGCCCATCTGTGGGTACACTTCTATGTACCCATAGCAATTTAACATTTAATTTTGGGATTTTTGCATTCATGCCCCTAGTTGGGTCACGGTCGACTGATTTGCCCCTAGTTTTTCAATAATTGCGGTTTTGCCCAGCTCACTTCACTCGCCTTGTGTTTTTGCCCTTCCGGGGCGGTTCCGACCAATCACGGGTCGCCACATGGTGAGTGCTCATTGGTTGGAACCGCCCCGGAAGGGCAAAAACACAAGGCGAGTGAAGTGAGCTGGGAAAAACTGCAATTATTGAAAAACTAGGGGCAAATCAGTCGAGCGTGACCCAACTAGGGGCACCAATACAATTCTTCCTTTAATTTTCGAATTAAAAATAATTTATAAAACGATTTAAAACTTTAAAAATCAGTATAAAATAATCCGTAACTCGGATGAAAATACTTTGTACATGAAAGTTGCTTAGAACGACGAGACGAATTTGAATTCGCAGTCCGTTCATCTGCCACACATCCCTAGCATAGCCAACATGAACCTTTCCCCCTCCGGTTCACCTGTTCGAAAATGCGAAACACCGGGGATACTTTCCCGGATGTTTCCCCCTTTCACCGGTATCACCTACTACCGCGTTAGGGCACACCTAGCACCTCTCCTTGTCATGTCTTGCAATGTCATGCTTATGTTTGCATTGTATTTATTGTGTCCCCCCTCCGTTACTTCTTTCCGGTAAACCCCAAGACTGCCGGTGACCCCAGTTCGACTACGGAGTTGACGACCCCTCCTTCTTGCCAGAGCAACCAGGCAAGCCCCCCCTTTGATCACCAAATATCGCCTATTCTTCTCTCTACTGCTTGCATTAGAGTAGTATAGCATGTTACTATTTTGATTGATCCTATTACATTGCATAACTTTGTCATTGTTACTTTCGATTGTTGATACCTTACCCGCAATCCTAAATGCTTAGTATAGGATGCTAGTTTATCATCATTGGCCCTACATTCTTGTCAATCTGCCTTGCTATACTATCGGGCCGTGATCACTCGGGAGGTGATCACGGGTATATACAATACATACCTACATACTATCTGAGATGGTGACTAAAGTCGGGTTGGCTCGTGAGTACCCGACAAGTGATTCGATGTGGGGCCGAAAGGACGGTGGCTCCATCCGGTAGAGGTGGGCTGGATTCCCGACGGCCCCGATCACTATGTGGCGGAGGCGGCAGGCGAGTTGAGACCACCTAGGCGAGAGGTGGGCTTGGCCCTGGTCGGCGTTCGCGGTTACTTCATAATAACACGCTTAACGAGATCTTGGTATTTGATCTGAGTCTGGCCATTGGCCTATACGCACTAACCAACTATGCGGGAACAGTTATGAGCACCCGATGTCGTGGTATCAGCCTAAGCCTTCTTGGCGTCGGCGGAGCGACGCTACCGGATTGGATCTGCGTACGCAACTTCCTTTGTAATGGAGGTTGCTAGGTGCGCTCTCCGGCGCCCATTTAAACATGGTGTGCAATAGGCGATAGGCCTGCACCCTGGCGCATAGGATTTAGACCGACGTCTTGACCTCTCTGTTGTGCCTAGGTGGGGCTGCGGCGTGTTGATCTTCCGAGGGGCATGACCGAGAAAGTGTGTCCGCCAAATGGGATTGGCGTGTTGGGTTATGTGGTGCACCCTCAGAGGGAAGTTTATCTATTCGAATAGCCGTGTCCCTCGGTAAAAGGACGACCCGGAGTTGTACCTTGACCTTATGACAACTAGAACTGGATACTTAATAAAACACACACCCAGACAAGTTTTAGAGACAACTCGGTGATTGCTTTCCCACAGGGCGACGAGGGGAGGATCGCCAGGTAGGATTATGCTATGCAATGCTACTTGGAGGACTTCAATCTACTCTCTTCTACATGTTGCGGACGTAGGTGCGCTGCGTAGTCTTCGATAGGACTAGCTATCCCGCTCTTATTTTGGCATTCTGCGATTCGGTCCTTGATATTGCCTCTTTACATATACCCATGCATATGTAGTGTAGATCCTTGCTTGCGAGTACTTTGGATGAGTACTCACGGTTGCTTTGCTCCCTCTTTTCCCCCTTTTTTCCTCTTCTTCTCGGATGCCGCAACCAGACGTTGGAATCCAGGAGCCAGAGGATCCCGAGGATGGTTCTACAAAGAGTTCGGCTTCGAGGAGTAGTTAGGAGGTCCCAGGCAGGAGGCCTTGCCTTTTCTATCATTGCTACTTTTGTGCTAGCATTCTTAAGACAAACTTGTTTAACTTACGTCTGTACTCATATATTGTTGCTTCCTGTCGGTGTCAAAACCGGCGGATCTCGGGTAGGGGGTCCCGAACTGTGCATCTAGGCGGATGGTAACAGGAGACAAGGGACACGATGTTTTACCTGTGTTCGGGCCCTCTCGGTGGAGGTAAACCCTACTCTGCTTGATTAATATTGATGATCTGGGTAGTACAAGAGTAGATCTACCACGAGATCGAGAGGCTAAACCCTAGAAGCTAGCCGATAATATGATTGTTGTTAGTCCTCGGACTAAAACCTCCGGTTTATATAGACAGGAGAGGTTAGGGTTACAGTCGGTTACAATGGTAGGAGATCTACATATCCGTATCGCCAAGCTCGCCTTCCACGCCAAGGAAAGTCCCATCCGGACACGGGGCGGAGTCTTCAATCTTGTATCTTCATAGTCTTGGAGTCGGCCAAAGATGATAGTTCGCTATCCGGACACCCCTAGTCGAGACTCCTCGGTAGCCCCGAACCGGGCTTCAATGATGATGAATCCGGCGTGTTGATTGTCTTCGGCATTGCAAGGCGGGTTCTTCTCCAAATTCTGTGTTGAATAGTGTCCGGCTTCTTGTAAATATCACGCTCCCCGGCTTCCACGCCCAATAATGGCCATCTTCCACGTGTTGAATGAATGTGAAAAGCCAGGGTATTTTTTCATTTACCCCCTAGCTGCGAAATGAGCCGCCTATAAAAGGGACGGGGATCTAGATCCGAATCACACCATCCTCCCTCCGCGAGCATTCATCGGAGCGCCTCTGACAAAAATCCATTCCATCATGGACAGTCGATGCGACTCCTCCTCTCGCACTCCCAGCCTTCAACCTGGAGATAGGGAGAGATGCTCGGTCCCGCACGGTGAGCTAGTGGCGCTCCAAACCAAGGGATTTCTTCCCCCAGCCTTCATGGTTCCGGTTCGAGCCGGACTCGCCACCTACAAGGGCGGAAAACAGGCGGGGAGCGTTCCCAACGCCTCCAAAGGAGAGCGGGTATGCTTCGTCTCTTATCTGATAAGAGGACTTGGATTTCCAATACATCCGTTTCTCAGGGGCTCCGAGTTCTCTGACCTCGGTACACCACCTTACCGCTGCCTCCATTCTGCACATCGCGGGCTTCGTGGCCCTTTGCGAGCTGTTCTTGGGCATCGAGGCTCATTTTGCGCTGTGGAAGAGATTATTCTGCCTTGTACCCCGTTCTCATGAGGGGTCGATATATCAAGTGGGCGGAGCCGAGCTATGGCGC
This sequence comes from Aegilops speltoides, assembly GCA_021437245.1. Classification (NCBI taxonomy): domain Eukaryota; kingdom Viridiplantae; phylum Streptophyta; class Magnoliopsida; order Poales; family Poaceae; genus Aegilops; species Aegilops speltoides. The sequence continues at coordinate 399,808,447 of CM038144.1, forward strand.
ATCACCGGGACCGGATATCTATCCGGAACCCGAAGAAGGCGTCCAAGCGGCCTTCGAATGGTTTTATATAGAAGACGCCCGCTCACGGATCCGATTGATTGGCCTCCGGAGTTCATAATGCTCCCTTGAAGAAGCGCCTAAGTTGGCGCCCGAGAGCTCTCGCCGGAGAATAGCGGGGACGTCCTTTACCTGATGGGCCGAATAAGATTATTGGCTCATTCCGGATGGACCATAATCGGAGTCATGGCCACATGCATTATGCGGGGGGTGCAGCCGCTCCAGTATAGGGGCCACCCACTGTGGGATTTCAACAGGGAGGACGATGCCACCCGTCATGGCCGTAAGGGGCCGGGATCGGTCGTTGATCTGGCGAAGATCTTGTCCGCCATGTACAAAGGGGAAAAGGAGGATTTTCTCCGTGTCAGTCCATTGAACGGGTTTTCTATGAACAATCCTCGAAGCTGGGTAAGCGGACATTTCTTTTTGCCTATTCGATCCACATTCCCATGGTTAAGTATCTCATTTTGTGATTTCGATCAGAATCTGCGCCGGGTAGAGGATATGCACACCCGCCTCCTAACCCGAGGATCCGAAGCGGTCCCTCGATCCGACCTCGAAGAGGATCCGGACATAAAGGTGGAGCTGATCGATGGGGTGTTCCACCAACTTAGCATCGACAATGCTTTGGTCGCCATTACGGCCGACTACCCCGGAATATTTCCAGCTTCCCAGGTAACTGTGACCGAGGTCCTGATACCATGACTCATCCGTGCTTATTTTTGATCACCGCATACCAATGGTGTTCCGCAGGAGGTGTCTTTGAGGCGGGAAGCCGAGCCAGCGCGGCCGCGACAAGGGCAGCTTCGGCCGGCGGCGGAAAAAGAAGTGCGGTGCGGATCGAGACGTCGCCACAACGGTATGCCGCGCCTCCGTGTTTCAAGGAAGGATTCCTAGAAGGCATACTAACGCTCGTGATTTTTTCAGGAGAAAGAGCGCTCGCGGATCGTGTCCGGAGGCGTTACTCGAGCCTCCGCCAGCCGGGCTCCAACGCCAGTCCGGAAGGAGGCGAACACAAAGCGCGTGTCGGATGCTCCTCCAGCGGAGGATGCCGATAGATTGTCCACCACCGGATCGAGGTGGAGAGCGCCATGAATCACGTGCACCGCCCCGAGACAGTTCTTCGTGGCGATGTTTCTCCCAAGAGGCATTGAATGCCTTTAATTCGGAGATGCACACCTCCGTGCCGCTCAAGATGGTCTAGCGAGCCCAGAGCGGTATGTGAAAGACATACTGGTGAGGAATTTTGACGATTATATATGCGGTGGCCCCGAGACTTAAAATAGTTAGAATAAGCGATTTAAGGATCATTTGTTATCTTGAGATCTTCTGAGAAAAGAATACCCAACTGTCCGGGGAGCTTCAAGAGTGCAAGGCCCAACTTGAGGCCGCACTAGCCGCGACAGGGGAAGCTATAGAGACCCTCTCTGGTAATATATGCTTCAATAGAGAAGCAATTTGCTAAATGCGGCGTGTGTATAAGTCTGACAATTATATTGCAGATGGCGCCAGACTAGATCCGGACAAGCAACAGCTCCTGCGCCAGTTAAAAGCCGGCGAAAGTGCTTACAAGGGTGCGGCAAGAAAAATAACCTCCAGATGCCAACACCCGGTGGGCGAGGAACTAAAAGATGTTCGTGCCCAAATTGTTTGACTCGTTAAGGAGAATCGGCTGACTTCGTCGCGGCATTTATAGTAAGTGCTTGGCGAACTTATGAAAAGAAGAGTTCGACGAGGAAGTCGGTTAGCGAAATATATGCGTAGGTATGCTCACAGTCGTCCCGCGGAGAAATGCCCGGTTCAATGGGTGACCTACTTCCCGAAGTGCTGCAAATCGCACGAACGAGTTCGACAAGTGATGAGAGTCGCCCGAGCCTTGTGGCCGTCCATCTCCCCTACCCGAAGGCCTTGGAAAGCTTGCGAGAGAAGCTTGAGAGCACGCGCGGCGCTTCGGTTATGGAAGATATCGGCTGCCGTCAAGGCGCCAGGAGGCTGGGCCATGGTGAAGACGCGGTACGAAGGTGACCCAAACCACATGGCGAGGTCGGACTGTGGGGCCCGATGGGAAGGAGATCCCTGTGAGCTTAGTGTACGGCCAAGTAGAGTTGGTTGCAAAGTATTCCCAGCGGGACTGTAAACTAGACAGCCTATTAGATGGTATTGAAGAGCAATACGATCAGTCAATTTGACTATGTCATTTAAAATGACATGTAAAATGCCTTCTAGCCGGATTGTAGATCGTTTGGCGTAGCGGACCTTTTCGCTTCAACCTCGGGACCCGACAGTCCGGAGTGTGTCCGAATACCCTCGCGGTTATATAAAAAACCGGGACATGCGTGGAGACCAGGCATAGGGGTCATTAGTGCTTTATCAGACAAGTGCCCAACTAGTTATGTTATATTACATGGTTAGAAACATCTTCCAGGGAGAATAGTTGCGTTAGGGGTTCCTTTCCATGGGAGGCTTGCCCTAAAGTGCATGTCCAGACTGCGAAAAAAGCAGGAAAGCATCTGGGGGCAGATAAATAAATAGGTAAGTAATCATCTTTTAGTTCATCGACCGAATATTCCCTTAAGAACGCTAGCTTTCAGCTTCACCCAGTCTGAGGTACACATCCGGCTGACCCGGCAGTAACAATCGTAGAGGTGCTCCCTTTACCTCCTAGCCGAAGAATCGAGAACATAGGGGTAAGCACAGGAGCCAGGCAACCCAACTTGGCCAAAACTTAAGTCATATCGATGCATATAATGGTGAATAAAAGGTACATGCGGAAGTGTGACACATGTGTTGGGCATAAAGCCCGTATAAATAAGCTTCATTAAATAAGCCCCGGTATAATGAGTCGAGTAGCACGTCAAGTGTGTCTGAACAATGCATGGCCGAGCCTCAAAGGCTTTGAGAAAAAGGAGGAGAAGGAGAGAAATAAAAGACAACTAAAGTATAAAATGTAGATGGAGGAAGGAGACGAACTCAGAGTCCGGCGCTAGGCGTAGAATCTTCGGAGACGGGCTGCGTTCCATGGGTTCGGCTCAAGTCGGTTATTCGATGCGTTTCGCAGACGGTACGCTCTGCCGGTCAGGACTTGGTCGATGATGAAGGGACCTTCCCATTTGGGCTTGAGTTTGTCCTTTTTCTTGTCTGGCAGGCGTAGAACTAGTTCGCCAACAGTGTAAGTTTTGGCCCGTACTTCTCTGCTTTGATATCTTCGAGCCTACTGTTGATAGAATGCGGAACGAGCTTTTGCCACGTCGCGCTCCTCCTCTAAGGCATCAAAGCGTCCCCGCCGATCCAGCTCGGCTTCTCTTTCTTCGTACATGCGCACGCGAGGTGAGTCATGAATTATGTCGCAGGGCAAAACTGCCTCTGCGCCGTATACCATAAAAAATGGAGTGAATCCAGTACTGCGATTTGGCGTGGTCCGCAGCCCCCAGAGTACGGAGTCGAGCTCCTCTACCCAGTGCATGTTAGATTCCTTAAGGGACCGCACTAGTCTGGGTTTGATGCCGCTCATGATTTGACCATTTGCTCGCTCGACTTGACCGTTAGTTTGAGGGTGATAGACTGAAGCGTAGTAGAGCTTGATGCCCATGTTTTTGCACTAGAGTTTAACCTCGTCGGACGTGAAGTTCATGCCGTTATCAGTGATGATGCTATAGGGGACGCCGTAACGGTGTACTACCCCTGATATGAAGTCTATCACGGGGTCGGATTCGGCCGTCTTAACTGGCTTGGCCTCTATCCATTTGGTGAATTTATCCACCATGACCAATAGGTATTTTTGCTAGTGGGTTCCTCCTTTAAGGGGTCCAACCATGTCAAGCCCCGGACATGACGGCTAGGTGATGGGTATAGTTTTGAGGCGGTGGGTGGCATGTGGCTTTGATTAGCAAAGAGGTGGCAACCGACGCATCGTTGGACTAAGTCTGAGCATCTGCCGCCGTCGGCCAATAAAATCTGTCTGGAAGGCCTTGCTTACAAGGGCCGGGCTGCGGCGTGGTGCCCACCGAGTCCGCGTGAATTTCAGCGAAAGATTTCGCCCTTCCTCTTGGAGATACACCTTTGAAGGACTCGGTTGTGCTTTTCTTATAAAGCTCTCCTCATGGACCTTATAGGCTTTAGATCCCGTACTATGCGAATGGGCCTCATTTTGGTCCTCGGGAAGTTCTGCCTAGTTATGTAGGCTAGGAATGGCTCGGTCCACGGGCGATGACGCCATTGTTTCGTGGGTGAAGGTGTTATTTCATTGGCGTAACCACCGATTGTGTCGAATGTTCGGTGTCGGGCGGTGCCGTAGGGTCCGGATTGTTGTTTCCGACTCCCTTCCCATAATGCGGATGGCTTGAAAAGCCGTTCGGAAAGATGTTGGGAGGGATGGCATCGCGCTTTACGCCGATGCGTGCCAATACGTCCGCCGCTTGATTATTATCCCGGGCTATATGGTGAAATTCAAGCCCTTCAAACTGAACTGACATTTTTAGGACGACGTTATGGTAAGCTGCCATTTTCGGATCCTTGGCGTCGAAGTCTCCATTTATTTGGGATATCGCGAGGTTCGAATCCCCGCGCACCTCTAGGCGTTTAATGCCCATGGAGACCGCCATCCGGAGGCCATGTAGAAGGGCCTCGTGTTAATTGCGTTGTTGGAGTCCGTGTACATTATCTGAGTACGTATTGATTTGTGTCTCGGTTGGGGACGTCGGGACGATGCCAGCCCGAGCCGCCAACATTTTGGAGCCGTCGAAGTGCATAATCCAATTGGAATATCGCCGTACTCTTTAGGGAGTTCGGCTTGATCCATCGGCGGCAAAGTCGCCAAAACTTGTGACTTAATAGCTCGCCTTGGCTTGTAGGTTATGTCGAACGGGAGGAGCTCGATGGCCCATTTTGCAATCCGGCCAGTCGCGTCGCAGTTGTTTATAATGTCATTAAGAGGTACTTCGGAGGCTACTGTTATCGAACTCTTGAAAGTAGTGTCGCAGCTTCCGGGATGCCATGAACACCACGTACGCTATCTTTTGATAATGTGGATACCGAGACTTGCATGGAGTTAGGACAGTGGACACGTAGTAAACTGGTTTTTGAAGGGGGAACTTGTGTCCGTCTGTTTCTCGTTCAACGACGAGCACCGCGCTTACAACTTGATGTGTTGCCGTGATATATAATAACATTGGTTCGCCCATGTTGGGCGCGGCCATGACCGGATTTGTTGCCAATATGGCTTTTATTTCTTGAGTCCGTGTGCGGCGTCAATCCGCCCACTCAAGTGTTGGTCGCGTCGGAGGAGGCGATAAAGGGTAATGCCTTTTCTCCCAAGCGGAGATAAAGCGGCTTAGAACGCCACGCATCGATCATTTTTGTATTTGTTTGAGGTCTTTTGGTATATCAATTGTGACAGAGCTCGGATCTTGGCTGGGTTTGCTTCAATTCCTCTACGGATACAATGAAGCCAAAGAGCTTTCCTACCGGTGATGCGCCAACGCATTTTTCCGGGTTGAGCTTAATGTCATATGCTCGGAGATTGTCGAATGTGAGCCTCAAGTCGTCTACTAGAGTTTCGACATGCTTGGATTTGACGACCACATCGTCTACGTATGCCTCCACTGTTTTGCCGATCTGGTTTGCGGACATGTCCGAATCATCTTGTTGATATGTTGCCGGGCGTTTTGAGCCGAAGGGCATTGTCTTTGAAGCGAATGGTCCGTATGGAGTGATGAATGCCGTTGCGGCTTGGTGCAGCTCCGCCATCTTGATTTGGTGGTAGCCGGAGTATCGTCGAGGAAGCACAATGAATCATGCCCTGCGGTAGCATCGATGTTTTGATCGATGCGGGGGAGGGAATGGATCCTTTGGGCAAGCCTTGTTAAGGTCGTTGAAGTCGACACATAGGCGCCAGGATTTATCCTTCTTTGGTACCATCACCAGGTTTGCTAGCCATCCGGATGTTTTATATCTCGATGAATCCGGCTTCCAAAACTTTGGCTAGCTCCTCTCCCATTACTGTCTCTTGGGTTGGAAAACGCCAAGAGCTTGTTTGGTAGCTTGAATCCTTTTAGGATATTTAGGTGTGCTTTCGGCCACCGGGTGGGATTCTGGCATGTTTGAGGGTGCGGGCAAAGATGTCCCAATTTTAGCATAGGAATTCTCGTAGTCTTGGCGTCGACATCGGGTTTAACTGTGCCCCAATGGAGGCCGTCATTGTAGGGTCCGTTGGATGGACTTGGAATTTGACTATTTCGTCTGGCCGGTTTAAAAGAGGTGGACTTGGATCTCTTATCGAGTATCACATCATCCTGCTTCACCGTGGGCCTTGTGTGTTGAGTTCCTTGGCGCTAGGGCCGGATAGTGCCTCGAGGGCTAGTCTTGGTTGTCTTATTTTCGGTGCGGAGTGCTATGTCGGATCATCGGCAAGAGTGATGATTCTGTTGGGCGGGCATTTTGAGCTTCATGTACCCGTAATGGGGTATAGCTTGAAAAATTGTGAATGCCTCTCGCCCTAATAAGCGTGATATCCGCTGGCTGAACAGGCCACTTGGAACATGACCTCCTCGGACTGTAATTGCTGGCGAGCGAACACCACATCCAAAGTGATTTTTCTGTCAGGCAAGATGCTTCCGACTAGGGATTATTCCTCTAAAGGTTGTCTTTGCTTCGCTCAATGCGGCTCCAGTCTATTTCCATTTTTGAAAGGTTTCCTCGTAAATGAGGTTTAATTATTTGCCGCCGTCCATGAGTACCTTAGTAAAGTGGCAAATCCACTATTGGACTGAGGACCAATGCGGCTGGTACTCGGGCTGTTCAGAATTTAGGCTCGTCACTGGCGTTAAAGGTAATAGCCGTGTCACTCAATGGATTTATTGTTGCTACTTGGTAGACTTCGGCAAGGCTGCGGAGTGCTCGTTTCCGCATATTATTTGATGCGAAAGTCTTGAAGACTATTAATACCATACTGGTATTGCTGGGCTGGTTCTCTGGAGCTAGAAGCTCTTCGCCACTTTTGGCCACCTGCCGTACTATCCAACATGCTCGAAGGCTATGAGTTGGAGTGGCGCCCTCTGCACTATGAATTTTGCAGGGTCCATTGAGCCATCCCTCCAGTACGGTTCCGTACCCTTTAGGGTTTTTTTGCTTTTTGGTATTTAACCCAGGTGCCTGGCGACGATGCACCCTTTTATTTCAGACTAGGGTTGTATTCGGGGCCGGATTATCCCAAAATTTGGTTTCGGTTTTCCAGGCGCTCTCCATCGCATAGTACTTCCGTACTATGGACGCCAAGTCGGCAAAGCGTGTAATTTCACGACGAATTATGGCATTTAGGATTCCCTTGTCCGTGCAATTATTGCGAAAAAGTGAAATGCGTCTTCCTCGCGGCGATCCTTTATCCCGTCCATAACCGGGAGGAATCGCCCGATAATGGTGTCTTGTTTGACGGGCTCTTGCGGATTCGAGGATAGATCGCTTATGTTTGGGTGGGCGGGTGGAATTAAATTTGGAACCCGTCAATCTAAGACTCAAGGGCGAAAAGTTTCGAACTTGGAAGCTTGGGTTTTGGATATTGTCCAGATGAATCCAGCCCGCTGCTGACTTTAGGTTCAGGACTTGATCGACGTCCGTCCCTCCGCGGGAATCCGGCATGGAGGGGTCGGGAATCAGGACATAACTAGTCCTTAATATTGAAGAAGGGTTGCCGTACTGTTCCTCCACCACAACAACGTGGTGGGTGGCCTGGGGAGAGTTGATCTCTCTCAGATGGGTTTTAGGCCCAATCTGATTGTAGTCCGTTGCAACTCCTAGGGCGGCGATGCGATCCAAGAGCTCGTTTAAGGAGGAGAGCTCCATCGGATCTAGCTTCTCGGCGAGTTCCGAGTTGACGTGAAGATTGCTTTTGATGACCCGAGAAGTCATCGTCGGCGCGGCGGCCGAACAAGCGGTCATAAGAAAACCACCTAGCCGGATAGTTTGGCCGATGGCCAAAGCTCCTTTAGCAACGGTGCCGTCTTTAAAAGGCGGGGCGAGGCATCCTTCCCGATGGCGGCGCACGAGAGGAACTCTCAATGAAAGCAACAATCTCGTTGTCAAAACCGGCGGATCTCGGGTAGGGGTCCCGAACTGTGGGTCTAGGCGAATGGTAACAGGAGACAAGGGACACGATGTTTTTACCGTGTTGGGCCCTCTCGGTGAGGTAAACCCTACTCTGCTTGATTAATATTGATGATATGGGTAGTACAAGAGTAGATCTACCACGAGATCCGAGAGGCTAAACCCTAGAAGCTAGCCTATGGTATGATTGTTGTTAGTCCTCTGGACTAAAACCCTCAGGTTTATATAGACAGGAGAGGTTAGGGTTACCAGTAGTCGGTTACAATGGTAGGAGATCTACATATCCGTATCGCCAAGCTTGCCTTCCACGCCAAGGAAAGTCCCATCCGGACACGGGACGGAGTCTTCAATCTTGTATCTTCATAGTCTTGGAGTCCGACCAAAGATGACAGTTCGGCTATCCGGACACCCCCTAGTCTAGGACTCCCTCACTTCCGCTGACTCATTTATGTTTAAGCACTTGTATTCGAGCCCTCAAGGCCCCTGGCTTGTAATATGATGCTTGTATGACTTATTTTACTTTAGAGTTGTGTTGTGATATCTTCCCGTGAGTCCTTGATCTTGATTGTACATGTGTTGCGTGAATGATTAGTGTACGATCAAATCGGGGGTGTCACATCGACACATTGACATTGATGTTGCTCTCTCATTTTCTCTCTTTCTGAATCCCTCAAGCCATTAGAGGAGCTCAAGTCCAAGCAGAGGCAACTCATGTACTACTAAACAAAGTCGGTGAGCACAGAATTCCCCAATGGTCAGTGGCATCTCTATCACGTCCAATTCATTTGTAACATCCTATAGTGATTCTGGCAACCTGGAGGTAAGTATTTGCTATATATAGCCACTGCTACTTCTCTTGTTAAATTTTATTGTTTGTTGAATTGATCTTCCAACATTGATGTAAAGTAAATTGGTCTATGCAGATTCTCTAAGTTAATCTGGTTTAAGCACACCATTAACACTGCTAGGGTACCATTGTAAGGATGTTTATTGGGAGGGACATCTCTTGCGCTTGTGCATCAGTGCAGAATAATGGGGACAGTTAGACACCCTTCTTGGATGTATCCCACAAAATGATATACATTAGGTATGTTACTTGATTTGGGGCTATACTGCCGTTCAGTTAGCACAAAATTTTGAATCAACTATCTTTACTAATATGCGAATAGTATTATTTTAACTAATAAACGCCATAAAACAACAATTGCATTTGATTCTACAACAGTTAGCTTGCTAACAACACTGAATTTAGTCAACCTTGTTATGAATCAGGTACCAAGTTGTGTTTATTGTTTTGCAACTAGCACGTAAAGAACTTAAACCGCTTTTTACTTAGAGAACTGCTGGCTGAAGCACAAAATTTCTGCAGCAACAACATATATGAAAAGTGTTGTTTTTTAATGTTTATCATGGGGAACTATATATCACTATCCAATGGTGACTTTCATGTTCTGGTACTCTTTGTTGGTTCTATCTTGGGAGCATACACATTGAATTGTCCTGGAAGTATATATCCTTTCCAAAAAGCAAAGATAAAATTCAAGGACAGACGAATACCAGTACATTTTTTAAATGTGAACACCTGAGCTCATTTGTTCATTTGAGAAGTAATGGAGTTGATTTATAGTGTAATCGTTCTTGGGGTGTCCACTAGACGTGTGTATGAATGGTAAGTATTTTTTTGTCAGCAGTTATAACTTATAACACAACACAACCACTTGGCTTCTTAGAATCATAGACATCATAAAGCAACCATTCTGACTTTTCACAATAGTTGATGTCCATTCTAAGATTTACAAAGATATATTTCCTTGAAATAAAAAAGTAAATATATGGTAATTCGAAACAAGTCCATCATAAAGAAAGCTCAACAACTAGCAGTCTTATTTCCAAAGATTGAAGAGATGTTTAAAAAACTTTACTCAATTTAACTTGTGCATATACAACTCTTTCAATTGTTCCTCCTATTTTATATCGCAGTGCTCCTTGGTACTTCAATAAAAATATTGTTTACATGTTTGCTTCACCGATACTGGAAGGGTGTTGAGGCCATGATCAAGTTGGAATTTAGTTTTACTTCCTGCCTTATATTTCCCATTTCCACTAGAGGATCTCACTCCCATTACCAATGCATATTTATTTTTTAGCATGGCCATGGATCTACTAGATTTCATTTTATCCTTTTTAAGTAAAAATGTTTCCGGCCAAAATGTCACCCCTACAGATTTATAACTAGAATGTTTGTATCACATAAACAAGAGTTACCCTTCAATAAATTGGTTGTTTGGAAGCTACCATTCATGCATATTTATTATCAAATTGCTTTATATTTTATATTTTATTTGTTATAGCTTGCACCAAATGTCACCCCAAGTAGTTTGTTTATTAAATGATTTCCTTCGGATTTTGTTATTTTCGAAGATTCAGTTTGTTCGAGCTGATGCCAGCTAGCACACCAACCATTATGATGCATCAAGTATTGGATTGAGAAATTTGTGTCATGTTTATCAATTTCATATGACCATATATGTCTCCCAAATACGTCTATTGTTGCTTTAAATAAATTGAATGGTTGCGTTGTTATTTTTGAAATAATAGAAAGATGAAGTGCCTTTATTACCTCCATATATTTGTGGGAATTACTACCAATCTCTTGGAAAAAGGACAGGCGCAACAACGTGTGCCATCAATGATCTAGTATATAATCACGATCATGATGAACCAGATGCATAGGATAAAACTTCTGATGAAATTCCAATTGCAATCGGTTGTAGTTCCATGATCCAATATCATCACATAGCCTAAACCATGTCAATGCCTTTCCCTTCAAAGATAAAGGGAAGACCTTCTTCTTGATAACATCCTCGGGCATACCTGCAAGCTTAAATAATCCACAAACTTCATCCACATAGATTAGGTGCATATTGGGATGTAATGTTCCATCTCCTGTAAAAGGATTAGCTAGCAGTTTCTCTATCATACCCGAAGGAATTTCAAAGTAAACATTTTCAGTAGGTTTAGTAGGTTGAGGAGCAACTCTTTGCTCTTCTGGTCAGGGTGAAGATACCCCAAACAAGCCCCTCAAAGGATTATTTTCCATAGTAACATGTGAAAGTAAATTTCAGCACACTATATAAATGTTTCCTTACCAAATTCCACCTACCAAAGGCGCTTCACTCCCCGGCAATGGTGCCAGAAAAGAGTCTTGATGACCCACAAGTATAGGGGATCTATCGTAGTTTTTTCGATAAGTAAGAGTGTCGAACCCAACGAGGAGCAGAAGGAAATGACAAGCGGTCTTCAGTAAGGTATTCTCTGCAAGCACTGAAATTATCGGTAACAGATAGTTTTGTGATAATATAGTTCATAACGGGAAACAAGTAACAGAAGTAACAAGGTGCAGCAAGGTGGCCCAATCCTTTTTGTAGCAAAGTACAAGCCTGGACAAACTCTTATATAAAGCAAAGCCCTCCCGAGGACACATGGGAATTATCGTCAAGCTAGTTTTCATCATGCTCATATGATTCGCGTTCGTTACTTTGATAATTTGATATGTGGGTGGACCAGTGCTTGGGTATTGCCCTTCCTTGGACAAGCATTCCACTTATGATTAACCCCTCTCGCAAGCATCCACAACTACGAAAGAAGAATTAAGGTAAACCTAACCACAACATGAAACATATGGATCCTAATCAGCCCCTTACGAAGCAACGCATAAACTAGGGTTTAAGATTCTGTCACTCTAGCAACCCATCATATACTTATTACTTCCCAGTGCCTTCCCCTAGGCCCAAACAATGATGAAGTCTCATGTAGTCGACGTTCACATAACACCACTAGAGTAGAGACAACATACATCTCATCAAAATATTGAACGAATACCAAATTCACATGACTACTTATAACAAGACATCTCCCATGTCCTCAGGAACAAACGTAACTACTCACAAATCATATTCATGTTCATAATCAGATGGGTATTAATATGCATAAAGGATCTGAACATATGATCTTCCATCAAATAGACCAACTAGCATCAACTACAAGGAGCAATCAACAATACTAGCGACCCATAGGTACCAATCTGATGTTTTGAGACAAAGATCGGATACAAGAGATGAACTAGGGTTTGAGAGGAGATGGTGCTGGTGAAGATGTTTGTGGAGATTGACCCCCTCTCGATGAGAGGATCGATGGTGATGACGATGGTGACGATTTCCCCCTCCCGGAGGGATGTTTCCCCGGCAGAACAACTCCTCCGGAGCCCTAGATTGGTTCCGCCAAGGTTCCGCCTTGAGACGGTCGCGCTTCGTCCCGAAAGCTTCCTTATGATTTTTTCCAGGGCAACAGACACCATATAGCAGAAGATGGGCATCGGGAGGCTGCCAGGTGGCCCACGAGGCGGCAAGGGGTAGGCGCGCCTCCACCTCGTGGTGTGTGGTGGCCCCGATACGTCTCCAACATATCTATAATTTTTATTGTTCCATGCTACTATATTACCCGTTTTGGATGTTTATGGGCTTTACTTTTACACTTTTATATCATTTTTGGGACTAACCTACTAGCAGGAGGCCCAGCCCGAATTGCTATTTTTTGCCTATTTGATTGTTTGAAGAAAAGGGATATCAAACGGAGTCCAAACGTGATGAAACCTTCGGGAGCGATCTTTTTGGAACAAACGTGATCCAGAGAACTTGGAGTGGACGTCAAGCAACAGAGGAGGCGGCCACGAGGGCGCCCGGTGTCGTGGTTCTAAGTCTGACAGTAGAAGTAGGGGTAGGTTAAAGAGAGGCGATGTCCTAGCTATGGAGCAGTTGTGGAGACAAAGGATGTACGAGTTCAGGCCCTTCTCGGAAGAAGTAACAGCCCTACGTCTCGGAGCCCTGAGGCGGTCGAGTGGATTATGAGTATGAGTATTACAAGAGTCTGAACCCTTCTATATGTGGGCGGGGTGGCTTATATAGAGTCGCCAGGACCCACCAGCTCACATAATGGAGGGATTAAAGTACATTAAGCCGGGGGTTCTTGTAGCGCCCTCATAAGGAACTTTAACTATCATTAAGTCTATTCAATAATAAACCGTTGCCTTTGGAGTGCCTTCGACCTTCTGGTGGTCGAGTGCCTCTTCATGGTCGAGTGGGTCTTCCATGGTCGAGTCCTTCCAGTCTGGTCGAGTGAATTCCTCTTTGGTCGACTGGAAGATGGTTTCTTCTGTGAGTACCCTTGGGTAGGACGTTTAGGTCAGGCCTATGACCCTACCCTAGGTACATGAATCCATCATTAGCCCCCGAATGGATTGAGGCTTGAGTGAAGGACGAGTTGACATTGTTTCCGACTGCCTTTGCATTACGCTCGTGTTGTCTTGGATCAAGATCTTCTTTGTTGATAACAAGAAACTTTCCTTGATCGACTTGATCCATTCTTGTTCTTTAGTCGAGTGACTTTCTACGCTATCTAGGAGTAACAAATCGTAGAAAATCTCGCGCACTTGCAGACCGATCGTCGTCGCGGATCTCACGGGATCTGAAATTTGGGGGCGCTACAACGGAACAGATCAGGCGGCGCTTGGATGGGACGTAACAGGGGCGCCTCGATTTTCGCGCCGCTTTCTCCGCCACGTATCGCGCAATGCGGCCGCTCGGGATGTGATTGGATTGCTTGGGTCCACATGTCATCCACTCGGAAGAGATGCTATAAATGTAACTCCCGGAGGCTCGTGTACAGTACCTTGTTCTTTCTCCTCCATTCTCTCCGTCTCCGCTCTCCACCTCCGTTCTGCTCCTTGCCATCTCTCCTTGCGCATTCACCGGCGTCCATGGGCAAAGAGAGGACGGCGATCTTTGGGCGTGCAAAAAAGCGTCGGCGGCGGAGAAAGCGTCAGCGGCGAGAAGGCGAAGGGAGATCCACCGTCGCGGTGGTTCTTCGTCGAATCAAAGCTGCCGAAAGGCTGGGTCTGAGGGGACCGGATCGATCGACGATCGAGGAGAAGGATCTCCTTGATATAATAACGACGGATTGATTCCTCTAACGCCGCAAGACTTCTGGCGAGTGGCAGCCTCAACGAGAAGAGGGTGAGTCGTGCTTTTGGCCACTCATGTCGACCGAGGTTTTTCGTTGCCACCGAGTGTGTTCTTCCGCGGTTTTCAATTTCTTTGGAGCCCAGCTTCACCATTTCACACCAAACTCCATTGCATACCTTGCTGCGTTTGTATCTATGTGCGAAAACTTCACGGGATGTCGACCGACTTGGGGCTTGTTCAAGTACATCTTCACATGTCGCTCTCGGGTCGTGAAGAAAGCAAATCTGGTGACGAAGACCAGTAGTCGAGATGTGTGGTGGTTTAGGAGTCCAAATGAGGAACAAAAGCACTTTCCCACTATGCATTTTCTGAGTCGGTTAGGGGTTGGCGGTCGACCTGGTTCTATTGCGGAATGAGGCGACGCCGGCGATCGACGGTCTCCCGAAATTCACCATGAGTCGGTGAACAGGCCCTCCTCCTGAAGGTTGTCCACGAAGAAAGAGCTGAAGTGAAGATGCTAATGGACCGAGTGGTGCAGCTGGTTAGGGATGGAGTGGTGGCATGGATCTCTGGAGGTTTTTCTTGGGGCGAATCCAGCCCCTTCAGTTCCGGAGTCACTGTATGTGGTTGTATTGCGGCACCGAAGACGAAACCCGCGTCCACCCGGAGGCAGTCGACGATGCCGTAGTGGAACGATGGATGACTTCGATCACCGGAAACAAGGACAATCCTCGCGGATCCCGGAGGATTTCTCCGCTTGATCGCGACAATGTTCCAGACAAGGTACACTTGTTATATTTTCTGTTGCATGTATGTCGAGTGTGCTTCTGTAATTTGGTCGATGAACTCTGCTTTGATATCTCGAGCCCTCACTGAGCTATACTCAATGCCCAACGGCGCCCAAGTTCCGGCGAGGAGGAAGCCGGTGGAGGTGAGAGCCGGAGGAGGAATTCAGATGGCGCAGAGGCATTTACGACGATGATGATGATGAGCGAGGGCGGCGAGGACGACGAGGATGAGGAGGAGGAAGTTGCACCACCGCGCTTGGAAAGGCGGTCAAAGCTTGTGCACGACCCTTGGTGAGCGCGGTAAGGGGTCGCAATCGCCTCGCATGATCGACCAAACGCCCTCGGACCGCTTCTCCGGTGCCGGTGAGAAGGCGCCGAAGCAGCGAAGGTAGTTCCGCCGAAACGACCAAGCCTTTGCCAAAAATGAAAGTGGTCATCCCCACCATCTCGGGGTAAACATATTGCTTAAATCTTCTTGCTCTATACAAATTTTGTCTCTGTTTGGTATTTGAACTGGTCGATGATCTTTTGGATTTTCAGTATGCGACTTCCGAAACCTCGCTTAAGGTTGATGACCACGAGATGGAGGGCGCCGTCACCTCAAATCCCTGCATCTTGTATCCTTAACTTCTTGTTCTTAGTCGATGACTCAAGATTTCGACTTTAACTTTTTACGAAGCTCAACTAGTGACATCATCACCCTTCACGGCGACGATGAAGAAGATGAGGAGCCATTGAGGACTAGGAGGGCGGAAGGCGTCTCTCAAGGGGAAGCCCAAGGTGCGACGGTGCCGAGAACATTGTGACGAAGGAGAGGTCGGCACTCGACATCTTGTATCTTTTGCGAATCCGTTGTGAAAGTCGCGACCCTTCGCCGTCAGTGCTGGACAACCTTCGATCTTCACCACGCACCACGTCCCGGAGGACGGTGCCGCTGCTAGAGAGCGATCCGTCAGCGAGAATCATGATGGAGCGGTGAAGATCGCTCGAAGCGAGCCAAGCGACTTCTGACGCCACTTCTCGCCCTTCAGAGCAATGTTCAGTTAGTCGACCACCACCTGTTACTGTTAGGATATGCTATCGAAACTTTTCTTTCCGAAATTTATAGCAATAGCAGTCACCCACCGGGTGTGTCGATAAAAACTCCGTGTTAGCGAAGCATCGCTGAGTGCACCCGGCGGTGTAATCCCCAAGGCTAAGGTCGATCTTTGGCGATCGGTCTTAAACTTTATTAAGTAGATGTTGATCATTGTCGAGTAGAACGAATAAGTTTCGAGTCCAATGGGGGCACGCTGAGTGCACCCAGGTGTAATCCCCGAGGCGTGGTCGATCACCGCGATTGATTACAGTCTAAAGAAGTTGTGATCGATTGAGTCGACCTCTTTTTTTTTTTTTTTTGTTGGTCGATGGTCGACTCGCTTAAGCTTACTAAGAATGGGCCGGTCGACTGGTCGACTCGCGTTCTTTACTGGTCGATTGGTGGACTATGTCTTGAATAAGACCGGTGGGGGCACTGTGAGTGCACCTTTGGGTGTAGTCCCCGAGACTACGGTTGAATGCTTGCATTCGATCGTAGTCTTAAGCACGCACAATTCTTCTTCATTCACTTTCGGAAGTGAATTATCTCTGATATTTTCTGGCCCGACTCTTCGTAGAAATCTTGTGATCTTGCGGTAGCGCTATACGGCTGGGCGAAGCATATTCAGCTCGAGTTAGACTTGAAACTGGTGCAAGAAAATCGGACGAAGGAGGAGAGACCAAAGGTACGTTTGGTGAGATTCCGACAACTCTGTCTTCTTCCCACTTGCTTCAAGTTTGACTTTGCTGCGATTTACGAGCAAGGTGAGGAAGCTCAACGAAAGAAGGAGCTTGAGTTGTGCGATAAGATTAAACTTGTCTTGACGAAAAGCTGGCCTCGGTTGCCAAGCTTGAGCAGGAGAACGCCGATCTGAAGGCCGCTCTAGCCATGCTAACAAGGATCTTGAGCGAATGAAGTCGACAAGAAGAACTCGACCGATAAGATCCTCCAACTTGCTGGGAAGAAGAATGAGATGGAAAGCCTCTTGGGCGGCCTCGCCAAAAATTGTTTCTTAAGCTCGAAGGTAACCTTTTCCACTCGACCAATCCTCCCAACTTTTATGTTTCCATTCGATTGCTTTTCTGACCGGGTTTTATCTCTGCAGAATTCGCGCAACCCGAAGAAGAAACTAACCAGTGAGACGAACCTTGACCTGTCAACTCTCCGGTGAGCAATGAAACTGCCATGAACATCTTCCGATTTGAGTCCTGCGTTGCACTGTTGTGGATTACCTCGCAAGATTGAAGGTTGCTCGTCCCGCATCGACTCGGCGCCTCGGCCCAATGAGGCGCTCCAAAATGACCTCGAGTCATTGATGGCTCGGCCCGAATGCCGTCCCGATCGAGTGCAAGAGTGGAAGAAATCTTCGCTCGGTGCGGTGCGACGTAGCCACAATGTCCGGCGTGTCCATTGCAAGGAAGCCGAAGACAAAATGGCGGCTCTCGAGTGGCCAACACCAAAAAGCACGACTTCAGGACCTTCATGGAGACTTTTATTGCTGCTGCCACGCGGATCGCTGACGGGATAGATCTTGACGAGTTCGTTGCTCCATCCAGCCCTCCACAGGAGGGGTAAAAAACTTTACTTGACCTTAAATTTGCCTCGGTATGCCGAGTGAAGTTGTAACCGATAAAACTTTAACAGGCTTAGTGCCTGAGCACTCTCGGTTCTTTTAGGTATCGACCTAAATTTGGATTGGATGTTTGAATATGATTGCTCTTGTCTTGAATTGCTCTTTGCGGGTTAACAATGAAATCTTGCGACTGCAATGACTTATTCCTTAGGCGATGCTGCTTTGCAGCTAAGCCTCCAGTGAGAGGTTTGCTCTCCACTGTAGGATTTCTCTTATCTTAGGCGGCGGCTGGCTGCAGCTAAGCCCCAGTGAGAGGTTTGCTCTCCACTCGGTAGGATTTCTTTATCTTAGGCGGCTACTGGCTGCAGCTAAGCCCCAGTGGGAGGTTTGCTCTCCACTCGGTGGGATTTCTTTATCTTAGGCGGCGCTGGGCTGCAGCTAAGCCCCGAGTGAGAGTTTGCTCTCCACTCGGTGGGATTTCTTTATCTTAGGCGGCTGGGCTGCAGCTAAGCCCCGAGTGAGAGGTTTGCTCTCCACTCGGTGGGATTTCTTTATCTTAGGCGAGCACTGGGCTGCAGCTAAGCCCCGAGTGGGAGGTTTGCTCTCCACTGGTGGGATTTCTTTTTATCTTAGGCGAGCACCTGGTTGCAGCTAAGCCCCAGTGGGAGGTTTGCTCTCCACTCGGTGGGATTTCTTTTATCTTAGGCGTGGGGCTGCAGCTAAGCCCCGAGTGAGAGGTTTGCTCTCCACTCGGTGGGATTTCTTTATCTTAGGCGAGCACTGGCTGCAGCTAAGCCCCGAGTGGGAGGTTTGCTCTCCACTCGGTGGGATTTCTTTTATCTTAGGCGAGCAGGGCTGCAGCTAAGCCCCGAGTGGGAGGTTTGCTCTCCACTCGGTGGGATTTCTTTTATCTTAGGCGGCTGGGCTGCAGCTAAGCCCCGAGTGAGAGGTTTGCTCTCCACTCGGTGGGATTTCTGTTGTATTTGTGTCGGCTCGGAGGAGAGGGTGATCGACACTTTGTATTTGTGTCGGCTCGAGGAGAGGGTCGATCGACCTGCGCCTTGTTTTCCTTGCTAATATACTTTGTACTTAGGCGAGTCACTGGGACTGCAGCTAAGCCTCGGCGGGAGGTTTGCTCTCCACTCGGTAGGATTTTAATAACTTAGGCGAAGGCTGGCTGCAGCTAAGCCCCGAGTGGAAGTCGGCTTACCACTCGGTGGGATTTTAATAACTTAGGCGAAAGCACTGGCTGCAGCTAAGCCCCGAGTGAAAGTCGGCTTACCACTCGGTGGGATTTTAATAACTTAGGCGAAGCTACTGGCTGCAGCTAAGCCCCGAGTGGAAGTCGGCTTACCACTCGGTGGGATTTTAATAACTTAGGCGAGCCTGGGCTGCAGCTAAGCCCCGAGTGGAAGTCGGCTTACCACTCGGTAGGATTTGTAAACTTAGGCGGAACGGATTCGCGCCTAAGCCACCCATCGGGGAAGTGAAGATTTTACTCGATGCAAAAAATAAAAGTGACAAAAATTATGAAGGAATTATGACATCATTATTTCAAAGCTCGTGAGCTACAAGAGTACTTTATTACAATTCTTCCGAGTGAAAAACTTTAAGTAAAAGCAGGCGGAGCAGATCCGCATTCCAAGCTCGGGGCTCATCGATATCGTGTTCGACATTGTAGAGACGATATGCCCCATTGTGGAGAACCTTTGTGACAACGAAGGGACCTTCCCAGGAGGGAGCAAGTTTATGTTGTTTCTGCTGATCGACCCGAAGGACCAGATCCCCTTCCTGGAAGGCTCGACCTCTCACATTTCTGGCGTACAGGCGGCGCAAGTCTTGCTGGTAAATGGTCGAGCGGATCAGAGCCATTTCCCTTTCCTCTTCCAGAGGTCGATTGCATCTGACGCTACTCAACCACGCTTCATTATAAAGTTCAATTCGTGGAGCATTATGAAGGAGATCACTTTCGGTAAAACTGCTTACGCCCCATAGACCAGGAAAAAGGAGTTCTCCCAATCGACCGATTAGGTGTGGTCCGCAGCCCCAAAGCACCGAAGGAAGTTCGCTCGACCCAAGCACCAGCCGCATGCTTGAGATCTCGCATCAAACGGGCTTCGCACCCTTGAGGATCAATCCATTCGCTCGTTCGCCTTGTCCATTCGACCGGGTGGCGGCGAAGCGTAGTCGACTTCGTATGCCTTGAGAGTTGCGAAATCCTTGAATTCTTCCGAGTGAAGTTTGACCCATTGTCCGTGATAATACCGTGGGACTCCATATCTGAGCGTCAACTTTACGATGAAGGAAACAGCGATACCGGCATCAAGTTTTTGATTGGCTTAGCCTCAATCCACTTGGTGAACTTGTCGATTGCTACGATGCGTCGTGAAGCCGCTCCGACCCGTTCGCAAGGGACCGATCATGTCCAACCCCATCCGCAAAAGGCCGACGAGCGGAATGGTCTTCAAAGGTGGACGCAGCTTATGTGACATATTGGAGTAGAACCGACATCCTTCGCACTTGTCTACTATTTCTTTCGCCATCTCATTTGCTCTTGGCGAGAAAATCCTGCTCGGTATGCTTTGGCTACAATGGTCCGAGAGGACGCATAGTGACCACAGGTCCCGAGTGGATATCATTGAGAATGACTCGACCTTCTTACGGCGTTATGCATTTTGTCCGACTCGTTGGGCTTTCCCTATATAATGCCCATTGATAACAAAGAAGGCTTTGGATCGACGGACGATCTGTCGAGCCTCTTCCTCATCCTCCGGGAGTTCCTTTCTCGTAATGTACGCAATGTATGGAATTGTCCAATCGGGGAGTGACTACTAAAACCTCCATGACCAAGTCGACCCTTCGCAGGGACCTCAACTTGGTCGAATCTGTGGCACTCTTGGGTTGTGGAGCTTCTTACATGTAAGGATCTTCCTTGGTGACGGAATGTGTACATGTTCCAAAAACACGCCACTCGGAATGGCCTCCTCTTGGACCCTATCTTTGCGGATCATCTCTTTGCTGATTTTTCGGTCGGGGGATGTGATGGAGTTCAACCCCTCAAACTTCTTTTCCGGCTTCCTCACTGCATTGCAGTATCCGGTCATAGCCGACTTCTCGTCCACTCCTTCATCACTGATTGACTACTAAATCTGAATCGCCATAAACCATCGGTGACGGACGCCGAGTGAGATGGCCATCGCAATCCATATAAGAGGGCCTCGTACTCTGCCTCATTGTTGGAGGAATCAAAGTGAATCTGGAGCACATACTTAAGCTTATCTCCTCAGGGGAAACGAAACAACCCCACACCGAACCATTCAACATTTTGGAGCCGTCAAAGAACATGGTCCAATGCTCAAAGTGAACTTCGGTCGGTTCTTTGTTGTTCAATCCACTCGGCAAGAAATCCGCTATAGCTTGGGACTTAATGGCTTTCTTTGCCTCGAATTTGATATCAAGGGGAAGAAGTTCAATCGCCCACTTTGCCACTCGACCGGTTGCGTCTCTGTTATGCAAGATCTCTGATAAAGGAGCGTCGTGGCAGCGTGATGAATGATCAGAGAAATAGTGAGCAACCTTCTTCGTGGTCATGTATATGCCATACACAAGCTTCTGATAATGAGGGTATCTCTGCTTGGATGGAGTCAAAACTTCAGATAAATAATACACCGGGCGTTGAACTTTGAAGGCCTTTCCTTCTTCTTCCCGCCGGCCGTAAGTACGAATCGACAACTTGTCCGATGGCTGCAATGTAAAGCAACAGAGGCTCTTTGCTGATTGGAGCAGCAAGCACCGGCTGGGTGGAGAGCGAGCTTTAGCTCGGCAAGCGCTGCATCGCTTCGAGTCCACTCGAACTTGTCGCCTTCTTCATCGGTCGGTAAAGAGGTAATGCCTTTTCACCGAGTCGTGAGATGAATCGACTTAAAGCGGCCAAGCATCGATAAGCTTACGGACGCCGTGCACTTTCGCCGTATGCGTTTCATTAGGAGAATAGTGCCGATCTTCTCACGGGTTAGCGTCGATTCCTCGTTCGAAGCGAAAACCGAGTAGTTTTCCACCGGGAACTCCGAATGTGCACTTTGACGGATTGAGCTTGATATCGTGCCGTCGGAGGTTGGCAAATGTTTGGCGAGGTCACGAGCAGGTCGGAACCTTTTCGCGACTTAACGCGATATCATCCATATCGCTTCCACATTCCGTGATCTGGTGAGAAGACGCTTCAATCATTCGCATAAATGTGGCTCCGGCATTCTTGAGGCGAATGGCATGGTGATATAGCGAAGCACCCGAATGGAGTGATGAAAGCTGTTTTTATTCGCCGGGTCCATCTGAGCCGGATCGATGATACCGGAATATGCATCAAGAAAAGACAATCTCTCACACCCCGCGGTCGAGTCGACAATTTGGTCGATGCGGGGGAGAGGAAAATGATCCTTCGGGCAGGCCCGATTAATGTGCTTAAAATCAATGCACATGCGGAGGGAGTTATCCTTCTTGGGAACCATGACAACATTGGCGAGCCACTCGGAGTGGTAAATCTCTCGGATAAATCCTGCTGTCAACAGTCGAGCCACTTCTTCTCCAATAGCTTTTCTCTTCTGAACGGCGGACCGCCGAAGATGCTCTTTCACTGGTTTCGCTGATTTGTCGACTCGAAGGCGATGCTCAGCCAGCTCCCTGGGAACACCTGGCATGTCAGCTGGCTTCCATGCAAAAATGTCCCAGTTCTCACGGAGGAACTGGATGAGCGCTTCTTCCTATTTCGCGTCGAGTGTTGTGGATATGTGAGTCGGAGCTGCTTCGGGGTCGGTCGGGTGAATATGGACGGGCTTTGTCTCCGGACGACTTGAATCGCGCACTCTGTGGCTGGCCTCTTAGATTTTAGCAAATCACTCGGATCTGCGTTTTGCATATACTCTTGAATTCGACCGCTGTCACCGAGAGTCGGCAATCTTGAGCCCTTAAAAGCACTCCTCGCCTTTTTCCGGTCGCGGATGCGGTGATCACTCCCTTGGGCCCGGCATTTTCAGTTTGAGGTACACGTAGCATGGTCGAGCCATGAATCGCGTGTAGCGAGCCTCCCCAAAATGGCGTGGTATGCACTCGAAAATCTCGACCTCAAAGGTCAACTTTTCTTTCGGAAGTGCTTGGAATCGCCAAAAACTACGTCCGGGGCTATTTGGCGAGTGAGTTGGCCTTCTTCCTGGTATGACTCGTGGAAACTCATATTGTTGGCGCTCAATCGGGACATCGAATGCCCATCCCTTTCAACGTATCCGCATATAACAAATTCAGCCCATCGCCACCATCCATCAGCACTTTTGTCGATCGAGTGCCTTCGACAACCGGATCGACCACTAACGCTTGCCGCCCGGGGGTGGCAATGTGAGTTGTGATCGATTGGTCGAATGTGATGGGTGTCCGGGACCATTTCACATAACTTGGCTTAACGGGGCAACCATATTCACCTCTCGATTGATGACTTTCGATCGACTTTTACTCTCCACATCCGCGAAGATCATCGAGTGGAGTTGACATCTGGTATTCTTCCTCACTGTCCTCTTTATCTCCGGCCTTGTCGGCTCTTTCTCCTTGTCCTTAGATTGTTTGCCTGGCCTGCTGGATCGAGAGTCGACATTTGGCGCGTGGTGTGCTTCGGGTAAATAATGTTGCCCTCTTCATCTTTCTTTGTGTGAATATGACATGGCATATCCATCACGTCATTCCCTTCCTTATCTTTCACTTTCTTCGGATTCCAGGATCCTTTGGGTTTCCCCTTGAATTTCCCACAGTGGCGGCGGGGCCTCTCCGGGAGCTGCTGGCTCGGCTTTGCGCTTCTGCTTCCGATTAGAATTACCCTTCTCCGACTGACTCGGCTTGTACTTGCCGCTTCGGAGTCGGTCTTCTTCCTCGCCGTTGGCGTATTTGCTAGCAATCTCCATCATTCGACTCAGGGTCATGTCCCCGGTTCGACCGAACTTCAGACTCAATTCTCTGTTTTTGACCCCGTCCTTGAAGGCGCAAACTGCACGATGGTGGACACATTTTCCACAAGATTGTGCGGGGTAATCCACCTCTGAATGTACTCTCGGAGAGTTTCATTGGTCTTACGCACACAAACTTGCAGCTCTGTCAAACCAGCGATTAAACTTGCAAGTCCCTTCAAAAGTCTGACGAACACTGGGACAAATCCTCCCAAGTATATATACTGCTGTGAGGTAATTGGCTCAGCCATGCTCTGGCCGAACCTTCCAACATGAGGGGCAAATGTTTCATGGCCACCTCGTCATTTCCACCACCAATCTGGACAGCCACTCGGTAATCTTCGAGCCAAGTTTCAGGCTTAGATTCTCCAGTGAACTTGCAGACTCCTGCCGCCAATCTGAAATTGGGGGGAATCACTGCGGCTCTGATAGCCCTGCTAAAACATTCCGGGCCGGAGACATGCACTCGACTGCTGGTGGGTGCATCCCTCTCGGGTCCTCCTCGATGGGCTCTGTTCCGGTCGACCAGGCCTTGCACGATAATGGAGCGCGCATCAAAGCCTGGTTCCCAGGGTCGACCGAACCCTTCGCCTATCTTGAATCGTCTTCATCATCTTGTCGCCGGGGCGTATGACCCTTCCCTCGGAGGGGAAAGGGCACCGACGCCTATCATCTCGGTCGAGTCGGTCTCGAGCTGCTCTACTTTGTTGTCGCGCCCTTCCGCCGCGGAGGCGATCTGGGGCTGTGGAGCCGATCGGCGTTGTTCGCAGCGACGGATCGATTGTGAATCTGTTGCTTGGCGTGACACGGCTGAGTTACGGTCACTCTTTGCCGGAGTAAATCTCGATCTGCTGCAAGCCTCTTCCAGCTTCCGACCGGGCGGCTGAATGGACTCTGCAATGCGAGTTGCGCTGCTAAATTCTGAATTGGCGTCGGTATACGAGTCGGCGGGAAGAGCCGACGTCGACTGGATTCGAGGAGTCGTTGCCGCGCACGCTTCGTCGAGTGCTCGCTGAAGATTCTCCAGGCGAGTGCGTTCAGCCACATTGGCCAAACGTGCTTCCTCCAAGGCACGAGCCTCAGGGGTCTCTCCAATGATAGGAGTATGTAGCGCATCCACGTTCCTGCGACGAAGCTCCTCTCTCTGCAGAGAGTCGAGTGTCTCGAGTTGATACTCCTCATGTTCTTGCACGGATCTCCTCCTGCGGCTCCACCACCGTGGGCAAAGCCGGGGATCGCGAGGGCCGTCGACCATGAGGATCTCCGCCGCTGGATCACTGCTATCACATTCGGATCACGATCTCTCGAGCCGGTCGACGGATCGAGCAGGCCGTAGAGGATTCGTCGGGCTCGATCGCCGCAACTGGCGGTGGCCGATCGGCGAGCCACCGCGTGCTTCACCCACCGCTGAGTCTCGACCGACCAGAGCGCTTCTTGTTGGGAAGCGGGTGGGCGACCGACAAGGAAGTCGACCGACACTGGTCGGCGGTTGCGCAGCAAAACGCCCGCGGACACATGCACGAAAGTGCGTCGCCCAGCGGACGGGAGCGCCTCGATGTCAAGAGGGCCTCCTGGAGCCATCTTGGTCGTCGGCGACAAAAGTGAGAACACCGAGGCGGATCTCGCACCCGCATCCAAAACTCGAAGTCATCGTGATGAAGGTACTGGAGTACAACAACTCCTCCACAAATCGCTAAAACACCTGCCCCACGGTGGGCGCCAACTGTCGTGGTTCTAAGTCGGCGGTAGAAGTAGGGGTAGGTTAAAGAGAGGCGATGTCCTAGCTATGGAGCAGTTGTGGAGACAAAGGATGTCGAGTTCAGCCCTTCTCGGAAGAAGTAACAGCCCTCGTCTCGGAGCCCGAGGCGGTCGAGTGGATTATGAGTATGAGTATTACAAGAGTCGAACCCTTCTATATGTGGAGCGGGGTGGCTTATATAGAGTGCGCCAGACCCCAGCCAGCTCACATAATGGAGGGATTAAAGTACATTAAGCCGGGGAGTTCTTGTGCGCCCTCATAAGGAGCTTTAACTATCATTAAGTCTATTCAATAATAAACCGTTGCCTTTGAGTGCCTTGACGACCTACGGTGGTCGAGTGCCTCTTCATGGTCGAGTGGGTCTTCCATGGTCGAGTCCTTCGGTCTGTCGAGTGAATTCCTCTTTGGTCGATGGAAGATGGTTTCTTCGTGAGTACCCTTGGGTAGGACGTTTAGGTCAGGCCTATGACCCTACCTAGGTACATGAATCCATCACCCGGCGCGCCGCCCACCTCGTGGGCCTCGGCGATCCACCGACCTACTTCTTCCTCCTATATATACCCACGCACCCCAAGAACATCGAGAATGACCACGAAAACCTAATTCCCTTTGCCATGAACCTTCATCAGATCTGCGAGATCCCATCTTGGAGCCTTCGCTGGCGCTGCGCCGGAGGGGGAATCAACCATGGAGGGCCTCTAAATCATCTACAAGGCCTCTCTGATGAGTTCTGAGTAGTTTGCCACAGACCCTCGGTTCCATAGTTATTAGCTAGATGGCTTCTTCTCTCTCTTTGATTCTCAATACAAAGTTCTCCTCGATCTTCTTGGAGATCTATTCGATGTAACTCTTTTTGCGGTGTGTTTGTCGAGATCCGATGAATTGTGGGTTTATAATCAAGTTTATCTATGAGAAATATTTGAATCTCTCTGAATTCTTTTATGTGTGATTAAGTTATCTTTGCAAGTCTCTTCGAATTATCAGTTTGGTTTGGCCTACTAGATTGATCTTTCTTGCAATGGGAGAAGTGCTTAGCTTTGGGTTCAATCTTGCGGTGCCCTTTCCCAATGGATGACGGCGTGAGCAAAACACGTGTTGTATTGTTGCCATCGAGGATAAAAAGATGGGGTTTATATCATATTGCATGAGTTTATCCCTCTACATCATGTCATCTTTCTTAATGCGTTACTCTGTTCTTCATGAACTTAATACTCTAGATGCAAGCATGAGTCGGTCGATGTCTGGAGTAATAGTAGTAGATGCAGGCAGGAGTCGGTCTACTTGTCATGGACGTGATGCCTATATACATGATCATGCCTAGGTAATCTCATAACTATGCGCTTTTCTATCAATTGTTCGACAGTAATTTGTTCACCCACCGTAATACTTATGCTTCTTGAGAGAAGCCACTAGTGAAACCTATGGCCCCCGGGTCTATCTTTTATCATATAAGTTTTCAATCTACTTTTATTTGCATCTTTACTTTTCCAATCTATATCATAAAAATACCAAAAATATTTATCTTACCATATTATCTCTATTAGATCTCACTTTCGCAAGTGGTCGTGAAGGGATTGACAACCCCTTTATTGCGTTGGTTGCGAGGTTCTTGTTTGTTTGTGTAGGTGCGTGGGAGTTTTGAGGAGCCTCCTACTGGATTGATACCTTGGTTCTCAAAAACTGAGGGAAATACTTATGCTACTTTGCTGCATCACTCTTTCCTCTTCAAGGAAACCCAACGCAAGCTCAAGATGTAGCAGCCCCCCTGGTGCTTTCTTCGCCCAATATTTTTAATATATTCCAAAACTGACTTTCATGGAGTTTTAGGACTTTTGGAGTTGTGCAGAATAGGTCTCTAATATTTGCTCCTTTTCCAGCCAAGAATTCCAACTGCCGGCATTCTCCCTCTTCGTGTAAACCTTGTAAAATAAGAGAGAAAAGGCATAAATATTGTGACATAATGTGTAGTAACAGCCCATAATGCAATAAATATCGATATAAAAGCATGGTACAAAATGGACGTATCACTCCCACACACTTTCTTGTAAATACATGCTTCTCCAAAAGTCTGTATAAAACCATATGCTTTGTTCACCTCATCAAAGCATATATTCCAACTCCGAGATGCTTGCACCAGTCCATAAATGGATCGCTGGAGCTTGCACACTTCGTTAGCACCTTTAGGATCGACAAAACCTTCTGGTTGCATCATATACAACTCTTCTTTAAGTAATCCGTTAAGGAATGCAGTTTTGACATCCATTTGCCAGATTTCATAATCATAAAATGCGGCAATTGTGCTAACATGATTCAGACAGACTTAAGCATCGCTACGGGTGAGAAAGTCTCATCGTAGTCAACTCCTTGAACTCATCGAAAAGCTTTTGCGACAAGTCGAGCTTTATAGACAATAACATTACCATCAACGTCAGTCTTCTTCTTGAAGATCCATTTATTCTCTATGGGTTGCTGATCATCGGGCAAATCCACCAAAGTCCACACTTTGTTCTCATACATGGTTCCTATCTCAGATTTGATGGCCTCAAGCCATTTATCGGAATTTGGGCTCATCATAGCTTCTTCATAGTTCGTAGGTTCGTCATGGTCAAGTAACATGACTTCCAGAACAGGATTACCCGTACCACTCTGATTGTGCTCTGGTTGACCTTTGAGGTTCTGTAGTAACTTGATCTGAAGTTTCATGATCATTATCATTAGCTTCCTCTCTAGTTGGTGTAGGCATCATGGGAACGGATTTACTCGGATGAGCTACTTTCCAAATTAAGAGAAGGTACAATTACCTCATCAAGTTCCACTTTCCTCCCACTCACTTTATTTGAGAGAAACTCCTTCTCTAGAAAGGTTCCATTCTTGGCAACAAAGATCTTGCCTTCAGACCCGTGGTAGAAGGTGTGCCCAATTATTTCCTTAGGGTATCCTATGAAGACACACTTTTCTGATTTGGGTTTGAGCTTATCAGGCTGAAGCCTTTTGACATAAGCATCGCATCACCAAACTTTAAGGAACGACAGCTTAGGTTTATTGCCAAACCACAGTTCATACGGTGTCGTCTCAACGGATTTTGACGGTGCCCTATTTAACGTGAATGTAGCTGTCTCTAATGCATAACCCCAAAACGATAGTGGTAAATCGGTAAGAGACATCATAGATCACACCATATCTAATAAAGTACGGTTACGACGTTCGGACACACCATTACGCTGTGGTGTTCCAGGTGGCGTGAGTTGTGAAACTATTCCACATTGTTTTAAATGAAGGCCAAACTCATAACTCAAATATTCACCTCCATGGATCGCAGAAATTTTATTTTCTTGTTACGATGATTCTCCACTTCACTCTAAAATTCTTTGAACTTTTCAAATGTTTCAGACTTGTGTTTCATTAAGTAGATATACCCATATCTGCTCAAGTCATCTGTGAAGGTCAGAAAATAACGATACCCACCACAAGCCTCAACACTCATCGGACCGCATACATCGATATGTATTATTTCCAATAAGTCATTGGCTCGTTCATTGTTCTGGAGAACGGACTTTTAGTCATCTTGCCCATGAGGCACGGTTCGCAAGTATCAAATGATTCATAATCAAGTGATTCCAAAAGTCCATCTGCATGGAGTTTCTTCATGCGCTTTACACTGATATGACCTAAACAACAGTGCCACAAATATGTTGCACTATCATTATCAACTTTGCATCTTTTGGCATCAATATTATGAATATGTGTATCTCCACGATCGAGATTCAACAGAAATAGACCACTCTTCAAGGGTGCATGACCATAAAAGATATTACTCATATAAATAGAAAAACCATTATTCTGTGATTTAAATGAATAACCATCTTGCATTAAACAAGATCCAGATATAATGTTCATGCTCAACGCTGGCACCAAATAACAATTATTCAGGTCTAAAACTAATCCCAAAGGTGTAGAGGTAGCGTGTCGACAGCGATCACATCGACCTTGGAACAATTGCCGACGCGCATCTTCACCTCGTCCTTAGCCAATCTTCATTTAATCCATAGTCCCTGTTTCGAGTTACAAATATGATCAACCGAGCCGGTATCAAATACCCAGGCACTACTATGAGAATTAGAAAGGTACACATCAATAACATGTGTATCAAATATACCTTTGTTCACTTTGCCAACCTTCTTATCCGCCAAATACTTGGGGCAGTTCTGCTTCCAGTGACCAGTCCCTTTGCAGTAGAAGCACTCAGTTTCAAGCTTGGGTCCAGCTTTGGGTTTCTTCCCAGGAGTGACAACTTGCTTGCCATTCTTCTTGTAGTTCCCCTTCTTTCCCTTGCCCTTTTTCTTGAAACTAGTGGTCTTGTTAACCATCAACACTTGATGCTCCTTCTTGATTTCCACCTCCACAGCTTTTAGCATTGTGAAGATCTCGGGAATAGTCTTCTCCATCCCTTGCATATTGTAGTTCATCATGGAGCCTTTGTAGCTTGGTGGCAGTGATTGAAGAACTCTGTCAATGACACAATCATCTGGAAGATTAACTCCCAGCTGAGTCAAGTGATTATGGTACCCAGACATTCTGAGTATGTGCTCACTGACAGAACTATTCTCCTCCATCTTGCAACTATAGAACTTGTTTGAGACTTCATATCTCTCAACTCAGGCATTTGCTTGAAATATTAACTTCAATTCTTGGAACATCTCATATGGTACATGATGTTCAAAACGTCTTTGAAGTCCCGATTCTCAGCCGTAAAGCATGGCACACTGAACTAATGAGTAGTCATCAGATTGAGCTTGCCAGACATTCATAACGTCAGCTTCTGCTCCTGCAGCAGGACTTTCATGTAGCAGTGCATCAAGGACATAATTCTTCTGTGCAGCAATGAGGATAATCCTCAAGTTACGGACCTAGTCAGTGTAGTTGCTACCATCATCTTTCAACTTAGCTTCTCAAGGAATGCATTAAAATTCAAGGGAACGGTAGCACGGGCCATTGATCTACAACATAGATATGCAAAAACTATCAGGACTAAGTTCATGATAAATTAAGTTCAATTAATTATATTACTTAAGAACTCTCACTTAGATAGACATACCTCAGGTCATCTAAATGATACGTGATCCAAATCAACTAAACCATGTCCAATCATCACGTGAGATGGAGTAGTCATCAATGGTGAACATCTCTATGTTTATCATAGCCACTATATGATTCACGTTCGACCTTTCGGTCTCCAGTGTTTCGTGGCCATGTCTATCATGCTAGACTCGTCAAGTTTAACTCAAGTATTCCGCATGTGCAAAACTAGCTTGCACCCGTTGTATGTGAACGTAGAGCCTGTCGGCGTTCTGGGAACGGGGGTCCCCAGACTTGCTGGCTGCGGTCTGCAGCATGGCTCAAGTGGGGGCCCAATGCAGCCCAGCTTCATCAGCTCAAGCTCAAGACCCTCGCAAGGGGCCAAGCCTCGCGGGGCGGACGATAGGAAGCTTCCTCAGGAGCAGCCTCCTCAGGCAGGCTCGCGAGGAGGCGAAGAGATCAAGGCGGGGTACCTCCCGAGGAACCCGTGATGCAAGCCATGACGATCGAAGACGGTGCGGCGCCAGTGGGCGCCGGCCCTGCCTGATGTCCTTGTTTCCCTTTCGGTGCAAAGGGGGCAAGCACAGGCCAAGGCATCAGGCAAAAGTTACCGTTTCGGTGCAACAAGACCAAGACCAGCAGAATGGTAGGATGGAGGTCATCGTGGAGTCCAGGGTAGAGTCATCGTCAGAGCCTTTGGTAGCCGAAGACCAACTTTAGTCCGGATAAGTGTACCAGATGTTCCCCTTCAAAATGGCCAATTGTTGGTGCCCTTCCCTCTCATTATTTGGGAAGAGGCCCAATGCCTCGCTCCATAAATAGGACTAGCCACCACAGGGTAGAGGCATCTAGAAACAGATCGATCGAGAGAGAGAGAGAGAGAGAGAGAGAGAGAGAGAGAGAGAGAGAGAGAGAAGCGACTGAACTCACCCAAGCAGTTCATCGCACCAGCTCAAGAACAGCCCCTCGCGAGGCTGTTCTTCCCTTGTATTGTTCACCATCAGCCCCTGAGGCAATCCACCACACCACACATTGGAGTAGGGTATTACACTACAATGGTGGCCTGAACCAGTATAAATCTCGTGTCCCTTGTGTGTTCATCTTTCTTGCTTAGATCCTTGCGAGACTTCGAGAGATGAGCTGGTAGGGGAGAGATCTTCGTGCGCACCCCAGTGTTCGAACCTCAAGGGTCTGCCGGAACCCGAAATCCAACATTTGGCGCGCCAGGTAGGGGTGCGCCGGAATCTTTCTTCCGCTAGCCGCGGCTGATCTTCCGCCGTGTCCATGGCTGACGCTCGCCGAGCTCGCGCCAAGCGTTGGGCTGCTCTCGCCACCCGCGTCGCCCAGACGGCGCCCGTCGGCGGTCGCCCCCGTCGTTCCCCGCCGCCTGCCGCCAACGCCGCTGCCGGCCCGGCAGGAACGAGCAGCAGGCCTCATCCCTGCATCCTTCGGTGCGGCACGATGGCCGCACTGCCACCCCGTCGTTGACTCAAGCCGGTTCGTCGTCCCACGCCCGTCGCGCCCCCACGGACGCCCACGCCGCGCTGCTCCTAGCACATGAGCTCCTGCACTACTGTCCCGTCGACGACCTCTATGAGGACTGGCTCGCCCGCATCACTGAGCTCGTCAGCACCGCAGGGGGCTCTCCCATGCCGTCCCTCTTGCTGCCTCGCCCTCCGTCCTGCGCAGGAGGCGAGGAGCAGGAGGTGCCTCCACCACCTCCTCCCCAAGAAGGCGCCCTGGCCCCAAGGCGCGCGGCCCCAGGACGAGACCCATCGCGTCCGGTGCCTGCGCGACAAGAAAAGAGCTGCCAAGAGATCCCTCGCCCCCAAGAAGGTGCTCGCGTGCTCCCAGCACCGGTGCGCCATGACCGCATCCCTGCACCGCCGCGTCAAGACCCCGCGCTGCTCTAGGCAGCGGTCTTGCTGAAATCTCGAGAGCAAGCCCCACATCAGTAGAGAGCTCCGGTGGCCACCGCAGGCTGCCGCGCTTTCACCTCCGAGCTGCGTAGTGTCGCGTGGCCCAACAAGTTCAAGCCGGACCTGCCTCCTCGCTACGACGGCACTGCAGACCCCACGGAGTTCCTCCAGCTCTACGAGCTGGGCATCGAAGCCGCCAACGGGGACGAACAGGTCATGGCGAATTGGTTCCCCATGGCGCTCAAGGACGGTGCCCGCATGAAAGTGCAACTAATCCCCGGGTGGTTTTGGTAATTAATAACAACATATATATCATTGAACTAATAGTTACTTGAGAATCATTTCAGAAAGTTCAGTGATATGGGTATGGCAAGGACTCAAGAAGTGGACCCCTCAAAATGCTAAGGCAAGCATTGGCAAAAGCTCAAGACTCCATTTTTGGTTTAGTGATCCAAGATCACATTGAGTCCATAGGAAAAGCCAATACTATTAAAAGGGATGAGGTTATGATGATGATCTGGTTGCTCAAGTGCTTAGTGATACATCTCCTAAACTATCGAACTTTCACCGCCATATACACTCATAAGTAGTCTCGGTCCCACCGATATTCCAAACTCAGTCCACACCGAGATGAACCACCTCAGCCATAAGCCAAACCCTAGCAAACTCGGATTTTCCGATTCGAACTCGGTCTCACGAAACATGAGTTGCCAAGCTTCAGAACCTTCATCATCAAATCGGTGTCACCGAGATGATGAAGTCGGTCC
Source organism: Aegilops speltoides (assembly GCA_021437245.1). Taxonomy (NCBI): domain Eukaryota; kingdom Viridiplantae; phylum Streptophyta; class Magnoliopsida; order Poales; family Poaceae; genus Aegilops; species Aegilops speltoides. Next base: position 399,841,565 of record CM038144.1, read on the forward strand.
CACCAAACCGGCATGCTCTTGTCATTGCACGAATCGGACTAACCGAGATTGTATTTTCGGTCCCACCGAAAATCCCAAAGTTCACATTATTTGAACTATCGGTCTCACCGAGTTGTCCACTTCGTCCCACCGAGATTGCTCAAATGTGTGTAACGGTTGGATTTTGTGTGGAGGCTATTTATACCCCTCCACCCCTCTTCATTCATGGAGAGAGCCATCGAAAAGAACTACCACTCCTACCTTACATTTCGAGAAGAGAACTACCTACCCTTGTGTTGAGATCAAGTTGCTCCACTCCCACCATATGAAGCTTGATCTCTAGCCTTCCCAAGTTGCTTTCCACTCAATCCTTTCTTCCACCACAGCCAAATCAGTGAGGAGAGTTGAGTGTTGGGGAGATTATCATTTGAAGCACAAGAGCAAGGAGTTCATCATCATCTACAACATCTATTACCTTTTGGAGGGTGGTGCCTCCTAGATTGGTTAGGTGTCGCTTGGGAGCCTCCTTTGTCGAGATGTGGAGTTGAACCAAGAAGTTTGTAAGGGCAAGGAGATCGCCTACTTCGTGAAGATCTACCCCGAGTAAGGCTAGCCCTCCGTGGGTGTAGGCCATGATGGAATAGACAAGGTTGCTTCTTCGTGGACCCTTCGTGGGTGGAGCCCTCCGTGGACTCATGCAGGCCGTTACCCTCCGTGGGTTGAAGTCTCCATCAGCGTGGAAGTGCGATAGCACCACCTATCGGAACCACGAGAAAAATCACCGCGTCTCCAAAATTGCGTTTGCTCTTCTCCACCTCTCTTTACTACATGTGCAATTTACTTTCCGCTGCCTATACTCTAGAATTGCATGTGTAGGGTGATACTTGACTTGATCATAATTGTGAATCTGCCAAAACTGTTCTTTGTCAAAAGGCAGAATTTTTATATTGACAAGTAGTCTAATCACCCCCCTCTAGACATACTTTCGATCCTACAAGTTGTATCGAGCTTTGGTCTCCATTGTATTGGTTTCCATTGCATTGGACTCCATAAGCTTGGTTTCACAACCTAGGAGAGTATGGCGTCTAGTGAGGGTAATTTTCAGAGAGGTCCTTACTTTGATGGTACAAATTTTGCTAGTTGGAAGCATAAAATGAAAATGCATATTCTTGGTCATAACCCAGCCGCATGGGGCATTATTTGTGTTGGTATGCAAGGTGAATTCTTGAGGAAGGAAAAGTTCGGATCGCTGGCTTCTACCGGAAGAATTGCGGATGTTGCAAAACAATGCTCAAGCTTGTGACATTCTCTTCAATGCCTTGTGTCCCGAGGAGTTCAACAAAATCAGCCGTCTTGAGAATGCAAAAGAGATTTGGGATACTTTGGTTGAAATGCATGAAGGTACCGAGTCCGTGAAGGAATCAAAGCTAGATATTCTTCAAGGTCAACTTGACAAGTTCAAGATGAAGGATGGTAAAGGAGTCGCTGAAATGTACTCTAGGCTTGCTCTCATCACAAATGAGATTGCCGGCTTAGGAAGCGAAGAAATGACCGACCGATTCATCATCAAGAAGATTCTCAGAGCTTTGGATGGAAAGTATGACACCGTGTGCACTTTGATCCAAATGATGCCAAACTACAAGACTCTCAAGCCAACCAAAGTCATTGGAAGAATTGTTGCTCATGAGATGACACTTAAGGATAAGGAAGAGCTTCACAACAAGTCAAGTGGTGCTTACAAAGCTACAAGTGATGCTCCCACAACCTCAAGTGACAAGTTGGTTTCCAATGAAGAGATAAGCCTAATGGTCAAGAACTTCAACAAATTCTACAAGAATAGAGGCAAAGAGAGAAGCTCAAAGTCTAGATCATATGATGAAAAGAGATCTTCTAGTCGTGATCGAATCTGCTACAATTGTGGAAGACCCGACACTACTCAAATGAGTGTCTGGCTCCCCACAAGAGAAGAGAAGAATCTCCAAGAAGAAGAAGCTCAAGAGATGAGTCACCTCGGAAGAGAGAAGGAGCGAGAGATGATCATTATGAGCGAAGACCCTCTCGGAGAAGCAAGGATTCGGAGAGGAAAGACAAGTCATCAAGGAGCTACACAAGAAGAAAACATCAAGCTCATGTAGGTGAATGGGTCTCGGCTCCGACTCCGACAATCAATCCAAGGAAGCTATCACTCCGACTCGATTCTGAGTCAAGATGAAGGTGTTGCGGTCTTGCTCTCGTATCCTCCAACTCCAACTCCTACGACTTATTTGATTCACCAAATGAGGGAATTGGAAGATGCTTCATGGCTAAAGGCCCCAAGGTATCACACCCTGAATTCATTGACTTCGATAGTGATGAGGATGACTTGCTTGGTGAAGATGAGCTCTTGCATGATAAATCCAAAGAGCCTAGTAACGATGAACATGCTAGTAGTCTTTATAGTCGAGAAGAGTCGAATGACAATGCTAAGAAGGAGATTGAGCGTCTAACTAAAGAACTAAACACTCTTAAGTTAGCTCATGAAACAACTCAAGAAGATCATAGAGAGCTCCTAAGATCTCATGAGAAGCTACGCTCGAGAAGCTCACTCTAGAGCAAGAACATGAGTTTCTAAAAGCAATCAATGACGATCTTGAAAGAAGAGTTCTTCATATCTTGCCAAACGACTTCTCTTGTCTAATTTCTTGCCACCCATTAAGACTAAGCATGACAAGCATAAGAAAAATTCTTCCTCTAGCAGTAACAATAACCATGCTAAATCCAATGTTGTTGCTTCTAGTAGTTCTCTTGATTCCACTAACAATGTTTCAAGCCAAGTTACACTTGAGCAAGAAAATAGTTTATTGAAAGGGATCATAGAAAAGGTGTCTACAAGAGCCTTGCGGAAGCAAGAACTTTGAGAAATTGTTCGCAAGCAAGGAAGGCACCGGAAGAATCAAGGAATTGGTTTTGAGCGAAAGTTCAACGCCGAAGGAGTTGAGTGGGAAGAAGGTCAATATCCTACTCCACAGTTTGTTCCTCAAAAGGAGAGTATGATCCTACTTCTTCCAATGTGGAACAAGCTCAAGATGACCTTCCACCACAAGACCACAAGCTAAAAGGCAAGGACAAGCTTCAAGAGGAGATTGATGCATTTGTTGAAGCACCTCAAGCCATGGTCAAGTGGGTTCCCAAGGAAGCGTCAAGTTCTACTTCGTCAAGCTCAACTACAACCCCAAGGATTCCCATCAAGATGATGTGGATCCCAAGAAGAAGAACTAGAAAGTTCTTGAGGGTGACTCCGCCAACATACTTCACTCACATTCATTTTGGCAAAAACTTGTGCAATCAACTTCCACATCGTGCACTAGTTCATGGAGTCACAAACCCTCATGTTGGTAAGTCAAGGGACAAGGTAATCATTGCTTTCATGGACATCATCTATTGTGAACTTCAATCTATGTCCATGGATATCCTTGTTTGTTCCTTGTGGGACTAACCCATGTAGGTATTGAAAGTGCCGAATCCAAAGGATAGCTCCCAACTCTTGATGATCTCCATCAACATTGAGCATCCACATCTTCAACATCTACATGAAGTCTTCTCGACAACCCAAGGTTAGTTTGACCCTTTAAAGGGGTTCTCACATCTAGGGGAGCTTTGCTCTAAAAATTGAGCTAAAGCATCTTCAAATGATGTGAACACATCAATGCTTTATGTAAAAGTGGTAACCCCACTTGTGCTTAAACGATGAGTATGACCTATGATCAAATGTCCTCATTTGGCTCCTAAGTCAATATACTCATATAAAGATGACCTAGTCATCGACAAATTGTGTGTTAGTTGCTAGAGTTTTTGTTGTGCATGTTTGACACATATTTCATTTGCTATCTTATTGTGTGAGCATGTTGGATGCATGATTTTATCCATTCGAGGACATCCATTTGTTGTTTTGGTCGTTTTGATTTTTTTTTCTGACCAAATGGATGGACAAGAATGCCTAAGTACCTCCCCTAGCTATCTATGCTTTCTTGTCTCAAATTCTATTCATGCTTACATCACAAATTTTGAACAAGTCATTTTCGGACCCTCCGGGTGAGGAGCACTCGGAGCCACCGATCCGTCAAGGGCTAATTTCCAAAACCTTCTAATTGATTTCGGTCAGACCAACTCACTCAAACTCGGTCGAACCGAAAGCATTTAGACTGATCTAGGTTTTCATCTCGGTGAAACCGAGTTGTGATTTTCGGCGTGATCAAGTGCATAATCGCCTAGCAGTTATCCATCTCGTGCCACCGAAGTTTTACAACTCGGTCCCACCGACAATGAAGGGTATATATTCCAAGTGCAGCGCTAATTCCTCCTTCAAACGTTTAGCCCCACACCCTTCTGCCGTCGCCTTGGTCTCCGGATCGTCGCCGTTGCCGCTTTGCGCCCTCGTCGCAGTCTCCGCCGCCGTCAACGGCCATCTCCTCCGCGCCGTTGCCGCCGTGAAAAAACTCCACCAAGTTAGGGTGAGTTTTGATCCCACTCGTGCTCCCATCTCCGATTCAATGCACGTTTGGATTGCCTAGTATCTTGCCACGATTGAAATCCTCCTGTACACCAGATTGGTTCGTTTGAACTAGATTCGAGTAAAAGTTTTAGGGTTAGGTTTCCATGAACACATCTCGGAGATTCCGATTTTATATTTTCGGTATGACCGATTTGGCCTATAGCCATTGACCGCACCTTCGGTCCAACCGAGTTGTGCAAAATCGGTGTGACGAAATGAAGATTCTGTGAAACCCTAGTGTTTTCGGCAGATCGAAACCCACTTCGGTCAAACCGAAAGTGGTGTGCCAAGCTCTGTTTAACACTTGGATTCACGAACCTTAAACTTCGGTCGACGAAATGTCTTCTATGAAAACCTAATACTAGAATTTGAACTCATTTTTTTGCAAAAACTTCGCATTTTGTGATGACTCTTCTTCTCTGCCTACACCTTATCTATTCACAAAGTTGTCACCCATGTCGATGCAAGTGACAAAGAGAATAGGTCGAGACACCCATTGCAGATATTCCAGAGGCGGGCACTAGTCCCGATCCTAGTAGCTCATCGATGATGGTGAGAGGAGTACACCAAGTGGCATGCCTCCTGCAGCCACCAGAGCTAGAAAGAAGAGGAATTCAGATGATGAGGATTCAGATTTTGTTGTTGAGGAAGAGGTGACCTCAAAGCCTAAAAGGAAGGTTTTTGCCAAAGAGCAACAAGGTCAACAATCTAAGAAGGGCACCAGCAAAGTCAAGCAGTCAACTATTGCTAAGAAGCTGAATTTGGGAGAGGCAGCTGCAAGCAAAGTGAAGAAAACCACCAAGAGAAAGAGGATAGTGCATGATGCAGCGATGAGGATGAGGATGAGGAAGCACCCCAGCCTCCTCCTCGAAGCTCAAGCTCATGGGTGATGCCATTAAGGCCGGAGCTACATCAAAGCCCAAGAAATTTGCTCCAGCTAAGGCAGCTCCAGCAAAGCCTCGCCGCCAAGCCCAAGAAGACCGTCAGAACATTCCAGCGTCTGAAAAGAACAAGGATGATGTGCCACCACTGAGTCGACGATGAAGGACCAGGTTTGTGAAACTTCGCCCAAAACTGCCACTTCATAATGATGCTCATCCTCAAGCCGAGGATATGAAGGCAAGGAAAGATAAAGGTCTCGGGCTATGGAGACAAACTGACCCATATGCCGTGAGGAGAAGAACTGCTGTAGATCCCAGATTTCACACCGAGAGCAGCAGGACTTCTATCGACCGTCGCCGATGGACAAGAAGCCCATAGTCGCAGACACCGATATGTTGATTGGAAGTACATTGACAAATAAGAGCACAGAGATTTCTTTCCACATGTGCATGAAAGTTTCACTGCATGTGGAGTTGCAGATTTTGTAGGTCAGAAATTGACTAGTTGGAACGATGAGATGATAATGCAATTTTATGCCACAGCTCACTTCTACCCTGATGGAAAGATTATGTGGATGACTGAAGGTCAAAGGTTTTCTTCTTCTGTTGAAGAATGGGCAGAAATTCTGAATGCTCCAGTGCAATGAGAAGATGATATTGATGTATATGGGATACCAAAGAAGAATCATGAATCCATGAAAAACATGTACAAAGAGATTCCAGCAGAGGATTTGGGAATCTGGAAGCTCGGCTCAGTCTACCATCTCCAGGCAGGCTTACCTACCACTAATACCATTTTGAGGCATACCTTGATGCCCAAATCTGGATATGATCGCATGATCAGAGGATACTCTATCAACATGCTGCACATACTTGATGAGAGAGCACCTTTCAAGGTGATGGACTTGATGGTAGAGACCATTAAGAGGACTGCAGCTGACCACAAAAGGTCGTGTGGATTTGCCCCGCAGATTCAGATGCTTATCAATGCCAAGTTTGGCACGGGCACATTCTTGTTGGATAGAGAACATTTGCCGTTGCAGCCAGAACATGAAGACAATGTTGTTGTGATGAATGAGGAGGATCCGACATCTGTTGAAGGTCAAGCCAAGATCGAAGCTGCTAAGAAAGCCAAAGTTGACAAGGAAGCAAAGAAGAAGCAGCAGCTAAACCAAAGAGTTTGGACAGCAAATTCTTGAAGCTACCCAAAGGATTGAACAACGCTCGCCAGCATTGTACAGTCTCGGAGAGCTTAGAGAGGATTGTTGACGAGAAGATCTCGCTTTGGACGTGAAGTCGATCAAGTACAAGTGACCGTCAACAAGCTCGAGGCGACATTGAGGAAGCAAAGCAGAAAAGGCGAGCTTATGCGTGAGTTGCGGATGACTTAGTCCAGATTCTCATCGACAGATCGCTCCGGTTCCCAAAGGATCCCGATCAGTTGCTATTCCATGGATCGACACGGGACTACAGCTTCAAAGACCTCCCACAGCCCAGCGATTACTCCTACTCCAGCTCCAGCTCGAAGTGTCCACTCCACCAAAGAGACATCACCAAGTCTTCACCGATGTTGTCATATCCACTCCGACATCAACCTGCACGGAGCCGCCAACAGAGTCCACAAAGTGACGCTTAGCTCTATGCTTTTTCAACTTTTGGTAACTTGTTGCCAAAGGGGAGAAATCGTATAGATCATAGGGCTTCGAGAGAGAGTGTTGTTGTCTTTGCGCTTTTGCTCTTCGTTCTTTTGCGGTTTCTTTGAGATACTTTTGGTTTTCGAGACATTCATGTGTTTGATACTCTGTTTGATTCTACCTTAATGAGTGCTTGGTCGCATTATGCTTTAATGTGTGCTTAATGCTTATCATATGCCATTCCTATCTCGTATGACCATTTACTCATGTCTTGGTGATTGGGTGCATGCTGTTCATTCTTATCATTTTGTGCGCTCCACCAAGATGTATGTGACATGGAAGAGTGACCCATGATCCTAATCGATTGTGCATTTGCATTCAAACGCAAATCTTAAATAATGCACAAATTTAGGGGGAGCTCTTGCTTATCACATACTTCTCAAAGCGACGATATTATTCATTGATTATATCCTTTGTCGAAGCTTTGATCTATATGTTGTCATCAATTACCAAAAGGGGAGATTGAAAGTGCAACTAATCCCGGGTGGTTTTGGTAATTAATAACAACATATATATCATTGAACTAATAGTTACTTGAGAATCATTTCGAAAGTTCATGATATGGGTATGGCAAGGACTGAAGAAGTGGACCCTCAAAATGCTAAGGCAAGCATTGGCAAAAGCTCAAGACTCCATTTTTGGTTTAGTGATCCAAGATCACATTGAGTCCATAGGAAAAGCCAATACTATTAAAAGGATGAGGTTATGATGATGATCTGGTTGCTCAAGTGCTTAGTGATACATCTCCTAAACTATCGCAACTTTCACTACCATATACACTCATAAGTAGTCTCGGTCCCACCGATATTCCAAACTCAGTCACACCGAGATGAAGCACCTCAGCCATAAGCCAAACCCTAGCAAACTCGGATTTTCCGATTCGAACTCGGTCTCACCGAACATGAGTTGCCAAGCTTCAGAACATTCATCATCAAATCGGTGTCACCGAGATGATGAAGTTGGTCCCACCAAACCGGCATGCTCTTGTCATTGCACGAATCGGACTAACCGAGATTGTATTTTCGGTCCCACGAAAATCCCAAAGTTCACATTATTTGAACTATCGGTCTCACCGAGTTGTCCACTTCGGTCCCACCGAGATTGCTCAAATGTGTGTAACGGTTGGATTTTGTGTGGAGGCTATTTATACCCTCCACCCCTCTTCATTCGTGGAGAGAGCCATCGAAAGAACTACCACTCCTACCTTACATTTACGAGAAGAGAACTACCTACCCTTGTGTTGAGATCAAGTTGCTCCACTCCCACCATATGAAGCTTGATCTCTAGCCTTCCCAAGTTGCTTTCCACTCAATCCTTTCTTCCACCACAGCCAAATCAAGGAGGAGAGTTGAGTGTTGGGGAGATTATCATTTGAAGCACAAGAGCAAGGAGTTCATCATCATCTACAACATCTATTACCTTTTGGAGGGTGGTGCCTCCTAGATTGGTTAGGTGTCGCTTGGGAGCCTCCGTTGTCGAGATGTGGAGTTGAACCAAGAAGTTTGTAAGGGCAAGGAGATCGCCTACTTCGTGAAGATCTACCCCGAGTAAGGCTAGCCCTCCGTGGGCGTAGGCCATGATGGAATAGACAAGGTTGCTTCTTCGTGGACCCTTCGTGGGTGGAGCCCTCCATGGACTCGCGCAGCCGTTACCCTTCGTGGGTTGAAGTCTCCATCAACGTGGAAGTACGATAGCACCACCTATCGGAACCACGAGAAAAATCACCGCGTCTCCAAAATTGCGTTTGCTCTTCTCCACCTCTCTTTACTACATGTGCAATTTACTTTCCGCTGCCTATACTCTAGAATTGCATGTGTAGGGTGATACTTGACTTGATCATAATTGTGAATCTGCCAAAAACTGTTCTTTGTCAAAAGGCAGAATTTTTATATTGACAAGTAGTCTAATCACCCCCCCTCTAGACATACTTTCGATCCTACACCGCACCTGGCTCCTGAACCTGGCTCCTAGCACGATCTCCTCCTGGGACGAGATGCGCACCCGCTTCATTGCCAACTTCCAAGGTACTCGCAACCGGCCGCCGGCAATGAGTGACCTGCGCCGCATCAAGCAACAGCCAGGGGAGACCCTGCAAAAGTACATCTAGCGCTTCAACAACGCCTGCCTCAAGATCCCCAGGGTGACTGAGGAGGCCATCATTTCAGCCTTCTCCGATGGCGTGCGTGACATCAAGATGAAAGAGGAGCTATCAATCCATGAAGACCTATGCACATCGCTGGAGCTGTTCAACTTGGCGACCAAGTGCGCCAGGGCTGAGGAAGGGCGCCTCTCCCTCCTCGAGCTTCCGACTGCCGACCCAGAAGAGAAGAAGCCCAAGGTCAAGGACGTGAAGCGCAAGGGGGCTGCTGTGCTCGCAGCCGAGCCAGACACCAAGCGAGGCAGGGATCAGCCTGAGTCATCCAAGGGCAGCCGGTACTGCGTGTACCACGACCTCCACACCCACAACACTAATGAATGTCAAGAGCTCAGGGTCGTGCGAGATGGGCGTATCGGCCGATGTCCCGACGGCAACGACCGGGGCTATGGCCGAGGAAGAGGAAGAGGTGGAGGACATGAGAAGACCGTGGCCCTCGCCAAGGGTGGCGTGACCGGCCTCGCGAGGACCGTTGGCAGGACCAGCCTCGCAAGGGAGGTTGGAGGGCTCAGCCTCGTGAGGACCGCCCTCAAGGCAATGCAGGCCTCCCCCCTCTGCCCCCACTGCCAAGGAGGAATGAAGACCATCACCAGGATGAGGGGGCTGGGGGCTTCCAGGAGCCGTGCGCAATCGCTTGCATCCTGGGCGGCGCTCAGGCCCTAGCCTCTCAGCGCATCTTCAAGTAGTTTGCTTGCGAGGTGAATGTAGTCCTCCCCAAGCTTGAGGCCACGCGCCCTCTTAGGTGGTCAGCATGCGCTATCATGTTCAGCTCAGCGGATCAGCTCAAGTGCGCAGCAACAGCCGGAGTCCTGCCGATGCTTTGTTCCCCAGTCATCAGCAATGTGCAAGTCACCAGGACCCTCACTGATGGTGGAGCAGGACTCAATGTTCTGTCCGTTGAGACCTTCAACAATCTCCAAGTGCCATACGATCAGCTTCAGCCGACCAAGCCTTTCTCAGGAGTCACTGATGGTTCCACTGTTCCGATAGGGCAAGTTCGCCTTCTTGTCACCTTTGGGCAGCGCAACAACTACCGCACCGAGCTCATTGACTTCGACGTCGCCCACATTTTGCCTGCCATACAATGCCATCCTCGGGTACCCAGCTCTGGCCAAATTCATGACAGTGACTCACCATGGCTATAATGTCCTAAAGATGCCAGGAAGCGGTGGGATCATCACAGTGCCTTGCGAGGAGAGGGATGCAGTGTGTTCTCTTGAGCGTGCCTTCCAGGCCGCGGCAATCGAAGACCTAGATCACAGGAGCAGGAGGCTCCCCGAGGCGGTCCCTAAGAATAAGAAGGCTTCACCTGGCTCGAACGCTCGTGAGGCAGGCACCTCCGGAGGCGTTGCGTCAGGATCCGCGCTTGTTCAAGGGGCGCCACCCTCTGTCGCATAGGAAGGCACGCCTGGCGCCCTCCTCGGGCAGGGTCGGGAGCTCTCTAGAGCCTGGAGGGCCACCGACCTTGCTAAGGTCATGAGGGAGGCGCTCGGGCACTACTTGGAGGCGTGCTTCAAGGCACGTTTCCCTCATGAAGGCATGAGGCAAGGAGGGCCAAACCCTCAGGAGTTCATCACAAGAAACAATCAGGAGCTACAGAAGTCAAGAGTCATGCGCGGCAGTCGCCGCCTACCCGCCGTGGCCCCACATCCCGGCGAGGATGGGGGCTGCATGTCTGCATCGACGTACCAGGGCTCAACTGAGCTGCATCTTAGGAGCGCCTCTGGCCTTCACGCGTGGGGTGTTGTGAGGGTCCACATCACAGCTGCGTTCGCATGCCCTTCGGCTTGCCGAACGTGGCTGCTGCCCACCAGCGCCTGATGAGGAGCATCCTGGAAGCTCGGGTGGCCAGGCACCGCGTGTTCCTGGAGGGTATGGAGATGGACCTAGAGGAGCCGCCCGGACCCCCGGAGCCTCCCGAGGCTCAAGGCTCCAAAGGCTCGTCAGCGGTGGCTTCTTCACCATGCGTCATCAGCTACTTCGACACTCGCTCTGCAATGCTATCAGGTGACATCTTTCCAAGTTCCATTTTCACCTGGGAGCGCCCGCAGGGCTGCATCATTTGGGTCCGTCCCTGCGGCATGTATCCGTTTTGCTTATTCTCTTTACCTACCTTGTTGGGGGCGCCCCTCGGGCTGCATTATCCCCAACCTGCTCGGGCCTGACCCAGTGGCGTTTGCTTCTTCCGCATCTATCTGAAATGGATTTGCTCCTTCATGCTTAACCTGCTCGACTTAATCGCCTGCTTGATTGACACGTACCATTGGAGCCGCTCGCTCTGGCACGACACTTGCGCATGGGTCCGCCCCTGCAATGCCGAAAAATCTGAGTGGCTGAGCTCTGGCCGCGGCAGCCCTGCAAGGCGCCACCTCACCAGGTCCTCAGTGCCCCAATCACTCCCTCGGAGCGACCAATGGTTGGCTGGCAACCGTGACGACAAACCTTGTTTCCCCTCGTGGTTGATAGGCAGGGCCCGCTCCAGGAGTAATGCTAGTGGCATCACGAGCCTTCTGTCCTTCTTTCCGGCATGATCCGCTTGCGTGTTCAAAGGGGGGGGGGGGTACTGAGCATTGCGACTCATGGGCTCTTACTGGCTCTCCAGTCCTCACCCCCTGGCCTTGACCCACGGCATTGCGACCTGTCATACCAGCGATGGCTGAGCTCGCTCGAGGGCCGGGGCTTGAGGACGTAGAGCATTAAGGAAAGTGCGGGGGAGAGGGAAGAAGCTCACGAGGGCCTAACCCAGCAGCACCTCAGCTGCCGCCGCACAGGTCCGGCACCTCAACGAGAACTACTCCAAGCCTACAAGATAAGTCATGCGAAAACTGATTCGACTCAGCACTTAACCCTCGCCTACTGCAGCTCTGTCACGGCAATGTTGCTTGCCTTTCTCGCCCAGCGGAGGCTGCTTGAGCGCTAAAGGGGACCTCATGAGCATCGCGACTCAGGGGCTCTTACTGGACCTTGGGCAGCTCACCTCCAGGCCTTGACCACGGCATCGCGACCTGGCATACCAGCGACGGCTGAAGCCTGCCTGGGGACCGGGACCTATCAGCGTAGAGCACCAAGCCCTCATGAGGAAAGAAAGGGGGGGCCAAGCCAGGACAGGACAAGCATCTCGCATTGATTCGTCATGAGGATATAATATTCACAATAGACATGGCCAGCGCCTTACATACCCCCGCGGGGTGGTACTTCAATTCCTCGCAGGGAACAAAAGGTGCTAATCCTAAGGAGCGCTAACTACGCACGCCTCCGCAGGAGACACCATCATCAACAATGGGCCGTCAGGCACCGGCACCAACCCCATCCAGATCAGTGGCGTTGGCGGCCTAACGAGCCCGCCCTGCTCCGAGCGTGACGCGAGCTCGGGGGCTCGTAGCTGTCGTCGCTCGTCTTCAGAGTCGTGTGAATCTCGGCGGAGTCGCTGGACCCTCCTGCACCTCCGCTGTCGCCTGAGGAGCTGCTGGGGAAGCGATTGGCGGGCCTGGTCCTCGCCATGACGATGCCCTGGCCGCCTTTCTCGGGGCAGCTTTCCAGCCGGCGTCCTTCCGCATCGAAGACCTTGAAGAGCATCAGGGAGGCGCCATCGTAGAAGAGGTAGATTACGAGGGTGCCCCCAGTCCGGTAGACCCGGGCGATCTCGCCCTAGCCAAAGGTCATGTAGAACTTGCCCGGAGCGACGACCTCGACCTCCGCTCCGGTCGTAGGGGTGCCGCAGTCACCGTGCTGCAGCCAGAGCTCAAGAGGTCCCCTCGGCGGGATCTCAAAGGCGAAGGAGGGAGGAAGGCGAATCCAAGACCGGGGGGCATGGCGGCGTGGAGCACAAGCTCGCGAGAGGAGCCCTCTGCGTGGACTCCAGGAGGGACGACGCGCACCGCCGTGACCCGCCGGCGCCGATGGCGGCACCGTCGGTGCCGCTCAGCACTCTCTTCTCCAGAGCCCTCGATGCGGGCATACAAGGGCAACAGGAACCCCGGCGGCGGCCGCTCGTACCAGGGCCTCGATGCCTCCTACCGCGCGCCCTCGTCTCGGCGGCAGAGGACTAGCCACTTCTTCGGCGGAAGCAGGTCAGGACCCTCTCGGGGGGCCTTTCCCTTCTCTTCTGAAGAGAACCGGCGGATTGGTGCCATCGGCGTGAGACAGAGCAATGGCGAAGATGAAGAAGAAGAGGAGTAGCAGAGGGAGATGAACTGGAATGGCTCGCGCCGTTCCGTACTTATAGCCGGAGGAGGCCAACCGTCGGCCTCCACGATCGCAGGTAATCATGATCCGTTTTTGCATGCAGGGACTTGTCAAGTCATGTGGTTGCCGAGGCATCGTGGGGAAGCGGAGACTCCCATGTCCAATCAATCGCCATGCGGCGCCCAAGGCCGCAGGCTGTTGGGGTCTGCGGTGCTTCGCACTTGCCCCTTTGCTTCTCTACTAAGCCAAGTCCAGGCGCACCTTGGGCCTGGGGGCTACTGTTGGCGTTTTGGGAACGGGGGTCCCCAGACTTGCCTGCCTGCGGTTTGCGGTGTGGCTCAAGTGGGGGCCCAATGCAGCCCAACTTCATCAGCTCAAGCTCAAGACCCTCGCGAGGGGCCAAGCCTCGTGGGCGGACGACAAGAAGCTTCCTCAGGAGCAGCCTCCTCAGACAGGCTCGCAAGGAGGCGGAGAGATCAAGGCGGGGTACCTCCCGAGGAACCCGTGACGCAAGCCATGACGATCGAAGACCAGGCGGGCGCCAGGCGGGCGCCGGCCTGCGCAGTGTCCTTGTTTCCCTTTCGGTGCAAAGGGGGCAAGCATAGGCCAAGGCATCAGGCAAAGGTTACCGTTTGGGTGCAACAAGACCAAGACCAGCAGAACGGCAGGATGGGGGTCATCGTGGAGCCCAGGGCAGCGTCATCGTCAGAGCCTTTGGCAGCCGAAGACCAACTTTAGTCAGGATAAGTGTACCAGATGTTCCCCTTCAAATGGCCAATTGTTGGCGCCCTTCCCGCTCATTATTTGGGAAGAGGCCCAAGGCCTCGCTCTATAAATAGGACTATCTACCACAGGGTAGAGGCATCTAGAAGCAGATCGATCAGAGAGAGAGAGAGAGAGAGAGAGAAGCGACTGAACTCACCCAAGCAGTTCATCGCACCAGCTCAAGAATAGCCCCTCGCGAGGCTGTTCTTCCCTTGTACTGTTCACCATCATCCCCTGAGGCAATCCACCACACCACACACTGGAGTAGGGTATTACACCACAATGGTGGCCTAAAGCAGTATAAATCTCGTGTCCCTTGTTTGTTCATTTTTCTTGCTTAGATCCTTGCAAGACTTCAAGACGTGAGCTGGTAGGGGAGAGATCTTCGTGCGCACCCCAGTGTTCGAACCTCAAGGATCTGTCGGAACCTAAAATCCGACAGAGCCTATCACACACGATCATCACATGGTGTCTCGGCATGAAGAACTTTCACAACGGTAGATACTCGGGGAGAACACTTATACCTTGAAATTTTAGTTAAGGGATCATCTTATAATGCTACCGCCGTACTAAGCAAAATAAGATGCATAAAGATAAACATCACATGCAATCAAAATATGTGACATGATATGGCCATCATCATCTTGTGCTTTTGATCTCCATCTCCAAAGCAACGTCATGATCTCCATCATCACCGGCTTGACACCTTGATCTCCATCGTAGCGTCGTGGTTGTCGCGCTAACTATTACTTCTATGACTATTGCTACAGCTTAGTGATAAAGTAAAGCAATTACATGGTGTTTGTATTTCATACAATAAAGTGACAACCATAAGGCTCCTACCAGTTGCCGGTAAATTTTAAAAACATGATCATCTCATACAACAACGTATATCACATCATGTCTTGACCATATCACATCACAACATGCCCTGCAAAAACAAGTTAGACGTCCTCTACTTTGTTGTTGCCAGTTTTACGTGGCTGCTACGGGCTTCTAGCAAGAACTGTTCTTACCTACGGCACAGAACTACAATGGTGAATTATCAAGTTTGCTATTTTAACCATCAACAAGGACCGACCGCAGTCAAATTCGATTCAACTAAAGTTGGAGAAACAGACACCCGCCAGCCACCTTTATGCAAAACTATTTGCATGTCTGTCGGTGGAACCGGTCTCATGAACGTGGTCATGTAAGGTTGGTCCGGGCCGCTTCATCCAACAATACCACTGAATCAAAATAAGACATTGGTGGTAAGCAGTATGACGATCACCGCCCACAACTCTTTGTGTTCTACTCGTGCATATCATCTACGCATAGACCTGGCTCGGATGCCACTGTTGGCAAATGTAGCATGCATTTTCAAAAAAATTCCTACGCTCATGCAAGATCTATCTAGGAGATGCATAGCAACAAGAGGGGTAGAGTGTGTCCACGTATCCTCGTAGACCGAAAGCAGTAGCGTTTTCTTAATGCGATTGATGTAGTCGAACGTTTTCTCGTTCCGACTGATCAAGTACCAAACGTGCAACACCTCCAAGTTCTGCACACGTTCAGCGTGATGACGTCCCTCGAACTCTTGATCTAGCAGAGTGTCGAGCAAGTAGACGAGTTCCGCTAGCACGACAGCATGGTGACGGTGATGATGATGTGATCCGCGCAGGGCCTCGCCTAAGCACCGCGAGAATGTGATCGGAGGCATAAACTGTGGAGGGGGCACCGCACATGGCTTGGAACAATTGATGTGTGTTGTAGGCGCACCCATGTATATAAAGGAGGGAGGGGGAGGAGGCCGGCCCTAGGCGCGCCCAAGTAGGATTCGGCCCCCTTTCCTTTTACCGGGGGAGGGAAGGGGAAGGAGAGGGGGAAGGAAAGTGGGGCGCCGCCCCCTCCCTGATACGTCTCCAACGTATCTATAATTTTTGATTGTTCCATGCTATTATATTATCTGTTTTGGATGTTCTATATGCATTAATATTCTATTTTATATTATCTTGGGGACTAACCTATTAACCGAGGGCCCAGTGCCAGTTCCTGTTTTTTTTGCCTATTTTAGAGTTTTGCAGAAAAGGAATACCAAATGGAGTCCAAACGGAATGAAACTTCCGCGATGATCTTTCTTGGACTAGAAGGAAACAAGAAGACTTGGAGATGAAGTTGAAGACGCAATGAGGCGACCACGAGGTAGGAGGGCGCACCCAGGGGGTAGGGCGTGCCCCCTACCTCGTGGGCCCCTACTGGGTCTCCTGACCTAGCTCCTTCGCCTATATATACTCTTATACCCTGAAAACATTCAGGGGAGCCACGAAACCACTTTTCCACCGCTACAACCTTTTGTACCCATGAGATCCCATCTAGGGGCCTTTTCTAGCATCCTGCCGAAGGGGGATTCGATCACGGAGGGCTTCTACATCAACACCCTTACCTCTTCGATGAAGCGTGAGTAGTTTTCCACAAACCTACGGGTCCATAGTTAGTAGCTAGATGGCTTCTTCTCTCTCTTTTATTCTCAATTCCATGTTCTCCTCGATGTTGTTGGAGATCTATTCGATGTAATATTCTTTTGTAGTGTGTTTGCTGAGATCCGATGAATTGTGGATTTATGATCAGATTATCTATGAATATTATTTGGTTCTTCTCTGAATTCTTATATGCATGATTTGATATCTTTGCAAGTCTCTTTGAATTATCGGTTTAGTTTTGGCCTACTAGATTGATCTTTCTCTCAATGGGAGAAGTGCGTAGCTTTGGGTTCAATCTTGCGGTGTCCTTTCCCAGTGACAGTAGGGGCAGCAAGGCATGTATTGTATTGTTGCCATCAAGGATAAAAGATGGGGTTTTCATCATGTTACTTGAGTTAATACTCTACATTATGTCATCTTACTTAATGCATTACTCCGTTCTTTATGAACTTAATACTCTAGATGCATGCTGGATAGCGGTCGATGTGTGTAGTAATAGTAGTAGATGCAGAGTCGTTTTGGTCTACTTGACACGGACGTGATGCCTATGTTCATGATCATTGCCTTAGATATTGTCATAACTTTGCGCTTTTCTATCAATTGCTCGACAGTAATTTGTTCACCCACCGTAATATTTGCTATCTTGAGAGAATCCACTAGTGAAACCTGTGGCCCCCGGGTCTATTTTACATCATATTAGTTTCCCATTAACTTGCCAATTTCTGTCGTTGTTCCTTATTTTGCAATCTTTACTTTCCAATCTATAAACCAAAAACACCAAAAATATTCACTTTACCGTTTATCTATCTCTATTAGATCTCACTTTTGCAAGTAACTGTGAAGGGATTGACAACCCCTTTATCGCGTTGGGTGCAAGTTGTTGATTGTTTGTGCAGGTATTCGGTGACTTGTGTGTTGTCTCCTACATGACTGATATCATGGTTCTCAAACTAAGGGAAATACTTACACTACTTTGATTCATTACCCTTTCCTCTTCAAGGGAAAAACCAACGCAAGCTCAAGAGGTAGCAAGAAGGATTTCTGGTGCTGTTGCTGGGGAGATCTATGCCAAGTCAAGCCATACCAAGTACCCATCATAAACTATCCTCTCTTGCATTACATTATTCACCATTTGCCTCTCGTTTTCCTCTCCCCACTTCTAAAACAATTTTTGAAAAGATTTGCCTTTTTATTCGCCTTCCTTCCTTCCGTTCGATCTTTTGTTTGCTTGTGTTACCATGTGCCTTCTTTTTGCTTGCATCTTCTCTTGCTAAAAAGTTTATGGATCCTCGTCCACTTGCTAATCTTTTTAAGAGATCCAATTATGTTGAACCAATTGCCAGTGAGTTGTGTGCACTAGATTATATTTATGAAGTTTTGCTTGAAATTCGTGAATCTGAAAATTGTGATGAAGAAATTTATGAAGAGATTCACAATAGCTCCTTGAATGAAAAGCATGATTGCAATGATGTTATTATAAATTCTATTAATGTTAATTGTGTCAATAATATGCAAAACTCTAAGCTTGGGGATGCTAGTTTTTCTATGTCCACTACTTGTTGCAATGATCATGATTGGGGTGATTCTTCTTATGATCTTGAAACTTTATTTAAGCCCCATGATGAATATGAGATTGATAATAGTGTTAGCAATAATATTCAAAGTGGGTTTGGAAGAGTGTCAACTTTAGATGCCGCATATTTGGAGAATGTTCAATCTTATGATTTTTTTTATAAAAGTGGGTTTGGAGAAGTCATGACTTTAGTTAATGTTGATCCCACTATTTTGGAAGAGTGCCAACTTCGCACGCATGTGGATCATGTTGAGAATATGTTATGTGATAGCTATTTTGTTGAATTTGCTTATGATCCTACATGTAATTATTACGAGAGAGGAAAATATGGTTGTAGAAATTTTCATGTTACTAAATTACCTCTCTTCATGTTGAGATTGCTATCGTCTCTTTCTTCTTCCTTGCATATGCTAGTTTTTGCTTGCCTTGATAATTTGTTTGCTTATAAAATTCCTGTGCAAATAAAGTATGTTAGACTTAGATGTGTTTGTCACGTGTTTTATGATGCTCTCTTTGAGCTTCAATTCTTGTCTTTTATGTGAGGATCATTAAAATTATCAACGCCTAGCTAAGAGGCTTTAAAGAAAAGTGATTGATGGGAGACAACCCAATATATTTTACTTTTGTTTTTGAATAAATAATTCATATAGCATCTGGTTATATGTGGTTTAATATTTAATTAGTGTTTGTGCCAAGTTAAACCTTTAGGATAGCTTACGGTGATAGTTGTGTTGATCCTGCTGAAAATCAGAAACTTTTGCACCTAGTAAATTAGTTTTTATAATTCACACAAACATGATTTTGATCTTATTCTGTTTTCTCTGGATAGGTACAAATATTTCTCACGTTTTTCTAATTTAGATGAATTTTTGGAATTACAGAAGTATTCGAGAGTTACAGATTACTACAGGCTGTTCTGTTTTTGACAGATTCTGTTTTTCGCGTGTTGTTTGCTTATTTTGATGAATCTATGGGTAGTATCGGGGGGTATGAACCATGGAAAAGTTAGAAGAAAGTATACATTACACCAATATAAATAAAGAATGAGTTTGCAACAGTACCTTAAAGTGGTCATTTATTTTCTTATACTAACGGAGTTCATGAGATTTTCTGTTGAGTTTTGTGTTGTGAAGTTTTCAAGTTTTGGGTAAGGATTTGATGGACTATGGAATAAGGAGTGGCAAGAGCCTAAGCTTGTGGATGCCCAAGGCACCCCAAGGTAATATTCAAGGACAACCAAAAGCCTAACCTTGGGGATGCCCCGGAAGGCATCCCCTCTTTCGTCTTCCTCTATCGGTAGCTTTACTTGAGGCTATATTTTTATTCACCACATGATATGTGTTTTGCTTGGAGCGCCTTGTATGATTTGAGTCTTTTATTTTTATTTTACCACAATCATCATTGTTGTACACACCTTTTGGGAGAGACACGCATGAATCGTGATTTATTAGAATACTCCATGTGCTGCACTTATATCTTTTGAGCTAGCAATATTGCTCTAGTACTTCACTTATATATTTTTAGAGCACAGCGGTGGCTTTATTTTATAGAAATTGTTGAACTATCATGCTTCACTTATATTATTTTGAGAGTCTTTCAGAACAGCATGGTAATTTGCTTTTGGTTATAAAACTAGTCCTAATATGATGGGCATCCAAGAGGGATGTAATAAAAATGTTCATATGAAGTGCATTGAATACTATGAGAAGTTTGATTCTTTATGATTGTTTTGAGATATGAAGATGGTGATATTAGAGTCATGATAGTGGAGTAGTTGTGAATTTGAGAGATACTTGTGTTAAAGTTCGAGCGATGGTCTTTTCCTACCAATCTATCCCCTAGGAGCATGCGCTAGTACTTCGTTTCAATAACTAATAGATTTTTGCAATAAGTATGTGAGTTCTTTATGACTAATGTCGAGTCAACGGATTATACGCACTCTCACCCTTCCACCATTGCTAGCCTCTCTAGTATCGCGCAACTTTCGCCGGTACCATACACCCACCATATACCTTCCTCAAAATAGCCACCATACCTACCTATTATGGCATTTCCATAGCCATTCTGAGATATATTGCCATGCAACTTTCCACCGTTCCGTTTATTATGAAACGCTCCATCATTGTCATATTGCTTTGCATGATCATGTAGTTTACATCGTATTTGTGGCAAAGCCACCATTCATAATTCTTTCATACATCTCACTCTTGAATCATTGCACATCCCGGTACACCGTCGGAGGCATTCACATAGAGTCATATTTTGTTCTAAGTATTGAGTTGTAATTCTTGAGTTGTAAGAAAACAAAAGTGCGATGATCTTCATTATTAGAGCATTGTCCCATTGAGGAAATGATGATGGAGACTATGATTCCCCCACAAGTCAGGATGAGACTCCGGACGAAAAAAAGAGGCCATAAAAAGGAAAAAGAATGCCCAAATAAAAAAATATGATAGAAAAAGAGAGAAGGGGCAATGTTACTATCCTTTTTTCACACTTGTGCTCCAAAGTAGCACCATGATCTTCATGATAGAGAGTCTCCTATTTTGTCACTTTCAAATACTAGTGGGAATTTACGTTATAGAACTTGGGTTGTATATTCCAATTATGGGCTTCCTCAAAATGCCCAGGTCTTCATGAGCAAGCAAGTTGGATGCACACCCACTTAGTTTCTTTTTGAGCTTTCATATACTTACATCTCTAGCGCATCTATTGCATGGCAATCCCTACTCACTCACATTAATATCTATTGATGGGCATCTCCATAGCCCATTGATATGCCTAGTTGACGTGAGACTATCTTCTCCTTTTTGTCTTCTCCACAACCACCATATTCTGTTCCACCTTAGTGCTATATCCATGGCTCACGCTCATGTATTGCATGAAGATTGAAAAAGTCTGAGAACATCAAAAGTATGAAACAATTGCTTGGCTTGTCATCAGGGTTGTGCATGATTTAAATATTTTGTGTGATGAAGATAGAGCATAGTCAGACTATATAATTTTGTAGGGATAACTTTCTTTGGCCATGTTATTTTGAGAAGACATGATTGCTTTGTTAGTATGCTTGAAGTATTATTATTTTTATGTCAATATTAAACTTTTGTTTTGAATCTTCCGGATCTGAACATTCATGCCACAATAAAGAAAATTACATGGATAAATATGTTAGGTAGCATTCCACATAAAAAATTCTGTTTTTATCATTTACCTACTCGAGGACGAGCAGGAATTAAGGTTGGGGATGCTTGATATGTCTCCAACGTATCTATAATTTTGGATTGTTCCATGCTATTATATTATCTGTTTTTGGATGTTCTATATGCATTAATATGCTATTTTATATTATTTTTGGGACTAACCTATTGACCGAGGGCCCAATGCCAGTTTCTGTTTTTTTTCCTATTTTAGAGTTTCACAGAAAAGGAATACCAAACGGAGTCCAAACGGAATGAAACTTTCGCGATGATCTTTCTTGGACAAGAAGGAAACCAGAAGACTTGGAGATGAAGTCACAGATGCAACAAGGCGGCCACGAGGCAGGAGGGCGCGCCCAGGGGGTAGGGCGCGCTCCCTACCTCGTGGGCCCCTTGTGGATCTCCTGACCTAGCTCGTTCGCCTATATATACTCTTATACCCTAAAAACATCCAGGGGAGCCACGAAACCACTTTCCACCACCGCAACCTTCTGTACCCGTGAGATCCCATCTAGGGGCCTTTTCCAACGTCCTGTCGGAGGGGGATTCAATCACGGAGGGCTTCTACATCAACACCATTACATCTCCGATGAAGCGTGAGTAGTTTACCACAGACCTATGGGTCCATAGTTAGTAGCTAGATGGCTTCTTCTCTCTCTCTCTCTCTCTGTCTCTCTCTCTCTCTCTCTTATTCTCAATACCATGTTCTCCTCGATGTTCTTGGAGATCTATTCGATGTAATATTCTTTTGCGGTGTGTTTGCCGAGATCCAATGAATTGTGGATTTATCATCAAATTATCTATGAATATTACTTGGTTCTTCTCTAAATTCTTATATGCATGATTTGATATCTTTGCAAGTCTCTTTGAATTATCGGTTTAGTTTGATCTACTACATTGGTCTTTCTTGCAATGGGAGAAGTGCTTAGGTTTGGGTTCAATCTTGCGGTGTCCTTTCCCAGTGACAGTAGGGGCAACAAGGCACATATTGTATTGTTGCCATCAAGGATAAAAAGATGGGGTTTTCATCATATTGCGCGAGTTAATTCCTCTACATCATGTCATCTTACTTAATGCGTTACTCCATTCTTTATGAACTTAATACTCTAGATGCATGTTGGATAGCGGTCGATGTGTGGAGTAATGGTAGTAGATGTAGAATCATTTTGGTCTACTTGACACGGACGTGATGCCTATGTTCATGATCATTGCCTTAGATATCGTCATAACTTTGCGCTTTTCTATCAATTGCTCGACAGTAATTTGTTCACCCACCGTAATATTTGCTATCTTGAGAGAAGCCACTAGTGAAACCTATGGCCCCCGGGTCTATTTTACATCATATTAGTTTCCCATCAACTTGCCAATTTATGTCGTCATTCCTTATTTTGCAATCTTTACTTTCCAATCTATAAACCAAAAATACCAAAAATATTTACTTTACCGTTTATCTCTCTCTATTAGATCTCACTTTTGCAAGTAACCGTGAAGGGATTGACAACCCCTTTATCGCGTTGGGTGCAAGTTGTTGATTGTTTGTCTGGGTATTCGGTGACTTGTGCGTTGTCTCCTACTGGATTGATACCTTGGTTCTCAAACTAAGGGAAATACTTACGCTACTTTGCTGCATCGCCCTTTCCTCTTCAAGGAAAAACCAACGCAAGCTCAAGAGGTAGCACTTCCCCAGTCCAATTCGGTCTCCTTCCTGGTGGGGGGGGGGGGGCGCCACTCCTTTGTGGGCTGGTGTGCCTCCCTCCTATGGCCCATATGGCCCATATCTTTCCCCGGGGGTTCCAGTAACCCCTTCGGTACTCCGATATGTACCCGATACATTCCGGAACACTTCCGGTGTCCGAATACCACCTTCCAATATATCAATCTTTACCTCTTGATCATTTTGAGACTCCTCGCCATGTCCGTGATCTCATTTGGGCTCCGAACAACATTCGATCACCAAATCACATAAATCATATAATACAAATCATCATCGAACGTTAAGTGTGCGGACCCTACGGGTTCGAGAACTATGTAGACATGACTGAGACACCTCTCCGGTCAATAACCAATAGCGGAACCTAGATGCTCATATTGGCGCGCACATATTCTACGAAGATCTTTATCGGTCGAACCGCTATGTCAACATACGTTATTCGCTTTGTCATCAGTATGTTACTTGCCCGAGATTCGATCGTTGGTATCTTCATACCTAGTTCAATCTCATTACCGGAAAATCTCTTTACTCGTTCCGTAATGCATCATCCCGCAACTAACTCATTAGTGACATTGCTTGCAAGGCTTCATATGATGTGCATTACCGAGAGGGCTCAGAGATACCTCTCCGATACTTGGAGTGACAAATCCTAATCTCGATCTATGCCAACCCAACAAACACCTTTGGAGATACCTGTAGAGCAACTTTATAATCACCCAGTTACATTGTGACGTTTGATAGCAAACAAGGCATTCCTCCGGTGTCCGGGAGTTGCATAATCTCATAGTCGGAGGAATATGTATTTAACATGAAGAAAGCAGTAGCAATAAAACTGAACAATCATTATGCTATGCTAACGGATGGGTCTTGTCCATCACATCATTCTCCTAATGATGTGATCTCGTTCATCAAATGACAACACATGTCCACGTCTAGGAAACTTAACCATATTTGATCAATGAGCTAGTCTAGTAGAGGCATACTAGGGACACAGTGTTTTGTCTATGTATTCACACATGTATCAAGTTTCCGGTTAATACAATTCTAGCATGAATAATAAACAATTATCATGAATAAGGAAATATAAAATAACAACTTTATTATTGCCTCTAGGGCATATTTCCTTCAGAGTGATATATAGGATGAAGGGATTCAGATTCCAGAAGTGTTCCGGGAGGGACCGGGTTATCGCCGGATGACCGAAAAGGGTTTCGGGGGTCCCCGGCAAGTGTTGGGGGGGGGGGCTCATAGGCCAAGGGATGGGGGCACACCAGCCCACAAGGGGTTGGCCGCCCCCTCACCTCAGCCCACTCGGCCACAAGGGAGAGGGGTGCCCCCCTAGGCAGCCCCCCTTGACTTGGGAGGCAAGGCACCCAGGGGCGCAGCCGTAACCCTAGGTGCGCCTCCCTAGGGGAGGCCGCCGGCCCTAGATGGGCAGCCCCTAGGGCGCCCCCTCTTCCCCCTAGCCCCTATACATAGAGAGAGATAGAGAGAAGGGCAGCTGCACCCATTCATGACACGGCGCTGCCCTTCCTCTTCCTCGTAGTTCCTCTCTCTTGGATTGCTTAGCGAAGCTCTACTAAGATTTCTCCATGACCACCATCACACCGTCGTGCTTCTGGAGAACTCGAGCTACTACTTCACCATCGCTCGCTGGATTGAGGAGGTGAAGGCATCATCAAGCCATACATGTGTTGAACGCGGAGGTGCCATCAAAGATAAAGGGAAAACATTATTCTTAACTTCATCTCCGGGTAAACCTACAAGCTTAAATAATCCATAAACTTCATCCACATAGATTAGGTGCATATCAGGATGTAGTGTTCCATCTCCTGCATAAGGATTAGCTAGTAGTTTCTCTATCCTAAGGAATCTCATAATAAATATTTTTAGTAGGTGAGGTAGGTTGAGGAGAAACTTTTTGTGCTTTCGGTCAAGGTGAAGATACCCCAAACAAACCCCTCAAAGGATTATTTTCCATAGTAACAAGTAACCGTAAATTTTAGCACGTAATATAAATGTTTCCTTACCAAATTCCACTTACCAAAGGCACTTCACTCCCCGGTAACGGCGCCAAAAAAGAGCCTTGATGACCCACAAGTATAGGGGATAATCGTAGTCCTTTCGATAAGTATGAGTGTTGAACCCAACAAGGAGTAGAAGGAAATGACAAGCGGTTTTCAGCAAGGTATTTTCTGCAAGCACTGAAATTGTCGGTAACAGATAGTCTGATAGCAAGATAATTTGTAACAAGTGACAAGTAGCAATAGTAGAAATAGGTGCAGCAAGATAGCTCAATCCTTTTTGTAGCGAAGGACAAGCCGGAACAATCATTTATAATAAGTAAAACGTTCTTGAGGACACACGGGAATTTCATCTAGTCACTTTCATTATGTTTGTTTGGTTCACGTTTGTTACTTTGATATTTTGATATGTGGGTTGACCGGTGCTTGGGTGCTGTTGTTACTTGAACAAGCCTCCCACTTATGATTAACACATCTTGCAAGCACCCGCAACTATAAAAGAAGAATTAAGATAAATCTAACCATATCATTAAACATATGGATCCAAATCATCCCCTTACAGAATAGCGCATAAACTAGGGTTTAAGCTTCTGTCACTCTAGCAACCCATAATCTAATAACTACTCCACAATGCATTCCCTTAGGCCCAAAGATGGTGAAGTATGATGTAGTCAACGTTCACATAACACCACTAAGGGAACCACAACATACATATCATCAAAATATCGAACGAATACCAAATTCACATGATTACTTATGACAAGACTTCTCTCATGTCCTCAAGACCAAAAGAAACTACTTACAAATCATATTCATGTTCAAGATCAGAGGGTTATTGAATAGCATAATGGATCTGAACATATAATCTCTCACCAAATAAACCAACTAGCATCGACTACAAGATGTAATCAACACTGCTAGCAACCCACACGTACCAATCTGAGGTTTTGATACAAAGATTGAATACAGGAGATGAACTAGGGTTAGAGATGAGATGGTGTTGGTGAAGATGTTGATGAAGATTGATCCTCCCATGACGAGAGGGTTGTTGGTGATGACGAGGGCTTCGATTTCCCTCTCCCGGAGGGAAGTATCCCCGGCGGAATTGCTCCATTGGAGAGCAAAAGTGCTACTGCCCAAGTTCCGCCTCGAGACAGCGGCACTCCATCTCAAAAGTCTTCTCTTTATTTTTTTATAGGGAAAATGGGCTTATATACCAGAAGATGGGTACCGTAGGCTGGCCAGGGGCCCCACAAGCCACCAGGGCACGCCCTGGGGGGTGGGCGCGCCGTGGTGCCTCGTGGGCACCTGGGTGGCCCCCTCTGGTACTTCTTTTCTCCAATATTTTTTATTTATTCCAAAATAAATCTCCATGAAATTTGAGCTCATTTGGAGATGCGCAGAATAGGTATCTCTGGCATCGATTTTTCAGGTCCAGAATTCCAGCTACCGGCAATCTCCCTCTTCTTGTGAATCTTGCATATTAAGAGAGAAAAGACATTAGAATTGCTCCATGAAGTGTCATATTGATTAAGAAAACTATAAATAACATTAGGAGAACATGATGCAAAATGGACGTATCACAGGATAAAAAGAACAACTTTGTGTCTTAATCGGCGGTTCATCCTTGTCATCTCCCTGCCCGCCTCCTCCTCCTTCTGGATATCATCACCAGTAGCACACCGCAGTCGACCGGTCAGCAATCAACCCCAAGGCAGTCGGGTCAGCAGCTGAGCACCATGAAGGGGGTGAGCCACATGAGAAGGCATGTGCAAGAGGATGATTTGGTAAGGGGGCGCTCACCTTGGCTCAATGTGCCAGCTATATTTTGTGGCGGTGTAGATCGAGCGGCCGATGTAGGGTGGTGCAGATTGAATGACTGATGTAGATGTGAAGGACGATGTCGCAATGGAGAAGCAGAGACAGGGGATCGAGGTCGTAGGGGGAAGCGCTCACTTGAGGAGCAGGATGCACCGACGACCGCGGTGGGTAGGTGGAAGCTCCTCGAGGGAGGCGCACCGGAGGATCTGTCGGTGCGAGGATGACGGCAATGGCGACGTGATCGGCTGTCTCGGCGCTTGGCACTCCTCCCGGTGATGGCTACATGCGGCCATCGCCTTTGCCCGGTCGTGCTCCATGGCGTTTCTCGGTGTTTGCCAGCCGTGCCCCTCGCGTTGCTGCTCACACCCATGTTTAGGGAAGGGGCGGGGGTGGCAGTGCGAGGGGGTGGACTGAGCAGTGGCGGCGGCAAGCTCGGCGATGAGAAAGGAAGGGGAAGCATGGCGACTGTGGCAAGAGAAAAAGAGAGGGGCGCGGCAGGGATAGTGGCTAGGGTTTCACCCAGTCAAGTGTGCTCTTCTCCTTATGTGCAGCCAAGCCATTCACGGGACGCTACACAAGTGGCTCGACGTGAAATCCCACAAATACCCACGGCGGGCAAGAGAAACTACAAGCGGTGGCCCGACCCGCACACCCATTCAAACCAGCACATGACACACCCGCTTTCACAATCTATGACAGCGGCGGCCCACCCTGCCCGAGTCCCACCTGTCATGGAGAGGTAGGAAGGTAGAACGCGTGAAAAATGATGGGCGAAAGAGATGCACTATTCATTGGTTTTCATCAACCATGATCCGCCGACCAGGATCGTCTCATCACAAGATCGGACGGCCTGAATTTGTTAGGAAGCCTGATCGGACGGTTCAGATAGCACATGCCCTGAGAAGGCTTCAATTCATCTCAGAATCTAACAATGGGATGGTATTTTGGCATCTGTTGAAGATGCTATAATACTATTTTTGAGTGTCGTTGTCGGTGTACAGAAGTAACGGCACTACTTTGTACTGCTTTACCTGTGCACGGGCAGTCAGAGCCACACCTGCGGCCATGCTTAAGTGGGGCAGGGGCAGGGAATCGAAGACGCGAGATGGTCAAAGCAACGCCAAGATGGAGACATGAAGAGCAAGAGGGCAAGGTGGGCTCCCCTAGCAAGACCCTTGACGGGGCGGCCTCCGCGGCCCCGGCAAGACCCTTGCTGGGGCAACTTACCCAATGCCAGCAGAGTGCGCCACCCTCGAGCCCCAGGTTTTCCAACGCCACCAACCACGTTGGGACCAAGGCTCGGGAGGCACCTCCATGATGGCATGCGGATCTTTGTGAAGACAAGAAACACTCCAAATCAGATGAGGATTAGAAGACGACAAACCTCGGCGAGATACCTGCCGAGGAAACCCGCAAGACCTCCGCAAGATCCTTGCCAGGGACGACCGCAATGAAGGAGTCCTGGATTAGGGGGTCCTCGGACAGCCGACTATATACTTTGGCCGGACTATTGGGCTATGAAGATACAAGATTGAAGACTTCGTCCCATGTCTGGGTGGGACTCTCCTTTGCATGGAAGGCAAGCTTGGCAATTCGGATATGTAGATCTCCTTCTCTGTAACCGACTCTGTGTAACCCTAGCCCCCTCCGATGTCTATATAAACCGGAGGGTTTAGTCCGTAGGACAACAACAATCATAATCATAGGCTAGCTTCTAGGGTTTAGCCTCTACGATCTCGTGGTAGATCAACTCTTGTAATACTCATATCATCAAGATCAATCAAGCAGGAAGTAGGGTATTACCTCCATCGAGAGGGCCCGAACCTGGGTAAACATCGTGTCCCCCGCCTCCTGTTACCATTAGCCTTAGATGCACAGTTCAGGACCCCCTACCCAATATCCGCCGGTTTTGATACCGACATTGGTGCTTTCATTGAGAGTTCCACTGTGTCGTCACGATAAGGCTTGATGGCTCCTTCAATCATCTTCAACGATGCGGTCCAGGGTGAGCTTTTCCTCCCCGGACAAATGTTCATATTCGGCGGCTTCGTACTGCGGGCCAACACGCTTGGCCATCTGGAGCAGATCGATAGCTACGCCCCTGGCCATCAGGTCAGGTTTGGAAGCTTCAACTATACTGCCGACATCCGCGGAGACTTGATCTTCGACGGATTCGAGCCCATGTCATGTGCGCCGAACAGTCACGATGAGCATGACTTAGATCTGCCGTCGGACAGTGTTCGGGAGATCACACCTGCGGCTGCCCTGACCCTCAATCCGGAGCAGATCATGTCATCCGAGGACGAGTGGATGGACCCCGCCACGGAGGCCGCACACTCAGCGGCGATAGAGCCGAACATTGACTTCACCTCCTATGAGGCCGGTGTCATCGGACCCTCGGACTCGTCTCCGGCCACAGGCTCTGAACCGCGTGCGTCCGTGCCTATCAAATCTAATTGGGCACCGATCATGGAGTTTACCTCCGCGGATATCTTTCAGCACTCGCCCTTGGGCGATGTGCTAAATTCATTAAGGTCTCTCTCCTTGTCAGGAGACTCTTGGCCGAACTATGTCCGGCTGGAGTGGGAAGCGGACGACGAAGAAATTCATTCCCCACCCACCACCCACTTAATAGCCACTGTCGATGACTAAACCAACGTGCTTGACTTCAACTCCGAAGACATCGACGGTATGGACGACGATGCAGGAGAAGAATAGGAACCACCTCTCACAGGGCGCTAGACAGCCACCTCATCATATGATATATATATGGTGGACACTCCCAAAGAAGGCGATGGTGACGAGGCAACGGAGGATAATCCCCCGGAGAAGCAATCTAAGCACCGGCGTCATAGGCGCCGCTCTAAGCCCTGCTATAGCAAAAATAGTGATACCGGCACAAGAGATGATATCAATCTGGATGGTGCCGAAGACGAAAACAATGTCGCCCAGCCAGGCTTCGAGCAGGCCAAGCGGGAGGACGGGCAAGCTAGCCCTAAAGAATAGGCAACGGATGGAGAATCAGAGGACGACAATTACATGCCCCTCTCCAAAGACGAAGTGAGCCTCGGCAACGAAGAATTCATCGTGCCTGAGGATCCCGTCGAGCAGGAGCGCTTCAAGCGCCGGCTTATAGCCACTGCAAAAAACCTGAAGAAAAAGCAGCAGCAGCTTCAAGCTGATCAAGATCTGCTAACTGATAGATGGACCGAGGTCATGGCAGCCGAGGAATACGGACTCGGGCACCCAACCAAAAGTTACCCAAAGCACAGGTTGCTACCTCAACTCGAGGAGGAGGCATCAAAGCCTACACTACCAGCGCACGATGCGGCTGACCGGCCACCTCTTGGCCGAGACAAAGCGACATATCAGCCCGAAGTCCAGCCCGCACCCCGGCACAAATCAAGCAAAAACACTAAGGCCCGAGGCTACACGCAGGACCCGCGAGACGTATTGGAAAACAAAGCAGAACAGTCAAGATTGATCTATGGATCACAGGGGCACGCCCCAATGCGTGACGATGACCGTCACGCCAGATATACTAAAAGCAAATCCGGTCGGGCCGAATACAACAGACTAGACTCATTTGAACTGCGTCGTGATGTAGCCCGGCATAGAGGCGCCGCACACCCCCTATGCTTCACTGATGAAGTAATGAATCATGAATTCCCAGAAGGGTTTAAACCCGTGAACATCTAATCATATGATGGTACAACAGACCCTGCGGTATGGATTGAAGATTTCCTCCTCCAGATTCACATGGCCCGCGGTGATGATCTACATGCCATCAAGTACCTCCCACTAAAACTCAAAGGACTGGCTCGGCATTGGCTGAATAGCCTGCCGGCAAACTCCATTGGCAGTTGGGAGAACTTGGAAGACGCATTCCTCGACAACTTCCAAGGCACTTATGTGCGATCACCAGATGCTGATGACTTAAGTCACATAACCCAACAGCCCGGAGAGCCAGCCAGGAAATTCTGGACTCGGTTCCTAACTAAAAAGAACCAAATTGTCGACTGTCCGGATGCCGAAGCCTTAGCGGCCTTTAAACATAACATCCGCGATGAATGGCTCGCCCGACACCTCGGCCAAGAGAAGCCAAAGTCCATGGCAGCCCTCACAACACTCATGACCCACTTTTGTGCGGGCGAGGACAGCTGGCTGGCTCGTAGCAACAACACATCAAGAAACTCTGGCAATTTAGATACCAGAGATAGCAACGGCAAGCCACGATGCAACATACACAAGCGTCGCAACAATGGAGACAACGCCAAAGACACGACATTCAATGCCGGATTTAGTTGCTCTAAGTCCGGTCAGCGGAAAAAGCCATTCAAAAGAAACAATCCGGGCCCGTCCAGTCTAGATTGCATACTCGATCGCTCGTGTCAAATTCACGGCATCCCCGATAAACCAGCCAACCACACCAATAGAGAATGCTGGGTGTTCAAACA
This sequence comes from Aegilops speltoides, assembly GCA_021437245.1. Taxonomy (NCBI): domain Eukaryota; kingdom Viridiplantae; phylum Streptophyta; class Magnoliopsida; order Poales; family Poaceae; genus Aegilops; species Aegilops speltoides. Next base: position 399,873,000 of record CM038144.1, read on the forward strand.
GGCCGGCAAGTTGAATGCCGAAAACAAGGAAAAGGGGTTGCATAGTGATGACGAGGAGGAGCCCCGGCCGCCGAACACAGGAGGACAGAAGAAATTTCCTCCCCGGGTGAAAACGGTGAATATGATATACGCAACCCATATTCCCAAGCGGGAACGGAAGCGCGCACTATGGGACGTCTACGCGATGGAGCCAGTCGCCCCAAAGTTCAACCCATGGTCTTCTTGTCTGATCACTTTCGATCACAGGGACCATCCTACCAGTATCCGTCATGGCAGTTAAGCTGCATCGGTCCTCGACCCCATCATTGATGGATTCCATCTCACACGAGTCCTTATGGACGGTGGCAGCAGGCTGAACCTGCTCTATCAGGATACAATGCGCAAAATGGGCATCGACCCCTCAAGGATCAAACCCACAAAAACCACCTTTAAAGGTGTCATACCAGGTGTAGAGGCCTGTTGCACGAGCTCAATCACACTGGAAGTGGTCTTCGGATCTCCGGGCAACTTCCGAAGCGAGGAGTTAATCTTCGATATCGTCCCCTTCCGCAGTGGCTATCACGCACTGCTCGTACGAACCGCATTTGACAGATTCAATGTGGTACCGCATTATGCATACCTCAAGCTCAAAATGCCAGGACCTTGCGGGGTTGTAACAGTTAATGGAAACATAGAGCGCTCGCTCCGTACAGAGGAGAACACTGCGGCCCTCGCAGCAGAAGTACAAAGCAGCCTTCTTAGGCAGACCGCCAATTCAGCGATAAAGCCCCCAAACACTGTCAAGCGAGTCCGGAGTACCCTGCAACAGGATCGTCCGACACGTCCAGAGCTCGCCTAGAAATTCGGCCTCCGCCCTAGTCCCGGTCAAGCGGCGAAATTTGTGCCGTGCGTACATAATTATGCACTCAAAATACCATGGGCATAGGCGAAGACACGACTATGACATGGTCCGCAATGCGGCTCAACCGCCCCAGGATCCGTGTATCTTTACACCTTTTTGTTTTTAGGTCCCTATCTTCGGGAGGCTCTTCCGACAGCTCGCCTATCGGACCCATAGCGGGACGGACCCACCAAGGATACAAGAAGCTTTGGCGTAAAAAGGAATCCCCAGGTGGTCTCTGATAACGGTCGCTAATACATGTTTTACATACCCGCACGCAGCTCGCTCTTGGTCAGGACGTGTCAAACAGTCATGTTCCACTTATCACACTACTTGTACACATACGCCTTGACGTATTATTCAAATAACAAGGGAAAATAATATACAGCGTCAGCTTACTATTACATTTTTTTATCCTTTTCCTTTACTGTTTATATATTCCAAATTGCACCCGTACATTTTGGTACGTCTGGCTCGCCAGGGGCTTAAGTGTACCCCATCACACGGCAAGAAAAGTCCTAACACTTTCGACAGTGCGGCACCCCGAACTTATAGCATTATATGCATCAGCTCCGAATCATGTCTTGGGTCAATAGTTGGGTTTGCCTGGCTCCCATGTTTTGGTACCTTACGTTCCGCTATATCGGCTAAGGTAGCACAGGGAGAACTACTGCGATTGTGTCCTGGTTCTTCCGGATGAGCACCTCAGTAGAGAAAGCCGAAAACTGACTGTCATGATGAGGCGAGAGCTGGTCGCTGTTCAAGAAGTCTCAAATCCTTAAAGATTTTTTCACTTCGAGCGAGGAATCGGCCTTGTCTGATTTAGGCGTGCATAGCGCTCCCAGTTCGGTCTTCCGAATAATAGGGGCTTCGCAAAAATTTATAATTGTAGACTTCTATGGCTAAGTGAGAGTGATAAAGCTGTATAGTCCGATTGCCTTGTTCGCTGCGCTAAACACTTCCTTAAAGGACCAATTTTTTGGATAAAGAGTGTTTAGATTTATCCCGAACACCCCAGTACTAGTTACATGGGTGCAGAAGCCGACGACTGGCCAACTCTTAGACTTTATAAACGGGCGCACAGAAGGTAATATTTTAAATCAACAAGCGTTATATAGCGCACATGAACTCGTTTTCATATTACAGGATGACATGAGTACATTTGTTCAAATATTACATCCTTAGCACATTCCTCCGCCACAAGGCAGGCACCCTTCAGGACATTGTCATAATACTGTTCGGCGTGGCGTTGCTCCTTGCCCTTCGGCGGCCCCTCCGTCACCAGCTTCTCGGCATCCATCTTCGCCCAGTGCACTTTCGCACGGGCGAGGGCCCTGCGCGCACCTTCAATGCAGACTGCCTGTTAATGACTTCAAGCCGCGGACAGGCACTCACTAGTCGCTTTACAAGGCCAAAGTAGCTGCTGGGCAGGGGCTCGCTAGGCCACAGCCGGACTATGAGGTCCTTCATGGCCAGTTCGGCCGCCTTGTGCAGTTCGACCAGTTGCTTCAACTGGTCGCTCAAGGGCATCGGATGTTCGGTCCCAGTATATTGGGAGCAGAACAACTTCTCCGTCGAACTTCCTTCCTCAGCTCGGTAGAACTCTGCGGCATCAGCGATGCTGCGCGGCAGATCTGCGAATGCTCCTCGAGAGCTCCAAATTCGGGTGAGTAAAAAGAAATTCTCCTTCACATGCTTGCTTTGCATATTGAATGCCTTACCCGCCGCAATCTTCTTGGCTGCTTGAACCTCTTGGAGGGCCTTTTGGGCTTCAGCTTTGGCATCCTGTGCACTCTGGAGGGCCTTCGCAAGCTCGGACTCTTGCGTCTTAGAGACATGCTCCAAGGACTCATATTTTTTGATGAAGTCTTGGAGCTCTTGCTGGACCTCGCCAACCCGAGCCTCTTGTTTCTCGCGCTCGTGCGCTCCTTGGACGCTTTGTCCTCGGCCTCGGACAATGCCTTCTTAAGGGTCGCCACTTCAGTCGTGGCCCCTATTGACATTGATGACACTTCTATTAGCATCAACAACTTTTCCTTTATATGTCATACAGCCAGGGCATTGTGTACCTTTGTTTTCCTCGAGCTGCCTCTTCACGAGGCTGAGCTCTTCCTTGTTCCGCTCCAGGTCCCACTTCAGTCCGGAGACCTTCGCAACATGAGCGGCACCGGCCAGCAGCGACGCCGCTTATTCACATAGACATACTCTTATTAGACTCCTGTGGATGTTATTTGATCCTCTATTCGGCTTTTCTTTCCGAACACCAAACAGAGCATCAGGGGCTACTGTCTATGCTGGGATATTTTCTCATAATTTAATTACTTACCTCAAAGCCTGTTAGGAGGCTGGCGCAGGCTTCGGTCAATCCGCTTTTGACGGACCGCACCTTCTCAATCACCGTACTCATAAGAGTACGGTGTTCTTCATCAATGGAAGCGCCCTGAAGCGCTCCCAGCAAGTTGTCCGATGCCTCTGGATAGACAGAGGTCATCGGAACCGATCTTCGCCCCTTAGCGAGGGCTGCTGTCAATTCGGAACCACTGGGGTTCGGCGCGATGATCGGTGGGGCCAAACTTGTTGTGTCCCTCGTCATCAGAATCCATGGGGGTCTTCCCCCCCATGTGCCCGGCGTCGGGGATTTCGCCTTGGGGCGTCTCCAGAACTGTCTCCTCCTAGTCCGGTATCCTCTAAGACAACACCTCGGTGTCGTCCGGAGGCTGGGGGTGGTGGCTGTCGGGAGCGAATCGCTGTTCATCGCCCACGCGCTCAAAGACCCATCCGAGGAGGATACGTCGATGTGGGCTTTGGACAGACTGCATGATCATATTTAACATGATAAGAAGCAATAAAGCAAAACATGCCGGAGGTATTATAGTATCCGGATACTTATGACTTCGCCAGGGGCTTGTCCCTGGGCAGCCACTCCTCGTTGCTGTAGGCGGCTGTTGTGGAGTGGCCTGGAGGGAGGGTCTTTCCCTTCATGGACCCTTCGGCCTCCCCAGATGGGGCGGCCTTCCTTCCCCCCCTAGTCGGAGGGGGAAGATTTCTTCTTCCTCCTCCTCGTTTTCGTTGGAGGAGCGCGGCTTGTTGTCTTCGAACGATGAGTCCGATACAACCTTGCACCGGAGACCTTTCCTGGTCCCCACGGCCTTTTTCTTGGCCTTCTTCTCCGGCACCTCATAGGGTGCCGGAAACAGCATCTTCGTCAAGATGGGCGATGCTGGATCTTCGGGTAATGGAGCCGGACAGTCAATCCGCTCCACTAATGCTACCCAGTCCTGTTAAATTGGCATGGAGGCTTAGATTTCTCCTGCGAACATATCAGGAAAGGGCCCATCTTGGAAAATATGTAAACTTACCGGATTATGGGCGGGGGTACCTCAGTGGCCTTGAACAGCACCTTCCAGACGTCTTTGTGCATCGTATCGAAGAGCTCTCGCAGTGTCTGGTGTTCGACCGGGTCAAACTCCCACATATTGAAAGTCCATCTTTGACACGGAAGGATCTGGCGGAAGAGCATGACCTGGACCATGTTGACGAGCTTGATCTTCTTCCTTATCATGTTTTTGATACATGTCTGGAGTCCAGTCAGCTCCACCGATGCACCCCAGGCTAAGCCCTTCTCTTTCCACGAGGTGAGCCGCATGGGGATGCCGGATCGAAATTCGGGGGCCGTCGCCCAGTTGGAGTCGTGCGGCTCGGTGATGTAGAACCACCCCGATTGCCACCCCTGGAGCCTTCGAGCCAGGTGACATTGGGAATCTTGCCCACCATGGCACCTCCGCACTCTGCTTGCTGGACGACCACCACCTTCGGCTTCACGTTGAAGGTCTTCAGCCACATGTTGAAATGGGGCTTGATGCGGAGGAAGGCCTCGCACACGATGATAAACGCCGAGATGTTGAGGATGAAATTGGGGGCCAGATCATGGAAGTCCAGCCCGTAGTAGAACATGAGCCCGCGGACAAATGGGTGGAGAGGGAATCCCAGTCCGCGGACAAAGTGGGCAAGGAATACAACCCTCTCGTGGGGTTCTGGAGTAGGGACGATTTGCCCTGCGTCTGGGAGCCGGTGCGCAATGTTTGCGGCTAGGTATCCGGCTTCCCGGAGCTTCGTAATTTCCTCCTCCGTAACGGAGGAGACCATCCACTTGCCTCCCGCTCCGGACATGTTTGGAGTGGCTTTGCGGAGAAGGTGAGAACTTGGGTGCTGGAGCTCGAGCGTGCAAGAATGGATGGGCAAGGGAAGAAGAAGGTGTGGGTGAAAAAGAGCAATCCTTATCCCTTTATAAAGGCGGTAGAAATTGTGCGCCTCCCCACTTGCCCCGTAAAATCGCTTATTCCCCAAGCGCCGGGATTGATGGCGCGGTTGGGTTACCCACACCCGTATTGATGAGAATCCCGTGATAAGGGGACATGATCTCTGTTTCGACAAGACGTGCCAAGGAAACCACCTCGCAATATGTGCAGTAGCTGGTTGAGATAATGACCGGGCCGTCACGTGATGTCATGCTATGAAAAGTTGTCAGCAGATTAGATTTGTGGAATATTGTGCTCTCTATGGGGGTATGTGGAATTTGTTTTGCAGAGCCGGACACGATCCTTGTGTTTAAAATCTTCTATGGAGTATTAGGAGAAGGAACCCGCCTTGCAATGCTGAAGACAATCTGCGCGCCGGACTCATCGTCATTGAAGCCTGGTTCAGGGAGCTCTTGAGGAGTCCAGATTAGGGGTCCTCGGACAGCCGGACTATATACTTTGGCCGGACTGTTGGACTATGAAGATACAAGATTGAAGACTTGGTCCCGTGTCCGGGTGGGACTCTCCTTTGCGTGGAAGGCAAGCTTGGCAATTCGGATATGTAGATCTCCTTCTCTATAACCGACTCTGTGTAACCCTAGCCCCCTCCGGTGTCTATATAAACCGGAGGGTTTAGTCCGTAGGACAACAACAATCATAATCATAGGCTAGCTTCTAGGGTTTAGCCTCTACGATCTTGTGGTAGATCAACTCTTGTAATACTCATATCATCAAGATCAATCAAGCACGAAGTAGGGTATTACCTCCATTGAGAGGGCCCGAACCTGGGTAAACATCATGTCCCCCGCCTCCTGTTACCATTAGCCTTAGACGCACAGTTCGGGACCCCCTACCCGAGATCCGCCGGTTTTGACACCGACACACAACGCCACGGTAAGACCCTTGCCGGGGCCCCGACAAGTCCCTTGCCGAGGACATCCGTGGGTCCACAGCCAGGCGAACGCCCGCCAAGTTTCCACTGCCGCTCCCATGCAGCCGCCAGCCCACCAGCTAGGCAGGCACCTGCGTGTCAACGTGAGGCTTCCAAGCCAACTCAGCACATGCCTACATGGTGGCATGCAAATCTTCGTGAAGGCCCTACCATCGCGCCACCTCAGCAGCCTGCCAGCCTACATGGTGCTGACCGCCTCGCTGGCCCGGGCGCGTGTCGAAGCAGGGCGAGGCGGTGGTAAAGCAAGGGGACACTTCAGAGGCGCATTTAATGCGTCTTGTCGCGTAATGGCCAAGCGATAAGCTTAGCCACAGTACACTGATGCCACCTCCTGTGTGCCACTGTGGCGATCCCCTTGACTATAAAAGGAGGCCCAAGGCATCCAGGAGAAGGATTCGGACCCTTGGACAAGTTACGCTCATTGTAGCTAGCTCAAGAACTCCAAGAACATAGATATACACGCCAAAGCAGGATTTGAGTGTTACGCATCCGCGCGGCCTGAACCTGGGTAAACGACCCGTGTGCTTGTGCTGACTGCTAATCCCACTCTTCTCACAACCCCGGGCCCCGCAACTGTAGTAGGGATTCTTGTGATCCCATAGGTGTCGTTTCCACCGACATCTTTGGCGCGCTAGGTAGGGGGCGCAGTAGTGAGAATCTGGTTTAGCAGCTAGTCGGACAGTTCTTCGTCGCCATGGCTCCCAAGAGGAAGATGACCACGGCGATCGATTCATCTGGAACCAGACCGCTTGTACCGGTGCGGGCCAGTAGCGGGTCGGTCGCGGAAAGAACCCGTGGTGCAACCCGCGAACACCCACATCACCCTGGCAGACCAGACCTGGCGAGCGGCGTCGTTCGTGCGCCAGGCGATGGATCGCACACCGCAAACTCCAGAGATGGAGTTGGGCCCCCCGCAGGCGGTGCGGGGCCCTCCAGAGGCGTCGTCATGCCGCCCGACGGCGGCGCTGCGGCCTCCAAGACACCAACACGGTGCCCATGGCGTTTTCTTCTCAAGTTGTGCGCGATGAGAGCCACCCCGCTGGTGACCGTGGGCGCCGCCCTGGGAAGAGTCCCGCGCGTCTTTCACGGGACGAGGAAGGCCAGCATGCACGCCGAGGTGCTAGTGGAAACGACGGATAGCCGCAGGGCTGTGATAGAGCTCCTTCTAACATAGTTAGAAGTCAAAGCGCGTCACAGTCCACGCAGCTTTCGCCGCTACCCACACCAGCAGAAGCTCTGGTGCACGCAGCTGCTCCTCGACTTTCCTCCTACTGCGGAGAGGCTTGACGAATGGAGAGCCACTGTCCGGAGCCTTGTCGGCATCGCCAACAAGGATGAGTCGCGACCAGCGGGGCCCGTAGGTCGTCGCTCCATCGAGCCACCGCATGCCAGCGGTGGAAGGGCCGGGGGCGATGTGGCCACGGTGCATTCTCCTCCCCCTCACCCAGCCACCGCGGGTGTCGATCCATCGCGATGACGCTCATGATGATATCTTCATAGCGTCGTCCAATCTACGGACCCACAGCGACCAGCGTCAAGTTCTTCAGGAGCGTGATACGTCTCCAACGTATCTATAATTTTTTATTGTTCCATGCTATTATATTACCCCTTTTGGATGTTTATGGGCTTTATTTTACACATTTATATCATTTTTGGGACTAACCTACCAACCGGAGGCCCAGCCCATATTGCTGTTTTTTTTGCCTATTTCAGTATTTTGAAGAAAAGGAATATCAAATGGAGTCCAAACGGAATGAAACCTTCGGGAGCGTTATTTTTGGAATAAATCTGATCCGGAGAGCCTCGAGTGCAAGTCAAGAAAGCTCCGAGGGCCCCACGAGATAGGAGGGCGCGCCCCCCTGTAGGGCGTGCCCCCTGTCTCGTGGGCCCCTCGGGCGGCCACTGACGTACTTCTTCCTCCTATATATACCTATGTACCCCGAAAACATCCAGGAGCACCACGAAACACAATTTCGACCGCAGTAACCTTCTGTATCCGCGAGATCCCATCTTGGAGCCCTTGCTGGCACTCTGCCGGAAGGGGAAGCAACCATGGAGGGCCTCTACATCAACATCACTTCCCCTCCGATGAGTTGTGAGTAGTTTACCACAGACCCACGGGTCCATAGTTATTAGCTAGATGGCTTCTTCTCTCTTTTTGGATCTCAATACAATGTTCTCCCCCTCTCTGGTGGAGATCTATTCGATGTAAACTCTTTTTGCGGTGTGTTTGTCGAGATCCGATGAATTGTGGTTTATGATCAAGTTTATATATGAATAATATTTGAATCTTCTCTGAATTCTTTTTATGTATGATTGAGTTATCTTTGCAAGTCTCTTCGAATTATCAGTTTGGTTTGGCCTACTAGATTGATCTTTCTTGCCATGGGAGAAGTGCTTAGCTTTGGGTTCAATCTTGCGGTGTTCTTACCCAAAGGATGTAAAGGGTTGCAAGACATGTATTGTATTGTTGCCATCGAGGATAACAAGATGGGGTTTATATCATATTGCATGTGTTTATCCCTCTACATCATGTCATCTTGCTTAATGCGTTACACTGTTCTTATGAACTTAATACTCTAGATGCAGGCAGGAGTCGGTCGATGTGTGGAGTAATAGTAGTAGATGCAGGCAGGAGTCGGACCACTTGTTTTGGACGTGATGCCTATATACATGATCATGCCTAGATAATCTCATAACTATGCGCTTTTCTATCAATTGCTCGACAGTAATTTGTTCACCCACCGTAATACTTATGCTATCTTGGGAGAAGCCTCTAGTGAAACCTATGGCCCTCGGGTCTATCTCTTATCATATTTGCTTTCCATCTACTTTATTTGCATCTTTACTTTTTTCATCTATATTACAAAATACCAAAAATATATTTATCTTATCATACTATCTTTATTAGATCTCACTTTCGCAAGTGGCTGTAAAGGGATTGACAACCCCTTTATTGCGTTGGTTGCGAGTTCTCTGTTTGTTTGTGTAGGTGCGTGGGACTTTTGAGGAGCCACCTACTGGATTGATACCCAGGTTCTCAAAACTGAGGGAAATACTTACGCTACACTTTGTTGCATCACCCTCTCCTCTTTGAGGAAAACCAACGCAAGCTCAAGACGTAGCAAGAAGGATTTCTGGCGCCGTTGCCGGGGAGGTCTTCGCTCAAGTCAAGACATACCAAGTACCCATCACAAACCCATCTCCCTCGCATTTACATTATTTGCCATTTGCCTCTCGTTTTCCTCTCGCCCACTTCACCCTTGACGTTTTATTCGCCCTCTCTTTTCCATTCTCCTCCTCTCTTCTCCTTTTGCCTTCCCGTTGCCATGGCCGAATCAAAAAGAACTAAGGGTTTTCTCCCGAGCTCTAGTGCCTTGGACAACCCCTCTATCCTCTCTAAGATCATGAATAATGACGCTATAGAAAGAACCACCGGGGTCTCCAATGAGATCTTGAATAATTTTGATGAGGATGACTCTGGAATTTTTCGCTATTTACTTGATGAGTCTTTAAAAGATGCTTGGGATAGATTATTAAGGATTCGGGCCAGCTATGTGCCACATATAAAATTGAAGATTACTTAAAAAGTTTTAATGTTGGCTTGACCGCTTCTTTTAAACAAGTTTTAGATACTATTTTTGAAGGAAGTTTTCTTGAAAGGGATGTCGTAGATACTTATGAAAAAGTGAAAATCATATTTGGGCACCCTATGAATGATAAGGTTCAATCAACTACTCTCTTGTGCTTTTATCAAAATGAAATTATTAAAGAGATGAAGTCTAGTTTAGAGGCAAACTTCCATAACGTGCTTAATCTTACTTCTTCCATTAATGGCCATTTGCTTACCTTAAATAGAAGATTGAATGCCATAGAAAGGAGATCCCCCTCTCCGAGTGCCAAAGATGGCACTCATTGGATCTATATTTGTTTTTATGCCTAGCTAGGGGCGTTAAACGATAGCGCTAATTGGGAGGCAACCCAATTTTTATTTTATGTTTTTTGTTTTTGCTCCTGTTTAGTAATAAATCTTGCATCTACCTTCTTGATAGATGTGTTTTTATCTTTTAATTAGTGTTTGGGCCAAGTAGAACCTATAGGATAACCTACGATGATAGTTGATTTGATTCTGCTGAAAAACAGAAACTTTGCACGCACGAATATAATTTTGTTAAATCACAGGAACATGCTTTTGCGTTGATTAGTTTTGCTGATGTTCAATATACAAATTGTCCAGGACTTCCTATTTTGGTAGGATTTTTAGAGTTCCAGAAGTTTGCGTTAGTTACAGATTGCTACAGACTGTTCTGCTTTTGACAGATTCTGTTTTTCGTGTGTTGTTTGCTTATTTCAATGCATCTATGGCTAGTAAATTAGTTTATAAACCATAAAGAAGTTGGAATACAGTAGGTTTAACACCAATATAAATAAAGAATGAGTTAATTGCAGTACCTTATGTGGTGGTTTTGTTTTCTTTCACTAACGGAGCTTATAAGATTTCCTGTTGAGTTTTGTGTTGTGAAGTTTTCAAGTTTTGGGTAAAGCTTTTATGGACTATGGAATAAAGGGTGGCAAGAGCCTAAGCTTGGGGATGCACATGGCACCCCAAGATATTCAAGAATAGCCAAAATCCTAAGCTTGGGGATGCCCCGGGAAGGCATCCCCTCTTTCGTCTTCGTTCATTGGTAACTTTACTTGGAGCTATATTTTTATTCGCCACATGATATGTGTTTTGCTTGGAGCGTCGTGTATTATATTAGTCTTATCTCTTTAGTTTACCACAATCATCCTTGCTGTACACACCTTTTGGGAGAAGCCTATTTGATTAGAATTTGCTAGAATACTCTATGTGCTTCACTTATATCTTTTGAGCTTGATAGTTTTTGCTCTAGTGCTTCACTTATATCTTTTAGAGCACGGTGGTGTCTTAATTTCAAAGAAATTGCTAGTCTCTCATGCTTCACTTATATAATTTTGAGAGTCTTTTAGAACAACATTGTATTTGCTATGATCATAAAGTTGGTCCTAGAATGATGAGCATCCAAGTTGGGTATAATAAAAACTATCATAGAAAGTGAATTGGATGCTATGATCAATTTGATGATTGATAATTGTTTTGAGATATGGAGGTAGTGATATTAAAGTCATGCTAGTTGGGTGATTATGAATTTAAAGAATGCTTGTGTTGAAGTTGGTGATTCCCGTAGCATGCACGTATGGTGAACCGCTTTGTGATGAAGTTGGAGCACAATTTTATTTATTGATTGTCTTCCTTATGAGTGGTGGTCGGGGACGAGCGATGGTCTTTTCGTACCAATCTATCCCCCTAGGAGCATGCGCGTAGTGCTTTGATTTTTATGACTTCTAAATTTTCGCAACAAGTATTGATTAATGTTAAGTCCATGGATTATACGCACTCTTTCACCCTTCCACCATTGCTAGCCTCTCTTGTACCATGCAACTTTCGCCGGTACCATACACCCACCATTTACCTTCCTCAAAACAGCCACCATACCTACCTATTATGGCATTTCCATAGCCATTCCGAGATATATTGCCATGCAACTTTCCACCATTCCGTTCATATGACACACATTACTTTTGTCATATTGCTTTTTGCATGATCATGTAGTTGACATTGTATTTGTGGCAAGGCCACCTTCATAATTTTCATACATGTCGCTCTTGATTCATTGGATATCCCGGTACACCGCCAGAGGCATTCATATAGAGTCATATCTTGTTCTAGCTTTGAGTTGTAAATCCATAAAAGTGTGATGATCTTCATTATTAGAGCATTGTCCTAGTGAGGAAAGGATGATGAAGACTATGATTCCCCCACAAGTTGGGATGCGACTTCGGACTTTACAAAAAGAAAAAAAAGAAAAGAAAAAAGAGAAAGGCCAAAAAAAAGAAGGCCAAAGAAAAAAGAAAAAAAGGGAGAAAGGGAAAGAAAAAAATAAAATGAGAGAAAAAGAGAGAAGGGACAATGCTACTATCTCTTTTTCCACACTTGTGCTTCAAAATAGCACCATGATCTTCATAATAGAGAGTCTCATATGTTGTCACTTTCATATACTAGTGGGAATTTTTCATTATAGAACTTGGCTTGTATATTCCAATGATGGGCTTCCTCAAAAGTGCCCTAGGTCTTCGTGAACGAGCAAGTTGGATGCACCCCACTTAGTTTCTTTTATTAAGCTTTCATATATTTATAGCTCTAGTGCATCCGTTGCATGGCAATCCCTACTCACTCACATTGATATCTATTAATGGGCATCTCCATAGCCCGTTGATACGCCTAGTTGATGTGAGACTATCTTCTCCTTTTTGTCTTCTTCACAACCACCATTCTATTCCACATATAGTGCTATGTCCATGGCTCACGGTCATGTATTGCGTGAAAGTTGAAAAAGTTTGAGATTATTAAAGTATGAAACAATTGCTTGGCTTGTCATCGGGGTTGTGCATGATTAAATACTTTGTGTGATGAAGATAGAGCATAGCCAGACTATATGATTTTGTAGGGATAACTTTCTTTAGCCATGTTATTTTGAGAAGACATGATTACTTTGATTAGTATGCTTGAAGTATTACTATTTCTTATGTCAATATGAACTTTTATTTTGTATTCATTTGGGTCTGAACATTCATGCCACAATAAGGAAAGTTACATTGAGAAATATGCTAGGTAGCATTCCACATCAAAAATTCCTTTTTTATCATTTACCTACTCGAGAACGAGCAGGAATTAAGCTTGGGGATGCTTGATACGTCTCCAACGTATCTATAATTTTTGATTGTTCCATGCTATTATATTACCCCTTTTGGATGTTTATGGGCTTTATTTTACACATTTATATCATTTTTGGGACTAACCTACTAACCGGAGGCCCAACCCATATTGCTGCTTTTTTTGCCTATTTCAGTATTTCGAAGAAAAGGAATATCAAACGGAGTCCAAACGGAATGAAACCTTTGGGAGTGTTATTTTTGGAACAAATCTGATTCGGAGAGCCTGGAGTGCAAGTCAAGAAAGCTCCGAGGGCCCCACGAGATAGGAGGGCACGCCCCCCTATAAGGCACGCCCCCCTATCTCGTGGGCCCCTCGGGCGGCCACCGACGTACTTCTTCCTCCTATATATACCTACGTACCCTGGAAACATCCAGGAGCACCACGAAACACAATTTTCACCACTGTAACCTTCTGTATCCGCGAGATCCCATCTTGGAGCCCTTGTCGGCACTCTGCCAGAGGGGGAAACAACCACGGAGGGCCTCTACATCAACATCCTTGCCCCTCCGATGAGTTGTGAGTAGTTTACCACAGACCTACGGGTCCATAGTTATTAGCTAGATGGCTTCTTCTCTCTTTTTGGATCTCAATACAATGTTCTCCCCCTCTCTTGTGAAGATCTATTCGATGTAAACTCTTTTTGCGGTGTGTTTGTCGAGATCCGATGAATTGTGGGTTTATGATCAAGTTTACCTAAGAATAATATTTGAATCTTCTCTGAATTCTTTTATGTATGATTGACTTATCTTTGCAAGTCTCTTCGAATTAGCAGTTTGGTTTGGCCTACTAGATTGATCTTTCTTGCCATGGGAGAAGTGCTTAGCTTTGGGTTCAATCTTGCGGTGTTCTTACCCAGTGACAGAAAGGGTTGCAAGACACGTATTGTATTGTTGCCATCGAGGATAACAACATGGGGTCTATATCATATTGCATGTGTTTATCCCTCTACATCATGTCATCTTGCTTAATGCGTTACTCTGTTCTTATGAACTTAATACTCTAGATGCAGGCAGGAGTCGGTCGATGTGTGGAGTAATAGTAGTAGATGCAGGCAGGAGTCGGTCTACTTGTTTTGGACGTGATGCCTATATACATGATCATGCCTAGATAATCTCATAACTATGTGCTTTTCTATCAATTGCTCAGCAATAATTTGTTCACCCACCGCAATACTTATGCTATCTTGAGAGAAGCCTCTAGTGAAACCTATGGCCCCCGGGTCTATCTCTTATCATATTTGCTTTCCATCTACTTTATTTGCATCTTTACTTTTTTCATCTATATTACAAAATACCAAAAATATATTTATCTTATCCTACTATCTTTATTAGATCTCACTTTTGCAAGTGGCCGTGAAGGGATTGACAACCCCTTTATTGCGTTGGTTGCGAGTTCTTAGTTTGTTTGTGTAGGTGCGTGGGACTTTTGAGGAGCCTCCTACTGGATTGATACCTTGGTTCTCAAAACTGAGGGAAACACTTACGCTACACTTTGCTGCATCACCCTCTCCTCTTCGAGGAAAACCAACGCAAGCTCAAGACGTAGCAGAGCGAGCCCTTGAAGATGCTTGAACCACCATCGAGCACCGGCGTGATGCATGCTACCAGTCAGACATGCGGGCAGGGCCCACTATGGACCACCCAGCACCGGGAGGCTACGGTGGCCTAACCTATGAGGTGGGTTGTCAGGCCTTCACCCGTGAGTTGTGGCAGTTCTAGTGGCCCTCCCACCACACGTTCAAGCCCGACGTTGGCGAGAACTACAATGGCAAGACTCACCCGTCGGAGTTCCTCGGCATCTACACCATCGCAATGCAAGCTGCTGGAGCCCGCGACGATAAGGTGCTTGCCAATTACTTCCCGTTGGCGCTCAAGCCCAATGTTATGTCATGGTTGATGCACTTGCCGGTGGACTCCATTTCTTCTTGGTCGGATTTGTGTCATGAGTTTGTTGGCGATTTACTACAGGCCATCAAGCTCATGGCCAGGCGAGCTGTGGGGACCCCGACTCATAAGTCGTGATCACCGAATGTACGTGTACAGTGATCCCAGAGATCAATGCTCACTGAACACACATAAGCTGAATAACAAGAGTCTTACATCCATACATACCGTATTACACAAGTAGGACCATTATGGTCGAGTCTTGAGTATAACATCGCAGCGGAAATCTTCATCGATAACTTGGACCCATGCCATCTGCCTTAACCCTACAGGCATTCTGACTGGGAAGCGTCCTAGCTCGCATGCTCATCACCGAAGTGTTCTTCATCACATCCTGTTCTTCCATGCCTGGTCAATTAAATAACAAGTGGCAAGCCAATGAGTACTTTGAATGTACTCGCAAGCAACCCATGTTTTGGTTCAAGGTACAGCAATGCATGACATAGGTAAATTTTGCATAAAGCTAGTTTTGAGTGCAATGACATGTTCAACATCCTATAAAGCATGCATCAAGAGAATTCAAGTAACCATGAGATCTGGTCACAGATATCAACATAAATAGAGTGGGCACCAACCCATTTATTATAAACAGAGTGGGCACCAACCCATCTCAGTCGTGTCAAGTCCTTTGACTTGACCCAAGTCATTTCCATCATCACACATGCTGGGTTTGAAAACAAGTGGACGTAGCCCAAGAGCGGTTACCCAACTGTCCATGACCGTGGACACGGCTATTCGAATAGTTTTACACTCTGCAGAGGTTGCACACTTTACCCACTAGATCCGGGGAACTTCCGTGTCATCCACGACCCGCGGTACCTCAAGTACCCGGGGTAAGCACCCGATCACTACCTTTCCCTAGACGACACTAACATGGAGTCCACTCGATTGGCAGTAACCCCCCGTGCCCAATATTTGACATAACATTTTCATGGAGCCTTGCTCCCATATTCATTACATACCACTGGCACGGGGTACCAACGGTGTGTCCGGTGCCCCATAAAGATGGTCATTGCCGCCCTACCTGGCACGACCCCGTCCCAAGAGAGAGCACCAACTCTCCCCCGTCACTAGTAATGCGGGCTCCAAGCTAGTATCGGACTAGGTACTCAATAATGCCCTTTCCCACATAAGGGTAGAGTGGTCGCGCATGTAAGGTTGGAATAACGGTCGCAACTCCGACCAATCCGTTTTGAAAACAACACACCCTTTGCTTGGCACACCACTTCGTCATCAAGTGGTCACCCATCTCATCATCTCCCTCGGGCATAAGTGGCACCCGACGGGGTTTTCGAAAAGACTTTGAAAATATTTTGTCTCTATCACCATGCATATCCCCGTCCCTTTTTGCGTAGCACTACTTAGCATCCTACCTACTCCCACCAGCATAACCCTCATAAGAAGGTAGGGCCATGCACAATGCAAGTATCAACGAGGAATGTAACCGAGGCAACCAACCCACGTGGTTCACCATCTCACCATGATTCCGATGCAACAAGAATAAGAGCTATATATGACATGCATGTAAAGGGATATCATAGTCATGGTCAAAGGGCTGCTTGCCTGTTTAACAAAGTCTTCGAGGTCTTCAAATATCTCTGGTCCAACTCCGAGCATTCCGTCTACTTCGTCAACTATCGTCGAAAGCAACCATAATAAGCAACACAACAAGGCAGGAAATAAAAGTGCTCTATAAATATGAGTTGGACTTTTCTGGGATACCTCTGGTCATATGAGGGATGACCAAAGTGGTTTCATTAGGATTTGATCAATGGACATCTCTGGACATTTCAATATGATGGAATCAAGGGATTAATGGGTTTGCAAGAAGTGTACAGAAGTATATTTTTGAAAAAATGAGCAAAGGCACCCATTTAACAAAGGATGATTTTAGAAGCATGTAGGAATTGGTTTCACTAGATTTGGAGTTGAGATGATTTCCTATGAATTTGCAAAGTTGGCTATATATAAAGAAATAGACCATTATTTGAGGTGATATAGAAAGTATTACTAAAAATGTTCAAAAACTAAGTTTTGAACTTAGATGCACCTAGGAATTTGAATCATGGAATTTGGATCAATAATGGGCTCTCTGTGATTTTCTAAAGTTCACCACAGAAATAGGAAAAACAAGATTTGATAAATATTTGTGAGGAAAAAGTCTCTGGTAAAATGTGCCTGTTGCACCAACAGGTAGAGCATGATTTATGGAGTCTCTAGAAATTTGAATCATCGAATTTGGAGTTGATTTGATTTGTTTATGGATTATAGAAACTGCATAGAAAAGAAAAAGGGGAAAAGATATTTACCCAAACGGGCTGGATCTGGGCGGCGGCGGCGCAAGACCGGGCGAGGCATAGCGACAGCGCCATCGGGCCGGCCCTGGCTCGGCAAGACGCGTCAGGGGCCACGTCGGAGGCGGCTTCCCAGAAATACGCCTTCGCTGCGGGGACGCGGGAGAGAGCGAATACGCCTCCACTTGCCAGCGTGGCCCCGTGGCTGGGCCACTGACGAGCGGGGCCCGCCCGTCAGGTTCGTCCTCCACCTCCCGCGTGGGTGCGACAGGAGACAGAGGAGGCGCTCGACGCCGGTCGCCGGCGCTACAGGGCGTCTCCGGCGATGCTCTCCCCACCGGCGCACTCAGGAGGCGATGCCGCGCCCATCCATTGGTGGCACGACCGCCGAGGAGCTCAGGGTCGAGCACTGTGTTGGCCCCGGCGAAGGAGGTCATCGGCAGTGGTGGTTACGGCGCTACGGCCACAGGGAGGAGGGGGAGAAGCTCGGGAGGGGCTTGCGGTGATGGTGGCGACGCTCTAGTGCGGTCCAGAGGGAAGGAGGAGGAGAGAAGGGTGCGGATTTAGGCGGAGGCCGACGGCAAGGCTCCGGCCATGCAGAAGGATGGAGGGCACGGGAGGAAGTGCGGATTGGCCTAGGGGGTGCACGGGAGAGAGGGGAGCAAATGGAGCAGAGAGGGAGGCCGGGGGCTGCTTTAAGTAGGAGGGGGCGAGGTGCACCGTGGCTCGTGCGCCGGCGGGCTCCTAGCCGTTGCTGGAGGCCACGGGGGCGCGCGTGGGTATGTCTAGGGTGCTCGTGGGGTTGGTCCAGGGCTAGGGGAGGGAAGAGAAGGAGCGGGGGAGTGTCAGGGCGCCGCGCGTGTGGGCCGCACCATTGGCGCGAGCGGGCGCCCGGTGTCTGCTAGCGCGGAGGCGCGGGGAGGAGGAGAGAGGAGGGGGCCGACCGCGTTGCATGTCGCGGACGTCGAGGCATCTCGACTGGCGCGAGGGGAGGGCTCGAGGTGGTCGGGTGGCTTGGGCAGAGAGCAGCTACAGTGTGTTGGAGCACTGTAGCGCGCTCTGGAGCACGCCTTTGGCATGCCATGGCATAAAAAGGGGAAGTGGGCGCGGCCACTCGTGTCTGGTAGTGCTTGGGGGTAGTAAGGAAGGGTGTAGAGGCATTGGATGCCCTGGGGATCCACTAGAGTGAGGAGGGAGGTTGAGAGAAGGAGAAATGCAGCTGTCCAGAGAGAGAAAAATGAGGTTTTACCCCTCCAATAATTGAGCTATGGACTTGCCATTGCTACTGGAGGTGAAAGGGGGCTAGGAGGAGCTGTGGTAAAAATTTGAGCTCTCCAAGAATAGTGGAAGGGGTCAAAATAGTGGTTTTTGCAAAATGCCAGAAGGTGTTTGATAAAGGTTTGGGCAAGTATATGATTCGCATCTTCCATGAGACTCCATAGGGGAAATGACACACATAATTAGGGCCTTCCACCAATTTGGAGATCATTTGGAGCAAGTTGACAATGCAACTTTGGTAAACCCTAGAAATCAACAGAAATGGGCTTTCCAAGATTTAGCCATGCAAATCTATTCTCCTTGATGCACCACTTGGTGTAGTGGCCTCATTTGGTCATGTGATCATTCTCACAAAAGTTGGAATCAAGGAGAGAAAGTTGGTAATGTAGAGTTGTTCAAATTTGATTCTAGTCAGAGAGGGTTTTGAGGCACTTTGATCAAGTTAACTTGTTCTCCAACTTGTGCCATTTGGTCTAGATGAGTTATTAGACCATTTTAGCATGTTCACAAGGTTTGAGAACATTTGGACATATTTGGCAATGTAAAGTTGCTCAAACTTCAAAATGGACAGAAGTGGTTTTGTGGGGATTTGATGATGTTATCTTGTTCTCCAAGACATGAGACTTGGCAAGATCACCAAATATGTCATATAAGACATGATAGAATTTTCTTGGAATTTTTGGAGAATATTTCCTTTGTAAATATTTCAAAAGCTTGAAATATCCAGGAAGGGTTTTAGAGGGATTTGACCCATATCTTGAACATGACCATGTGTTGAAACTATTATATATGGAAAATATATGTCCACTGAGTTTCCCTAATTTTTGTCAAATATTTTTAAAACAATAAAATAATTTTTCCCTATTAAAGACCATTTCTGGCCTTAAGAAAAAGCTTTTAAATAAAATAGTAAAACAACTTTTAAAATTATATTTTTTGTGGTTCCTGGGTATCCTATATCTAATAGGAGTCAAATATATTTTTATAAAGATTTTTACTGCCCTCAATTAAGTACTTGCAGTACAAACCTCAATTTAGGGGTTTTTGAAAAACTAATTTTTGAAAATACTTTTTGGCCAAATTATTTTTGCAAGAAATTATTTTTATATCCTATACACATGGCATGATCATTGGGAAAGGATTTTGGAGCAAGGATATGAAGTATAGGAGTTGGAGGATTTATTTGATTTTTAGAGCACTTGCAAATAGCAGACAAAAATCAAATCAAGCAAGGACCAAAACACACAAAAGTTTTTGTCAAACCACATTTTATCATGATTAAGAGCTTAAGTGTTGTGCCATGAAAATCAGGGTGTGACAGACCTACCCCCCTTACAAGAATCTCGTCCCCGAGATTCCCAGACTAGGCGCGAAAGGGATCTGTAAACTTGGATCTGGGGTAGTCTTCAAGTCTTCATGTTGCTTCTGCTTCCGTGTAGTGCTCCATTGAGCTTGAAGTACTTGATGATGTGGCTTCGTGCATGACGCTCTTCTCAATCCAGGTTTCTAGAGGGTTTCTTGCGGTGGTCATAATGGACTGGAGGTCAATGGCTCGGTGATCAATGTCCTTATTAGTGCTCAGGCTAGCTAGGAAGTTGGAAACACTTCCGGGGTTGGGATGCATGGAAAGCGTTGTGCACATCAGGTAGCTCAGGTGGCAACTCCAGCTGGTAATTGTCTTCTCTTCGTCTCGTAGTGATCTCAGAGGGGGGTTGTTACATCTTGGAGTGATTTCGAAGAAGGCCGATGAATCTTGGGGCGAGCTTTCCTTTGACATGGGAGTGTTGGGTTCCTTTGAGAGGGGTGACCCGGAGATAAACATGGTCTCCAACCCGGAAGGTCATGTCTCGACGACGTGAGTCAGCGTAGCTCTTTTGTCTTGACTTGGCAGTCTTCAAATGCTCTCTGACAAGCTGGACTTGCTCTTCGGCTTCTCGGAGGACATCGGGCCCAAAGACAAGTCCTCCTCCGGTTTCTGACCAATTGAGGGGTGTGCGGCATTTCCGTCCGTATAACACCTCAAATGGTGCCATCTGAAGGCTCGACTGATAACTGTTGTTGTAAGAGAACTCGGTGAAAGGGAGGCAATCTTCCCACTTAGCTCCATATGCTAAGACACAGGCTCGGAGCATGTCTTCGAGTATCTGATTCACTTGTTCTGTCTGACCTCCGGTCTGTGGGTGGAAAGCAGTGCTGAAGGACAACTTGGTCCCCATGGCCTCCTGGAACTTCTTCCAGAACCTTGAGGTGAATTGGGTTCCTCTATCCGACACAATTTTCTTGGGAACGCCATGAATGCTCATGATTCGGTTGCCGTAGAGACTGGCTAATTGGTTCTCTGACTAGCTGATCAACTCTTCTTTCGTCTTCATGTGGGCATTCATGTCCTCAAGTAAGGATGATGATCTACTTGCCCAAGTACTCTATGAAGTATTTGGGGTACGTAGAGTGGGCTGGGGCATTGGTGAGGGTCACGGTTGAGCGTTGGTCAAGGTCTTATTGATCTAGAGCCAAGGCCCAAGGTCATGATCCAACCGTGTTGTGGCTTGGTAGGGTATAAGGGTTTCAAGGATTCTAGTGTGCGAATGAACATTTATCATCCTATCTTTAAGCACGGTTTCTGAGACACCAATAGTCTATCTAGTCCTTTAAACAAATCACATCATATCACTGATAGCATCATTCCGTATAGGCCAACTCCAAACATCACTCATGCTATTCATTTCCTCATGACTCCCAAGAGGAGGTCTAACAACATCATATACGTCTATGATCCCCAAACTCATGTGTGTGTCTACCCCTAAAAATCCATGGGTAGAACATATAAGTTGCTAAGCTTGAACGTGACAGTCCAAGTGCTCAGCCTATTCTCCAAAGGTCTAAAGATAAAGCACCTCTTTCCTATGGAACACGTCGTATGCCACTCCAAAATCTTGTTTCCTTCCTATGAATCAACTCCAATAGCCCATTAACTTCCATCAATCACTACACGATCCATTAATTCCACAAATCCAATGTCTATGGTGTTCCATATGATTTCCTAATGTTCCTATAATCCCCAGATACTTGAAAGGGTTGCCTTACCATAGTCAGTCCACCAATTTCCATTATTGTGATCTAGTAATACTCCAAGGTCAAGCTCACAAAGACTCCTAAATAAACTCCGACAATTAGTCCAATCTCCTAGTTTATCATCCACCGAGAAACATGGTATCACGATCGAGATCATTAGTCTAAATCCAATTTACTCCGAACCATGTAGACATGCTCAGCATCTATATTCAACTAGAATCACCTACTAAAATCCAAATCTCTTGTACAACGAGAATCCCTACATGTTCCCCCAAGTCATTGTCGTAATATCAACTATCACCTATCAATATCCCCTGCCTAAGACAAATCCAAATACTTCCAAGAATTCAGCTTGCGATCATAATTGTCCTATAAATCCAATTTACTCAGGGGTACTGAAAGTTAGGTTAATCTATACTCATGATCCCACCAAGTTCATCTACCAACATGGTAGCCTTATAATCCACCAAAGAATCTCAGATAATTCCTCAAAGTCATTGATACAAACTCATCAAGTCCTTTGTCCTCAAATCCTATATCCTCAAACTGGTCTTCCCTATGGCATCATCACTCCTGGTGCTATATTAGGATGATAATATGCTCGTTCACTATGTCCACTAGTTCCCTAATGAACCCAGTGATAAGCAAGGTTACGGAGGCTTAACAGGTTCTCTTGCCATTCTGCGGGTTAAGCACATGGTTAAGGATTCGAGCTGGGGTATCTCGTGAAGTCTCGAAGGGTCTAGGAATGGGTTTCTAATCTTGAGGGGAAACCACCATTCTAAGGGCTGCACTAGGTCGAGGAGGTTGTAGCAAAACTCTTCAGTGCTGGTTGGTTGCCAAAGCAGATTCCTTGGTGCATCTTGTCTTGCTGGTCTTCAGTTGAGGAGAGAGAGACGAGAGGGAAAAGTAGCATAGAGGGGGGGGGAACGCCTAAAGGGGGGTTCTATAGTGCAAGTGCGAACAAACAAGTGCCAAAAAGGCCAAACATATACAACAAAATAAGGCAGGTGATACAATTGCGTACTTGTTGCCTAGGGCAAAAAGGGGCGACTGATATCAAAAACACAAACGAATAAAAACAAGCAACACACCCATGGTTCTACTCGAACCATCGTACGGACTTGACTGCGTATAGGGGGTACACGACTCATCCTACCCTAGGGGTTCTCGGACTCCATAGTCGTGCCTTGTGCCTCGTCACGCCTCTCCGGTTTTCCTCGGTGCTGCTCGTCTCTTGTAGTTGTTTGATGAAACGATCCCGGTTGAGCTTGAAGAGTCTTCAACAACTTCCTGCCTGTCGAAGTGATGGGGTGAAGGTGGCTTCTCATAGCAGGCATTGACTCGGTCTTCTGTTGTCTTCTTAAACATGATGACCCCTTTTTGTCTTCTAAGCCGTCGATGGTACCAGGTAGGTAATCTTTTATGCAATGACATTATCAAGGCATAATAGAGGTCCATCATGTCGGTTACGTTGATGACAACTTCGACACCAAGAGCGGGGGATGAGGAGAACCGTTTTCCTGCTCACTATGGTGAGGCAGACCAAATGGCTAGGTTCTCATCCATCGATGGTTGCCGATACAACAACGGTAGTGACATGGTTACTCTACTAGCGATGTGTAACATGATCTTGCATATTCTACGCCCTGATCATCGTAGGCTAAGGTTGCATCATCTTGGGGCAGTGTCAAGGGTGTCACCATCTCCTGGGTCTTCAGGTCCTCATTCGTCGAGGATGTATCTTCTGTTGGTATCGTCTTGTTGTGATGTCGCCAATCTTGAGTTCAGGAGATGTAGGTGAATATCTGGCAAGGCATCTTCCTTCTTGATTATCCACGAGGATTACAAGGAATCCAGTGGTCAGAGGCATAAGGGTTCTAGTGACCAAGGTTTTGAAGGGGAAGAGATCGATAAGGAAAGTATACCTTAGTTTTCGAAAAACTGAGAAGGGGAGAGAAGTACAGATAGTTTTGAAAACTAGTAGTAGTTTTGGAAATAGTTTTACCCTATCTAACGACCATGCTAACTAAGGCTTCCTACAACAGATGGCTCGATACCAGCTCTGGGGGACCCGACTCATAAGTCGTGATCACCGAATGTGCGTGTCTGAGGATCCCGAGATCAATGCTCACCGAACACACGTAAGCTGAATAACAAGAGTCTTACATCCATACATACCGTATTACACAAGTAGGACCATTATGGTCGAGTCTTGAGTATAACATCGCAGCGAAATCTTCATCGATAACTTGGACCCATGCCATCCGCCTTAACCCTCTGGGCATTACGACCGAAGCGTCCTAGCTCGCATGCTCATCACCAAGTGTTCTTCATCACATCCTGTTCTTCCATGCCCGGTCAATTAAATAACCAAGTGGCAAGCCAATGAGTACTTTGAATGTACTACAAGCAACCCATGTTTTGGTTCAAGGTACAACAATGCATGACATAGGTAAATTTTGCATAAAGCTAGTTTTGAGTGCAATGACATGTTCAACATCCTATAAAGCATGCATCAAGAGAATTCAAGTAACCATGAGATCTGGTCACAGATATCAACATAAATAGAGTGGGCACCAACCCATTTATTATAAACAGAGTGGGCACCAACCCATCTCAGTCGTGTCAAGTCCTTTGACTTGACCCAAGTCATTTCCATCATCACACACGCTGGGTTTGAAAACAAGTGGACGTAGCCCAAGAGCGGTTACCTAATCTGCCCATGACCGTGGACACGGCTATTCAATAGTTTTACACTCTGCAGAGGTTGCACACTTTACCCACTAGATCCGGGAACTTTCGTGTCATCCACGACCATGGTACCTCAAGTACCCGGTAAGCACCGATCACTACCTTTCCCTAGACGACACTAACATGGAGTCCACTCGATTGGCAGTAACCCCCCGTGCCCAATATTTCACATAACATTTTCATGGAGCCTTGCTCCCATATTCATTACATACCACTGGCACGGGGTACCAACGGTGTGTCCGGTGCCCCATAAAGATGGTCATTGCCGCCCTACCTGGCACGACCCCGTCCCAAGAGAGAGCACCAACTCTCCCCCGTCACTAGTAATGCGGGCTCCAAGCTAGTATCGGACTAGGTACTCAATAATGCCCTTTCCCACATAAGGGTAGAGTGGTCGCGCATGTAAGGTTGGAATAACGGTCGCAACTCCGACCAATCCGTTTTGAAAACAACACACCCTTTGCTTGGCACACCACTTCGTCATCAAGTGGTCACCCATCTCATCATCTCCCTCGGGCATAAGTGGCACCCGACGGGGTTTTTGAAAAGACTTTGAAAATATTTTGTCTCTATCACCATGCATATCCCCGTCCCTTTTTGCGTAGCACTACTTAGCATCCTACCTACTCCCATCGACATAACCCTCATAAGAAGGTAGGGCCATGCACAATGCAAGTATCAACGAGGAATGTAACCGAGGCAACCAACCCACGTGGTTCACCATCTCACCATGATTCCGATGCAACAAGAATAAGAGCTATATATGACATGCATGTAAAGGGATATCATAGTCATGGTCAAAGGGCTGCTTGCCTGTTTAACAAAGTCTTCGAGGTCTTCAAATATCTCTGGTCCAACTCTGAGCATTCCGTCTACTTCGTCAACTATCATCGAAAGCAACCATAATAAGCAACACAACAAGGCAGGAAATAAAAGTGCTCTATAAATATGAGTTGGACTTTTCTGGGATACCTCTGGTCATATGAGGGATGACCAAAGTGGTTTCATTAGGATTTGATCAATGGACATCTCTGGACATTTCAATATGATGGAATCAAGGGATTAATGGGTTTGCAAGAAGTGTACAGAAGTATATTTTTGAAAAAATGAGCAAAGGCACCCATTTAACAAAGGATGATTTTAGAAGCATCTAGGAATTGGTTTCACTAGATTTGGAGTTGAGATGATTTTCCTATGAGTTTGCAAAGTTGGCTATATATAAAGAAATAGACCATTATTTGAGGTGATATAGAAAGTATTACTAAAAATGTTCAAAAACTAAGTTTTGAACTTAGATGCACCTAGGAATTTGAATCATGGAATTTGGATCAATAATGGGCTCCCTGTGATTTTCTAAAGTTCACCACAGAAATAGGAAAAACAAGATTTGATAAATATTTGTGAGGAAAAAGTCTCTGGAAAAATGTGCATGTTGCACCAACAGGTAGAGCATGATTTATGGAGTCTCTAGAAATTTGAATCATCGAATTTGGAGTTGATTTGATTTGTTTATGGATTATAGAAACTGCACAGAAAAGAAAAAGGGGAAAAGATATTTACCCAAACGGGCTGGATCTGGGCGGCGGCGGCGCGCACTGGGCGAGGCATAGCGGACAGGCGCCACTGGGCCGGCCCAGCGGCTCGGCCGCACGCGTGCAGGGGCCACGTCGGAGGCGGCTTCCCGGAAATACGCCTTCGCTGCGGGGGCGCGGGAGAGAGCGAATACGCCTCCACTTGCCAGCGTGGCCCTGTGGCTGGGCCACTGACGAGCGGGGCCCGCCCGTCAGGTTCGTCCTCCACCTCCCGCGCGGGTGCGACAGGAGACAGAGGAGGTGCTCGACGCCGGTCGCCCGGCGCTGTATGCGTCTCGGCGATGCTCTCCCCACGGGCGCCTCGGGGCGGCGATCGCGCGCCCATCCATGGGTGGCACGACCGCCGAGGAGCTCGTGGTCGAGCACAGTGTTGGCCCCGCGGAGGAGGTCGTCGGCGGTGGTGGTTTCTGGCGCTTCTGACCCAGTGAGGAGGAGGGAGAAGCTCGGGAGGGGCTTGCGGTGATGGTGGCGACGCTCTAGTGCGGTCCAGAGGGAAGGAGGAGGAGAGAAGGGTGCGGATTTAGGCGGAGGCCGACGGAAAGGCTCCGGCCATGCAGAAGGATGGAGGGCACGGGAGGAAGTGCGGATTGGCCTAGGGGGTGCACGGGAGAGAGGGGAGCAAATGGAGCAGAGAGGGAGGCCGGGGGCTGCTTTAAGTAGGAGGGGGCGAGGTGCACCGTGGCTCGTGAGCGGGCGGGCTCCTAGCCGTTGCTAGAGGCCATGGGGGCGCGCGTGGGTATGTCTGGGGTGCTCGTGGGGTTGGTCCAGGGCTAGGGGAGGGAAGAGAAGGAGCGGGGGAGTGTCAGGGCGCCGCGCGTGTGGGCTGCACCATTGGCGCGCGCGGGCGCCTGGTGTCTGCTAACGCGGAGGCGCGGGGAGGAGGAGAGAGGAGGGGGCCGACCGCGTTGCGTGTCGCGGACGCCGAGGCATCTCGACTGGCGCGAGGGGAGGGCTCGAGGTGGTCGGGTGGCTTGGGCGGAGAGCAGCTACAGTGTGTTGGAGCACCATGGGCCTCGAGCACGCCTTTGGCATGCCATGGCATAAAAAGGGAAGTGGGCGCGCCACTCGTGTCTCAGTAGTGCTTGGGGGTAGTAAGGAAGGGTGTAGAGGCATTGGATGCCCTGGGATCCACTAGAGTGAGGAGGAGGTTGAGAGAAGGAGAAATGCAGCTGTCGAGAGAGAGAAAATGAGGTTTTACCCTCCAATAATTGAGCTATGGACTTGCCATTGCTCTTGGAGGTGAAAGGGGGCTAGGAGGAGCTGTGGTAAAAATTTGAGCTCTCCAAGAATAGTGGAAGGGGTCAAAATAGTGGTTTTTGCAAAATGCCAGAAGGTGTTTGATAAAGGTTTGGGCAAGTATATGATTCGCATCTTCCATGAGACTCCATAGGGGAAATGACACACATAATTAGGGCCTTCCACCAATTTGGAGATCATTTGGAGCAAGTTGACAATGCAACTTTGGTAAACCCTAGAAATCAATGAAATGGGCTTTCCAAGATTTAGCCATGCAAATCTATTCTCCTTGATGCACCACTTGGTGTAGTGGCCTCATTTGGTCATGTGATCATTCTCACAAAAGTTGGAATCAAGGAGAGAAAGTTGGTAATGTAGAGTTGTTCAAATTTGATTCTGGTCAGAGAGGGTTTTGAGGCACTTTGATCAAGTTAACTTGTTCTCCAACTTGTGCCATTTGGTCTAGATGAGTTATTAGACCATTTTAGCATGTTCACAAGGTTTGAGAACATTTGGACATATTTGGCAATGTAAAGTTGCTCAAACTTCAAAATGGATGAAGTGGTTTTGAGGGATTTGATGATGTTATCTTGTTCTCCAAGACATGAGACTTGGCAAGATCACCAAATATGTCATATAAGACATGATAGAATTTTCTTGGAATTTTTGGAGAATATTTCCTTTGTAAATATTTCAAAAGCTTGAAATATCCAGGAAGGGTTTTAGAGGGATTTGACCCATATCTTGAACATGACCATGTGTTGAAACTATTATATATGGAAAATATATGTCCACTGAGTTTCCCTAATTTTTGTCAAATATTTTTAAAACAATAAAATAATTTTTCCCTATTAAAGACCATTTCTGGCCTTAAGAAAAAGCTTTTAAATAAAATAGTAAAACAACTTTTAAAATTATATTTTTGTGGTTCCCGGTATCCTATATCTAATAGGAGTCAAATATATTTTTATAAAGATTTTTACTGCCCTCAATTAAGTACTTGCAAGACAAACCTCAATTTAGGGGTTTTGAAAAACTAATTTTGAAAATACTTTTGGCCAAATTATTTTTGCAAGAAATTATTTTTATATCCTATACACATGGCATGATCATTGGGAAAGGTTTTTGGAGCAAGGATATGAAGTATAGGAGTTGGAGGATTTATTTGATTTTTAGAGCACTTGCAAACAGCAGACAAAAATCAAATCAAGCAAGGACCAAAACACACAAAAGTTTTTGTCAAACCACATTTTATCATGATTAAGAGCTTAAGTGTTGTGCCATGAAAATCAGGGTGTGACACGAGCTATTTTCACATCATCCCCCAGAAGGAAGGAGAAAACCTGTGCAAGTACATCCAAAGGTTCAGCCGAGTGTAGTATAACATCCCAGACGTTCATCCTGCCGCCGTGATCAGTGCATTCCATCAGAATGTGCACAACCGCAAGATGCGTGAGGAGGTGGCGATGAACAAGGTCAAGGATGTGGCTGAGCTTTATGTTATGGCTGATAGGTGCACTCAGGCTGAAGAGGGGAGGAAGTACCCCGGTGAGGATGCCGGCGCGGAAACCGGCTCCACAGACGACACCACCGCCCCGACAAAGAAGGGCCGACGCCATAACAAAAAGCGCAAGGGCAAGATTGTGCTTGCCGTCGAGGGATGCGACAACACCGCCACTGCCAAGAAGGCCAAGGCAAGCAACCCCGGTAAGGAGGTTGCCGGGTGTGCCGCTTGCCGGGCCTTGGCGGCCGCCGACAAGCCAGGGGGCTCCGATAAGCAGTATTGCAAGATCCACCGCACCAAAGGCCACGACCTCCGGAACTGACGACAAGTTGAGTTGCTCGCTGAGAAGCAGAAAGCTGAATATGCGAGGCGGGACAAGGAGAAGGGTCAAGACGATGCTGAAGGGTCCGGCAAGAAGCGTAGCGGCCAAGGAGGCCGCTGCGACAAAGATAACCAGCAAGAGAGGCCCGCCCGGGGCCGCGACAAGAAGCAGAAAGACGATGATCATGACAAGGACGACGAGTCCGATGACCACGAGTTTCAGAAAGCCACAGAGGCCATGTGCGTCGACGGTGGCGCCTCGCTGCACACATCCCACCGCCAACTCAAGAAGTGGGTGCGTGACATCACTGCGGTGGAGCCATCGCTCGACGCACGGAAGCCACTAAAGTGGTCCCGCACGCCTATCATCTTCAACACCGAGGACCACCCTGATCGCACTACTGTGGTCGGGTGTTTGCCATTGTTGGTCTCACCAACGATCCGCAACATCAAGGTGACAAAGATGCTAGTTGACGGCGGGGCCAGTCTGAACTTGATCTCGCCTGTTGTGATCAAAAGGCTGCAGATTCCTGATGGAGACCTCGAAGAGATGGGCATGTTTCAAGGGGTCAACCCGGGGAGGAGCCAGCCAAAGGGAAAAGTCACGCTGCCCGTGACGTTTGGAGGCGAGTTGAACTACAGGACAGAGAGGATTTTCTTTGATGTGGCCAAGATCCCCTTGCCCTACAACGGGATCCTCGGCCGCCCGGCGCTGGCCAAGTTCATGGCGGCTTCCCATTACGCCTACAATACGCTGAAGATGCCCGGGCCGATGAACATCATCACCGTCCCCCTCCCCCCCCCCCAACCCAACAAGAAAGATGCGCTGATTTCTGCTGACCAACTCTACCGGAGCAGTTGCAGCAGCTGCCGTCAAGGCACTTGCTCCTGCCGTTGGAGCCCCGGGAGGGAAGAAGACCGGCGAGACCTTTCGCACCCACTCCAACAAGCGCACCTCTTTGGGGTGTTGTGCTCCCGTCGAGGACGTGCCAGATAGCTCCACCGGCAAGAGCAAGAGATACAGAGTTGCACCACTAGAGACCAAGAAGGTGTCCGTCAAGGAGGACGGCACGGGAGGAGCTTTTACCATAAGCTCCACCCTCGATGGCAAATAGGAAAGCGAGCTCGTCACTTTCCTGCGGGCGAATGTCGATGTGTTTGCATGGCAAGCATCCGAGATCCCCGGCGTTCCCAGGGAGGTGACTGAGCACCATCTTGATGTCTGTCCTCATGCGCGGCCTGTCAAGCAGAAGGTCAGAAAGCAAGCTTCGGGGAGACAAGAGTTCATTACAGAGGAGATCAGAAAGCTAGAAGCGGCAGGCTTGGTGAGAGGGGTGCTCCATCCGACGTGGCTGGACAATCTGGTAGTTGTGCGCAAGGCAAACGGGAAGTGGAGGTTGTTTATTGATCACACAGATATCAATAAGGCTTGTCTGAAAGATCCTTTCCCATTACTGCGCATCAACCAGATTGTTAACTCCACAGCCGGGTGCGACCTGTTATCATTCCTTGACGCCTACTCAGGCTACCACCAGATTTTCATGACGGAAGAAGATGAAGAGAAGACAACATTCATCACCCCCTCTGGTACGTATTGCTTTTTACGGATGCCTTTCGGGTTGAAGAGTGTTGGCTCGACCTTTGCAAGAGCATTCCAAATCGGTTTTGAGCCTCAACTACATAGAAATATGGAAGCTTATATGGATGACATAGTGGTCAAAACCAAGGACAAAGCAACACTTGTGCAAGATCTGGAGGAAACGTTTGTAAACCTGCACAAGATCAACCTCAAGCTGAACCTTGAGAAGTGTGCCTTTGGTGTCCCGTTCGACAAGCTTCTCGGGTTCTTTGTGTCGCAGCGTGGGATTGAGGTGAACCCAGACAAGATCAAGGCCATCGAGTAGATTGAGGCACCTAAGCGGGTCAAGGATGTGCGTCACTCACTGGCTGCGTTGCCGCCATGAGCAGATTCATCTCCAAGTCCGCTGAGCGTGCCCTTCCCTTTTTCAAGATCTAGAAGAAGGTGGGCCCAATGGAGTGGAGCCCGGAGGCCGAGGCAGCGCTGCAGGATCTAAAGAAATACCTCTCCTCCACCCCGGTGCTGGTTGCGCCCAAACCACAAGAACCGTTGCTGCTGTATCTGGCGGCAATGATTCAAGTGGTTAGCGCCGCACTGGTGGCGCAAAGGGAGGACAACGAAGAGGCAGTAGCAATGACAGAGTTGATGGATGGCGAGCCAGAACTCTCCCCGGAAGGGCCTGGTCATGACAAGGCTAGGCCCCCGGCAAGATTTGACACCAGTGCGACAGGACCCATGCAACTGGGTGAAGTGATGCAAAAGAAGAAGATGGTGCAGCACCCGGTTTACTTCGTCAGCTCCCTCTTGCAGGGGGCTAGGTCGAGGTACTCCGGTGTGCAGAAACTACTCTTCGGCCTCCTTATGGCCTCGAGGAAGCTGCATCATTACTTCCAAGCACACGATATCACCGTTGTCACCCGCCTCCCGTTGCAACGGATACTGCATAACCCAGACGCAATGGGGAGGATTGTGGAATCGGCCTTGGAGCTGTCGAGTTTTGGTTTGAAGTTCAAAAGTACCTCAACAATTCAGAGCAGAGTCTTGGCGGAGTTCATTGCTGGATGGACCTCGACGCCAGACGAGGAGATCTAGGAGACCACCCTCCCCAGCAAGGAAACAAGTCGCAACTGGATTATGTACTTTGATGTGGCTTTTTCTCTACAAGGCGCCGATGCTGGTGTGCTGCTCGTCGCACCCACCGGAGAGCACCTCAAGTATGTGATCTAGATGCACTTTCCCAGGGAGATGTCGACGAACAACACTGCTGAATACGAGGGATTGCTTGCCGGTCTCAGGATCGCGGCAGACCTCGGGGTCAAGAAGCTCATCGTCAGGGGTGATTCACAGCTTGTCGTCTGGCAGGTCAACAAGGATTATTAAAGCCCATTGATGGAGGCTTATGTGGATGAAGTGAGGAAACTGGAGGAGCGCTTTGACGGTATACATGCAGAGCATGTCCCCCCGAGTGGAGAACAACATTGCCAACTACCTGTCGAAGCGCGCTGCCCTCAAGCTACCCGTGGAACCAGGTACTTTTGTGCTTCAGTTAACTCAACCATCCGTTGAACCATCAACAGAGCAGAACAAGCGAAGGAACTCCAGCCCCGGCAAGTATTTCCCCACCGAGCTCCCTGGAGCCGCTGGCAAAGATGTTGCCGTGGACGCCGAGCCTGCCATGGGACAACCGACTCCGGTGGGGCGCCAAGCCCTTGCCGTGGAGGCAACCGTTCCCGCGGCGGAGGAAATGCCTTTGGTCCTTGCCGTCGAGCCACAGGCTCTAGCATGGGTGCAACATATCGTCCAGTTCCTCCAAACAGGGGAGCTTCCTGAGGAGCAGGAAGAAGCAGAGAAAGTAGCTCGTCGATTTGCCCTGTACTAGTTCGTTGACAAAGTTCTGTACCGAAAAAGACCAAATGGAGTGAAATTGCAGTGCATCCCCCGGGAGGAAGGACTGGAGCTGTTGGCAGAGATACATGGAGGCATATGTGGCTCCCACATAGGGTCAAGGGCCCTTGCCGGCAAGGCTTCTTCTGTCCCACTGCCCTCCAGGATGCGACGACACTAGTAACCAAGTGTGAAACGTGCTAGTTCCATTCAAAGAAGCTTCATCAGCTAGCTCAAGCCTTGCAGACAATCCCTCTCTCCTGGCCATTCTTGGTCTGGGGGCTCGACATACTGGGCCCTTTTCCCCGCGCCGTCGGGGGCTTTGAGTACTTGTACGTTGCAATCGACAAGTTCACAAAGTGGCCAGAGGTGGAAGTAGTGAGGAAGGTGACCGCACAATCAGCCGTCAAATTCTTTAAGGGGCTAGTTTGCCACTTTGGTGTGCCGAACAGAGTCATCACCGACAACGGCACGCAGTTCACAAGCCACACCTTCATGCAATATATTGAAGACCTCGGCAGCAAGGTCTGATTCGCTTATGTGTCGCACCCACGGAGCAACGGCCAAGCGGAGAGGGCAAATGCTGAAGTGTTGCGTGGCCTGAGGACGAAGACTTTTGACAGGCTGCACAAGAGCGGAAGGCGCTGGATTGATGAGTTGCCGGCGGTTCTTTGGTCGATCAGAACGACGCCAAATCGAGCCACCGGCCAGACACCCTTTGCCCTGGTGTACGGGGCAGAAGTAGTTCTCCCCACAGAACTCATATACGGGTCACCTTGAGTGCTCGCTTATGATGAGCTTGAGCAAGAGCGATTGCGGCAAGATGACACGACGCTCCTCTAGGAAGATCGTCTTCGGGCGGCTGTGAGAGCAGCACGCTACCAGCAAGCCTTGCGCCGCTACCATAGCCGCAAGGTTCATGCCCGAAGCCTTGAGGAAGGTGACCTTGTTCTTTGGCGCGTTCAGCCGGCCAAGAATTCCAAAAGGTTGATGCCGAAGTGGGAAGGCCCTTAACGGGTAACACGAGTCACTAGGTCTGGCGCCGTTTGCCTGGAGACCGGAGATGCCATTCCAGTGAGCAACTCCTGGAACATCGAGCATCTTCGCAAGTTTTACCCATAAGGCACGGCCGCCAGGCCCCCCGGCAAGCCACCTTTTGTACAAGCCTTGCCGGCAAGGCATGTAACCCTCAGACAAAGCCAAAGCAGACCACAGGCATAAATAAACGGTTACAAGGCCCTAAGTTATAGCATGCATGCTAGATTGAGTATCTCCCTCGGTTAGGGCTGATAGTGCTTAGCGGCGACTAACCCCTAGCATAGAGGCCGAGTTTGCGTCTCTTTGTTCCTGTCCATCCTCTTTGGTTCGCAGGGTACATAAATGTTTCCGCCAAGCTAAGTGGAAGGAAGAGAACAAGATGGTGCTCCGACCCTGGCAAGCCAAGCTTGCCGAGGGCTGAAGACACAAAGGGTGACCCACGGCAAGCTAGGGTTGTCGGGGGCTGCAGATCCAAATAAGTTTTCTTATCCCCTGTTATGCATTTCCGTATAAAGATTGGGACGTATGAAACCTCGTTTTATTCCGAGACTGTCGTGCTCCCTTCATTCATACCAACCAAGAAATTCTTCTTGGTTCGGAATCTGGTTGTAGCCGCGGCGGCAAGGAAGCAAGCGTAGGGCCCACCCCTACTTCGCCCCTGCCTCGGCCAAAGGCATGAGTATGGTTAAACGGAGTAGGGGAGCGGCAAGGCCTGCTGCCGGGCAACAATGTTTATGTTAAGAATAACAAGGATTCGTTCCTTGGTATGGGCTTTGCTCAGACACACAAGACCCGGCAAGCACCCTTTTTCATTAATACGTTCCACACAGGTACATTTCGTACGGAATGTAAACATGAGCAAGGGGATTACAAGTTTTAAATCTAACTAAGGCCCGTAGGCTTGCAGGCTAAAAAAAGATGAGGTGCCCGTAATCCCTTTCTTGTCCCTCTCCTCAGGAAATGGAACAAGAAAGCAAAAGGGCATAAGGAGCACCTAGGCGAGGTACGAGCAGCTGAAGGCGCCAAGAGAACATGTCGACGGCCGCCTAGGAGAGGGCTGGTGGTGGTGGTGCCGGAGGAAGAGCTGGAAGATGAGGTAGCGGTCCGTCAATACGGTACGAAGGCGTCGGTGCCATCGTACTCCGACTTGACGGCCCGCCACCCACCTTCTTCGCCTTCACCGGCCTTCCCACGCGAGCCGCCCAAGGAGGCGACCCCAAGAAGTTCAAGGAGCCGGCTCCACCAGGAGTAGGAGCCTGGTGCAGATGCTGCTGCTGCCGGCACCGCCTCGGGGCGGCGGGTCCGACACCTAGTCGGACCCGTCATCCTCTTGCCTGCTACCCTCGCTGCCATCGCTTCGTCCTCCTCATCGCTCTCGCTTGAGGATGAGTCTTCGTCGTTCAAGGAGCTCTCCATGCAGCACTTCAGGCGAGTTCCGAAATCGCCGAAGACCTTGACGGAGAGGAGTCCATTGTCCATTAACGTGAAGTAGAGAATGAGCCCCGCCGTCAGGCTGTGGATGCGAGCGAAGGTATTCCATCCGCGGCGAAGATACATGACGTGAGGGGCTGGGAAATCAACGTCGGCTCATGTGCCGCTCTTCCCGCAGCACCTCATGTGCAGGCTCAGCGCCTGCGGCGGGTCGAGCTCCATCTCCCAAGCGAATGGGGTCGAGAGACAAAGACGACAGCGCGCCGGCCGGCGCAGTCTGATGAAGAACTCGCGGGGCTGGTCCCCGACATGGCCCTCCATTGGGGAAGGACCGTTGGCTGAGGTGAGGCCGATGCGTCGCCCCGTCCTCCTCTTCCCCGAGCGCCACGGCGGCCTCGGCCTCGCCCCCTCCTATTGGAAATATGCCCTAGAGGCAATAATAAAATGGTTGTTATTATATTTCCTTGTTCATGATAATTGTCTATTGTTCATGCTATAATTGTATTAACTGGAAACCGTAATACATGTGTGAATACATAGACCACAACATGTCCCTAGTGAGCCTCTAGTTGACTAGCTCGTTGATCAATAGATGGTTATGGTTTCCTGACCATGGACATTGGATGTCATTGATAACAGGATCACATTACTAGGAGAATGATGTGATGGACAAGACCCAATTCTAAGCATAGCACAAGATCGTATAGTTCGTTTGCTAAGAGCTTTTCTAATGTTAAGTATCATTTCCTTAGACCATGAGATTGTGCAACTCCCGGATACTGTAGGAATGCTTTGGGTGTACCAAACGTCACAACGTAACTGAGTGGCTATAAAGGTGCACTACAGGTATCTCCAAAAGTGTCTGTTGGGTTGGCACGAATCGAGATTGGGATTTCTCACTCCATATGACGGAGAGGTATCTCTTGGCCCACTCGGTAATGCATCATCATAATGAGCTCAATGTGACTAAGTAGTTAGTCACGGGATCATGCATTACAGAATGAGTAAAGTGACTTGCCGGTAACGAGATTGAACGACGTACTGGGATACCGACAATCGAATCTCGGGCAAGTAACGTACCGATTGACAAAGGGAATTGTATACGGGATTGCTTGAATCGTCGACATTGTGGTTCATCCAATGAGATCATCATGGAACATGTGGGAGCCAACATGGGTATCCAGATCCCGCTGTTGGTTATTGGTCGGAGAGATGTCTCGGTCATGTCTGCATGGTTCTCGAACCTGTAGGGTCTACACACTTAAGGTTCGGTGGCGCTAGAGTTGTTATGGGAAATAGTATGTGGTTACCGAAGGTTGTTCGGAGTCCCGGATGAGATCCCGGAAGTGACGAGGAGCTATGGAATGGTCCGGAGGTGAAGATCGGTATATTGGACGAAGGGTATTGGAGTCCGGAATTGTTCCAGGGTACTAGGCGATGACCAGCATGTTCGAAAGGGGTCTCGGAGGCCCCGGCAAGTGTTGGGGGGCCTTATGGGCCAAGGGGAGGGGGCACATCAGCCCACTAAGGGTGGAGCGCCTCCCACCCCATCTCACGTAACCTAGAGGTTGGGGCACCACCCTAGGGCAGCCTCCCTCTGGCTTGGGGCAAGTTTCCTAGGGGTGAGGCGCCCAAACCACTACAAAAAAGACACACCGTGACATTTTGGGCGAATGAAAAAAATTATGTCATACATATGACACTTCTATGACGATAATTGTGACAAAACCGGTATCATCATAGATGTGATGGGCTCCTACTTCTATGACAAAAAATCATGACGGAAAATGGGCTTTTAAGTCACAGGCGGGCGGAGACGCAGCTTGCATGACATTCTTTGGGCCGTCCATGGCCGGAAAAAAACGTGGTAGAAGCGAGGGGAGGAAAATTTCGAGGAGTTGCGGTTACGGTGGGAGAAGCGATACGCGTTTCTCTCGTCGTATGCGGCGTGTGTGCGGCGTTAGCTCTAATCGAAGCCGGCGAGGCATTGGGCTCTAAATGAACCCAGCGATTGTATTGCGAGGCTACGCGTTCACGAACCCGGCGATTGATCGATGGTGTTAATCAACCCGATGGGCGATTCGCCGCTACTTCGCTAATCAAGCCGATCGATCTGCCTCTGGATGAGCAGTGGCGTTGCGGGGTTTGGATGAGCAATGGCGCGTGGCGTTGCCTGCGTGTTGGGGATATTACCACTAGGTGTAAACCGCAGATGCAGGCGGGTTAACTCCGTTAGTGGTATAAGCGAAGAAAGGCCCAAGGCCCGTAGTCGGTTTAGAACTTGTAGCCGTAAACCGCCTGTTGTATAACTTGTGTTGTAAGTTAGGAATAGAGATGCCAACCGGATACAGTATGAACCAGTTGGGACTCTATGAACCGACAGGCGTCACCCGTATATAAGGGGCGACCCGCGACGGTTCAAGGACGATAACCACAACTCGAGCCTAGGCGAAGCTTGTTTGCTCCTAGCCATCGAGACCACATCAATTCCATCACAACTAGACGTAGGCTTTTACCTTCATCGAAGGGCTGAACTAGTATAAAACCCTCGTGTCTTTGTGTCCGCTTTAACCCTTCAAGTAAACACAGTAGCGATGGCTCCACGACTAAGTCCTTTTGCTAGGACATCCGCCGTGACAAATCCATCGACGGTTGGCGCCACCATGGGGCTATCGCCACGATGGTTTGACGATCTTGGAGGGCAAGCTCAAGGGACTCGAAGGCTACGTCGTGGGCGGATGACCAAGAGTCGCCATGGCGGATCTACATCGGCGATGCGTGATGGGGTCCCGAGGCCGATTCGATCGAGTACGGGTACCGGGTCCCTTTGGTGGCATACACGCTTTCATCGGCAAGATCGATGAGCACAGGCTGGCCGGGACATCTGCACCGACCTCGTCGAGACGGCTCAGCGTGCGAGACCTACCCAGGTTAAACCGGCCATGAAGCGTGTCTTCGTTGGAGTCGTCCACGGAGGAGAACGCGAGGACGGTTCAGAACACGGTAGTGAGACCGTCGTCTATTCCGGCGACGAATCTTCAACAGGAGAGACTGAGTCATTGTACCAGTTACAGGACGATATGATCGGGGGCTGTTCCGATGGCGACAGTATTCCGGACCCCCCAGGCCAGATCAACCGGATTGGAATATTCATGGCCGGTACGCAGGCGGTGAATCATTCTTCGACCGCCGCAGCGATGCTTTCCGGATCAGCAGCGGCAGCGACAGCAGGGGCAGGAGGCCTTGAGCGCCCGCCGGTTCAAGTTCTATCAGATCTGTTTAATGCACTAGCTGTGCTTATGGCAGAGGACAATCCGGCGGATCAGGAGGCCCATAATGCAAAGATTGCGAAAGTGAAAGAGCAGATCACGCAGGCCAAAGCGGATCTCGCGGCAGAAAAGGAGCAGATGGCTGCGAGCGGCCGCCCGACGCCTGTGCCTACAAACTCATGCTTGACCAGAAAGGCCATAGGAGGTGTTGAAGCGGAAGTATAGATGACGCCGCCGTTAGGGTTTGACCCGAAACCTCTTCGCACTCCGGGAGCTGGACCCAAGAATCCGCCGCAAAGACCGGAGGCAAACCGGATTGAGGCACCAGGCTGTGGGCGACGGTCCAACCGCGCCGATGGAGCCTCCTCGCCAGAACATTGTGGTTCCTCCACGGTTCGAGACACCCCTGTGTCAATATTCTAACCCTATGGACAACCTTGTTGCAGCCACCGCGCGATTGGAGGCTATCCGGTCGAAGGGACTCTCATAAGCGGTAGAGACGCTACGGGTTAAGGAGCTTCTCGACCGCACCGATTCAGCAGAAGCATATTCAGATAGCCGTGATCGGATTCATTCTACGCCCGCCCAAGCCGGAGCTATAGCAGCGCGTGGATGAACCGCCATATCAAGCAATGCGCGGGACCGTGAAGCGCCCGTGGCAATAACCCGGCAGTGGCGTCCGCGATGCATGGGAGGTGGTGGACCGAGCCCGCACGGCGGAGGCCGAATTAGCGCCGCAGATGACGCAGTCAACTTACACCACCGCCCTACCACCTTCGCGGACCAGAGTCACATCCGCTTTAGGGGTGCCTTGTTTGATCCCCGCTTTCGCAATGTGCGTCGCCTAAAGATTTCAAGGGTCCGCGCAAGGTACCAAATTACACCGCCGATTTGTCCCTCAAGCGTGGGTAGAAAGTTATGAGATGGCCATGGAGATGCCGGACGGGATGAGATCTGCGTGCAAAATACTTCACCATGATGCTTGAAGGCACGGCTCGTACTTGGTTGAAGAGCCTACCGCCAACTCTATCAGCTCATGGGCCCGATTCTTATGGCCCGGTTTATCCAAATTTCAAGGATACATGTAAGCAGCCCAAGTCCATAGTAGACCGGGCGGCTTGTGTCCAGAGGAAGGGGAATCAACGACCGCTGGGTACGCCTGCTTTGGAGATTTTGCACTCATCCGCGGTGATTAACGCCGACTCGCAATCTTAAACACGAAGGCAACCGCCGGTTTGAGCCTTTGAAATTGAAATTAGGGCGCATGAAGCGGTTACAGAATGACATGGGAGCCCTCATGGCGCTTTGGTGAAGTATGCTGATTCGACAAGACCAAGGATCCCGAGGCTGATGATGATGAAGCGAGAAGGGAAAGAAGAATGGCAACTCAAGGCAACAAGACAAACCGGGGTCACGGAAACGAGGCAAACGTCGTCGGATGGCAACATGGACTTTGTGGCCAATACTAATGCACAGGATGAAGCAGCGGCCTTGAGGTAAAGCGCAAATCGTAATGGGGTCCCAATCCTAACGCAAGCCGCTTTGAATTACTTGTTGAATCAGCCTTGCCCAAAGCACGGACGAAGGAGTCGCCGCCAACCACCTTTGGAAGGATTGTTATATTATGCGTGAGTTCAAAACTCTAATGCCTTCCGGTATGACCGAAGTGCAGTGGCGGTTCAGATCCGGTTTCCACGGGCGGGTCACGATGGAGCTTCCGTTCAGGTCTTAATCGGCGGTCACAATAACCGTAATAATCGAACGGCCAGCGGCAGCAGAATACAGCGGGTTACGAGCCAACCAAAGCAGTTGAACAACGGGCAATATCATGTTTTCACGACTAGCTTGGATAAGCGCGACCGAAAACTCCACAAGCGAGCAGTGAACTCTGTTGAACCGGCTTTGCCATGTTACTTACGCTGGTCGGAGCAGCCCATCGTGTGGAGCAGAGAGGATCATCCTCCCCGGGTTGATAATCCGGGCCAGCTAGCATTAGTGGTAGACCCCCAGGTGGGGGGTTATAAATTCACTAAAGTGCTTATGGATGGAGGAAGCAGTATTAACATACTATACTATGAGACGTTCCGCCGCATGGGTCTAACACACAAGGATCTCAGACTGTCTAATACGGTGTTCCATGGTGTGGTACCGGGCAAATCTGCCTATCCTGTTGGTAAGATAGCCCTAGATGTGGCTTTTGGGGATGAGCATGATTCCCGGTCTGAAAAACTAACCTTTGAGGTGGTGAAGATCCAGAGCCCGTATCATGCCTTGTTTGGGCGGCCAGCTTATGCTAAGTTCATGGCGCGACCTTTTTATATCTACTTACAGCTCAAAATGCCGGGTTACAAAGGCACAATAACGGTTCATGGGAGCCGCAGAGTCGCTTTGGAATGTGAGGAAGGTGATGCAGCTTATGCAGAATCGGTCTGTGCCACGGAGGAGTTGAAGTTCTATAAGGACAATGTTGATCCGGCAGATATGACCCCTTTGAAGAAGCCGACTACTGAGCATGACTCGGATCTAAAGTTTAAATCGGCAGAGAGACTAAGCTTGTTGACTTCGTGCTGTGCAATTCGTCCAAGCAATTCATCATCGGTGCCAACTGGATCCCAAATAGGAAAGCGCTCATCGAGTTCATCCGTGAGAATCGGGACATCTTTGCATGGAAGCCATCTAACATGCGGGTGTACCGAGGGAACTCGCCGAGCACACTCTTAATGTGGATCCTAAGTATAAACCGTGAAACAATTCCTCCGCCGTTTAACAAAGAAAGACGCAAAGTCATTGAGAGGAAGTGGCGTGCTTTTAGCGGTGGCTTTATCATTGAGGTGTTTCATCCGGGTGGCTTGCTAATCCGGTCTGGTTCTTAAGAAAAATGGCACTTGGCGTATGTGCGTGGATTACACAGATCTTAATAAGGCCTCGTCCAATGATCCTTTCGCCCTCCTCCGCATTGATCAGATCATTGATGCCATGGCAGGTTGTGAGCGCTTGAGTTTTTTGGATGCATATTCTGGATATCATCAGATCAAAATGGCGGTTAAGGACCAGGAGAAAACAGCGTTTATCACTCCCTTTGGAGCCTTCGCTATGTGTCTATGCCCTTCGGCTCAAAAGTGCCCAGCTACCTATCGGTGCGTCGCATGAAATTGCTCGCACAAACAGATCGGCCGCAATGTGCATGCCTATGTGGATGATATTGTAGTAAAATCAAGGCGAAGGAGACGGTGGATGATTTGAAGGAAACCTTTGACAACTTGCGATTTACAAGATGATGCTTAATCCGCCAAGTGTGTTTTTGGTGTTCCGCGGGGCAAGTTATTGGGATTTCGGTGTCTAACAGAGGAATTGAGGCTAATCCGGAGAAAATTAAGGCTATTACTTCCTGGCTAAACCTGAAGTGTATCAATGATGTTCAGCGTTTGGCGGCAGAATCGCCGCCGAGCCGGTTTATCGGCCGCCTCGAGAGAAGGCCATCCTTTGTACCAAATCTTTGAGGAAGAGATAATTTAAATGCAGTCCATTCTTGATGAAGCGTTTGAGGATCTAAAGCGGTAGTTAGCCAACCCGCTGTTCTTGCAGCTACGGTTGACAAGGAGCCACTAATGTTATATGTAGCGGCTAATGCTCGGCGATTAAGCGTGGCTATTGTGGTGGAACGCATAAGAGGCGGGCAAAGAGTATCCGTTCAATGGCGGTTTATTATATCAGCGAGGTGCTCATTGAGTCCAAGCAAAGGTATCCGCATTGGCGTAAACTAGTATATGGTGTTTTCATGGCCACCGGAAATTGAAGCAAGATTTTCAAGGGCACCACATCACGATGGTCGGCCAGCTCCTTGGGTGATATCATCTGAACCGGAGGCGATCGCGGATTGCCAAGTGGGCTATAGAGCTTGGGCCACATGGATCAAGTATGTACCTCGGACGGCGGTGAAGTCTCAAGCACTCGCCGATTTCATTAATGATTGGGCGGAGTTACAAGCGCCCGGAGGAGAAGCGGATCACACATATTGGAC
The DNA here is from genome assembly GCA_021437245.1 of Aegilops speltoides. Classification (NCBI taxonomy): domain Eukaryota; kingdom Viridiplantae; phylum Streptophyta; class Magnoliopsida; order Poales; family Poaceae; genus Aegilops; species Aegilops speltoides. Next base: position 399,915,142 of record CM038144.1, read on the forward strand.
TATTCATTTCGATGGATCCAGCAGTTGGAAGGCTCGGGGCTGGAGTCCTCTTAACTTCCCCACGAGGTGATAAGTTTTGTTATGTTCTCTCTTAATGTTCCCTTGTACTAATAATGCAGCTGAGTCTGGCCATGCTCCATGGTCTCCGGATGGCTAAAGAGATGAACTTAAGTCGGGTTAAGTGCTTTGGTGACTCGGACCTTGTGGCTCAGCAGGTGTCTGGCACTTGGGATTCTAAGGAGCCGCTCATGGCTGCATATCGACGGGAAGTGGATAATATTGCGGGTTGCTTCAAGGGTTATCAGGTGGATCATGTGGACCGTCGGAAGAATGAAGCGGCGGACGCTTTAAGCCGGTTGGGTTCTCAGCGCAAACCGGTCCCGCCTAATGTCTTTTTGGACGTATTGCACAACCCGTCAGTCCAGCTCCCAAGTGAAGCGGATTTGGCTATTCCTGATCCGGAGGCTCAGTTAGTAGCAGCATTACATGCTATTCCGGATTGGACGGTTCCTTTTCTTGCATACATGAGCCGAGGGGAGTTGCCAGAAGACGAGATTCTTGCCAGACAGATAGTCCGGCGATCCAAGTCTATGACGATTCTCAATGGGGAGTTACATCATTGCAGTATATCAGGGGCGTTTCAACGTTGTGTTTCTCCTGAGGAAGGTTGTGAAATCTTAAGAGAAATCCATGAAGGGGATTGTGGACACCACGCCGGTTCAAAGTCTCTGGTAGCAAAGGCGTTTCGTCATGGGTTTTACTGGTTGACAGCGCACGCTGATGCGGAGGACTTGGTTAAATGGTGTGATGGATGTCAGAAATTTTCAAGACGTGCTCATGTGCCGGCTCAAGAGTTGAGGATGATCCCGATAACATGGCCGTTTGCAACTTGGGGGCTGGATATGGTTGGACCTTTTAAAAGATCAAAGGATAAGAAAACCCACTTTTGGTGGCAGCTGACAAATTTACCAAGTGGGTTGAAGCGGAGCCTGTCAGCAAGTGTGATGCAGCAACAGCAGTGCAGTTCATCAAAAAGGTGATCTTCCGGTTTGGCTTTCCACACAGTATCATTACCGACAATGGTACCAATTTATCCAAGGGTGCTATGAAAGAGTTCTGTGAACGTGAGCACATCCGCTTGACGTCATCGATGGCTCACCCCAGTCCAACGGACAGGCAGAACGAGCTAATCAAGAGATCTTACGAGGCATCAAACCCCGGCTTATGGTCCCATTACAGAGGACACCAGGATGCTGGGTTGAAGAGCTACCATCTGTGCTATGGAGTATCAACACTACGCCAAACCGGTCCACCGGATACACACCGCTTTTATGGTCTATGGAGCGAGGCGATTCTCCCCAGTGATATCCGGCATGATTCGCCTCGTGTGGCGGCTTATGTTGAAGCGGACAACGAGATGGCACGGCAAGACGCTTTGGACCTATTGGATGAAGAGCGTGATATGGCAGCTGCCCGTTCGGCGATTTACCAAAGAAGATCTTCGCTGTTATCACGATCGCGGGTTAAAACAAGAACCTTTCAAGAAGGAGATTTGGTGCTTCGACTCATCCAAGACCAGACAGATATGCACAAGTTATCACCACCTTGGGAAGGACCTTTTGTGGTCAGCAAGAATCTACACAACGGATCATACTATCTGATTGATATTCGAGAGCGTCAAGACTCACGCACATCAGAGGAGGAGACCAACAGGCCGTGGAACATAGCTCATCTTCGGCCTTACTACACTTGAGCCATCGGCTCTATTTATGTACATATCATGACAATGTATATATTATCTTCGATATAATAAAACCGGAGCCTCAGCTAAAGTGGGATGTCTGTCTTTCTCATCATGCGTGGTTACATGGAGTGACTCTGTTTTTAAAGCGGCCTCCGGTTTACCCCTTGACATTTGCTTTTATATATCACTAGGGGCCTTGGTCGAGTCCGAACCAACGCACACCTTTTGATAGGCGGCGACCACCAGATCACTTGGGGACATGGTCAAGTCTGAACCAATCCGCCTCTTGGTCGGCCTAAGGCCATCAAATCACTTGGGGGAATGGTCGAACCCGAACCATTACCACGCCTCTTGATCTGGCATATATGCCACGAGTCATTTGGGGACCTGGCTGACTTGAATCATTGTCACACCTATTGGGGACTTGATCTGTCCGACCATGGTAATACCATCCAACATTTCGAAGATAGCGTATGTTGGTAAAATGTTTTTATCACTGCCTTGGTTTCCATGTTATTTTCATGGCTTCTTTGATTTTTTGTTTTTGTTGGATTTCTTTTATATCAACAAAACACCTTTTTTCGGTTCAGCCGATGGATTTGATTTCCCTTTAAACCGGAGACATATGCCCGGTTTACCTTTTCTTGTTGCCCTCATCGAGTAACAAGGGGGCTTGTGTTGATTCAGCACGATTCATATGGGAGCGGTTCTCTCCCCGCTTTATTGATGGTAATGGTTTATAAAACCTCCGTTTCAAGCTTGGTTAAGCCAGCTTCATGCCCAGACATGGCAGGTATTTGTGTCACCTATTTGTTGTATTACTGATACATATATTCAAGATCATAAACGGTGGCGGTATAACCGCCACCAAAGTTCAAATTTTTCTGATTGCAGGAAATACGAGTCGAGGTTTTTCAAACAAAAGCTTGATACTTATGCACGAAGGCATACTCAAGATAGAAGTATTAACAATCCTATTACAAGGCAACATGGTGCCCAAATAAGATCATTGTTCTTTTGGACAGACGCTAACGACAAATATTTAAACCGCCTCCGGTTCAAGCACTGCTCCTCATCCTCCGCCGCTTCACTTCCTCGTCTCTACCCATTGGTGGAAATCAACAAAGGTCCAACGATTCCCATTAAAGCTTGGAAAACAGCCTCTTCATGGATCGGGAAAGAAGGTTCAATATCGAGCGTAAGTATGCTTACGGATTGGAGGGATCAGATTTTCCGCTTCAAAAGTTGGGGCAGGTACTCGCTTGTTCTGGTCATTGTACTGTGCTTGATAATGCGTCAAGTCTGCTTCTTCAGCCAGCTGGCAAGCCAGAGGGCGCACTTCACGGTTTTTCGCCCGTAAATCTTCTTCATTAAATTTAGAACCATCTTCCTTCACACTGGGGTAGCCTTGAGCTGCTTCCACAGGGTCAAAATCTGGTACCCATGCCTTGGCTCGGATCAAAGCATTAATAGCTCCGGTTCGGGCAGCAGATTTTTTCACCTCCTCAATCCGGGCCGGAAGCATGGACAACCTGTTCAGAGTATCCTGGAGTAAGGAAGGTGCCGGGTTGTTATTAGAGGCTGTGGTGATGATCTAATGGGCTCCGGTATATAGCTGTTCTACTAAGGTGTAGACAGCCTTCAGTTTCTTCCGCACATCGTTTCCTAAATGCCCGATGCGTGTGCCTACAACAATAAAGAGATAGTTTCAAACTGGATTTATACTACAGCAGGTTTCAAGCATCACAAATGTTAAAAGGAGCTTACCAAAGATCGCCGCGGTCATGGAGTGTACTTGCCGCTTTACGGCTGTAAGATCATCTACCACCGGTTTAAGGGCAGCTTCAGCATTTTCCGCTCGTTTGATTAAAGTGGCCTTCTCAGTGGCCGAGTGAGCCTGCTCTTTCTTGAAGCTTTCCTTCAGCTGTTCAGTGCTGTTCAAAGCAATGGTTAATTCTTTCTTGGCCTTGTCTGTTTCGGCCTGTTGGGTTTTCAGTGCCTCCTGTAAATCGGCAATCCGGTCCTCTTTGATCTTCACCTCAGCCTGCATACAGATAGTATTTTCAACATGAGGTTCAAGAAATTGAAGTATCAACCACATAACAAAGTTATATGCCTGATACTTGGGGGCTAATGCACCTTCAATTTTTTATACATGTTACTAGGTGGCAAAGTCCCAAGCTCAATACAAGTATTCAACTTGGCACTTGGGGGCTAATGGCTATTTGATCTACGTATGTTTCCAAGAACAGTTTTTATTGAAGCCCCGGTTTAAGTATGTTAAGTTAAACCGGCCCTTGGGGGCTATGCAGGTGGATTTCAAAATTGTTAAGGAATATATTCAAGTTCCGGTTTGATCAAGATTACAAACCGGCCCTTGGGGGCTAGAAGGACTGATATAAGGGCAGTAAGTAAAGGAGTGGGTTACCTCAAACTTATCCCTCATCATCTTGACCAGGCCAGCTTCACAGTCACGGCTAGTATAAAGCCGGTTTAAGTAGCCAGAATGAAGGTCTTGGGCGCTCAAAGTAGCATATGTTTCAGTTCAACATCCCATTTTCCTTTATTCAAAGCGGAAAAATCTTCTTTCACAGTGTGCCTGGTTAAAGTTGCAGGATTCCCCGGTTCAGAGCGGCCCATACCAGTAATCACAACGTCATCATCTTTGGACTCGACGGATTGTGTGGGCACGGCCGTTTTGTCAGCAGGACTGTGGGATTTATCAAACCGGACGGAGCTGGCAGGCGGATCGGCAGAGATTGAAGTGTTAACAGGCCTCTCTTCGGGAATAATATCATCTTGCAATGAGGATCATTGGGAATGTCTTGAGGCAAAATTTTCAAGATCCGCGCTCTCTCATGATCCGAGGTGGCATCTTCTTCACTGTTTTATCCAAACGGGCCTTCTTGCTTGGTTTGGTTTGGTTCTAAGAGAAAAAACAAAGAGCCAGGGAAAAGCATAAGCCATTACACAATATACTAGAAGCATATGCTCGGTTTGGCTTACCCGGCACTATCTTCAATGGTGGTAGCCGAGTGGCGATGATTCACGAGAGGATGAATGGGAAGTGACACGATAATCGAGTCGGACGGATTAAGAGGTTGTGGAAGAAACCCGCTTTAGAATTTAAAGCAATAAAAGGTCGGAGACCTCGAGCGGCGCTTTCGAACGGGCTGTTTGCTAAACGGCGAGAGGTAACTACGACCATTGTCTTGGGTTGTGCGGCGAGCTTCATGTTGCTCGCGTCTTCATAAGAAATTTGGGATCCAAATAAGCAAGAGGATGAGAAAATTAACTTTCGGTTTGCTGGCGAAATTTTGGCAAAGGCAAATTTTACGAATCGGAAGAGAGAATAGTTACCTCGGCAAATCCTGCATTGCTGGCCTCAGCGTCGTCCTGACAAGCATCATCATCAATAAGGCGTGTAAATAGTAAGCCAAGAGAATCAAGTTCTACCTCAAGATCCGGATTACCCACATCATCGTCAATGGCTGGGTCAGATGAAGCGGTGGTTTTTCTCTTGTGAGCTGGTTTCTTAATAACTTTGGTCTTGGGCGGGTTGGCGCCACAACTCTCCGCTTTATCTTGTGAAAGTTTCTTGCTCCAAAGCGGATTATCACCTGGATCGTAGATAGTTAAATGTCGGACACATAAGCGATATGAGCTTAATGATGGAGCAACTAAAAGCTTACATTGGCGGTTTGTTGGTGGTGCAATAAGGAGGCGGACCGGTTTGAGCACGAGAGATGCTCCGGTTCATTCAACATCTTCTTTACAGTGCAGAACTTCATCATCGTGAGAGTTGGATTTTGGTGTGTCGGAGTGGGTCGTCGACACTATCGATATCTTGGCACATCAAACCGAGCGCCGGCTCGAGGCGATATGCTCCATGATATCCAGCAGCGTGCAAGGTCTATTCCCGTCAAACCGTTGGCCATAAAAGCTCGAAGCTTGGACAGTTGCGGGGCATATTTGCTTCTATCCTTGGCACTCAATCTTTGTGGAAAAGGATGAGTGTTGCTCGGCCGCTTCTGGGCGGAAGCGGGTAAGGGATTTTCATCCCGAGAAGTATCTTTGCAATAAAACCAAGTCGCATTCCACTCCTTGGGGTGAGTATGGAGTTTGGCGTGAGGATAAGTGATCTCCTTCCTCTTTTGAATAGCCATGCCACCCAATTCATATTGGGGCCGTCGGTGAATTCAAGTCTGACGGTTTAAATGAAAGAGGTCTCTAAACAGTTCAACGAAGGTTCCTCTTGAAGATATACTTCAGATAGTACTTGAAAGTGGCATAAATTGGTGACGGAGTTGGGGCCAATATCCTGGGGACGGAGCTGAAAATTGGCTAACACGTCCCGGTAAAATTTAGAACCGGGCGGTTTGAAGCCCCGGGCCAGGTGATCTGCGAAAACCACAACCTATCCTTCCTGGGGTGTAGGAGGACATTCCTCTCCAGGGACCCTCCAGTGGATTGTATCTTTATCATCTAAAGCGCCAATCGAGACTAGATCATCCAGCTGTGATTCGGTGACGCGAGAAGGAACCCAGTTGCATTCATACACTTGTTTGGCCATGGTAAGATCTACAAGAAATAATTGATCCGGTTCAAGAGCATGCATGGTACAAGGTGTTGATCTCAGCTACGATAAACCGGAGGCAGTATCTATAAACCGGTTTTCCATAATACAGTATCATGTGGATCCTGGCGGTTCAACCAGGGGACTAATGATATATATATGCCGGCTTAGCGATTATTTCTATGGTAAGTTAAACCGCCTGACCTAAGCATTGGAAGCGATTGAAGCTATGGATAACTAAGTATGCGTAAACAGGTTTAGAAGATCATATTACATTGCGGATCAAACGCGAAGCTTCTGAGAAAATGTAAAATGTTTCGAGAAGTAAGGCGAAATGTAGTGAACTATGGAGCGGTATATGCGGAAGATCTATGGGCTTAGATGAGAGACTACAGCGGATCGCGAGGAACACTATTAAATACAGCACAAGTTCATGGATTCATTCAAAGTCAAAAAACGAGATATGAGCGCGAAGAACACAAACGTGAAACTGGAACCCTAAAGAATGATCTAGGTCAAGAAGGGAGGAAGCCTACCGGAGCGGAGAAGACGCGAAAGAGGCCGCAATGCTCGCACGCTCGTTCGGTCGATGCATCGGCCGAGATGAGGCGAAAGTCGACGACGGTGGCGGAGCTCCAAGACCAGCGGCGAGGAAGACGAAGAAGAGGGGGGCGAAGGAAAGGAAAGAAATGACCCTTCGGTCCTATTTATAAAGCAACCGAAGCTAGGTCAAGCGCCAGCGGATCCGAGAACCGCTATTAAAAGAGGCGTTGTAAATGATAAAATTTCAGGATGACGTCATGCGGTTTACGATGAATCGGAAGTGATGACGATCTGGCGTTTACCATCACTAGAAGATGTCCAAGATGCAAGTTTTTGTGAAGGATTGACATGAACCAGTTCAAATCAATGGGGCCTAATGTTGGGGATATTACCACTAGGTGTAAACCGTAGTGCAGGCGGGTTAACTCCGTTAGTGGTATAAGCGAAGAAAGGCCCAAGGCACGTAGTCGGTTTAGAACTTGTAGCCGTAAACCGGCCTGTTGTATAACTTGTGTTGTAAGTTAGGAACAGAGAGATGCCAACCGGGATACGAGTATGAACCGGTTGGGACTCTATGAACCGACGGGCGTCACCCGTGTATATAAGGGGACAACCCGGCGACGGTTCAAGGACAGACAACCACAACTCGAGCCTAGGAGAAGCTTGTTTGCTCCCTAGCCATCGAGACCACATCAATTCCATCACAACTAGACGTAGGCTTTTACCTTCATCGAAGGGGCCGAACTAGTATAAAAACCCTCGTGTCTTTGTGTCCGCTTTAACCCCTTCAAGTAAACCCGTAGCGATGGCTCCACGACTAAGTCCTTTTGCTAGGACATCTGCCGTGACAAATCCACGACACTCTGGATGAACAAGAACCCGTGGTGTGGAGGGCTGGATGAACAATAGACGATGGAGGGGTGGCCGTGGAGCCTGGTGCAGATGCTGCTGCTGCCGGCACCGCCTCGGGGCGGCGGGTCCGACACCTAGTCGGACCCGTCATCCTCTTGCCTGCTACCCTCGTCGTCACTGCCCCTGTCCTCCTTGTCGCTCTCGCTTGAGGATGAGTCTTCGTCGTTCAAGGAGCTCTCCACGCAGCACTTCAGGCGAGTTCCGAAATCGCCGAAGACCTTGACGGAGAGGAGGCCATTGTCCATTAACGTGAAGTAGAGAATGAGCCCCGCCGTCAGGCTGTGGATGCGAGCGAAGGTCTTCCATCCGCGGCGAAGATACATGATGTGAGGGGCTGGGAAATCAACGTCGGCTCATGTGCCGCTATTCCCGCAGCACCTCATGTGCAGGCTCAGCGCCTGCGGCGGGTCGAGCTCCATCTCCCGAGCGAATGGGGTCGAGAGACAAAGGCACGGCCTTGCTGCAGGCGCGATCGATGAAGAACTTCATGGGCTGGTCCCGACATGGCCCTCCATTGGGGAAGGACCATTGGCTGAGGCGAGGCCGATGCGTCGCCCCGTCCTCCTCTTCCCCGAGCGCCACGGCGGCCTCGGCCTCGCCCCCTCCTGTTGGAAATATGCCCTAGAGGCAATAATAAAATGGTTGTTATTATATTTCCTTGTTCATGATAATTGTCTATTGTTCATGCTATAATTGTATTAACTGGAAACCGTAATACATGTGTGAATACATAGACCACAACATGTCCCTAGTGAGCCTCTAGTTGACTAGCTCGTTGATCAATAGATGGTTATGGTTTCCTGACCATGGACATTGGATGTCATTGATAATAGGATCACATTACTAGGAGAATGATGTGATGGACAAGACCCAATTCTAAGCATAGCACAAGATCGTATAGTTCATTTGCTAAGAGATTTTCTAATGTTAAGTATCATTTCCTTAGACCATGAGATTGTGCAACTCCCGGATACTGTAGGAATGCTTTGGGTGTACCAAGCGTCAACGTGAATCGAGTGGCTATAAAGGTGCACTCAGGTATCTCCAAAAGTGTCATTGGGTTGGCACGAATCGAGATTGGGATTTCTCACTCCATATGACGGAGAGGTATCTCTTGGCCCACTCGGTAATGCATCATCATAATGAGCTCAATGTGACTAAGTAGTTAGTCACGGGATCATCATTCTGAGAATGAGTAAAGTGACTTGCGATAACGAGATTGAGCGACGTCTTGGGATACTGACAATCGAATCTCGGGCAAATAACGTCTCGATTGACAAAGGGAATTGTATCACGGATTGCTTGATAAATCGACATTGCGGTTCATCCGATGAGATCATCATGGAACATGTGGGAGCCAACATGGGTATCCAGATCCCGCTGTTGGTATTGGTCGGAGAGATGTCTCGGTCATGTCTGCATGGTTCTCGAACCTGTAGGGTATACACACTTAAGGTTCGGTGGCACTAGAGTTGTTATGGGAAATAGTATGTGGTTACCGAAGGTTGTTCGGAGTCCCGGATGAGATCCCGGAAGTGACGAGGAGCTATGGAATGGTCCGGAGGTGAAGATCGGTATATTGGACGAAGGGTATTGGAGTCCGGAATTGTTCCAGGGGTACTAGGCGATGACCAGCATGTCCGAAAGGGGTCTCGGAGGCCCCGGCAAGTGTTGGGGGGCCTTATGGGCCAAGGGGAGGGGGCACATCAGCCCACTAAGGGACTGAGCGCCCCTGCCACCCCATCTCACGTAACCTAGAGAGGTTGGGGCACCACCCCTAGGGCAGCCTCCCCTCCCGGCTTGGGGGCAAGTTTCCTAGGGGGTGAGGGCGCCCAAACCACTACAAAAAAAGACACACCCGTGACATTTTGGGTCGAATGAAAAAAAATTATGTCATACATATGACACTTCTATGACGACAATTGTGACAAAACCCGGTATCATCATAGATGTGGTGGGCTCCTACTTCTATGACAAAAAATCATGACGGAAAATGGGCTTTTAAGTCTGGGCGGGCGGAGACGCAGATTGCATGACATTCTTTGGGCCGTCCATGGCGGGAAAAACCGTGGTAGAAGCGAGGGAGGAAAATTTGAGGAGTTGCGGTTCACGGTGGGAGAGCGATGCACGTTTCTCTCGTCTGAATGCAGCGCGTGTGTGCGGCGTTGGCTCTAGCGAAGCCGATCGAGGCATTGGGTTCTAATCGAACCCGGCGATTATCTTGCAGAGCTACGCGTTCTTGAACCCGGCGATTGATCGATGGCTGTTAATCAACCCGATGGGCGATTCGCCGCTACTTCGCTAATCAAGCCGATCGATTGTGCCTCTGGGATGAGCAATGGCGTTGCGGGGGTTTGGATGAGCGATGGCGGTGGCGTTGCCTGCGTGTTGGGGATATTACCACTAGGTGTAAACCGCAGATGCAGGGCCGGTTAACTCCGTTAGTGGTATAAGCGAAGAAAGGCCCAAGGCACATGAGTCGGTTTAGAACTTGTGGCAAATAAACCGCCTGTTGTATAACTTGTGTTGTAAGTTAGGAATAGAGATGCCAACCGGGATCTGAGTATGCTGCCGTGCGGGACTCTATGAACCGGCGAAGTCACCCGTGTATATAAGGGGCGACGCGCGGACAGTTCAGGGCGACAACCACAACTCGAGCCTAGGAGAAGCTTGTTTGCTCCCTAGCCATCGAGACCACATCAATTCCATCACAACTAGACGTAGGCTTTTACCTTCATCGAAGGGGCCGAACTAGTATAAAAACCCTCGTGTCTTTGTGTCCGCTTTAACCCCTTCAAGTAAACCCGTAGCGATGGCTCCACGACTAAGTCCTTTTGCGAGGACATCTGCCGTGACAAATCCACGACACTCTGGATGAACAAGAACCCGTGGTGTGGAGGGCTGGATGAACAATAGACGGTGGAGGGGTGGCCGTGGAGGGGTGGTTGAACAGGAACCCGTGGTGTGGAGGGATGGATGAACAGTAGACGGTGGAGGGGTGGTCGTGGAGGGGTGGTTGAACGGGACCCCATGGTGTGGATGGCTGGATGAACAGTAAACGGTGGAGGGGTGCCTGTGGAGTGGTGGCTGAATAGTAGCCGATGGAGTAGCGCGCAGTGAAGGCTGGATGAACAAGAGCCCGTGGAGGCTGGAGGAGGTCGACGGTAGCCCGTGGAGGCTGGAGGAGGTTGACGGTGGAGATGAACTGTATCCTATGGAGTCCTGTTTTGTAGTACGCCACACCCCTTCCCCCCCGTTTCGACCGTAGCGCTCCAACACAAGTCCGTTTCGTCCGTTTTGCGGTACGAGACACCCCTCCCAATCAACAGGACCCCCGTTTCGACCGTAGGAGATCCGTTTTGTCCGTTTTGCGGTACGCCACACCCCTCCCGATCAACAGGACCCCCGTTTCGACCGTAGGAGGTCCGTTTCCTCCGTTTTGCGGTACGCCAGGCCCCTCCCGATCAACAGGACCCCGTTTCGAACGTGGCCGGTCGAACACAAGGCCATTTCCTCCGTTGTGCAGTATGCCAGGCCTCGTTTCCATTGCCTGTTCCATCCAAGCCCTCCCGATGAACATGACCACGCATTCCATTCCGACCCAGCCGGTTGGCTCCCACGCGTTCCGTTGCCTCCCGATGAACACGATGCATTCCGTTGCCTCCCCATGAACACGACGCATTCCGTTGCCTCCCCATGAACACGACGCATTCTGTTGCCTCCCCATGAACATGAGCCCTCGCCGTACGTATGCGCGACTAGGCGTTCGAGACCCCGCCCGTATGTACACATATGTGGTCGTGTTTTCTTTCTTGCACCCCGGCCGCTGTTCATACGTGTACATGCTACGTGCGCGCCTCTACTATGACACGTGCGCGCCTCTACAACCAGTATGTACGTACACGTTCGCGACCAGAATGACAACGCTACATACGCTTCGACCAGGTGGGTCCCGACTGTCAGGCACTTCCTTGCATGCGAAGATGTAGCTGGTGGGTCCGGCGATCGGGGCGAATCTTTTTTTGCGGACGCACTTCCTTGCGTGCGAAGGTGTAGCTGGTGGGTCCCAGGCGCATCGAGGGGAATGTTTTTTGCAAAATATGGTGGCCCGTCCGGTGGGTCCCATTGTCGGTGGAGGAATAATTATTTTGCGCGTAATAAGGAGGCACTTCCTTCTTGCGGCGATGGACCCGGTATCGGCCTCTCCGCGTCTGATCCACGTCCGATGGAAGCCGTTCCTTAACCACGTTGACCACGCCGCACCGAGAGCACCGGGCGGTGGGCGGCGGCGAGCCTAGGAAGGGGACAACACGGAGCCGAGGAAGGCGCGCAGTGGATGCCCACGCGTAGGAGTCTGAGGTTCAACTGGTTCACTGCGGTGTGAGGCTGCCGTCGCCCTTGAGAATAATAGGGGTGTGGGTGAGTAGAGGATGGCTTGGCGGTGGTGGGAGTAGTAGGGCGGTGAGGCCTCCGACGCGCGCACCTGGCCACGGGAGGCGAGGAGCATGAGCACGCGACCGACGCTGGTTTGGTAGTGGAGCAAGAAGACCAGAGGTTGAAGAAGCACTACGGCCGTTGGATGGACATCGTCACGGTCCTTTGGAGCTAGAATCGTGCATATTGACTAAGTTGACAAAGCCCTCCGTCCCGTCAACTTAGTAGGCCCACAAGTCAACTGCCACTATCTTTGGGTCCCGGCTAACGGGGAGTATTCATTTTTTGTGCGTAATAAGGAGGCACTTCCTTGCATGCGAAGATATAGCTGGTGGGTCCGAGCTGTCAGCGGCGGTAATGTTTTTTTCGCGAAATACTGAGGCCCTTTCGATGGGTCCCTGATGTCAGGTGGACGAATCATTACTTTGCGCGTAATAAGGAGGCATTTCCTTGCGTGCGGCCGTGGACCCAGCTGTCGGCCTCTCCACATACAGTCCACTTCAGATGCATGTCGGTCGTTGACCATGTTGACCAGGCCGCGTTGAGAGCACCATGGCGGTGGACGACGGCGAGGCCTAGGAAGGGAACGACACGGAGGCGGGAAGACTCGGCGATTGTTTCCCACGCGAGAATCTGTTGGACAAGGGTTCTTGGTTAAATCTGCCGTCGCGGAGAATAACAGCAGTGTGGGTGAGTAGAGGATGGCTAGGCCATGATGGGAGTCTGGTGGGGCGGTGAGGCTGCGCAGCAGCACATAGCCGCCGCAGGAGGAGGAGCGAGCAGTCCAGCCGGCACTTGTTTGGCCGGGCCGGAGCAGGGAAGAGCGAGATTGAAGAAGCACGACGGTCGTTGGATGGCCATCCAACGATCCTTTGCTGTCGTCAACCTTTTTTAGGAAAGCCTCAAATCATGGAAAAACAGACATATAGCCCATCTACCATTATTTCTAATAATTTACAGCCCATTTGCTAATTCTTAAGGTTTTTTTTGGAGCCCATATTCTTTTTGTTAGCATTACAGCCCATATTGTGGCCACGGTTAAAAAAATTATACGAAATTTTGCATATTTCAGTGCGGTCCGAACTGTTTTTAATCCCGAAATTTTGACTCACATTCAAACTGATTTTAAAACTAAATGTATATCAATATAAAATCCAACAAATTCTCCACGCATAAAAATTAATGTAATTTAAAATCTCGAAATTAAAAAAAAAGATATTTGAAACTAATTGCCGCTTTGATGTGTTTTAAAAATGTACAACCCATTTCTCATTCCTAATGGGCCATTTTCTCGGCCAGCCGAATGAAAGCTCTCCTCATCTTGAAAGATTTGCAGCCCAACAGGCCTCACAAAGCGACTTACTTGGCAAATCACAAAAAAATTGGGTTGTGACCGTGGACCCAGCTGTCAGCCTCTCCACGTACAGTACTCTTTTGATGGAAGTTGTTCCTTGACCACGTTGACCACGCCGCGCGGAGAGCACCACGATGGTGGATGACAGCGAGGCCTAGGAAGGGGACAACACGGAGCCGGGGAAGACGCGGCAGTGGAAGCCCCTTGAGAGAGAAATCTGAGGTTCTTGGTTGGCTGCGGTGTGAGGCTGCCGTTGCCCTGAGGCTAGCCAGCAGTGGGAATAGTAGAGGCGGTGAGTCCTCCACGGCGGCCTGACCCGCCACGGGAGGCGGGGAGCATGAGGCACGACCGGTGCTGCTTTGGGCGGCTGGAGCAAGAAGACCAGAGGTTGAAGAAGCACTACGGCCGTTGGATGGACATCGTACGTCCACTGGAGCTAGAATCGTTCATATTGAGTAAGTTGACAAAGCCCTTCGTCCTCGTCAACTTAGTAGGCCCACAAGTCAGCCTCCCACCAAGGTGGGTCCCAGCTAGCAGGGGAGTATTCATTTTTTTGTGCGTAATAAGGAGGCACTTCCGGTGGGTCCGAGCGGCAGCGAGGGGCGTTTTTTGCGAAATCGGTGGCTGTCGGTGGATCCCAGCGGTCGAGGGCAAACGTTTTTTTCACAAAATCGGTGGCCCGTCCCAAAGGATCCCTCTTTGTCGATTGGAGGAATCATTATTTTTTGCGTAATAAGGAGGCACTTACTTGCTGTGGCGGTGGACCCAGCTGAGACTCTCCACGTACAGTATACTTCCGATGGAAGTCGTTCCTTGACCACGTTGACCTCGCCGCGTTCCGTTGCATGCATGCGTCCATGGGTGTGGTGCGTCCCCACTGTCAGCCTCTCACGTACAGTCATCTTCCGATGACTCTTGGTTGTTGACCACGTTGACCACACTGTGCCGAGCGCACCCAGACTGGAATGACCCGGAGATGGGGAAGATGGGGCAGTGGAGTCATAGATGAAGAGGAGTGGGAAACTTCACTAGTTCGGGTGCGCGGGAGCACATCCACAGTGCCGCCCACGGGAGACAGGAGCAAGAATAGATGTTGAAGAAGGAGCACGGCTGTTGGATTAACATCCAATGGTCCAGCTGCTAGAATCATTTGTTGATTAAGTTGACAAAGTCGTGCGTACACGTCTGCTTAGCAAGCCCACAAGTCGATCACCGTCAGCGGGTCCCGGTCCCAAATCAATGGGATGAATATTTTTTTTCGCAAAACAAGAAGGCACTTCCTTCCGTGCGAAGATACAGCCGGTGGGTCCCAGCTGTCAGGTGGAGGAAACATTTTTTTCAGGTTAATAAGGAGGAACTTTCCTTGCGTGCGACCATGGACCTCGTGGGTCCTAGCCGTCAGGCTCTCCACGTACAGTCCTCTTCCGATGACTCTCGTTTGTTGACCACATTGCACCGAACACAGCAAGGCGGTGGACGACGGTGAGGCCCCGGACGGGAACGACTCAGAGATGGGAAAACGCGGTAGTGGAGTCACAGATTGAGAGGAGGAGAAGGGTTATAACTGGTTCTGTTGCAATTCATATCAAACTCAGGTTCACAGGACACGTTCATATTCATAGCCAACATTCACTATCAACAACTCAAAAGATTCATATATACACAAGCTCAGCATATCTATGCATCCAAATGATTGATAGATCACACGACAATATTCATACATAATTCACAAAATGATTCAGATATACACATGTTCAGTATGTTTATGCATCCAAATGATTGAGATCACAGCCAATATGATCCATGGACAAACTTTAATTACCTAGGGTACAGACTGGTAAATGGTGTTCAATCAGAGGTACTTCTTGCTAAAATTAGTTCTTATGCGAGTAAACTTTCGAGTACATAAGAAGCGACATAGACAATCTGAACTTTGCTTGTAGGTTTATCCTCAAATAGTGGCCTCGTGCGTCGAAGGTTTGAGCAACTTGGCCACTACTTTCATCCAACTAGTTCTTGGCTCATCTTGGTCTGTATCTACGCAAAAATTCTACATTGCGGAGCGAGAAAGGAGGCGGTTGAGAAAATGAACCACCCAAATTTTTGTGCAGTTCAAGCTGAAATGGAGCATCCTTGGCGTGCGGTGATTAAGTCCCGATGAATATACCGTCAACCAACATGCGGAATCTTTAGACTCCATGCCATATAGTTCGCTACCATATGTGCCAATAACCAAAAGGCACAAGTTGGGACAAAAATCGGACTGCGTTTTTCGGGCTATGCACCAAGCAATATTTTTGGCGTTCACTCTCCTAATACTTGGAGTTTGACAATTGGTTGACGCCGGTTGATACTCGAATGAATATAGGCACTTCTTGTCAACATTGATGCTTGTCTGAGTTAACTTTAGAGTACATAGCAGCACCATAAGTACCTGTCCATCTGATCATTTTGTGCAGTTCTACTGAAATCACCTGATGTAATGATTTGCTTGCGAGTTCAGGCTCCAAATTACTCCTTTATGAAATCAACAAACGGTAGCACAATACCAAATTACCAATACATATGACAGGCACAATAATCAGGATAAAGACCAGTACCAACCTGTGTGAGGTAGCATATCAATTACTATTTCCTTTGATTGGAAGCCGAGATCAATAGCGGTGACAACAAAGGAAGAAAGCAAGCGGAGATTAGCGGTGACGAGGAAAGGACGGAAGCTGTCGAGGCAATGAAGCACCAAAGTTTTTGTGCAGTTCCACCAAAATCGAGCATCCTTGTTGGCACATATATTGAGAGAGTGAGATTCTGTAATAGTGGGACTAGTTGATGAAACATACACTAACAAATAGAAGCACCCTCATTATCTTAATGGGTAAAGTTAGCAACATAGTAGTCTTGCTTAAAGAGAGGTATTAGTTTATTTAATCGGTGCCAATTAGCTCAACTCAACACTCAAAGCATTGCCATTTATCATAGGTTGCAAAACTTAAAAGTGCAAAGATAAAGGAGTTTCTCATGATGAGAGTACGATACAAATAGAGATGACACAAACTAATATGGATGAAGGCCTTAGGCCCATACCAACTGAGAAAAAAGCTTATTCATGTAGTCCCATAGGAGATGATAAAGCACTCACTTTGGAATCACACAATAGTATATATTTTGTGCACTTCAAATGTATGGTTGAAATCACTCTTGTTTACGATCTTTGAGATTATATCGAAAGATTATCAAGAACTTCCAGCGAGTTAAAGCAATCGGGTGGGATACGATTCATTGTATTGTCTTGTGTAGTTCCACTAAAATGTATGATTGGCACAACATGATCCCTATTTGCACAAGTAGGAACAAGGTGAAACCTTCATTAGCTTAGTGAGAAAGGATAGGAAGACATTAGCATATTACTCAAGCAGTAGTATCAAATTCATGATGACAATCATAAAACATTGCCTCATTGAACCAATGGCAATAAATTGACATGCAAAACAATAGCACTATTATGTCATGACACTAATAATATTCCTCCTGCTCCACCACATGATTCACCTCCATAGACAAACATTCACACGTACATGATTCAGCATAGGGTCCTACTAAAGATTTGTTTAACTCCAACGGAAAATTAGGCGATAATAAATTAGTGGTACTTAAGTGCTCCTAATTAATTAAGTGAGACAGCGAAGTGGAAGGGCTCCACGGAGGATCGTCTCACATGTAAGGTAGTCGTTGCGGAGCCCTTGAATAGCCTCGATGAAGCCTCACAGCTTCAAAAAGATCGCCTTAGCCTTTGTTTATTCTTCTTCTTCTTCCTCCTCTTCATGCTATGTTTCTCTTTCTCCTCACCAGTTGGTGAAACCAAGTACATGATTGGCCTTCTAATTGAGAATTGGTTTTGTCGGTGAGGAGTACAAGTGTACTAGTAAAAAACAGCATTATTTTCTCATGGCGGTCGGAAAATAGAGATGAACACATGCATTAAATATCATTCTTACCTAAAGGAAGGTTATGGCGCCAATATGGATGATGAGGATTGGAACATAGATCTCCTTTGTGCAGTTCCACCAAAATGAACCAAGCTGTTCCATTGACATTCAATTAAACACACAAAAGTCACTTCTTTTAAGAAGAGTTTTGTGCGATGCACCAAAAGGTCTACAACAACAACGGTGAATTGGATATCCTGTTTGCACAAAAAGGCACAGAGGAAAGCAGTCGAGTCTCAAACAATTACAGGCAAAAACATTTGGCTAAACTTGTCCGAGTCTCAAACAATTCTGAGCAAAAACAGTGGCATGGCTTCATTTTTACGGGGACATTATATTAAGAACAGCTAAGGCTGCGTTCGGTTCATAGGTTTGGTGCAGGATTTTCGTAGGAACACAATTCCTACCGTATTCTTTCCCTTCAACTGTTGAAACAGGGAAAGGTGAATAGTGTTTCATAGGAAAGCTGATGCAGTAGTCTTGATTCCATCGGTTAGAAACATCCACGCGCTGCTCATTTTTTGGGCGAAAGCCCGAGGCAGGCGCTCGCTACCATGCGTTAGACAGGTTGTTGTGCTGTGTTTGCCGGAATAAAAAAATCAACCCATGTGTGGTATGTGAGGTGAGGACTAGAGTAGTCACTGTGCAGCTGAATAAACAAATAGCATCTCATACTGCCAAGCATGCTACTCTAAAAAAACAAATCTGTACATTTCATAGTCCATCCGAACACATTCTCTTGAGAGTTTCCTTCGGTTCGCTGTTCCATAGTTTTGTACCTACATTCCTTTCCTATTCCTCTATTTTCATCAAGAACTATGTTTTCTGCCCCTTTATTCCGACCGGAGCCTAAATATTTGGTATAAGGGCATGGGGCGGTGGGTGCACCAGCGATCTGACACCATGTGCGTAAACAGGGGCATAAAGTGGTGATTCATAGTTTGTTGCCCGAGAAACAAACATCCAAGAAACATATCTGGGTTGGTCCCATTTTTGTTCCTCTAGCCACCTACTCCTATGTGTGGATAGAAAATCTAGTCTGGTCATACCCTTTGTGTCAGAGTTACCCCCATATTTCCCTTTTCGACCAAGAGACTGGTTGGATGACCAGTCTATACTACTTTCATCCCCTTTCCTTCATGTTTGTACCAAGTCCGATGTACATACTAAATTCCCCCACCCCCACGTTATTTCAATGACAAGTATTTTCGGAAAGAGGGATTACAAGATTCGACTCCATGAAGTAGCTTTACCTCTAACAATAGAAGAAAAAAAAATAGGTGACGTTGGACCATCCGATCGAGAGGGGCCGAGAGGTAGAAAATGATGCACATGCAGCGACGTGGCGAGCTGGGGAAGTAGAGCTAAGGCGGTTTGAGCGAAGATATACACGAAGGTCGTCGGGATGTGGATAGGTGGGCGGCGGAGGCGGATCCGCCCACAGAAACAGCGAAGGATCGGAGGACCTCCTGCGGCGCTCGGCCGAGATAGCAGTGCGGCGGCGGTGGGTCTCCTCCTCGCTGTCGGCGATGGCCTAAACGCTGCCCTCCTCCCTTCACCGGCGGAGGGGGTACATCGGATCTGTAACCAGCGGTGACGATAGAAAGCCAGTGTTTTTGAAGGGAGAAAGACAGGGTTACTACCCCTATCTTGTTTAGATCTGGAGAGGATGAGAGTGTGTGTATAGAGCAGCCCTAGCAAGCAAGCGCGGAGGCTTCGGTCTATATATAAGTAGTGGGGTAGTTTTCCTTTTTCACTCCATCAAAACAATCATTTAAAATTGTGTACTATACTACATGCTAGGTCACGGTTTTTTTAGTTGTTGATTTTTTTTGAGATAGCTACCCGCTTGTTCCAAGTGGTGTTACAGTGTGCCAGGTCGCACTTTGTATCATTCAAGTCTGGTAGTACTACAAGTCCCTCCATTAAATGAACAACCACCCCCTCGGTAGAATTGTGAACAAGCCCACGACTAAAATTAGCGGAAACGTGGGTTTCCCCAACATGCATTATTATTTATATTTTCTACTCCCTCCGTTCCTAAATATAAGTCTTTTTTATTAGCCACACCTAAGACAAGAATTTTTTTTATTAGCAGTGAACCCCACATGTCATAGACACAAAATTTTTGGCAAGATTCCCTTAGGCAAGCCAAAGTGTGTCTAACAATTTGAGCAACTCAGGTTAGGCAAGTGTGGCAAGTGTGGGAAAAAAATGTGGCAACATAAGACAAACATAGTCACAATCCAAACAGCCCCGTGATTTTTTGTGACATGCATGAAAATTTGGTTAGTTAAATTTATAGTCAAAATTTGGCAAGGTGCATCAAATCAACACATGCAAGTATCAAAAGGAAAGTCACGGCATGCATGCATGCGTTGTACTCCCTCCATTTCCAAATATAAGTCTTTTTAGAGATTGCAACAAGTGACTACTCCCTCCGTTCCTAAATGTAAGTCTTTTTAGGGATTCCACTACAAACTACATACGGATGTATATAGACATATTTTAGAGTGTAGATTCACTCATTTTGTTTCGTATGTACTGTTCATAGTGAAATCTCTAAAAAGACTTATATTTTGGAACGGAGGGAATACATCTGAAGAAATATGTCTACTCCTACATACAAGTAGCCCATTTGAAATGTGTAAAAGAGTTTTATCGAATGCGGTGCTTTGATGTGTCGCGTCAACTCGTACAAGCCGAGAAATTTGATTACTCGACGCCCTCTCCCTCATGGTGAGCTCGGTGCCTTAATCGCACTTGCCTTTGGCTGCATGACAGTGGGCCAACCACCTGTTGGGCCCACCTGTCATGGATGCAAAGGTAGGAGCAGTAAGTAGAAGCTTTCGCTACATGCTATCCCTCCCGCACGAGGTGGACGGACATGCAGCAGTGGATTCGATGCTATAGAAGTAGGAGTAACATCATTGTTTGTCTTCTCGAAGAGGTGAAGAGCCAAGTCTAAACCGAATGTGGCAGTTGCGAACGCTCGCATGGTGTGGTTCCTTGGAGTACTAGCCAGGCTCTTGCATGAGACAAAATTGCTATTGCTTAACAATTAAACTCCATTATCCATTGGTTGATACTCATTCTGCATAGGTCCACGCACTTAGCACCGTTTCCTCCTAGGGTCACCAATGTTTATTTGCTAATTAATAGCATTCCATGCAATGAACTAGCCATTGCAAGTCATTAAAAGCATGCACACCTCTCATCTCTTATTGGTTGATACGTATGTCAAGAAACAAGAAACAAGGTAGAAGTTAATGCACCGCGCCTAAGTGTTTTGGGACTATTTGGTTTTCGTAAGATGACTTACACACCTAGGCGGAGGGAGTAGTATAGACCTGTAAACAAGAAAGGAGTATTTGCCTTTCTAGAGATTTCAACAAGTGACTAGACTTCGGCTCAAAAAAAAACAAGTGACTAGACTACACCCTGTGCAGTACCCCCTCCCCTCCGGTTTATAGGACTCAAATCTCAAATCTCATGAACCAAGTCATTTTGCGATTGGAGGAATGTATCTCGTACTTTAAAAAACTACCCTAATTAAACTCATGCATTAATTACGTAGTTCTCTCGTTTTCCTCTCCGCCTTGGTCACGGTGCACAATATTGAGAGAGTGCTTTGATACGTTTTAGTCTCATGACTAGCCACACTTTGACTTGGCCACACTAGTCTCCAACCAAACAGACCCTAAAAGTAGTGGGAGTAAGACTTGTTAGCCTCATCCATGCTTGGATCCAAATACTAAAGAGACTAAAATCAAGTTAATGACATTTCAAAGCATCCGGGCCCGCGTGCCATCCACCAAATCACAGCGAGGTGCTACAGTCGAGACTCACCTATCACCACGGTGTGGCCGTCATGACCCATCATATCACAAAACCCACACCTTTACCAGCAGTGGTAAGGTGGCCTCCAAGTTGGACTGGACGAAGCAACCATCATTTCATTGGAACGGCTCATTCAAGCCTTTCTTCCCCTTTCTTGAAGAAAACCTCACCCAGGCTACTCACTTCGCCATTTTCTTCTCTACCGAAGAAGGAAAGGTGGGCGAAACAGATTATCTTGCTATATTTTCATTCAATAATCTTCTTTTTGCGAAGCACCGACCGATTCTCACATCCTATTCTTTTCCCGTTTTCATTGCGATTGTGGTTTCCTTTTGATTACTTTTTGTTTGTCAGTTCATTGATGGACCTGGAGCACTAGGCAAAGAGTTGCCGGTAGACAACCCACTGGAGACAGCGATCTCCAGGAAGCGAGCACCGACCAACGAGTTGACCATGTTGGCGGGCCAACCCATGGAGACGAAGAACTCCAAGAAACAAGCACTGGACAAAGAGTTGAGGACGTTGGCGGACGAACTCCTCAAAGAAAGTTGGAAGAACAGCAAGGGCCCCACCGTGCCTACCCCAGGAGCTCTAATTGCCACCTATGTGAGGCTCAAGACCGAGTTTGAGGAGATAGTCGCCGTTGAAGCGGTATTCCCCAGCAAGGTGATGGCCCGAGGGCGAGGAGATGGCCCCGGAGGATGAGATCCCCGGTGAGCTGCACAAGGTAAAAATAATGGCTTATTACCATAGTTGTGGCTTTTGATTATTTGCAATGTTCTTGCTTTTGATTATTTGCAATGTGCTTGCTAATATGTTAGTGTTGTGCGAGTGCGGTGGTTGTCCTTGATGATTCGATGTCGTGGCTCGTCTGTTGGCATCGCCCGGAGATCGATTCGATGCGCTGTCCATCCTGTGGACATCGCCCGAAGATCGATTCGATGTCGCGGTCGATCTTGTGGACATCGCCCGAAATCGATTCCCATGCCGATGTCCGTCTTTGTGGTCATTGCAGAGAGATCGATGACAAGAAATAGTTGGTCGCGCTAATCCTTCAGGGTAGTTTGCATTGCCCTGTGTTTAATTACCAGAATGATGCATGTTATCAAACCATCTTAGGCTAGTGCACTGTCTTGTGTGGGCGGATCTTGCTACTTTTGTTTGATAGTGAATCATGCGATGAATCATGCGAACCCTCTCCGAGTTATGGACACAGATGTATCCTCACCAGCTTTTGATGTAATATATGGCATGCTTAGATGTAAGTTTGAACTGTTTATCATATCAGCAGGGCTTGTTTGATGATTCTTGGTGTTAGTAGGCTAGCTACTGTGGGAGCTATAGTACTTGCAAAACACTCACCAAAGAGAAACGTTGGGGCTGATGAGCTTGTGTACGCTTATACTTATCCCTCGTCGATCGGCCAATAGCCCTAGCTCCTAAAATTTTAGGCTTAGCGATCGATCAGACAATAGTTGACATACATTCAGGCCTCATTTGGTTCAAGGGTAGGAAAATCGTAGCAAAAGTACAGAGAACGTGCAACACAAAATCATAGCAGTGCAGAGACGTACTCCCTCCGTTCCAAAATAGATGACCTAGGTGGGCTAGTTTGGCCTAGTGGGTTTCAGTGATATGACGTGGTATAGTGCCGTCCAGTCTTCGCGTGTGGTAGTAGTATTGCGGGTACAGTAAGTTTTCTTGAAGAAGCGGAATTCAACGAAGTCATGATGGTTCCTTCGTCCGAACAACTTACGGTGGGAAAGGTTGGGCCGCGATACGACCGGGGTAGACCAGGATAATTTTGTGCATGGCAGGTGGACCAGGATGGTCGACGTCCCACATGTCGGCGAATTAAAGTATTCTTTTCGATATAGAGGACGAGCAACGAGTATTCATTGTTTATTTTTTATAAAAGCTATTGTCTCCACTGTTACTCCTTGACTTTGTCAATGCCTCTCTCTCCTCCACATAAGTAGGGACTACTTGCTATGCATCTGATGGGCAGTGGCGTCTTGAGGACCAGGCGGTGAGGCGGGCTCGAGGCGGTCCGGACTCGAGCATGGCCCACCTCACATTATCACCATATATTTCTTGGAGTCCATGCACGGCAGGCGGGCGATCTCTTCTCCCTCCCCTGTTTCTCTCTTCTCAGCTGACGCCCGCCGAGCGATTAGATTTTGGCTATTGACGGTTTATTCAATTACGGTCCCACATGTCAGTGAAATTGCAAGACAACGCGTGTCCCCTTTGGTGAGCGGCGTGCGAGCCGGACTGTCGGGGTTGCGACGCGTACGAGTCGTAAGTGTGCCGCCTTTTCCTTTAGAACTTGCGAAGCTTAACATTTTCGCGATCGATCGATAGAAATCCGAACAAAATGAGCGAGGTGGTGCTTTCCGCTCGTTAGGCGGGCTAGTTCGAGTGATATGGCGTGCTCTGATGTCGTCCACTTGCTCCATTTTATGTAAGCAAGAGTTTACACTCGTCGCGGAGGAGTCTGGCACCGCGGATCTGATTTTGATCGAGGATAAGCATTCCTGCCAAATAATGGAAGATTGTTAGCGATTATAGCATGATAGTTAGGGCATCTCCAGTGCCGGCCCACAAATTTACACCGGCATCTGTCCGAGGACACTGATGGATGCCATCCGATGCTGCCCGCATACCTTTCGACAACTATATGAACTAACAGGACGAAATTCGTGCAAACAAAGCAAATTTCAAATTAATCAGATGAAATTAACCGGATGAAGTTCATTACATTTTGAAAACTTTTCCTACAAACTGGACGAAGTTCATTACATATTTCGCACAGACCATATTAAACCTACTGTAAACCTAATCTAAACGATCGTTGGCGCCCGACCACCAAGTCCGGCCATGAACCCGAGAAAGCCGACCATTGCCTTTGCCTCCTCCTCATCCACCTCGATAACCTCCTCCTCCGGCCGGAGCACAAGGTTATGAAGATTTCCGCCTCCATGTCGCTGTCAAGCGGCTAATCGGCCGCCGATGTTTACCCCACCAAGCTTGGCATCGACTGAGTGGAGTAGTGGTGGCCTTCCCGGGACCAGAGCGGCGACGACCTACCGTGTACTACTCTTCCTCGCTGCCGGCTGCGCCCGCGCACGCGCGCCGGCTTCGTGGTCGTGGCGCGGAGGGCGGCCCAAGGGGTGCCGGCGATCTCCTTCGTTTGCTCCTACGACAGTACGTCGAAGAGAGCTTTGGAGCGCGCCCGGAGTGGAGCCGCCGATGTCCCTCGTCTGCTCCTGCGATAGTACGTCCAAGAGAGCTTCGGAGCACCACGAGGCCATGGTTGAAGTGGTGCCGATAGAAGGAAGGGACCAGAGGAGAATAAGTGTGGGTCTTTGGCTATGGCTGGGAGCTGGGGCTCAAGTTAATATAAGCGGGCGAATGGCAATGAGCATGGCGAACGGATGGACAATGGCGCCGGAGTAGGTTCGTCGGGCGTGAATCACGGGCGCTGCTTGATGACTTAGCTGCGAGATGCGTTTGGGTGTCGACATGTGGGCCCAATCGGCGGTCGCCCACATGTCGATGACACACCAATTGCACTGCATTAAGTCCGATGAATCTTGGCATTGACATTACGGAGAGATGGTGACAGTTTGAGCGCATGCGGATTGTTTGACCGGTCGATCATACAAATCTGAGCTATCTGCTGAGCCAGCGATCGTATAATCACCATATCTCGTATACAATGATCAAAGTGAGCTATCAAGACAAGTTCGATGACCGCCAATGCATTTTACTCGGTAATAAATGACCAGGATTGAAGGGGAATCCTAATTTGCTTTGTCTTCTATCCTTGAGCTCTTGACAAACCAATGCACTATATGGTTGTCCGGCCACTCCACCCCAAAGCTCTCACCAAGCGTCGTTCATGCCACCACGCCGCACACTAACTGGTAAGGCAGCGATGGCATCCCGCCGCGCCGAGTTCCTCGCCGCCCACGAACGCACACAAAATGGTAGGGAAGCGATGGCATCCCGTCGTGCCGAGTTGATCGCCGCTCGCGACCTCACAACTATGTGGGAGGAATTTGAAGATGCCAAGGCGAATGGGCAGAGAGCAAGAGCGGCCAAAGCCACACAGAGGGCGGAAAAGTCGAAAGCACTCAAGAAAAGAGGCCCGCCCGCGCAAGAAAAAAAAAGGACGACAGCGCTACTACGGAGAGGTCGGCGGAGATCCAAGCACGATGGGGTGTCGCCGACAAAGCCGGGAAGGAGAACGACGGCGTCGGGCAGCATGTGAGAAGTAGTAGTACTAGTAGTTAGTGTGTGTGTCCGTGTGCGAGTGCGAGCATGTACAGTACTACTAGTTACTCTTGTAGTTTTAGAGCAAATTACGATTACATTAGCCTAGACTAAGTGGAAAAATTCCTATCCTATGCATCAAATGGCATCTCTTTCTCTATAGGAATTGAGATGCATGTCATCTCACTTCCTATGATTTTCATATCCCTATCCTATGAGCGAAAGGAGGCCTCGGTTGGAGTAAATCGTAGCTAGCGATCTTCTTTGATACAGTAGTTTTCTTCAAGCGGAATTCAACGAAGTCATGATGGTTCCTTCGTCAGAGCAACTTCAAAGTGGGAAGTGGGCCTGTGATTTGTGGCTCATTAGTTATTATTCTTTGCGGTAGCGACGACACAGGTGACTCTCCTTGGAGTTCTGCATGCATGGAAAGTGGACCAGGATGGTCGGCGTCCCACATGTTGGCGAGCGGAAGTATTCTTTCCGATATCGAGGAGCAAGGAAACGCGTGGTATAGTATCACTTGCTGATTGGTTCGCAAAAAATAGTATCACTGCCGATTTATAAATATTTTTATTTACGATGAATGCTAGCGTTTCAACTCTTCGACGAAGGGTGCCAAACACGGCATGTCTTTGGATGTCCCTACGTCGGCGAAAGGTGGGACATGAACAGCGTGGTAGAGCCCGCGTAAAAAACAGCGTGGTAGGCGTCTCCACTTCTTCCACTTCGGGTGGGAGACCACTGCGTAGTACTTAGCTGTATGAGCGATACAAAGTGTGACACGGAGAGAAAGACACGTCTAGTTGGAAGGTCTCGGGGCATACGTAAACAAATATAAAAGTTAATCGTGCCTCCAACTAATATAGTAGTAGTAGAGTACTTGAACACGTACTCCATAACATCACCGTGCATTGCACGTACAACATTAGTGGTAGTGCGTAGTAAGAGACAAATGCCGCCCAAGAGTTCCCTTCTCGACCTACTTTTGGGTGTTTGGTAGAGTGTATGGAGGGTGCATGAGTCCACACTAGTTTATCACAAATACACTAGAAGCATGCATGAAGAGAGCATGCATGAAGAGGGGTGTTGAGTTGAGCATGCATGAAGGGAACAACTATGCTGAGACGACAATGCAACCAAACACACACTGTATGCCACGCATGTTCATACCATTTGTGCCTTTCTACTTCACTTACTGCGCTACATTACTCGGGTTCGTACGTCCACTCCTGGGTATATGTCCGTCTCGTAGTTCCAGCGCCACGTGTTCTTCATATAGATGGAACGATCGTTGCATAACACGTGCGCCTTGATGCTAGATGTCTCGCGTGTTGGCAAAAGGATGAACAAAGCTCAGGTAAAAAATAGAGTGGAAGAACATAGATTAGGACGAGCGAGAAGGAGCAAGGAACCTCGTGGTGGGCGTCGCACTCATAATATTTAATATTATTCAGCGATATAAAATTAACCAATCATCTCCACGATTAATTTGGAAGAGTCTGAAACACGGCAGCCCGGTGTAGTTACATCATACTAGTACATGGCTAACCCGCGCTATCACCATATTTCTTGGCTTCGTGTGACACCTATCTCTAGTAATCCGATGCTTCATATCGCTTCTCCCTCCTCGTCTCTATCAAAGTGCAGCGGGCTGGCGTTTCTGCCATCTATTGAGGTCGGTTAACTATCACATCTTAGCGACATGCCAAGAGCATGCTAAAAAATTCCTTTCACGTTCCGTTTTCAAAAAGAAAAAATCCTTTCACGTACGAATTTGCATGTATGCTTTGAGCAACTTGCATGTCCTATACTGCTCATGTTTGATACTCTAACTTAGCTAGAGGTTAGACTAACTCATGACTAACCCTGAACTAACTGTAGCCAAAGAGGTGTTTGGGTGTCAGGGTTAGATTGACAATAAATGCACTTCATGGAGAGAGAAAAGTGATTTTTCAGTGGTCCCAATGAGAACTATCTCCAGTTAGCACCTCTTGGGTGGGATAGTTTTTTTGGTGGGTTCGGTGCAACTTGCTCCAATTTAAAGCCTCATGCTTGGATACTTTAGGGCTATTTGAGCCCCAACTAGCTCAAACTAACTCTAACCCATGGATCCAAACAGGGCCTATGGCCGATCTCGGCGGAGCGATCGCGTGCCGAAGCGGCGCTCTCTCGGCCGTCGCACCACTTCAAAGCCGGCGCCAGTGAGATGTCGCCTCCGCTCTGGCCAGGCATTAATGCGACGCTGAGCGTTTCACGCGGGAAGCGCGCGCTGGCAAGGGAGTATAGGTTTTGAACCATTTGGTGTAGTAGTAATGGTAGTTTGCAAAACTACTCAATTATTACACCGAGTTTCCTAAGAAATTGTGGTAAAAGCGTTATTCCACAGCCCGCTTCCCTTCTCCTTCCTGCTTTCGTGATTTACGTGGCCATGTTAACATGGTTGTGTCAAAAAATGTCACTTCACCTTTCGTGATTTGCGTTATATAATTACAAGCAAGATTCTCGTGCATTGCACGAAATATCAATATGCATTTTTTACAAAACACCTATTGTGATTGACCCATGCGGAGTAATCCCATGTGTAAAAACTAATGATATCTCGAGAATTTTATCGGAAAACTGGTATCTCGAGAATGTCATTGAAAAAATGAAAGATGAGAGATAAGGCGAGGAGGAGGGGCGTGGTGGTGGTGGTGGTGGAATGGGCGGAGGCATGGGGATGGGCCAGGCGCCGGCAGCGCCACCATGCATGCTAGATTGTTCGAGACTTATTCCTTTTTAATTCTTTGAGCAACGGGTTGCGGGAGATAATGATGTGGAGAGAGGTGCGGGTATCTTTTGTAAAATTATCATAGTTTGCTTCCTATCCGTGGGATATAGATCATATGGTGCATATTACAAGATGGCGGCACACCATCATCGCCAACTCGTTTTTTATAAGGGTATCTGAGATGATAAGTTCGCGACTACTAATGTAAAGTGGAATCTGTCCATGTTATGCAAGTAAATAAAGGTGATTGTTTATCATACGGGTAAGGTTGGATGAAGGGTGGTAGGAACAAATGCTCCGCCTAGAGCATGTGTGTCTGAGATGGAGTCTTAGTGTGTGTGGTGTGTGTGTGTGTGAGGGAGAGAGAGAGTGAGAGAGAGAGGAGAGAGAGAGAGAGAGATGGAGTCTTAGTTTGTGTGTGTGAGAGAGAGAGAGAGATGGAGTCTAAGTGTGTGTGGGGGGGTGTGTGTTTGTGTGTGTGTGTGTGTGAGAGAGAGAGAGAGAGATGGAGTCTTAGTGTGTGTGGGGGGGGTGCGTGCGTGCGTGCGTGTGTGTGTGTGTGTGTGTGTGTGTGTGTGTGTGTGTGTGTGTGCACATGTGTGTGTGTCTGTGTGTGTCCCGGGGTCCTCTGTGGCGGATGTAATTTAAGTGTGCATGGCTTCATCATAGAGAGGTGATGTGTATGGCAGAGGCCACCAACGATGGGGTGCGAGAGAGAAATGCTCGTAGGAGGGAAGAGAAAGTGCCTGCGCATGAGAGGAGTCGACATCGAGAGAACGTGTTTTTTCGAGAGACACCACGGAAGACTACTATATATCGATGGTGCATGTAGGCGGGAATTAAACAAAGGGATGGTCTTATTGGTTTGGGGATATATAGGGGAAGAGTGAGAGGCGCGCAGCGGGGGTAGCGAAGGAGATTGTTAAGTGTGAGTGTGTGTTTTGCCCATCCAGTGGAAGTTATGTGCACAAAGAGGAGAACGATTCGATGTGGCGTTAGGATTGAGGTAATTAACTACGTATGGAGACATAGAGACCTTGAGCGTGCATGTGTGAGAGGTATACATGTATCGTGGGATGTGTGTGTGTGTGTGCTGCATGATTGAGATAAAGAAAGAAGACATAAGTCCTAAGATCAGCGACATGGGAGAGCGGATCGGTATGACAATATGCATGCATGTGAGAATGCAGGAAGAAGGCCCGACAATTGAGCATGTGTTTTGTCTTTAAGAGATAGTGGCGTGGGCTGGAGCATGCATCTATGGCGGCGAGAGGGGTGAGGCGAAGCGATTGTGCAAAGAGATCAACCTATAAATGCATATGTATGGATAGACATATATAGTGTGGGTGATAGGAAGCAAGACTCCGTGCGAGAAAGAAATGTTGACGGAGAAACTACAGATAGATACTGAGAGATGGAGATGCTAGCTAGAGAGACATCCGTTAGTTTGGTGTCGGAGATGACCATCGGGTGGTTCAAAGGGTGAAGTTATATATGTGTGTGAGAGGGCACTTGACTGCATGCATGTAGAGAGAAACATATGTAATGTGCGTGATAGGAATCAAGAGTGAGGGCGAGAAAGAAGGTTGATGGAGAAACAGATAAATAGAAAGATAAAGATGCTAGCTAGTGTGCGCTAGAGATAGGAGTCGAGTGGATCGGAAGGCTGGGTTATGTGTGTGGGTGTGAGAGAGATAGAGAGAGGGTGCATGTGAGTCACATACAAACAAATATCGAGAGAAATGAGATCGGAGAGACGGAGTTTTGTGTCTCATGAGAGAGAAAGATATTTCTAGCGAGAGTGAAATCTAGAGAGACATATGAGGGAACATAAGATATCTCTAGGGAGAGAGGGTGTGTTTGAGCGACATACAAGAGAACAATGGAGAAATATGAGACCACAGGAGGCAGAGTTTGTGTTTGTGTGAGAGAAAGAGATATTGAAGAGGAAGAGTCGTAGGTTCTCATATCTAAGGAGCGAAAGACATCTCTGTATGAGGGGTGTGCGAGTGGCACACATGGGAATAGTTGAGAGAAATGAGACCCCAAGAGACAAAGTTTTGTGTTTGTGTGAGAGAAAGAGATTCCACATGGAGAATCATAGCTAGAGACACATAGCGAGGAGCGAGATATACTTAGAGAGAGATAGAGTGATGAAGGTCGATGGAGAGAGTACCGTCGGTGTGTTCTGAAGATAAAAGATCATTGTAGACATACGGTAGCACGAGAGATGCCCGAGAGATGATGAGCGTGTATAGGTCGGAGAGATAGTCCTATATAAGCATGAGTGATAGCTATATGAGGCGAATATCTGGATTAAAGGGATTCAAATATTTAAACTGGAGATCACGACATCGATAATATCATAGCATAAATTGGTGTATCAAACATCCATATTCATTTGAATTTGGGCACACGTGTAATGTTATATAGTTTATCAATATTGGTGATCCATAGATTCTTCAATTACAAACAATGCATGGTTTTTATGCAATTAGTGTCTAAACGGGATTACACTATATGTTGCGTGTGTGAAACACATTATACATGTTTGAGAAGTTAAAAAAAACCGCATGAAACACACATTAATTGGAGACAGTTAGCGAGGAATGCATACATTGGATTTCAACATAAAGTGGTTTCAAATATTTGAAAATCCAAATTGATGGATACAACCTTATGAATCTGAGATCATGCCATTTGTAAACCATATTTATGTATAAATGGTTTTGTGCTTTTGAAAGTATATATGTAAAAAAATGATGTATATAGAATGTAATTCCAATTGAAAATGGATCCCGCCCGAAAAAAATAGTAGAATACAAACGGGATTCGAATTGAGTTGGCACGGTAAACATGCACTATGCAAAATTTGAACGAAGCGGGGAAAGTTGTAGTAACCGCCCGAAACCAAAATCTGCGAGATGGAAATCACTCGCCTATCCTCGCATAAAAAGCCTATCTGCTGGATTTCTATAGGATTCGATAGGGGTAGGTTTGTAATTTCACCCAAGCGTGGCGTAACCGCCTCTCACCCGGATTCATACGGTGGGCGCCAAAACACAGTGTGCCCTCGGCGAAATCGACTCCTCCCGATTCATATTCATATCGGTGGGCGCCAAAACAAACTCTCGTCGGCAAATATTCGTGTATGCGAGATTACCGTCCTATCCCCAACCGACTAATGTTGCTGTGATGTAGTAGAAATTTGAAACGGGGGCTAAGTTTGTAAATTTCCTCACATTTGAGACAAGCGTGCCCTAACTACATGGTTCCCCCCCTTCCTCTCTACCTCCCTTTTCCCCATTCGTACTCCGTGGGCGCCAAAACACCCTCTCCACCCCACCCTCCTCCGTCCGCCGCCGTCCGCCACCCCATCCACCGCCGTCCTCCTCCACCATGCGGAGCTTATACCCAGCCTTGCCGTCCATTACAAGAGATCGACCTCTCTCATCCATGCCTTCGGACCGGGATCCTTGCATCCCGTCCTCTCGCTTCATCCCCGTCGTCGTCCACCTTGCCGGCGCCGCTCCTACGACCGTCTCGTCCACCGCGCCCTGCCGCCACCGCCTACCCTCCAAGATTGCTTCCACGCTGCCGATAGCCATCACTACCGTAGCACCGTCAAATTCTCACCAGATCGTGCAGCGCCGCACTGCAGGCGGTACTCTTTAAGATATCTGCTCAACTTTTTATCGTAGCAAGAAAATTGATCGCCACCGCTTTACTCGATTTCTTGTCTTGGTTGCGAAGTTGCCTTTGTCCGTTTGCACCTTGGATCCGCCATGGCACGCTCAACACTATACTCCCAATGCTTATGGTTTTCCCTTTTATATTCCACACTAGTTAAATCACAGTAGACTAAATTTCAAAATTGGGTCAGTCGATTTTTGAGCTCGTCGGAGTTCGCCGGTGCGATCCAAGGGGCTCGGGTGGTTGTGGGGCCTCGCCGAACGAAGAAAACTCGACGCGGGTGGGGGGTGGGGGTGGCGGAGGAACACAGGCGGTGGCGGCCGATGGTCCGCCGGCGGCTGTCTTGGTGTTCTCAGATGGGAAGAATCACAAACGAGGAACAAGAAGGGTTAGGAGACGTAGGATCTTCATCCAACCGCCTGAAATGGTCGAGAGACAGCTGGGAGTTGCGTTCTTAATGCGCTCTGGTTCATCATGTGTGGGCACTGCGCAACCAACATTTTATTATCCAAAATCTACTTGCTCTTCTTTACCATGTTCGATAGTGCTGGCCTGTACGTGATCGATAGGCTTTCAATTACTAGCGGCAATACAACACCGTATTTTCAAGCCAGTTCCACTTTCCCGATTTATATATCGTGGTTATGGTGTACCCCTGTTATGTACACTATGATCTGCCTAGTTGTTGTGTGCTCTTGTTATCATGGTTTGGCAATAAACTATCTATACCGTATATTATGAACCTATCATCTGCCAGCTATCCTTACTTCTGGAGCCTATTTTTTGTGTACTTGTGCCAGATTATATAAATGCACGCACGATATTACAGCACACATGAGCTCTCTCATCAGAATCCAGTGATAGCACATAAGTGTTTACAGGGGCGCCCCTATATTAGAATATCATCTGCATTACAAAGATAATCTCACAACTATTTATGTTTTCACGGTTCTCATATATTATACGCAATTACAGTGAATATCAGAATCCGCGCATCAGAAGAATATTGTGGAACACTGCAATGACTTACAAAATTGGCACCAAGGCATTGAGTGCCATTTTGGAAGCAATGAAACTCGTACGCTCCCCACCTATTGATTCTTGTTCAGAATATCATTCTAATGACTATTCTAACCTCAAGGAGTCAAAGGCAGATGGCCTGTCCTGTTCACCCATCAAGGTGTCTGTTCTAATTTGGCAAGGTTTTATTGATTGCGCGTATCTTGCATATGTTGTCTTGCATTTCTTCTACTTTGTTGCACCACCATCTGCTTAGTTTACTCATCATATAACTCGAGATGCTATGCCCATCCATTATCAATACATATTCCATCTGTTGTCATACCATGTTTTTCCACTCAAATGCTATTCTTGTGCATCATACATCAAAAAGGAAGATGGTGTTGGGGAACGTTGCAGAAAATTAAAATTTTTCCTACGGTTTCACCAAGATCCATCTATGAGTTCATCTAAGCAGCGAGTAGCGGAGAGAGTTTGCATCTACATACCACTTGTAGATCGCGTGCGAAGCTTGCAAGGTGATGATGGAGTCGTACTCGAGCGTGATTCAGATCACCGATGCCAAGTGCTGAGCGGACAGCACCTCCGCATTCAACACACGTGCGGGACGGCGGCGTCTCCTCCTTCTTGATCCAGCAAGGGAAAGGAGAGGTTGAGGAAGACAGCACCACCGGCGGCCGACGGGCGTGGTGATGGTGGTGAAGCGATACTCGGCGAGGCTTCGCCGAGCTCTGGAGGAGGAGATGTGTTGGGAGGGAGGGCTGCGCCTTGGGAGATGTGTACAGCAGCCCCTCCCCCCCTTTATATAGGCCCCGGGGTGGCGGCCCCTAGAGATCCAATCTCAAGGGGGCGGCGGCAAGGGGTGGAGTGCCCCCAAGCCGGTGGGCGCCCCCCCTAGGGTTTCAACCCTAGGCGCGAGGTGGGCCTGAGGCGCACCAGCCCCTGTGGGCTGGTTCCCTTCCCCTATGGCCCATGGGGCCCTCAGGATGGGTGGCCCCACCGGTGGACCCGGGACCCTTCCGGTGGTCCGTGCTTTGCCTAGTAACCCCAAACTTTCCCGATGGCGAAACACCACTTCCTATATATTATTCTTTACCTCCGGACCCTTCCGAACTCCTCGTGACGTCCGGGATCTCATCAGGACTCGAACAACATTCGGTGGTCACATACTTGACTTCCTACAAACCCTAAGCGTCACCGAACCTTAAGTGTGTAGACCCTACGGGTTCGGGAGACACGCAGAACATGACCGAGGCGACTCTCGGGCAATAACCAACAGCGGATCTGGATACCCATGTTGGCTCCCACATGCTCCTCGATGATTTCATCGGTTGAACCACGATGTCGAGGATTCGATCAAACCACGTATGCAATTCCTTTGTCAATCGATGCGTTACTTGCGAGACTCGATCGTCGGTATCCCAATACCTCGTTCAGTCTCGTTTCCGCAAGTCACTTTACTCGTCTGTAATGCATGATCCGTGGCCAACACCTTGGTCACATTGAGCTCATTATGATGATGCATTACCGAGTGGGCCCAGAGATACCTCTCCGTCATGCGGAGTGACAAATCGATCTCGATCCATGTCAACCCAATGATACTTTCGGAGATACCGTAATGCACCTTTATAGTCACCCGATTCGTTGTGACGTTTGATACACCAAAGGTACTCCTCGGTAACCGGAGTTACGATCTCATGGTCGAAGGAATAGATACTTGACATTGGCAAAGCTTCTAGCAAACGAACTATCGATCTTTTATGCTATGCTTATGATTGGGCCTTGTCCATCACATCATTCTCCTAATGATGTGATCCGTTATCAACGACATCCAATGTCCATAGTCGAAAACCATGACTATCTATTGATCTGTGAGCTAGTCGACTAGAGGCTCACTAGGGACATATTGTGGTCTAAGTGTTCACACGTGTATTACGATTTCCGGATAACACGCTTATAGCATGAACAAAGACAATTATCATGAACATTGAAATATAATAATACTTTTATTATTGCCTCTAGGGCATATTTCCAACAGTCTCCCACTTGCACTAGAGTCACTAATCTAGTTACATTGTGATGAATCGAACACCCATAGAGTTACGGTGTTGATCATGTTTTGCCTGCGAGAGAGTTTAGTCAGCGGATCTGCGACATTCAGATCCGTGTGCACTTTGCAAATCTCTATGTCTCCATCTTGAACATTTTCACGGATGGAGTTGAAGCGGCGCTTGATGTGCTGGTCTTCTTGTGAAACACAGGCTCCTTGGCAAGGGCAATAGCTCCAGTGTTGTCACGTAAGAGTTGGATCGGCCCGACGCATTGGGTATGACTCCTAGGTCGGTGATGAACTCCTTCACCCAAATCGCTTCATCGCTGCCTCCGAGGCTGCCATGTACTCCGCTTCACACGTAGATCCCGCCACGGCGCTCTGCTTGCATTGCACCAGCTTCTGCTCCACCATTCAACATATACACGTATCCGGTTTGTGACTTGAGTCATCGGATCTGAGTCGAAGCTAAGCGTCGGCGTAACCCTTCTGACGAGCTCTTCGTCTCCTCCATAAGCGAAAAACATGTCCTTTGTCCTTTTCGGTGCTTCAGGATATTCTTGACCGCTGTCCGGTGTTCCTTGCGGGATTACTTTGGTATCTTGCAACCAAACTTACGGCAAGGTTTACATCGGTGCAGTACACAACATGGCATACATAATAGATCCTATGGCTGAAGCATAGGGATGACACTCATCTCTTCTTTATCTTTTGCCGTGGTGGGTGGTGAGTGAGCTCAATTTCACACCTTGTAACATAGGCAAGAACCCTTCTTGGACTGATCCATTTTGAACCTCTTCAAAATCTTATCAAGGTATGTGCTTTGTGAAAGACCTATGAGGCGTCTCGATCTATCCTATAGATCTTGATGCCTAATATATAAGCAGCTTCTCCAAGGTCCTTCATTGAAAAACACTTGTTCAAGTAGGCCTTAATGCTGTCGAAGTTTTGTATCATTTCCCATCAAGAGTATGTCATCTACATATAATAGGAGAAATGCTCTGAGCTCCCACTCACTTTCTTGTAAACGAGCTTCTCCATAAGTCTGCGTAAACTAAACGCTTTGATCATCTCATCAAAGCGAATGTTCTAACTCGAGATGCTTGCACCAGTCCATAAATGGATCATTGGAGCTTGCATACTTTGTTAGCGTTACGAGGATCGACAAAACCTTCGGCTGCATCATATACAGCTCTTCCTTAAGATGTCCGTTAAGGAATGCCGTTTTGGCGTCCATCGCCATATCTCATAATCATAGTATGCGGCAATTGCTAACATGATTGGACGGACTTAAGCTTCGCTACGGGAGAGAATGTCTCGTCGTAGTCAATCCCTTGAACTTGTCGATAACCCTTAGCGACAAGTCGAGCTTTATAGATGGTAACATTTCCATCGCGTCCGTCTTCTTCTTAAAATCCATTTATTTTCTATCGCTCGCCGATCATCGGGCAAGTCTGTCAAAGTCCATACTTTGTTTTCATACATGGATTCTATCTCGGTTTCATGGCCTCAAGCCATTTGTTGGAATCGGGTCCGCCATTGCTTCTTCATAGTTCAAGGTTCATTGTTGTCTAGCAACATGATTTCCATGACAGGTTGCCGTACCACTCACTCAAAAGGAACGTGTCCTTGTGGACCTTGAAGTTCAGCGATAACTTGATCCGAAGTATCTTGATCATCATCAATGATTTCCTCTTGATTGGTGTGGGCATTACGAGAGCGGTTTCTGCGCCGCACCACTTTCCCTGTTCGAGAGGTAGTACTTCATCGAGTTCTACTTTCCTCCCACTTACTTCTTTCGAGAGAAACTCTTTCTCTAGAAAGCATCCGTTCTTAGCAACAAAGACTTTGCCTTGGATCTTAAGTAGAAGGTATACCCGACAGTTTCCTTAGGGTATCCTATGAATCGCATTTTCCGACTTGGGTTCGAGCTTTTCGGGTTGAAGTTTCTTGACATAAGCATCGCATCCCCAAACTTTTAGAAACGACGACTTAGGTTTCTTCCCAAACCATAATTCATACGGTGTCGTCTCGTGGATTTAGGCGGTGCCCTATTTAAAGTGAATGTAGCTGTCTCTAGGCGTATCCCCAAAATGATAGCGGTAAATCGGTAAGAGACATCATAGACCGCACCATATCCAATAGAGTGCGATTCGACGTTCGGACACACCGTTTATTTGAGGTGTTCGGTAGCGCGTGAGTTGTGAAACGATTCCACATTTCTTTAAGTGTGTGCCAAATTCGTGACTTAAGTATTCTCCTCCACGATCGATCGTAAGAATTTTATCTTTCGGTCACGTTGATTCTCCACCTCATTCTGAAATTCCTTGAACTTTTCAAAGGTCTCGGACTTGTGTTTCATTAAGTAGACATACCCATATCTACTCAAGTCATCGGTGAGAGTGAGAACATAACGATATCCTCCATGAGCCTCAACGCTCATTGGACCGCACACATCGGTATGTATGATTTCCAACAAGTTGGTTGCTCGCTCCATTGTTCCGAGAACGGAGTCTTGGTCATTTTGCCTAAGAGGCATGGTTAGCATGTGTCAAGCGATTCATAATCAAGAGACTCTAAAAGTCCATCAACATGGAGCTTCTTCATGCGCTTGACACCAATGTGACCAAGGCGGCGATGCCACAAGTATGTGGGACTATCGTTATCAACTTTACATCTTTTCGCATCCACACTATGAACATGTGTAATATTACGCTCGAGATTCATTAAGAATAAACCATTGACCATTGGAGCATGACCATAAAACATATCTCTCATATAAATCGAACAACCATTATTCTCGGACTTAAATGAGTAGCCATCTCGTATTAAGCGAGATCCAGATACAATGTTCATGCTCAAACTTGGCACTAAATAACAATTATTGAGGTTTAAAACTAATCCGTAGGTAAATGTAGAGGCAGCGTGCGGACGGCGATCACATCGACTCTGGAACCATTCCCGACGCGCGCGTCACCTCGTCCTTCGCCAGTCTCCGTTTATTCCGCAGCTCTGCTTGTGAGTTACAAATATGAGCAACGGCACGGTATCAAATACCGGGAGTTACTACGAGTCTTGGTAAGGTACACATCAATTACATGTATATCAAATATACCTTTGGTGTTGCGGCCTTCTTATCCGCTAAGTATTTGGGGCAGTTCCGCTTCGATGACCCTTCCCTTGCAATAAAAGCACTCGGTCTCGGGCTTGGGTCCATTCTTTGACTTCTTCCCGAACAAGGGCTTACGGGCGCGCAACATCTTTGCCGTCCTTCTTGAAGTTCTTCTTCCCTTGCCCTTCTTGAACTTAGTGGTCTTATTGACCATCAACACTTGATGTTCTTTCTTGATTTCAGCCTCTGCGACTTGACATCGAGAACACTTCAGAATGGTCTTTACCATCCCACGCATGTTGTAGTTCATCACAAAGCTCTTGAAGCTTGGTGGGAGCGATCGGAGGATTCTGTCAATGACCGCCTCATCTGGGAGGTTAATGTTCAATGGGTCATCTGGCGTGCAACCCGGACATCTTGAGGATGTGCTCCTTGACGTAACTGTTTTCCTCCATCTTACAACTGTAGAACTTGTCGAGACATCATATCTCTCGACCGGGCATGAGCTTGGAAAACTAGTTTCAGCTCTTGAACATCTCATATGCTCCGTGATGCTCAAAACGCTTTTGGAGCCCGGTTCTAAGCTGTAGAGCATGCCGCCTTGAGCGAGGGAGTAATCATCGAGCGAGTCGCGAGACGTTCAAATCGTCTTGCAGCGCCGGAGAACAGGTGGGTCACCTAACGGTGCTTCTAGGACATCTTGTTTCTTGGCAGCTATGAGGATGATCCTCGTGTTCGGACCCGATCCGTATAGTTCTTGCCATCATCTTTCAGCTTGGTTTTCTCTAGGAGCGCGTTGAAGTTCATGTTGACATTAGCGTTGGCCATTGATCTACAAGACATATTTGCAAAGGTTTTAGACTAAGTTCATGATAATAAAGTTCTAATGAACTCCCACTTAGATTAGACATCCTCTAGTCATCTAAGTGTTACGATCCGAGTCGACTAGCCGTGTCCGATCATCACGTGAGACGGACTAGTCATCGTCGGTGAACATCTTCATGTTGATCGTATCTTCCATACGACTCGTGTTCGACCTTCGGTCTCCGTGTTCGAGGCCATGTCCGCACATGCTAGGCTCGTCAAGTTAACCCTAAGTGTTTTATTTGTGTAAATCTGTCTTACACCGTTGTATGTGAGCGTAAGGATCCATCACACCCGATCATCACGTGGTGCTTAGAAGCGACGAACTGTAGCAACGGTGCACGCTTAGGGAGAACACTTCTTGAAATTTTATAAGGGATCATCTTATTTACTACCGTCGTCCTAAGTAAACAAGATGTAAAAGCATAATAAACATCACATGCAATTATATATATTTGTGACATGATATGGCCAATATCATCAAGCTCCATTGATATCCATCTTCGGGGCTCCATGATCATCTTGTCACCGGCTTGACACCATGATCTCCATCATCATGATCTCCATCATCGTGTCTTCATGAAGTTGTCACGCCAACGACTACTTCTACTTCTATGACTAACGCGTTTAGCAATGAAGTAAAGTAGTTTACATGGCGTTCTTCAATGACTCGCAGGTCATACAAAAATAAAGACAACTCCTATGGCTCCTGCGGTTGTCATACTCATCGACATGCAAGTCGTGAATCCTATTACAAGAACATGATCTCATACATCACAATTCAACATTCATCACAACTTCGGCCATATCACATCACATGATCAATCGCTGCAAAAACAAGTTAGGCGTCCTCTAGTTGTTGTTGCATCTTTTACGTAGCTGCGATTGGGTTCTAGCAAAACGTTTTCTTACCTCGAATCACCACAACGTGATTTTGTCAACTTCTATTTACCCTTCATAAGGGCCTGTTCATCGATTCGCTCCAACTAAAGTGGGAGAGACAGACACCCCAGCCACCTTATGCAACTAGTGCATGTCGATCGGTGGAACCGGTCTCACGTAAGCGTCACGTAAGGTTGGTCCGGCCGCTTCATCCCACAATACCGTTGAGCAAGAAAAGACTAGTAGAGGCAAGTAAGATGACAAGATCAGCGCCCACAACAAATTTGTGTTCTACTCGTGCATTAGAGAACTACGCATAGACCTAGCTCATGATGCCCTTTGTTGGGGAGCGTTGCGAAAATTAAAATTTTTCCTACGGTTTCACCAAGATCCATCTATGAGTTCATCTAAGCAACGAGTAGCGGAGAGAGTTTGCATCTACATACCACTTGTAGATCGCGTGCGGAAGCTTGCAAGGTGATGATGGAGTCGTACTCGAGCGTGATTCAGATCACCGATGCCAAGTCTGAGCGGACAGCACCTCCGCGTTCAACACACGTGCGGGACGGCGGCGTCTCCTCCTTCTTGATCCAGCAAGGGAAAGGAGAGGTTGAGGAAGACAGCACCACCGGCGGACGACGGCATGGTGATGGTGGTGAAGCGATACTCGGCGAGGGCTTCACGAGCTCTCGGAGGAGGAGATGTGTTGGGAGGGAGGGCTGCGCCTTGGGAGATGTGTACAGCAGCCCCTCCCCCCCCTTTATATAGGCCCCGGTGGCGGCCCCTAGAGATCCAATCTCAAGGGGGGCGGCAAGGGGTGGAGTGCCCCCAAGCCGGTGGGCGCCCCCGCCCCTAGGGTTTCAACCCTAGGCGCGAGGGTGGGCCTGAGGCGCACCAGCCCCTGTGGGCTGGTTCCCTTCCCCTATGGCCCATGGGGCCCTCCGGATGGGTGGCCCCACCGGTGGACCCAGGACCCTTCCGGTGGTCCGTGCTTTCTGCCGAACCCGAAACTTTCCGATGGCGAAACACCACTTCCTATATATTATTCTTTACCTCCGGACCCTTCCGAACTCCTCGTGACGTCCGGATCTCATCAGGACTCGAACAACATTCGTGGTCACATA
Organism: Aegilops speltoides; assembly: GCA_021437245.1. Taxonomy (NCBI): domain Eukaryota; kingdom Viridiplantae; phylum Streptophyta; class Magnoliopsida; order Poales; family Poaceae; genus Aegilops; species Aegilops speltoides. Next base: position 399,956,327 of record CM038144.1, read on the forward strand.
CTTGACTTCCTACAAACCCTAAGCGTCACCGAACCTTAAGTGTGTAGACCCTACGGGTTCGGAGACACGCAGACATGACCGAGACGACTCTCGGGCAATAACCAACAGCGGGATCTGGATACCCATGTTGGCTCCCACATGCTCCTCGATGATTTCATCGGTTGAACCACGATGTCGAGATTGATCAAACCATCATGCAATTCCCTTTGTCAATCGATGCGTTACTTGCGAGACTTCGATCGTCGGTATCCCAATACCTCGTTCGGTCTCGTTTCCGCAAAGTCACTTTACTCGCATCAGTAATGCATGATCCGTGGCCAACACCTTGGTCACATTGAGCTCATTATGATGATGCATTACCGAGTGGGCCCAGAGATACCTCTCCGTCATACGGAGTGACAAATCCCGCTCGATCCATGTCAACCCAACAGATACTTTCGGAGATACCTGTAATGCACCTTTATAGTCACCCGATTCGTTGTGACGTTTGATACACCAAAGGTACTCCTACGGTAACAAGGAGTTACGATCTCATGGTCGAAGGAATAGATACTTGACATTGGCAAAGCTTCTAGCAAACGAACTATACGATCTTTTATGCTATGCTTATGATTGGGCCTTGTCCATCACATCATTCTCCTAATGATGTGATCCCGTTATCAACGACATCCAATGTCCATAGTCGAAAACCATGACTATCTATTGATCTGTGAGCTAGTCGACTAGAGGCTCACTAGGGACATATTGTGGTCTAAGTGTTCACACGTATTACGATTTCGGATAACACAGTTATAGCATGAACAAAAGACAATTATCATGAACATTGAAATATAATAATACTTTTATTATTGCCTCTAGGGCATATTTCCAACAGATGGTGATTGCCAAACCTGAAGGAGCACCAGCAAAGTCCTTGAAAAACGTGGTGGTGCCGGAGAAATCAGATAGCGCCCCACTTATATTGGCTATACAACCAGTGACACAAAACATAGGACCGACTCCAGCAGACTCTACCCATACTTCACTGGCCACACCACTAGCCCCACCACATAGGACCTGCACTCCAGCAAAAGGTATACCGATTTCATTTGCCATAGCACCAGTAGTACCACGAAAAAATCCCACTCAAAGAAAAAGTACAAAGAAGTCCATCGGTCGAAGACCTATCCCAAGCTGCGAGACGGCCAATTCCTGCAGATTGGAACCCCATTCCATTTATTCCCAGTTTAAAAGACAATGCTTTCAATGTTGTTAGGGACTACGTACGTATATTCCCATCATGGGAAGATTATAGTGAAGACAAACACCATTTTCACATCTTCCTGTCCAACTTACGTGTAAGTGCTATTATTCATGGTTATTATTTTCCTGTTTTCTGCTGATCGAACACATCAATGATTTACATTACATCGTTGTAACTAGGTGAGGGTCAATCTAGATAGTCATGACGAGCAAAGCTTGCTTGTGCTTTTCAAGGAAGCATTACAAAAAGATGTCGGTGTTACCCGAGGAAATCACACTTTGATGGCAAGTCTATAAACGAATTTCCGGTGAAGTCTCCTGTGCTAAATTTAGAAGACATTGAATGGAAAAACCTTGTTATGCACTGGTCTCATTCCCAGGACGAGGTACTATCTATGAAATCACATGACAATTTGAACTTCTACTTTTTCGCATGTGCCTTACGGATCTTTTTTGCTGGAAATCAGCTCGAAGAAGAATTCCGGTTTGAAAAGAACGACAGGATATCGCAAATATGCTGCCTTTGCTTTGCTCTTGTTAGTACTGTTGTCTGTATCATTGTACTTGCATACATACCGTTCATTATGTGACAGCGATATGCATGATAGCTTGCTTATCAATTGTTCGCTCCAAATTATCTGATCTGTATGAATGGTTACATTAGTGTAGAATATATCCAATGCCAATGATTTTTTTAGCTCTGCATTGTTCTTGTAAGTACATGTTGTCCTTTATGATTGTACTTATATTGACAGTAGTTGTTCATGTACCATCACTCTGCAGCTTATTTTCCTTTGCCCTCCATTTTCTACACATTAGATCTATATTTACTCTTACCATAAGGTTGGTCTTGAAGAAGTTTAGTTGTGCATTGCTCTTGGTCAGTGCCTTTTGCTGTGTCGTTGCACATACATTTATAGCTACTTGGTTATGTAGCATCACTCTTCATCTTATCTTAAATATTCTCCATTTTTTGTATATTATCATATCTATATTTACTCTTAACAAAATGTAGAATAAAGGCAATGCTTATGAAGAACATTACTGCTAAACTTCTTGAATTGCCCCCCCATCGGCATGGACAAGGGCTTTATAGAGCCTATCTTCACCATAATGTAAGTTTGTCCTTCTCAAGCCTTCAAACTTTGTTGTGTATATTTGGTGAGGCATGACTGCAAATAGCTGTTTATTTTTGGTGTTTGCATCAAATTGCATGTTTAAAGTTTATTATGTAGTTCATAAACAAAAGTTTGTCCTTCTCAATTTAAGTTTTAGTTGTACAACCAAGTTCCTTCTTCATACCATGTAAATTAAACTATCTGAGCAAGTGATCTTCTTTTGCACTACATGTATGCTTCGTTCTTCATCCGTAATCCAAAGGGTGTGGTGAGCGTACCCACTACAAACACAATGTCATATTCTGCAATGTCTTAACTATGAACAATGTCATATCATTCTACTATTATTTAAACCGCCTCTTTATTTGCCAATTTGAAATGGGATAAACTGACAGCACACTAAACATTGATACTTATGAGTTCTTGATCTGTAATCCAGTGGTGTCGTGAAGCTGCCAACTCCTTCACAATGTTAATTCCTGCCATGTCTTGACCTGAACAATACAATATTGTGTTAATGCAATTTTAAACAGTGTCACTTTATTCGTCAGTAAGAAATGTGATGAATTGTTAGCACTGATACTTTTATGTGTAAATCCTGTCATCTGCCTGCTTGTTTATCTTTCACAAGGAGGAAGATATAAGTGTTGAACAAGCCTTGAGCCTCATCATCTTGCTCATTTGCTTATGCTGCAGCTCCCAATGAGGCTAACCTTTCTTGAACTCTATTGAAGTCTTTGTCGGTTTTGTATATTATTTTGTCGGCGTGTTTATTTGCACTGGTGGCGATCTTTGATGCCCAGTGTATGTAATCTGCTGTCTGCTTGTGCTTTATTATCATAGTGGCGAACTTTGTTGCCCAGTGGATGTAATATGCCGTAATTTCTTTATTGTATAGTCTAGGTTTTTTCTTATTCACGATGCTGCAGTTATTTTACTGTATATATATATATCCTGTCTTCATAGTAAACCGGCCAAACCGTAAAATTATGGTACATAATCGGGCCATCATGCAATCATGATGTATGATCCGCATCATGGGCCCCGTCAAACTGGCCCACTAGTAGATTCGGGCCTTTAATAGGCCGAGTAACCCCGCCCTCTTTTACAAGAAAACTCAATGGGCTTTAGGAGGTCGAGAAGTAGGTGGGCACAACGTGTTAGAATAGCTCACGGGCGGCGGCAGCCCGAATGGACCCGGCCCATGATTGTGCGAATCAATTCACGGGCTTTTAGCAGCCAAAGTTGTCTCGGTCCTTGTTTGGCCCAATCGATATCGGTTCTTGAGCGGTGGATGCAAACCGGCCGTAGTTAGGGCCAACTATATGACGGGCTTTAACAGGCGAAATTAATATAGGGCGAAATGTTAAATGGGCCCTTAACAGTCGAAACTAATATCGTGCCAAATTACTAAATGGGCCTTTAGCAGTGGGCCCAAAAGCATAGCGTCCCAAAGCGGGCGAATCTGATATGGGCCATAATTGAGCCCAAAGCCTCTTAAAGGGTCGGGCCTGATCTAGGCCGTGATTTGGCCCACAAAGTGGGAGGCTTTTAACGGGCCGAATCTTATATGGGCCATTACTAGGCCCGGAACGTGCCAGGCCATTAATGGACCGGATCAATTATGGGCCGGCATTTGGCCCAAAACATGGCAGCCAGTTAATGGGACGGCCTACTAGGGTCCTCAAAATCTTGTGGGCCTACAGCTGGGCCGGCCCATTAATGTCGGCAAAATCTCGTGGGCCTTTAGCTGGGCCGGCCCATTATGATCCGCAAGAATTTTGTGGGCCTTTACCTGGGCCGGCCCATTATGACACACAAAAATCTTGTGGGCCTTTACCTGGGCCGGCCTATTATGGCCCGCGAAATCTTGTGGGCCTTTAGCTGGGCCAGCCCATTATAGTCCGCAAAATCTCGTGGGCCTTTAACTGGACCGGCCCATTATGGGCCGCCAAATCTTGTGGGCCTTTAGTTGGGCCGACCCATTTAAACTTGATTGGCCATGCCATGTGTCGACGTATCATAGGCGCCTTCCGTCCAATGAGTGGATGACATCTGTCCCAACGATGAGCCGGCACGTGTTTCCTCTAGCCAATGATGATTTTACACGTGGAAAATCCCCATTGGTCGGGGCTGTTAACGGGTTATCGGATCCAAAACCCGACCCGATAGCTTAACGGCGTTCCGTTACGGTGGATGCCACGTGTCGGTCACCCTTGACGAAAAGCACTTCGTGGACGCGATTTATCATCATGGAAGTGGACACTTCCGTGATGATAATTTTGGTAATGTCATGGAACACTTCTCGACAACACGTATGACTATCTTGATTCTGTCATAAATTTGTCATGGATGTACATGCATGACAAAAAACGCGACCTACTGTGACAAACACGTATCATCACGGAAGTGTATTTTTTTGTAGTGAACCCATCTAGGGTTTCCCCTGGCCGCCGCCCCCTCCTCTAGATCCATCTAGAGGGGCCGGCCCCCTCTCCACTTCCCCCTATATATAGTGAGGGGGTGGGAGGGCAGCCGCACCCTTCCCCTGGCGCAGCCCCTCCCTCCTCCAACACTTCCTCCTCCTCCGTAGTGCTTAGCAAAGCTATGCCAGAGAACCACGAGCTCCATCACCACCACACCGTCGTGTTGTCGGAGTTCTTGTTGGGGAACGTAGTAATTTCAAAAAAATTCCTACGCACTGCAAGATCATGGTGATGCATAGCAACGAGAGGGGAGAGTGTTGTCTATGTACCCTCGTAGACCGAAGCGGAAGCGTTGACGCAACGTAGAGGAAGTAGTCGTACGTCCTCCCGGTCCAACCGATCCAAGCGTCGTTACTCCGACACCTCCGAGTTCTTGAAACACGTACAGCTCGATGACGCACCCCGATCTCCGATCCAGCAGAGGCGCGGGGAGGAGTTCCACGGCCGACGGCGTGGTGGCGATCTTGATGTTCTCTGTCGCGAGGCTTCGCCTAAGCACCACAACAATATGACCGAGGTGTAATATCATGGAGGGGGGCACCGCACACGGCTAAGGAACGATCTCAATGATCAACTTGTGTGTCTAGGGTGCCCCCCGCCCCCGTATATAAAGGAGGGAGGGAGAAGGAGGCCGGCCTAGGGAGGAGGCACGCCATAGGGGGCAAACCTACTCCAAGTAGGTTTGGCCCCTTTCCTATTAGGAGTAGGAGAAGGAAGGAAGAGGGGAGGAGAGAAGGAAAGGGGGCCGCCCCTTCCCACCCGGATTGGGCTTGGGGCGCCCCCCTTGCTCCTTCTCCTCCCTTCCACTGAAGCCCAATAAGGCCCATATACTTACCGGGGGGGTCCGGTAACCTCCCGGAACTCCGGTATATTTCCAATCTCACCCGAACCTTTCCGGTGTCCAAATATATCCGTCAATATATCAATCTTTATGTCTCGACCATTTCGAGACTCCTCGTCATGTCTGTGATCACATCCGGGACTCGAACAACCTTCGTACATCAAAACTCATAAACTCATAATATAACCATCATCGAAACCTTAAGCGTGCGGGACCCTACGGTTCGAGAACAATGTAGACATGACCGAGACACGTCTCGGTCAATAACCAATAGCGGGACACGGATGCCCATATTGGTTCCTACATATTCTCGAAGATCTTTATCGGTCGACCGCATAACAACATCGTTGTTCCTTTGTCATCGGTATGTTACTTGCCCGAGATTCGATCGTCGGTATCCAATACCTAGTTCAATCTCGTTACCGGCAAGTCTCTTTACTCGTTACGTAATGCATCATCCCGCAACTAACTCTATAGTCACATTGCTTGCAAGGCTTATAGTGATGTGCATTACCGAGAGGGCCCAGAGATACCTCTCCGACATTTGGAGTGACAAATCCTAATCTCGAAATACGCCAACCCAACAAGTACCTTTGGATACACCAGAGAGCACCTTTATAATCACCCGATTCGTTGTGACGTTTGGTAGCACACAAAGTGTTCCTCCGGTAAACGGGAGTTGCATAATCTCATAGTCATAGGAACATGTATAAGTCATGAAGAAAGCAATAGCAACATACTAAACGATCGGGTGCTAAGCTAACGGAATGGGTCATGTCAATCATATCATTCAACTAATGATGTGATCCCGTTAATCAAATAACAACTCTTTGTCCATGGTTAGGAAACATAACCATCTTTGATTAACAAGCTAGTCAAGTAGAGGCATACTAGTGACACTCTGTTTGTCTATATATTCACACATGTATTATGTTTCTGGTTAATACAATGGTAGCATGAATAATAAACATTTATCATGATATAAGGAAATAAATAATAACTTTATTATTGCCTCTAGGGCATATTTCCTTCAGTCTCCCACTTGCACTAGAGTCAATAATCTAGATCACATCACCATGTGATTAACATCGATAGTTCACATCATCATGTGATTAACACCCATAGTTCACATCGCCATGTGACCAACACCCAAAGGGTTTACTAGATTCAGTAATCTAGTTCACATCGCTATGTGATTAACACCCAAAGAGTACTAAGGTGTGATCATGTTTTGCTTGTGAGACAATCTTATTCAACGGGTCTTTCACATTCAGATCCGTTATGTATTTTGCAATTTTCTATGTCTACAATGCTCTGCACGGAGCTGCTCTAGCTAATTGCTCCCACTTTCAATATGTATCTAGATCGAGACTTAGAGTCATCGGATCGATGTCAAAACTTGCATCGGCGTAACCCTTCTGACGAACCTTTTGTCACTTCCATAATTGAGAAACATATCCTTATTCCACTAAGGATAATTTTGACCATTGTCTAGTGATCTACTCCTAGATCACTATTGTACTCCTTGCCAAACTCGATGTAGGGTATACAATAGATCTGGTAAACAGCATGGCATACTTTATAGAACCTATGGCCAAGGCATAGGGAATGACTTTCATTCTCTTTCTATCTTCTGCCGTGGTCGGGTTTTGAGTCTTACTCAATTTCACACCTTGTAACACGTGCAAGAACTCTTTCTTTGATTGCTCCATTTTGAACTACTTCAAAATCTTGTCAAGGTATGTACTCATTGAAAAACTTATCAAGCGTCTTGATCTATCTCTATAGATCTTGATGCTCAATATGTAAGTAGCTTTACTGAGGTATTTATTTTAAAGAACTCCTTTCAAACACTCCTTTATGCTTTGCGAATAATTCTACATTATTTCCGATCAACAATATGTCATTCACATATACTTATCGAAAATATTGTAGTGCTCCCACTCACTTTCTTGTAAATACAGGCTTCACCGCAAGTCTCAGATAAAACTATATGCTTTGATCAACTTATCAAAGCGTATATTCCAACTCCGAGATGCTTGCACCAGTCCATAGATGGATCGCTGGAGCTTGCACATTTTTTTAACACCTTTAGGATCGAAAAAACCTCTTGGTTGCATCACATAGAACTCTTCTTTAATAACTCCATTAAGGAATGCAGTTTTGTTTATCCATTTGCCAGATTTCATAAAATGCGGCAATTGCTAACATGATTCGGACAGACTTAAGCATAGATACGAGTGAGAAACTCTCATCATAGTCAGCACTTTGAACTTGTCGTAAACCTTTTGCGACAATTCTAGCTTTGTAGATAGTAACAATACTATCAGCGTCCGTCTTCCTCTTAAAAATCCATTTAATTAACATGGCTTGCTGATCATCGAGCAAGTCAATCAAAGTCCATACTTTGTTCTCATACATGGATCATATCTCAGATTTTATGGCCTCAAGCCATTTCGCGGAATCTGGGCTCATCATCGCTTCCTCATAGTTCGTAGGTTCATCATGGTCTAGTAACATGACTTCGAAATAGGATTACCGTACCACTCGATGCGGATCTTACTCGGGTTGATCTCGAGTTTAGTAACAACTTGATCTCAAGTTTCATGATCATTATCATTAACTTCCTCACTAATTGGTGTAGGTGTCACAGGAACCGATTTCTGTGATGAACTACTTTCCAATAAGGGAGCTGGTACTGTTACCTCATCAAGTTCTACTTTCCTCCCACTCACTTCTTTCGAGAGAAACTCCTTCTCTAGAAAGGATCCATTTTTAGCAACGAATGTGTTGCCTCCGGATCTGTGACAGAAGGTGTACCCAACAGTCTCCTTTGGGTATTCTATGAAGACGCACTTCTCCGATTTGGGTTTGAGCTTATCAGGATGAAACTTTTTCACATAAGCATCGCAGCCCCAAACTTTAAGAAACGACAACTTTGGTTTCTTGCTAAACCACAGTTCATATAGTGTCGTCTCAACGGATTTAGATGGTGCCCTATTTAACGTGAATGCAGTTGTCTCTAATGCATGATCCCAAAACGATATTGGTAAATCGGTAAGAAACATCATAGATTGTACTATATCCAATAAAATACGGTTATGATGTTCGACACACCATTATGATGTGGTGTTCGGTGGCATGAATTTGTGAAACTATTCCACATTGTTTTAATTGAAGACCAAACTCGTAACTCAAATATTTGTCTCCGCGATCGATCGTAGAAACTTTATTTTCTTGCTACGATGATTTTTCCACTTCACTCTGAAATTCTTTGAACCTTTCAACTATTTCGGACTTATGTTTCATCAAGTAGATATCCCCATATCTGCTCAAATCATCTATGAAGGTCGAAAATAACGATACCGCCATGAGCCTTAACACTCATCGGATCGCATACATCGAATGTATTATTTCCAATAAGTCGGTTGCTCGCTCCTTTGTTCCGAGAACGGAGTCTTAGTCATCTTGCCCATGAGGCATGGTTCGCAAGCATCAAGTGATTCATAATCAAGTGATTCCAAAATCCCATCGGCATGGAGTTTCTTCATGCGTTTTACACCGATATGACCTAAACGGCAGTGCCACAAATAAGTTGCACTATCATTATTAACTTTGCATCTTTTGGTTTCAATATTATGAATATGTGTATCACTACGATCGAGATCCAATGAACCATTTTCATTGGGTGTGTAACCATATAAGGTTTTATTCATGTAAACAGAACAACAGTTTATTCTCTTACTTAAATGAATAACCGTATTGCAATAAACATGATCAAATCATATTCATGCTCAACGCAAACACCAAATAACATTTATTTAGGTTCAACACTAATCCCGAAAGTATAGGGAGTGTGCGATGATGATCATATCAATCTTGAAACTACTTTCAACACACATCGTCACTTCACCCTTAACTAGTTTACATCTGATACGCAACTCCGTTTTGAGTTACTACTCTTAGCAACTGAACCAGTACCAAATACCGAGGGGTTGCTATAAACACTAGTAAAGTGCACATCAATAACATGTGTATCAAATATACCTTTGTTCACTTTGCCATCCTTCTTATCCGCCAAATACTTGGGGTGGTTACGCTTTCGATGACCAGTCCCTTTGCGGAGAAAGCACTTAGTCTCGTGCTTAGGTCCGACTTGGGCTTCTTTACTTGAGCAGCAACTTGCTTGCCGTTCTTCTTGAAGTTCCCTTCTATCCCTTTGCCCTTTTCTTGAAACTAGCGGTCTAGTTAACCATCAACACTTGATGTTCTTTCTTGATTTCTACCTTCATCGATTTCATCATCATGAAAAACTCGGGAATCATTTTCATCATCCCTTGCATACTATAGTTCATCATGAAGTTCTACTAACTTGGTGATGGTGACTAGATAATTCATCAATCACTATCTTATCTGGAAGATTAACTCCCACTTGATTCAAGCGATTGTAGTACCTGCACAATCTGAGCACATGCTCACTAGTTGAGCGATTCTCCTCCATCTTTTAGCTATAGAACTTGTTGGAGACTTCATATCTCTCAACTCGGGTATTTGCTTGAAATATTAACTTCAATTCTGGAACATCTCATATGGTCCATGATGTTCAAAACATCTTTGAAGTCGATTCTAAGCCATAAAGCATGGTGCACAAAACTATCAAGTAGTCATCATATTGAGCTAGCCAAACGTTCATAACGTGCGCATACGCTCCTGCAATAGGTCGTCACCTAGCGGTGCATTAAGGACATAATTCTTACAGGCGACAATGAGGATAAACCTCGGATCGCGGATCCAATCCGCATCATTGCTACTAACATTTTTCAACACAATTTTCTCTAGGAACATATCAAAATAAACATATGAAAGCAACAACGCGAGCTATTGATCTACAACATAATTTGCAAAATACTACGGGACTAAGTTCATGATAAATTTAAGTTCAATTAATCATATTACTTAAGAACTCCCACTTAGACAGACATCTCTCTAGTCATCTAAGTGATCACGTGATCCAAATCAACTAAACCATAACCGATCATCACGTGAGATGGAGTAGTTTTCAATGGTGAACATCATTATGTTGATCATATCTACTATATGATTCACGCTCGACCTTTCGGTCTCCGTGTTCCGAGGCCATATCTGCATATGCTAGGCTCGTCAAGTTTAAGCTGAATATTCCGCGCGTGCAAAACTGGCTTGCACCCGTTGTAGATGGACGTAGAGCTTATCACACCCGATCATCACATGGTGTCTGGGCACGACGAACTTTGGCAACGGTGCATACTCAGGGAGAACACTTCTTGATAATTATAGTGAGAGATCATCTTAAAATGCTACCATCAATCAAAGCAACAATAAGATGTATAATAGATAAACATCATATGCAATCAAATATAAGTGATATGATATGGCCATCATCATCTTGTGCTTGTGATCTCCATCTCCGAAGCACCATCATGATCACCATCGTCACTGGCGCGACACCTTGATCTCCATCGTAGCATCGTTGTCGTTTACGCCATCTATTGCTTCTACGACTATCGCTACCGCTTAGTGATAAAGTAAAGCAATTACTGATGCGTTGCATTTCATACAATAAAGCGACAACCATATGGCTCTCGCCGATTGCCGATAACTCGGTTACAAAACATGATCATCTCATACAATAAAATATAGCATCATGTCTTGGCCATATCACATCACAACATGCCCCGCAAAAACAAGTTAGGCGTCCTCTACTTTGTTGTTGCAAGTTTTACGTGGCTGCTATGGGCTTAAGCAAGAACCAATCTCACTGCGCATCAAAACCACAGCGATAGTTTGTCAAGTTGATGCTGTTTTAACCTTCGCAAGGACCGGGCGTAGCCACACTCGGTTCAACTAAAGTTGGGCCGACACCGCTAGTCACCGTGTGCAAAGCACGGCGGTAAAACCAGTCTCGCGTAAGCGTCTGGCGTAATGTCGGTCCGGCCGCTTCATCCAACAATACCGCCCGAACCAAAGTATGACATCTTTGGTAAGCGGTATGACTTATATCGCCCACAACTCATTTGTGTTCTACTCGTGCATATAACATCAAACCATAAAACCTAGGCTCGGATGCCACTGTTGGGGAACGTAGTAATTTCAAAAATTTCCTCGCGCACACGCAAGATCATGGTGATGCATAGCAGCGAGAGGAGAGAGTTGTTTATGTACCCTCGTGAGACCGAAGCGGGCGTTGACGCAACGTAGAGGAAGTAGTCGTCGTCCTCCCAGTCCAACCGATCCAAGCGCCACACTCGGCACCTCCGAGTTCTTGAAACACGTACAGCTCGATGGCGCACCCGATCTCCGATCCAGCAGAGGCGCTGGAGGAGTTCCACGGCTGCGACGGCGTGGTGACGATCTTGATGTTCTCCTGTCGCAGGGCTTCGCCTAAGCACCGCAACAAATATGACCGAGGTGTAATATCGTGGAGGGGGGCACCGCACACGGCTAAGGAACGATCTCAATGATCAATTGTGTGTCTAGGGTGCCCTCCCACCCCCGTATATAAAGGAGGGAGGGAGGAGGAGGCCGGCCTAGGGAGGAGGCGCGCCATAGGGGGGGCAAACCTACTCCAAGTAGGTTTGGCCCCCCTTTCCTATTAGGAGTAGGAGAAGGAAGGAAGAGGGGAGGAGAGAAGGAAGGGGCGGCCCCTTCCCAGTTCGGATTGGGCTTGGGGCGCGCGCCTCCCTTGCTCCTTCTCCTCCCTTCCACTAAGGCCCAATAAGGCCCATATACTTACCGAGGGGTTCGGTAACCTCCGGAACTCTGTATATTTCAATCTCACCGGAACCTTTCCTGTCCAAATATATCCGTCCAATATATCAATCTTTATATCTCGACCATTTCGAGAGTCCTCGTCATGTCCGTGATCACATCCGGGACTCCGAACAACCTTCGGTACATCAAAACTCATAAACTCATAATATAACTGTCATCGAAACCTTAAGCGTGCGGACCCTACGATTCGAGAAAAATGTAGACATGAACGAGACACGTCTCCGTTCAATAACCAAGCGGGACCTGGATGCCCATATTGGTTCCTAGATATTCTACGAAGATCTTTATCGGTCAGACCGCATAACAACATACATTGTTCCCTTTGTCATCGGTATGTTACTTGCCCGAGATTCGATCGTCGGTATCCAATACCTAGTTCAATCTCGTTACCGGCAAGTCTCTTTACTCGTTACGTAATGCATCATCCCACAACTAACTCATTAGTCACATTGCTTGCAAGGCTTATAGTGATGTGCATTACCGAGAGGGCCCAGAGATACCTCTCCGACAGTCGGAGTGACAAATCCTAATCTCAAATCGCCAACCCAACAAGTACCTTTGGAGACACCTAGAGAGCACCTTTATAATCACCTAGTTCGTTGTGACGTTTGGTAGCACACAAAGTGTTCCTCCGTAAACGGAGTTGCATAATCTCATAGTCATAGGAACATGTATAAGTCATGAAGAAAGCAATAGCAACATACTAAACGATCGGGTGCTAAGCTAACGGAATGGGTCATGTCAATCAGATCATTCAACTAATGATGTGATCCAGTTAATCAAATAAAAACTCTTTGTCCATGGTCAGGAAACATAACCATCTTTGATTAACAAGCTAGTCAAGTAGAGGCATACTAGTGACACTCTGTTTGTCTATATATTCACACATGTATTATGTTTCCGGTTAATACAATTCTAGCATGAATAATAAACATTTATCATGATATAAGGAAATAAATAATAACTTTATTATTGCCTCTAGGGCATATTTCCTTCAGTTCTCCCTCAACTTCTCCTCTCCCCTTGCTGGACCAAGAAGGAGGAGACGTCCCCGGGTTGTACGTGTGTTGAACACGGAGGCGCCGTCCGTTCGGCACTAGATTGGATCTTCCGCGATTTGAATCGCCGCGAGTATGACTCCTTCATCCGCGTTCTTGCAACGCTTCCGTATCGCAATCTTCAAGGGTATGAAGATGCACTCCCATCTATCTCGTTGCTAGTCACTCCATAGATTGATCTTGGTGATGCGTAGAAAATTTTGAATTTCTGCTACGTTCCCCAACAGTCGCATCATGAGCTAGGTCTGTGTGTAGTTTCTATGCACGAGTAGAACACAAGTTGTTGTGGGCGTCGATTTTGTCAATTTACTTGCCACTACTAGTCTTATCTTGATTCGGCGACGTTGTGGGATGAAGCGGCCCGGACCGATCTTACACGTACGCTTACGTGAGATAGGTTCCACCGACTGACATGCACTAGTTGCATAAGGTGGCTAGCGGGTGTCTGTCTCTTCCACTTTGGTCGGATTGGATTCGATGAGAAGGGTCCTTATGAAGGGTAAATAGCAATTGGCATATCACGTTGTGGTTTTGGCGTAGGTAGGAAACGTTCTTGCTAGAAACCTATAGCAGCCACGTAAAAACTTGCAACAACAATTAGAGGACGTCTAACTTGTTTTTGCAGCATATGCCGTGTGATGTGATATGGCCAAAAGGATGTGATGAATGATATATATGTGATGTATGAGATTGATCATGTTCTTGTAATAGGAATCACGACTTGCATGTTGATGAGTATGACAACCGGCAGGAGCCATAGGAGTTGTCTTAATTTATTGTATGACTTGCGTGTCATTGAATAATGCCATGTAATTACTTTACTTTATTGCTAAACCGTTAGCCATAGTAGTAGAAGTAATAGTTGGCGAGACAGCTTCATGAAGACACGATGATGGAGATCATGATGATGGAGATCATGGTGTCATGCCGGTAACGATGATGATCATGGCGCCCCGAAGATGGAGATCAAAAGGAGCAAAATGATATTGGCCATATCATGTCACTATTTGATTGCATGAGATGTTTATCATGTTTTTGCATCTTATTTTCTTAGGACGATGGTAGCATAAATAAGATGATCCATCATAAAATTTCAAGAAAGTGTTCCCCCTAACTGTGCACCGTTGCGAAGGTTCGTTGTTTCGAAGCACCACATGATGATCGGGTGTGATAGATTCTAACATTCGCATACAACGGGTGTAAGTCAGGTTTACACATGGAAAACACTTAGGTTGACTTGACGAGCCTAGCATGTACAGACATGGCCTCGGAACACAAGAGACCGAAAGGTTGAACATGAGTCGTATAGCAGATGCAATCAACATGAAGATGTTCATCGATGATGACTAGTCCGTCTCACGTGATGATCGGACACGTCCTAGTTGACTCGGATCATGTATCACTTAGATGACTAGAGGGATGTCTATCTAAGTGGGAGTTCATTAAATAATCAGATGAACTTAATTATCATGAACATAGTCAAAAGGTCTTTGCAAATTATGTCGTAGCCTACGCTTTAGTTCTACTATTTTAAGATATGTTCCTAGAGAAAATTTAGTTGAAAGTTGACAATAGCAATTATGTGGACTGGGTCCAGATATCTTTGAGGATTGTCCTCATTCTTTGCACGAAGGCTTATGTCCTTAATGCACCTCGGTGTCTTTGAACCTCGGCGTCGTTTGTGGATGTTGCGAACATCTGACATACACGTTTTAATGACTACATGATAGTTCAGTGCATAATGTTAAACGGTTTAGAATTGAGGCACCGAAGACATTTTTAAAACATCACAGAACATATGAGATGTTCCAAGAGCTAAAATTAGGATTTCAGGCTTGTGCCCACGTCAAGAGGTATGAGACCTCCGACAAGTTTCTTAATCTGCAAACTAAGGGAGAAAAGCTCAATCATTGAGAATGTGCTCAGATTGTCTGAGTACTATAATCACTTGAATCGAGTGGGAGTTAATCTTCTAGATGAGATAGTGATGGTTCTCCATAGTCACTGCCACCAAGCTATTAGAGCTTTGTGATGAACTATAACATATCAGGGATGGACACGATGATCCTTGAGCAATTCGCGATGTTTGACACCGCAAAAGTAGAAATCGAGTAGGAGCATCAATTGTTGATGGTTAGTAATGTTGGGGAACGTTGCAGAAAATTAAAAATTTTCCTACGGTTTCACCAAGATCCATCTATGAGTTCATCTAAGCAACGAGTAATGGGAGAGAGTTTGCATCTACATACCACTTGTAGATCGCGTGCGGAAGCTTGCAAGGTGATGATGGAGTCGTACTCGGCGTGATTCGGATCACCGATGTCCAAGTCTTGAGCGGACAGCACCTCCGCGTTCAACACACGTGCGGGGACGGA